>CM070778.1:98173482-99373482 GCA_036346955.1 Dipus sagitta | reverse complement strand
CTGGGAAGTCTTATGCAGGCTGCTGGGGGAAAAAGTCTTAACAAACAGTGGATCCTGTAAGCTACACAATAAACCACAGCAACAAGATGTGCCCATGGGTGCAATAGTGGCACATGAGTTATAGTGATTACCAACTGCTCTCTGATTATCTTTTAGGCCTTGCTCAGTTGGAGGTACACTATGCCCCACTGTATTCCCCAACACCCTATGGCTCTTACATTCTTTCTGCCCTCTCTTTCATGATGTTCTTTGAGCTTTGAAGGGTAACATAGAGATGTTTCATGCAATGTTGAACTTTTTTGGAAAAAAATATATATTTATTTGCAAGCACAGAGAGATAGATGAGAGACAGAGAGAGAGAGAATGGGCACATCAGGGCCTCCAGCTATTGCAAATTAACTCTAGATGAATGCACCACTTTGTACATCTGGCTTTACTTGGGTACTGTGGAATCGAACCTGGGTTGCTAGGCTTTGCAGGCAAGTATTTTAACCACTGAGCGATTTTTCTGGGTCCTAGTTGTAAGCTTTTGACAGCCTCTTATTTTTAGCACTTTGTTGAGATTTTAATCTCCTCAGCATCTACCACCCTCCTCCATAGAGATGCTTCTCTAGCTAGCAGTAAGAGCAGTCCTAATACTTCTTCACCACCTCCTCTGTAAGGTTTCCTGAGCCCTGGTGGGGGTGGTAGAGATGACTTGTCCAGTGCTAAGTACTGGGCTTTCTCTTCTAGTTACATTGATGACACTTGATTCTCTGCAGTATTGATTTCTATCTAGAAAAAGAAGCTTCTCTAATGAAAACTGACAATAGCATTAGTCAATGGACATAAATATAAACATTTAGAAGGCAATTTGATGGGCTCAACATAGCTTCTCTCTAGGGCCTATATCTTTCCAAGCATAGGTTTTTGACTCAGTTTTATGCAACAGGCATGGGCTACATAGTGAATTCCTAGCCAGCATGAGGTGCAGAGTGACAGCCTGTCTCAAAAAATAAGCAATCTACAAAGAAGCTTCTATAGAATTTCACAGAAATAATGAGTACAGCATTCTCTATGGTAACTGTGTCCCTTAGAACACTCTTGCCTTCTTTCATTTCCTTGTGATAAAAAAATCTCATAAAGCAGCTCTGGAGAAAGTGAAGGATAACTGAAAAACTAATATCCTTCAAGCTCCAAACAGTAAGTAACAGATAGTATCTAAGCTGATAACTGGAAGTTTGAGGTTCCACATGCCAAGATCGCTTTAGGATGCTTTCATTACATGTTATGGGAAGATATATCTTATACTTCTGCTAAGTATAGGTGTTTTAAAAATAGAAATTATGGATAAAATATAAAAGGACAAAAGAGGCTTGAGTGATGGAGAGATAGCTTAGCAGTTAAGGTGCTTGCCTGTGAAGCCTAAGGATCCATGTTTGATTCCTTAGCACCCACATAAGCCATATGCCCAAGGTGACACATGCGTCTAGAGTTTGTTTATAGTGGCTAGAGGCCTTGATGTGCCCACTCTCATTCTGTTTCTCTCTCAAACAAGCAAATAAATAAATATTTTTTAAAAGATGATTGAGATAAGTATGCCATTTTGTAGAGTCTAAAGTTATTTAAGTTTATTCTATTTTTAAAACACTTTTTCTAGAAGAATTGTTCAGGGCTAGCTTATTAATATAGAATGTTGCCAGATCATAAGTATAATTCAAGTTGGAATGTAGAAAATAATCTTAAGATATAGGCATGCAAATGCCTCAGTCAGTATACCTGGACAAAACATATTCTAGTGCCTATACTCTACACAAAATCTGTAAACCAATATGTCTCCTACAGCTCTTAATGTAAAGACCAAGTTTTCCTTAGAAATTCTTGAAAGAATAACTACTTAAGGATGGAAGAATCAATAGGGGTAGAGGTGTAAATACACATTATATATGCAGAATATATAGAAAGCAAAGGTTCTCAACAGCGTGGGGAATATATGGCTTGAGAGAATAGAGTATACTATGACCAGAGGTGACAGTAAGAACAACCCCATTCACATTGATTGTTTCTGCATTTTACTCATCTTGTGAACTTGTAGGCGTCGTTATCTTGACTTGAGATCTATTGTTTTTTTATATTTGCTTTGGTTTCATAGTTGCATAACTATGTGAGAGGAATACGTATAAAGTACATGAAAGTAATACTGGGAGTTCTGGGCCTATTGGAGTGGTAAGTCAACACAAGTAAAATAAATATAAAGATTTTCCTTGAATGGTCTGTACATTTCCCTATGCTAAGTAATATTGCTTCAAACATCTTTTTCAGAGTGGTGTTTATCATTTCATAATTCCCAGAGCAGCTCTACCTACAAGAATCAACCCCATGTTCAAGATTGGGCAAATGTGGCACAGGCTGGGTTACATGAGCCAAAAGCAGAGGACTTTTCTATGGATCGTAGTAAACATAGCAGCGAATCTGAACTACAGTGTGTTAAGGGTATAAAGAAAAGGTATAGAAACCATTTGTGTTTTGCTATGTTTTAAAGAGATGGGAAAGATGAGGAAAGAGGTACATAGAGTGGTGCTCACAGGACAGAAAAGAGCCCAAGAAACTGGAGAAGAGACTTGCTGTGCGTCAGCTGAGGAAGAAATGTATGCCTGCCAAGTCTAAGTGCCAACTTCCTCAGGCACCTGCGGCTAACCACTGATGTCATACACAGGCTAAAAATGGAATGACATTCCTGCAAGAGGAAATTTAAAGTAAAGTATCCCAAAACCATCTTCTCTCAAACTCAATTAAGAGACTTAGAATCAGAGCTCACAGACATGGCTGGTTGTCATCACAAGGCACACAGTGTTTACCTTAGGTTTTTCTTAGACAAGTAGAGTCACCTTGACAGATGAAATTGATATTAAACTCCATTATTAGTTAGCCACAGGTTCAAGACTGTAAAGATGTGTCAATGCGACTGATTATCCATCATCAATGTAGACAGAAGTGTTCCAGATTTCAGAGTTTTTCTGATGAGACTTTAAAGCCTGAGCTTCTCTAATCTGAAAACCTGAAATCTAAAATGTCCCAAAACCCAAACACCCGCTCAAAAAGTTTTGGAACTTGAAACAGTTTGAGTTTGAAATTTTCAAACTGCACTTGGAATAAAAGTGCAGCAGCAAAGAGGCCTTGAGAGGGTCAATCCACTAAGAATTCACTCAGCGCTCATTATGAGTAGGCATTATTTCTATCAAAATGGGAATAGATTTCCTACCCACTCTAAATTTATAATTGTAGTCACTTATAATCCTATGTTAACAAGTGGTTACTTTAATTTTGCATGCGTTTGTGGTTTACATGCATGTATGTATGCACATGTGTGTGTATGTGTGTATGTGTGTGCCCTTAATGTGTGTGAAGGCAAGCAGTCAACATTGAGTGTCTTTTTCAATTGCTCTCTATCTTGTTTTTTGAATCAGGGTGTTTTGCTGATCCCAGAGCTCACCACTTCAGCATGGACTAGCTGGCCTGCCCTAGGGATCCACCTGCATCTGTGTCCCCAGTGCAGGAATTACAATAGTGCGTTGTGCCTACTATCTTATGTGGGTGCTGGGGATCCAAACTCAAGTCCTTGTGTTTGTGCAGAAAGACTGCAAGTTTTACAAGGATCATTACTAATATAAAATCAATGTGTATGGGAAAATGGTAAACAAATTCTGGATTTGGAGGTAGTGGCTAGAGTGACCAATATAGGGGAAGTTATGGATTTAAATAGTATTTAAGAAAAACAGTTAAAAGCTGGGTGTAGCATTTTACACCTTTAACCCCAGCACTTGAGGGTTGAGGTGAGAAGGTGGCTATAAGTTCGAGGCCAACCTGGGGTATAAATGAGTTCTAGGTCAACCTAAGCTAGAGTGACAACCTGCCTCAAAATCCAAAACTAAATAAATAAACAAGTAGAAAAAAGCAGTTAAATTGATTCTCACTCCCTCTCACCCATACCCAACAGCAGTGTGATAGAGTCTGAAGTGAAGGAAAAGGAGCTGAGGAAAAGTCAAATGTAGAATCCACAGGATGGGAGGTTAGGGGTATGAAGAGTGGAGAATTGCAGTGTGGCAATAAGCTACGGAGACAACCATGGCTTGTGGGCAAGTGGCAGAGAATGGAAATGAGAAGAATTCATAAAGAACATGGAAGGATACAGTGGTGTGTGGAATGGAGAAATCATTAAAACCTTTCCTTCTGGAAATATGTCAGTTGAGCAATCTATGGAGGAATGTATACTAGAAAATTCATTTAGCTCCCAAATAGAAAAGGGATTCTTAAGATTGGTAGAAAGATTAAAGATATATATCAGGAGTCTGCTCTGATGTCCACATAGGATAGCTGAAATAATGGGATCAATGAAGTCAAAGGGAAGCTTATACAGCAAAAAAAAAAATAAATAAATAAAGAGAAAACAGATATGGGAGAAATAAATTGAAGAGCCAAGGTTAAGATGTGCTTGCAGGGAAAGAGTGCAAAGAAACAAGCATGGACAACACTGTTCAGGGCTGGAAGATCGAGCACATCAAGATTGCTCTTTGGTCTACTGTCATCTCTACAGCTATGAGTGGGCATTTTTGAGGTTCACCTAAGGATACTCTGAATTGGCAACATGTAACTTTAAATTTTGGGGTACCTGTATTTGGCTTATAGTCATTTTTGGTATAGGTAAGAAACTGGTAGAGTCCTAGTGTAGGAATGGCATGTCCTTCTGTACTGACTCATCCAGAGTCATGATTTCTGCTATAGTTCTAGAGGAAAATATGTGACCAGAAATCTATCTTTCTTATAGGAAACCTTGTAGGTCTCTCTGATCAAAAGCTCATTGTGGATGATAGCCACATGCTAGTACTGGGAGTTTATAGGTCAGTGCCCACTAAGAAAAGGAAGAAAAAGCTAACTAATATAAAAGAGAGAGAGAGAGAGACAGAGAGAGAGAGAGAGAGAGAGGAGCTGTAGAAGATTAAGGTCAGTCTTCATCATACTCTCTCCAGTGTCTTGTGGCTCAGGTATTCCCTCTAGGCGCCTGGTGAAGGTTCATGACCCACCAAAAGTTAGTGGTAGGACCCTACTGCTGAAGACACGACATACGGTTGACACATAAAATGGAATGACATGGCTGGAAACTAGAAGAGAGTCAGTCCCCAATCAGCGCATCTAGTGCCAGAAGGTGCTACATGGGTGACTGGGAGAAATGACCAATATCTGTCCAAGTAACTCATGGTCTAACCTACTTAGCAGCAAATAACCTGTCATGATGCTCACAGAAGTGCAATAATGGCGCATAGCCATGGTGGGAAATCAACTACTCTTGATTTGGCTAACTGATCCCCTCAGTGGAACAGGGCCCGTAGCTGGAGCTGGGAAACAAGTCAGAACCATATCCAAACATGAGCCCGCTCTCCATTATCAAGCTACCACCAATCGTGGGCTATAAGAGGGCCTACACCTATTAAATTCTCTATTAAAAAAATAAGGGTTATCCCATTTGGTGCTAACTTTACTCTCCGTTGGAGAATCTGCTTCTCTTTTTCAGATAGATGCAGATCCTAAGGAGAGAACCACCCCATCATACCTCAAAAGGGCCCCAGCTGAAACTAAGAACAATTGGAGAAACAAGCAAGGGGGCTGTTTTCTTGGTGAACCGGGTACTAGCACAAGGGTGAAGGAGATCGACACAGAGAACAATCAGCTCCTACCAAATCAGACAACCAGAGATCCATAGGCCCCCAACATCTTATCACTGAAGCAGACCAAAAACGAACCCAACAAGGCTCAGGGAAATTTTGCAGAAGAGGGGGCAGAAAGAAGATCAGAGCCACATGTTTGGTCATGATATGCAGAGGCATTTCTCCTACCCATAATTGTGGGCTAACTCCACAATGCATGACCCATATACCTCAACAAGGAGGGGCCAGGAGGAAGGGGTAGGACATGGATGAGCCTAACAATGGTACCAACTTGTATTTACTGAGTACAAAACTACTAAATAAAAAATAAATAATTTTTAAAAAAATATGTGACCAGTGAGAGAGAAACAAGGTCTGAAACACATAAAGCCATAAACTCCTGTGTAGAAAAATCCAATCACCAGGCAAAAATAATTAAAACAGGAGGCTTTTTTGCATGTCTTGTCAAAACAAAAGCTTCTCTTGTCAGTTTAATGATGAAAAACACATCACACCAAAAAAGAAGAAAAAAATCTTCTTTGATAGCTATGGTGTAAAATGAATCTATCTTCGTGGAACACTACAAGCAAGTCTGTGTCAGAAAGCACATGGTTTATACATCTCAACGGTCAGGACGACTAACACGTTTTACAATTCCATGAGAAAACCCTGGATTATCTTGGTAGTCCACTGTTCAAATGGATATTGGATCCTGCTTTCAGGTGAACAACATAAGAAGATGGGGACAGAACTGCAGAGTGCTGGGTTACACAGAATTAAAGCTCTCAAGCTAAGGCTCAGTGGATAAAGTGCTTGCCCCACAACTCTGAGTCCCTGAGTTCGGATCCCCAGACTCCATGTAAAAAGCCCAAGCCGTGATGTGCTTTTGTAATCCCAATGCTCCTACAGCAAGAAGGGGTGGGAGTGACAGGAAAATTTCCCAGAAGCACATCAGTGGAGCAAGGGACAGATACTCTGTCTCAAACAATGCCAGAGGCAAAGACTGATCAGAAAAGTTGCCCTTTCCCCTACATGCAAGCACCATGGCATGCATATATCTTCACTTATACATATGGATATGCATATACAAACTATATATACCTGAACATGCATACACACATTATATACACATATATGAATTTTTTTTCAAAAGACCTCTGGATGGGGGTGTGGCTTTGTGGTCCTATATGCTAAGCATATCCAGGGTGCTAGGTGGAAGTCTAGCCTCAGAAAAACAGAGAAATAAATAAATTTTTCATAAAGAGAACTTCACAAAAAGAATATAAAAAAATCACAAGCTAGGAGAAGAGATTTACAACACGTAAGGCAAACAAATGATTAGCATTCTAGGTATAAAAACAGAACTCTTCTGTTCTCACTGTTGGTTGGAGAATTTGTTTTATTTTACAGATGGCAGAGAAAACACAGGAGAGCCTAGATCCACCAATAGAACAGAAAAAGATAACCTACCATAAAATGTGCCACTTCTACCACATCTGCCAGGACCCATGAGATATTGCAGTGGAAACAGCAGTGACATGAATATTGCTCCCAGTGCTAACCTGACAACCAGCTTCAAGAGAATGATGACAAACACTCTTGTCAACCAAAACACATCAAATCAGAAACCCAGAGGCCATAGAGAACTCAACACTAAGACAGACTGTTTATAGACCCACAAAGGCTCAGAGACCATTGCAGAAGACGGGCTGGAAGATTGCAAAAGCCATAGGGTGGATAAAAATATCCTGAGTCAGAGGCCCCCTTCCCAGAGACTGACTGAGGCCCTAATTATCTAGCAGTGAACACCAACAACCCCACTGAGGAGAGCCCTCAGGGAAAGTGGGACCAGGGAAGAGGGGACTTAAGACTACAACCTTTGTAAAAAATAAATAAATAAATAAATAAATAACAGAACTATTTAAGAAAAAGACATGTAAGTCAAGAGACAGAAAGAAAAAAGGAGGGGGGGCTAGTTATGAAAAAGCAACAAAGAAAATGTAATGTCCCAGTCATGTTCATAAGCAAAATGAAAGCTCAACAGCACTGTAAATCAAAGAAATACATATAGAAAACCATGCTCTTTGCTTTCACACCCAGTTCATGGACCAAAGCATGACACTCAAATACTACTGAGGCTATGAAGCAACAGGGACTTTCATCAGTTATAAGAACAAGTATTGATTGGCATAATCACCCTGGAAAATAATGTGGCAATGCCAGCCCCAGGTAAAGATGTACAGCTTTGTAAAGCAGAATGGCTTTCCTAGACAAAAATCCGTGTGTGTGTATGTGTTGTCTGTAAGAGAGAAAAAAATGACAAGACTCAAAATACTTCAAGAGGACAATATCTGTGACAGATATCGTCACATGATAAACTAAAGAACAGCAATGAAAATGAAAAAACTCACTGCAATGTAGACAGACCTTGGAAATTTGAGTCAAAATAAAAAAAAATCTTTTGATAAAAAGAACATAGAAAGTATGTTTTTTTTTTCATAAAGGTGAAATTAGATTAAACTAAGCAACATTGCTTAGCGATTTTTGGTGGTGGAATTATATTAATAAAGGATTCCATAAAATCCAGTGTGCTGATTGGCTCTAAAACCAACAGAACAAAATGTGTCTTGGGCAGGCACCATGACGCTGCTCTCCAAAATTCTCTACTGGCCTGTTTGTGGATTTCGTTATGGTTCTAAAAGTATGCCATAATGGTACATGTATATAAGCATATATGTATTGTGTTATTTCACAAAACAAAAGTTTTTAAAGGGATTTGGGGACAATCAATAAAAGTATACTAATCTTCAGTAGATTATTGCTCAAGAAAAAGGTAATGGTACAAATAACTGAAATACACAAACATCACCCTATTCCAAATTATAAACACAGTCAAGAGCTACTAATAATATTGCTTGAATACTGTAATAATGGAACCATAAGTTATTCTTAGGTAAAATCTGAGTAATACCATTTTGTGTAATATTAGTAGCTTGGATGAATAAATGAAGTTATTGATGCCTGGCCTGTCAAAAATTCTTGTTTTAGCCAGACGTGGTGGTACACGCCTTTAATCCCAGCACTCAGGAGGCAGAGGTAGGAGGATTGCTGTGAATTTGAGGCCACCCTGAGAATTCAGAGTGAATTCCAGGTTAGCCTAGGCTAGAGTGAGACCCTACCTCGAAAAAACAACAACAAAAAAAAAACCCTAATCTTGTTTTATATCCGTGACTATCTCAGAGAGCTCCCTCCCTCCCTCCCTCCCTCCCTCCCTCCCTCCTTCTCTCTCTCTCTCTCAAGCAGTCAGCTCCAAATGCCCAAGACTGTCAGTCCCAGAGCTTTAAAATCCAGGGTCAAGTAACAGGTGTACAGCTTTTCAAGCATAACTCTCACTCTTAAAAAGATGAAAGCATACTTGGAAATACAATACCATACAACTGCAGATGCAGCGTTCTTCACTACTGCCTCAGGCAGCAGAACACCCTGGGAAGCTCCGGGGACTGAAGCAGTCTCTGGAAACTGCTGCCAACTAAAGTTAGGCCAGTGATTGTTTTTTTTTTTTTTTTTCTTTTCAAAATTTGTGTGTTAAGTATAAGAAAATTATAGTGTTATAACCATTTTAAAAATATTTTAAAATTTCCATGTAAAAACACACACACACACAAACATACACCCTCACATGTTTTTATCTAGTCTTGCCTTTTAAAACTACATTCCTAGCCGCGGGTGGTGGCACACGCCTTTAATCATGGCGCTCATGAAGCTGAAGATTGCTGTGAGTTCAAGGTTGGCCTCAACTACATAGTGAGTTCCAGGGCTAGAGTGAGATCCTGTCTCAAAAAGAATCCCATTCTTCAAGACTTACTTTTCCTCCTCCTCTCACCATGCATGACTCTTTTCCTTTTTTAATCTTTTTTCCACATTCAAGTCTGAAGTATATTTTCTTTCAAAACTTCAAAAGTTGCTATTTTTTTTTCCTCAGTGAATCCCCACTGCCTGGAGGAAAAAGACCTAAACAATTTATTAAATAATCAATTACCTTAATGGTACCATAATCTTCTACTTCCTAAAAGACAGACCAAATGGCTGATCCTTCACCAGGCCCTTACAGGGAACACTTGAACCACAAGACACTGGAGAGGGTAAGATTAAGACTAACCTTAATCTCCTACATCTTCCCTCCCTCACTTCCCCTCTCCCTGTCTCTCTCTCTCTTATCTCTAACTCTTGTATATTAGTTATCTTTTTCCTCATTTTCTTAGTGGGCACTGACCTGTAACTCCCAGATCCAGCATGGGGCTATCATCCACAATGAGCTTTTGATCAGAGAGACCTACAAGGTTTCCTAAAAGACAGACAGATTTCTGTCAGAGTACTTGACGACCCACCAAAGGCTAGTGGTAAGACCCTACTGCTGAAGATACCTTATGTGATTGACATGCAAATTAGAATGGCATGGCTGGAAGTTGGAAAAAAGAGTCAGTCCCCAGACAGTCAGCGCATCTAGTGCCAGAAGGTGCTACATGGGCGACTGGGGGAAATTGACCAATATCTGTCGAAGCAACGCATGGTCTAACCTACTTAGCAGCAAATAACTTGTTGTGATGCCCACACAAGTGCAGTGGTGGCACACAGCCATGGTGGGGAACCAAGCGCTCTCAATTTGGCTAACTGATCCCCTCACTGGTATGGGACCCATAGCTGGAGCTGGGAAACAAGTCAGAACCAGATCCAAACGTAAACCCACTCTCCAATATCAAGCTACCATCAATTGTGGGCTACAAGAGGGCCTACACCTATTAAATTCTCTATTAAAAAAAAAAAAAGTAAGGGTTATCTCATTTGTCCTGGTGCTAACTTACTCTCCATTGGAGAATCTGCTTCTCTTTTTCAGATAGATGTAGATCCTAAGGAGAGAGCCACCCCATCATACCTCAAAAGGGCCCCGGCTGAAACTAAGAAAAATTGGAGAAACAAGCAAGGGGGCTGTTGTCCTGATGAACCGGATACTAGCACAAGGGGGAAGGAGATCAGCACAGAGAAAAATCAACTCCTACCAAATCAGAGAGCCAGAGCCTCAGAGGCCCCCAACACCTCATCACTGAAGCAGACCAAAAATGAACCCAACATGGCTCAGGGAAATTTTGCGGAAGAGGGAGCGGAAAGAATGTCAGAGCCACATGTTGGGTCATGATATGCAGAGACATTTAGCTTACCCATAACTGTGGGCTAACTCCACAATGCATGACCCGTATACCTCAACAAGGAGGGCCAAGGGGAGGGGGTAGGTCACGGATGAGCCTAATAATGGTACCAAACTGACTGTGTTTGCTGAATACAGAACTGACTAATAAAGAAAAAAGAAAAAAAAAATCAATTACCTTAAACTAAGAATCTCACAACAATTTACATTATAACAAATTACTGTGTCATTCTACATAAGCTATTATTTACAAAAATTTGAAACAGAAAAGTCTCAATATAATTTTATTATTAAAACATTAGTATGGGCTTGAGAGATGGCTTAGCAGTTAAGGTGTTTGCCTGCAAAGCCAAAGGACCTCGGTTCAAATTCCCTAGGACCCATATAAGCCCGATATACAAGGTGGCACATGTGTCTGGAGTTCGTTTGCAGTGTCTGGAGGCCCATTCTCTCTTTTTCTTTCTTTTCCTCTCGTGCTCTCTCAAATAAATAAATAAAATAAAATAGATTTTAAAAATGTTAGTATGAGGGCCAGCCATGGTGGTACATGTCTCTAATTCCCAATGTTTAGAAGGTATTTACAGGAGAATCATGAGTTCAAGGCCAGCCTAGGCTACACAGTGAGGACTTGACACAAAAAAACAAGGCCTGAGACTATAGCTCAGGCATAGAGTGCTTGCCTGACCTTTGAAAGACCCTGTGATCAATCTTCAGTATTACACAGAAAAATTAGTATAGGAGCTAAAGAGATGGCTTAACTGTTAAGGCACTTGCCTGCAAAGCCTAAGGACTCAGGTTTGACCCCATAGAACCCATGTAAGCCAGACACATGAAGTAATACATGCACACAAGGTCACACATGCACACAAGGTGGCACACTTATCTGGAGTTTGACTACAGTGGCTGAAGGCTCTGGCATGCCAATTTTCTTTCTCTCTCTCATAAAAAAGTGAAAAGAAAAATTAGTATACATTTAAAAACCATATAGAAAGTCTAAGATTAAAGAAACAAGCTAATTTCAACAAGAAAAGATTCCCTTCATATTATATAAAATTTTCATTTGTAGGATGAGCTGACAGAACCCACAGGAATCAACAGACTAGTCATCTCATTTATCTATGTGCCATCAGAAGTATAATGTTCCACAGGCCATCCTAGGTCAAGCTATAGCTTCCCCCTTTCTGGTTTTATCCCTCTTAACTATTATCTATGTGGTTTGCATTTGAGAATATAGAATGGGTTTTAATTTATGTGTCTTTGTATGAGACCAGTATTGACGATACATGGTTGTTTTATTTAGGAAACATTCAAACTGTAAAAAAAAAAAAAAAAAAAAAAAAAAAAAACACCTTTGTGATAAAGCTGAGTAAATGCCCTGCATAAATGATGTCAGAAGAGGTATCCCTTACCACCTATGCCACAGCCTCACATTTAAGCATGGTGACCCTGATGGTAGTGAAAGATTGAGCTTCATCCCAGAATTCCCAAATCACAACTACAATGCCATTGAGGCATTGATGCTATGCTTGTAGTTTTCATAAATTAGTTTGGACCCCTGGCTTATGGACCAGGACCTGTATAACCTTGGGGAACAGCAGGGATGTCCAATTAAATTTTCTTTGGTGATGAAAAGTTCAACACTTTAGTTATCAAACACAGCAAAAGCACTTGACTGGTATAGCAACTGCAGAACCACATATTTAATTATAACTACTTTTAACTTACATCTAACTTGTACCATGAGACTATCAGCTCAGGTCTAGAGACTATAACATGAAATCCTGACCAGTCAAGGTGATGCAGGCCCACAGTCTCAGCTACTTCAGAAGCTGAGGTGGGAGGATCAGTTGAGCTTAGGAGTTTGAGAACAGTCAGGGCAACAAACTGAGACTCTGCCTCACACATGAAAGGATGAGGATATAGCTCGGAGTACAGTACTTGCTTGCCTAGCATTTGGCCAGATGCTGAGTCTGACCCTCACCACTGCAGCGAATGAATAATAAAATAAAATAAAATCTCTTCCAGTTCAATTCTCTAGATATAGCCAGATGACTGACAGTTGGGCATAGTGGTGCATGCCTGATCTACATAAAGGGTGTAAGGCCAGATTGAGCTATAAGATCTTTCTTCAAAAATAGAAAACATGGGCTGGAGAGATGGCTTTGCAGTTAAACGCTTGCCTGTGAAGCCTAAGGACCCCGGTTCAAGGCTTGATTCCCCAGGACCCACGTTAGCCAGATGCACAAGGGGGTGTGTGCATCTGGAATTTGTTTGCAGTGGCTGGAGGCCCTGGCGCGTCCAATCTCTGTCTCTCTCTATCTACCTCTTTCTCTCTCTGTCTGTTGCTCTCAAATAAACAAAAAATTTAAAAAAACAAACAAACAAAAAAACCAAAAACAGAAAACATGAAAGAAAGAATGAACAAAAAAGAAACACAGAAAGGAAGAGAAAAAAAAGAGGAAATTGACTCATCCTAGAGGATATACCCAAAGACAGCAAGATAATATTAAAAACAAATTTTCTTTAGAGCACCCAATGTATCCAGAGCTCAGACTTCATCAATTAATAAAACTGAATAGGGGGCTGGAGAGATGGCTTAGTGGTCAAGGCCCTTGCCTAAGAAGCCTAAGTACCCAGGTTTGATTCCCCAGGACCCACATAAAGCCAGATACACAAGGTGGACCATGCATCTGGAGTTTGTTTGCAGTGGCAAGAGGCCCTGGCTTGCCCATTCTCTCTCTCCCTCCCTCTCACATAAATAAATAAATATTTAAAAAAATATATAAAAATTGAATAAAATCTGCCCTATGGCTCTCAGTTTTTCAATAAGAGAAAGGCAATAAAAATAACCATAATGGGGGATGGAGAGATGGCTTAGCAGTTAAGCGCTTGCCTGTGAAGCCTAAGGACCCTGGTTCGAGGCTCGATTCCCCAGGACCCACGTCAGCCAGATGCACAAGGGGACACACATGTCTGGAGTTCATTTACAGTGGCTGGAAGCCCTGGCGCACCCATTCTCTCTCTCTCTCTCTCTCTCTCTCTCTCTCTCTCTCTCTCTCTCTCTGCCTCTTTCTCTGCCTGTCTGTCGCTGTCAAATAAATAAATAAACAAAAAAAATAACCATAATAAGAAAAATGCAACATTGTGTGAAGGCAAAAATTCCATGAAAAACATTGAACAAATTGTGCATCTGGCTTTACATGGGTACTGGGAAATCAAACCTGTGTCCTTTGGCTTTGCTGGCAAGCACCTTAACCACTAAGCCATCTCTCCAGCCCCATTCTAAAGTCTGATATAAGCAACTGAAATGGCAAAAAACATGGGTAGAACTGATTTACAAAGAAAAATAGAACTGTGTTTTGACACATAAAACTTGAGGTATTAGATACCTATAAGTGGAAGTACAATATATACAGATGGATCCAGAATTCAGTGTAGAAGCCTGAGCTGGAGATATTAACTAGAAATCAATGACACACAGTGATAGCATACTTAGCATGAAGTAAGTTAGATCAGGAGAGCACACTCAGCCTGGACTGAGTTAGATAAGATCAGGGAGCATGCACAGTAGAGAAGACAGAGACTGTTCCCAGGTTTATGATGGAAGTGGAGAAGTGACTCAGGAGATGAATTAACAAAGAATCAAAACGAATTATATAGTAAGGAAGGAAGAAAATCAAGAGATGATGGTATCTGTGAAGCCACACGAATAATGTATTTCAAGGAGGAGGTATCAATTATTCTAAACACTATTGAAAAATTAAGCAATGTGAGAATAAAAGCACATTAGAATATTGAATTAAATAATAGGAAGGTCAGTGGTGATTTTTACAGAACTGCTATAGTGGACAAAGTACAGACAAAGACTGATTGAAGTGGATTCAGTAAACAGAGAAAAGAGAGGGGGTAGAGCCAACCTTTGCAAAGAATTGGACAATAAGGAAAGTAGAGAATGGTACAGTAGCTGTAAGGAAGGAAGCAACAGTGTCTGTCTCCTTTCTTCCCTTTAAAAGAGAAAAAAAAACATCTGGTCTGTATGTAGACAGGAAAGATTCAATAAAGGGAAAAATCAATGACACAGGACAGAGTTCAGTAAAACCACTTGGCCAATGGGCAGGATCCAACCTGTTGCTTAGTTTTTACAGCTTACAGTCGAAGAATCGTTTCTATTTTTTCCCTATTGAATGACGAGAAAAATCACAAGCTATTACACAAAATCAAAGAACAGGGAATGCTCCCCAAAAACTTCTATAAAGCTAGTGTCATCCTAATATCAAAAACCAGACAAAGATATAGCAAGAAAAAAACTATAGCCCTATATCCCTGATGAACTTAGATGCAAATATCGTTAACAAAATCCTTAAAAACTGAATTGAACAACACATCAAAAGCATTATTCACCTTATCAAGTAGGCTTCAACCCAGGGCTACAGGGATGGTTTAACATATGGAAACTGATTAATAAAATACACCACATAAAGAAACTTAGACACAAGAAACACCTTATCATTTCAATAGATGCAGAGATGGCCTTTGACAAAATACAACAATCACTTCATGATCAAAACGCTGGAGAAACTAGGCATGGAGGGTTTATATCTCAACATAATAAAAGCTATATAAAAGTACTTAAGGCCCAAAGAATACTTAATGGGGAAAGACCGAAGGAGTTCCCATTAAGATCTGGAACCAGAAAAGGGTACCCACTCTCACCACTGCTCTTCAACATAGTACTAGACCAAGCAGTAAGAAAGGAGAAAGATATAAAAGGGATACAAACTGGAAAAAGACAAACTAGCCCTATTTATAGATGACATGATCCTATGAATGAGTGACCCAAAAGACTCTACCATAAAACTTCTAAAGGTTCTAAATTCCTTCAGCAAAGTGGCAGGATACAAAATCAACACACAAAAATCAGTAGCCTTTCTATATATAAAAGACAAATGTACAGAAAAAGAAATCAGTGAGGCTATCCCATTTTCAATAGCCACAAAAAAAAAAATCAAATGCCTTGGAGTAACATTAACCAACAATGTGAAAGACCTATATAATAAACACACAAAAACACTCAAGAAAGAAATTGAAGAAGACATGAGAAGATGGAAAACCCCCCATGCTCCTGGATTAGAATTAATATTGTGAAAATGGCAATTCTACCAAAGCTACATGCAGATTCAATGAAATGTAAATAAAAATCCCAGATATAGAAAAAATGAGCTCAAAATTCATATGGAATGGCAGCAGGCATCAGATATCCAAACATATCCTCAGCAAAAGAGACACTTCTACAGGCATCACCATACTTGATCTAAAACTATACTACAAATCCATAGTAATAAAACAGCATGGTACTGGCATAAGAACAGTATTTCCAGTATACATAAGAACAGACATATAGACCAGTGCAGCAGAGTTGAAGATCCAGCACTTAGTTCAAGTAACTACAGTTACTTGATCTTTGACAAAGGTGTCAACAATATACACTGGAGAAAAGGCAGCATCTTCAACAAATGGTGCTGGACAAACTGGATAAATACATGTGGAAAAATGAAACTAGACCCATTCATCTCACCATGCACAGTTCCAAATCGATTAAAGACCTTAATATAAGACCTGAAACTCTTAAATGACTGGAAGAAAAAATAGGGGAGCTCTCCACGATATAGGAGTGGGGAAAGACTTCCTGAACAATACCCCAGTAGCTCAGGAAATTAAACAATCACTCAATCAGTGGGACCTCATGAATCTAAAAAGCTTTTGTGCAAACATGCCATAAACTGAGCCAATAGACTACCCACAGAATGGGAGAAAATCTTTGCCAGCTACACCACTGACAGAGGCCTATTATCTAGAATATACAAAGAATTCAAAAAATTAAGCAATAAAAAAGTCAATCCACTCAAAAAAAAAATGGGGCAGAGAACTGAATAGGAAGTTCTCAAAGGAAGAAATACAAATGGCTAATATTACTTTTAAAAATGTTCAACATGAGCCGGGCGTGGTGGCGCACGCCTTTAATCCCAGCATTCAGGAGGCAGAGGTAGGAGGATCGCCCAGAGTTCAAGGCCACCCTGAGACTACATCGTGAATTCCAGGTCAGCCGGAGCTAGGGTGAGACCCTACCTCGAAAAACCAAAAAAAAAAAAAAAAAAAAAAAAAAAAGTTCAACATCCTTAACTATCAGGAAAGTGCAAATTAAAACAACTATGAGATTTCCACCTAACTCTAGAAAGGATGGCAATCACTAAAAAAAATCAAATGACAATGATTTCTGGCAAGGATGTGGGAAAGAGGAAACCTCATTCACTGCTGGTGGAAGTACAAACTTGTACAAACACTGTGGAAATCAATATGGAGACTCCTGGAAAAAGATGAAAACAGAGCTACCAACTGACCCACTTATTCCTCTACTCACTTATTCCTCTACTGGGCATTTACCCTAAAAGCTCCATACTTCACTGCAGAGATATTTGCTCAACCATGTTTACAGCTGCTCAATTCACAATAGCTAAGAACTGCAATCAACCCAGGTACTCATCATTGGAAAAATGGAAAATGAAGATATGGTACATTTACACAATGTAATTTTACTCATCAGCAAGGAAAAAAATGATATAATGAAATTTGTAGAAAAATGAATGGACTTGGAACAGATCATACTCAGTGAACTCACACAAACACAGAAATACAAATGCTGCATGTTCTCCCTTATCTGCAGTTCCTAAACTGGAACAGCTTGAGTTGCTGACATATCTGACAGGCAACTTCAGGGACAGACAGTACAGATGAAAGGGTTTGGGAGAATGTGAATAAGAAGGTGGGCAGAGTTTAATAAAAAAGTAAACCCCAAAATGACTTTTTATCCTAGAAACCTTTCTCCTGGATAACAGACAATGATATAACCCTCAACAGAAGTATGGGGATTGTCTAGTGAGGGAGGGTCCTGAAGAGTGTAGGATTAAGCCTAACCTTAAAACATTTGGCTCAGGCCTGTAACTCCCAGTACCAGAAACTGGTTACAACCCACATTGAGCTGTTAATCAGAGAGACCTACAAGGTTCCCCAAACAAGACATGCTTCTGTCAAAGCACTTGATTACCCACCTAAGGTAAAAGGTAAGACCCCAGTGCTGAAGACATCACATGCTGCCAACATAGAACATCGAGAGACTTAGCTAGAATCCAGTTATGGTTAGCACTTACAGTGCTGGAAAACACTACATAAGCTGCTGAGGGAAAGTGGCCAACAATGTTGTGAGAAAGCAGGGAACACTGCTATTCAAAAGCAACCAGCCTGACAAGATGTACATACCTGTACAATGGTGGTACCCAGCCTTGGTAGGTAACCAATGGCTTTCTGATTGGCTAAGAGAGCAGGCAGTAGAAAGGAATACACACCTGATACTTAGAACCAAGTCAAAATCCTATGGAGACCAAAATTATGGTCTCCAATGATAAGCTCCCACTAGTTTTTGGCCAAAAGAAAGACTAAATCCATCAAAATCTCTCTAAATTTTCAATGCTTATACCCTTAAATGTATACTGATCTCACTTTCTGTTGGAGAATCTGTTTTTCTTTTCCAGAAGCCAGTGAGAACTTAGCACAACCAAAATCTATCAACAAGACAAGAAAAGACAGCTGACTCCTGGGCAGGAGATGAACCACCCATCACACATCAGCCAGGGCCCGGGTTAAAATACAGAGGAACTGGCAAGATGAGCAAGAGTGCTGCTTCCACGGGAAGGCTGACAACCTGCACCAGAGTGAAGGAGACAGACACTAAGGATACTCAACACATACCAAAAGCAGAAATTCATAACTTCCTGAGAGCTAACACTAAAGAAGACTTAAAACACACTCACCATGGCTCAAGGAATTTTGTGGGAGGAGGGGCAGATAGATTGTAAGAGCCACAGGTTGGGAGGGGATATCCAGAGGCATTGTCCTCCTCTTCCCCGAGCAATGACTGACTGCTGCTTTTACATCTCATAACCCACAACCCCATGAAGAATACCAGCAATTCCACTGAGGAAGGCCTTCAATGAAATGGGGGAGGGAGGAGGGAAGTGATGGTACCAATACACGATGCATCCATACAACTTAATAGTACACTGGTGGTGGGAATGTAAACAGTGAGGCACTATAGAAATTGGTATGGAGGTTCCTCAAAAAGCTGAAACCAGAACTATATGTAATCTAGATATACCACTCTTGGCATCATACTCAAGTAAGCAAGCCACAGAGATATTTGCATAACCTTATTTACTGCAGCACTACTCATATGCTCGTTATTGAATCTTTCTAGGTGTCCATCATCAAATGAATGGATATACATAGAATGAATTAATTTTATCCAGCCATAAAAAGAACAAAATTAGGTCATTTGCAAAAAAAAATGGAAGTAGATATCATCACATTAAGGAAAATAAAGCAGACTCTGTAAGACAAATATCACCTTTGTCTCATGTTTCAAACCTAGATTTCATTTATATACATACACATATATGTCATAAAAACAGAAAGGGGATATTTGGGAGGAGAAATAAGACTAGTGTTAGGGGAAAAGGAATTTGGTCAAAGCATATAATTTAATTGAATTGAAATATCATTATGAAATCTATCACATTGTGAAATGAACATGTTAAAAATTTTAAATAAAATATAAATATCTTATAAAAAATCATTAGAAGGTAGGCATTTAAATAAAAATAACTGAATTTCTTTCAATTTGGGATATAGCATAGCATCATAAGTTAATGCCACTAATTATAAAATCTCTAACAATGTAATGGTTATAAATTACTATGTAAAGTAGGTTGTTTACATAAAATGTAACTAAATTAACTTTGAATTAAGTTGATTCAGTATCACTGAAACCAAACAATTTAAAACAAGCAAAAAATAAAACTATCCCAGACAGGTAAAACCTGTGAGAGGATCAAGCTGAGAGGTTAAACTTATGCTATGGTGCCTGGAAGATAAGGCCTCAGCTGGCACAGGGGTGGCACAACCTTAAGATTATCAACATAAAGGTTGCAGCACTAGTAGGACCTGCTGCTGCAGTGGCACAATGAATACGCCACACCCTTTAAAGGCAAAAGTCTTACAAGAGATAGGGCAGAGTGAGGTCATCTCTACTGCTGGCCACTCTGCACTGGTCAATTGCAGTGGCCTCACCACCTCTGTGATTCAATTCCCTCTAAGCAAAATTTTCTCTCTGCATAAAGGCAGTATCTTATTTAAACATTAATGACCATTTTATAGCTGCACCAAATGGTCCAGTGACTTCCCATCACAGTTAAAGTATCCATTCCACAAAGGATGTCCACAACCTGACCCACAGCTGCATCTGTGAGCCAAGTTTCTGTGCTACAGCCATTACCAGGTGCCCTCAGTTGAAGTGAGCCTTGCATGTGCCCAATCTCTTCCTTTCACATTGGGCACATGCATGTGCAGCTCAGACTTGTGCCAAGATCTTTGTTCTGCTGGCATGCTCTCATGATGCAGTTCTTACCTATTCATGTGAATCTGCCACACAGGCTGTCTGAGGCCCTCTCTCTAGTCATGGTCTCCTGTACTCCCTCCCTCCTTGTGCATGAGCATTTTCAAGAGTCTATACTTGCTCACTCCAGCTTGCTTAGAACTCCCTATCTCTTAACTCCCTTCTCCTCCTGCACAGCAACATATTCTTCACAGCAGCCAAGTTCCAACTGTGGGTCTCTGAAACCACAGCTTTCTCTACTGGCATCAGTCTAATCATGCACATTGTTCCCTCATCCTTGTCTTGGGGAGCTTACTTTTCACCTGCTGGCTTTCCAGACTTCCTAAAAACAGGGATCATGGGAATTATGCAGACTCACCCTCTCCTCATAGCAATGACTACTGAGCTAGTATATATTTTAATGCAGCAAGAATCCCTCAGCTTCTCCCACTCTTTGATTGTCTTATGACAATTGTGTTCTAGAGTACTACATTATCTAAACACTGACTAGAGAGGAAAAAAAAAGTTCTGGACAGTAGAAGACAAGATCCTCTCCCTGCCTGCAACAAGCTCTGCAGCTCACTCAGCACAGACTTCAGCTTGTTTTCCCAGAAGAGGAGACAAGATTAACGATTCCTGCACCGTGTCTCAACTGCAGTCTTATGACCAGCAGCAGACGCTTCATGACATGACTGTGCAGGGTTAAGGAAATGGCCACGAATCAACATGTGGTTAACCAACTTATGAGGAGACTGCCTGCTTGACCTTGGCCTCATTAGAGTTTCAAACAAACCCACAGGCTTTGTCAATCCACCTAGATTATAACAAACTAAATTAAACAGAAGAGGCCAAAAGTTCCAGTGATTTTCTTGGCATTTTATTTTGCTAATAAATAATGTAGCATTTTGCTATCACTAATAATTGTAAAAATGTCACAGAACTGACATAATCATTTTTGAAAAATTTTGCTCAGCTCTTGGTGATCCTGGACTTCCAAAGTCTGCATTGTATTCATTTTGACACTATAACAACTATTATACCTGAAAAAAACAGCACACACACGAACAGAGATGAAAACCATGGCCTAGTGCCCAGGTTTGCTAAATCACTACGCTTGCTTTTGTCTCATTTTTCTAGTTATGGAATGACTGTGTCTGAAAGTCAGCCAACTTCAACAAGTGGTTAACATCTCTCGAAGTTCATCATTTGAACAAACAAATACAAGCAGCACAGGAAAAAAAATACCATTCTTTGAGAGTTCTCCTCCTAAGCACTTCCTTCTTACTAAGGGTGAAGCTTCAGTGACTCCCAAAGTGAGGAGAGAAAATTCAGAGCAAAGAGAAAACAAAAGTAACCCTGGGGTTATCTGTCTGGTCAATGGAAGCTACACCTGAAATACATAAAAGTTCATGGAAATGAGATTTCCATTTTGCAAAATCAGCAAATATTCCTTTCTTAATACAAACAAATGACCTTGAAATGCTGACCAGAAGACAGATTATATGCATATATATGTGGTATATGCGTGTGCCTATGCAAGCATACACACATATGTAATTTTAACAAAACATAAAGATGCACTAAAGTTTTAGGACCCTGTTATTTTCAACATGTTTCATTTAGAAGCAATCCTGAAAACAAACAAACAGTGACCACACGTGGGGGTGGGAGATCACTTACGACAGAAGTAGTAAAAGTAATAATAAATGAGAACCGTTCATTTTCCACCAAGGGCACTTCTGACAGGGAAGGAAATTCATCTTACCCACTAGGGTCATGAAAATCAAAGGTATGAGACTAAATAGCAATATCAAAGTCACTCCTGATTTTACCTGGAAGCTAGACTTAAACAAACTATTAATTAACTAATTCCAAGTACTAGGGAAGATAGTTCATAAGCAATTGTTTCATTTTCCCTACTGCTTTCAATTGTTCTACTGCCAGGAGAAAAAGATGTCATGACCAAACCCACCTCAAACAACTCAGCCTCACAGACAATAAGTGTCAATGGCCACGTAAGGAAATAGAAGAACGAACTGTACAAAAGGGAAGTCATTTGCTAGGTAGCCTATAATTAGCTTCAGAATCTTACTGTAGACAATAGGATTGTGGCAAAGAGCTTAGGAAGATTTGAAAAGGGATTAGTGATTTCCATGAATGAATAAACCCAGAATTGAGTTACCTTAGCCAGAAAAAAAGAAAAAAGAAAAGAAAGGCAACATTATAAAAACAAATATACCCCCTGTAACAGGGTGCTAGGGATCCAGGAAAGACATGGAACCCCAAACCCTACGTTCGCTTCTAATTTTAGTCAAAGAATTGCATAAAAGAAAGCAGAAGAATAATTAGGAAATTATTACATTTATTGAGTGAAGTACAGAGCCAAGGAAAGGCACCCATGTGGCTAGAGATCCCATGTGGAGGGACTGGAAAAAGCTGTGGATAGAAAAAAGAAAAAAAGTTCAAGGAGCTCTTGCCATGTGGGGAGCTAGAGGGGATAAAGGAGCCATGTATAGAGTAAGGACTAAGGGGCCCTTCCCCTTGGCTCAGCCCAGGCCCAGCCTATGGAAAAACTCACCCACAGCTGGAAGTGGCCAGAGAGCCGTCTAGTTGCAAAGGTATTTATAACCTTTCAGTGGTGGTGGGCTGCATTTTGGCTCAGGTGAACCAGAAGGACAGCTGGTTGGTTAGGACTAGGTGCTGTCTCAGGAAAAGGCTAGCCCTGACACCAAGTTTGGAGGGCTGAACTTGATTAACCACAATGTTTATGTCCTATGAAAGACCTCCCTCCCAAGAGGGATCCTGGTTGTTTGTGGAAAAATAGGTCTAGGGAACTAGGCAAGAGATAAGAAGTCAGATCATCTTTGATTTCTATCAAGTGCAAGCTTTCCTGCCTTTTTTACCTTCAGATGACCAGTCACCCTAACTGTAGCCCTCTCCTCACCCCCACATTTGGGGGTAAAGAGATCATGAACAAAGAAGAAAGGTCTGAGTACAACATACATGATTCTGGATATTTAAACAGTTACCTGTTGAAGAAGATACTAATCAAACAATAAAATCCAGCACATTCATCATAAAAAAAAAAAAAACAACCAAGAGTGATGGGCTGGAGAGATGGCTGTGGTCAAGGCACTTGCCTGTGAACCCTAAGGACTCATGTTCTACTCTCCAGGTCCCACATAAGCCATATGCAGAGTGATGCATATTGGGCAAGGTCGCACATGCGCACAAGGGGACACGTGTCTGGAGTTTGGTGGCAGCGGCTGAAGGCCCTGGTGCACCAATTCTCTAGCTTTCTCCCATAAAAAAAATAAATAAATAAAAGCCAGTCTGTTGGACTTGCCTCAAAAAACAAATCCAAGAGTGAGCTAATTTAACAATGATTAAGAAGGAGGGTTATTTCTAAAGTATCCCTAAATTAAAAATTATTCTTTATAAATATGCCTGAACAACATCAAATCTGTTATTTCCAGAAAAATTTGAATTTCTTCAAATTTTCAAGTAAAAATTTGACTAATGCTGCAACTAATCTATTGATATAATGGAAAAGAAGTTTCACTATTCAAAATAATTTTGTGTGTCTGAGTTTGTGTGTAGTACACAAACTATGCACACATGTGCAGAGGCCAGAGTAAGACCCTGGGCATCCTCCTCTCTCTTCCACCTTATTTCCATGAGCATGTCTCTCACTTCATGTGGAGCTCCCATGGTTCAGTTAGACAGGTATACAAGGGAGGCTCCAGGATGCTTATGACTCCATGCCCCTCAGCAGTAAGGTTACAAGGGATGTATGCCAATACCAGGCTCTTTATGCTAGTGCTGGGGATTGAACTCAGGTCCTTGTGTTTGCATACAAGCACTCCTGCTTTCTGAGGTATTTCCCTTGACCCACAGAATAGTTTTAAATGGTGTTAGTCAGAAAAACTAGAAGTTGATACTAAGGGGGTCTAGAGAAATTGCTCCTTGCTTAGTGGTTTAGGCGCTTACTGCAATATCTAGTGACTGGGGTTCAGTTCCCCAGTACCCATTTAAAGCCAGATGCACAAAATAGTGCATGTATCTAGAGTTTGTTTGCAGTAGCTAGAGGCCCTGGAGTACCCATATTCACATTCTCTTGCTTTCTCCCTCTCTCTCCTTGTAAATAGTAAATAAATTTTTTTATAAAAAGAAATTGATACTAACCTTGACATAGCTCAGTTACAATGATATCAAATAAAATAATCTGGAAAAGAATAGCTTTTATATGAGCCTTACTTATAGGTGAGTCCTTACTAAGTTATTCCAAAATAAAGCAAAGGAATACAACACTGAAGTGTATCAACCAATATCAGGATGTGAGTTGGAAATATTTAAGTAACTGGCAGGACAAAACCATTTTTTTTAATTTTTTATTTTTAATTTTATTTTTTTTTACAGTCAGTTTGGTACCATTATTAGGCTCATCCATGACCTAACCCCTCCCCTTGGCCCTTCCTTGTTGAGGTATACGGGTCATGCATTGTGGAGTTAGCCCGCAGTTATGGGTAAGCTAAATGTCTCTGCATATCATGACCCAACATGTGGCTCTGACACTACAAAACCATTTTTTAAAACAGAGTAAAATGTAGGCTATACAAAAGTTTCCCTACTTAAACTGACACATTTCTGAAGATTGTCTGAAGTTCGTTCCAAAATCCTTTGACACACACCCTACGAGACTTAGAGTTAACATCCTTTCCCTTGAGCTGGGGTGGGCTGTGTCTGCTCTGTGTGAGTGATGCTGAAGGGCTCTGGAACCAGAGAATAATAGATCACACAGCATCCCCTGGTTGGGACATTGGCTCTGGGGGAAGAATGCCAATTCAGAACCCTGAGACACCATGTGGGCGAGGCCATGTGCAGACACTCTGGTAGATAGTCACAGCTGAGCTCCCTGACGACAGCCAGCGTCAGCTGCCAGTCAAGTGAGTGAGTGAGCAAACCCAGCTGTAAGCTGGCCAGCTAAGCCCTTCCCAGATTCTGGGTTCACAGTGTCATGGTAAAAAAAAAAAAAAAGTCATGTTATGCTCTGGGTTTTGGAGGAATTCTCTAGGCAGCAGGCACGGTAACTAGAGCAGGGTTTATAACTGAAGTAGGAATGCCACAGTAATTGATGCATGCTATAGGACAGAGTAACCATGGGATTTTCTAGCCTTCAAAATTTAAATATATTTTGGAAAAAGAGGCCAAAAGTTCAGATTCAAATATTTACCTTATTTTTGCTACCAACCTAAACATGCCATAATTTATTTTCAATGATTCTCTGTCTTTAACAATCATTTACTGAATACCTACTCTGTACTGGGCTCTGTTCTAACTGAGTGCTACAAAACAGCTCACAGGATCACACATCAGTCATCACACACTGTAATTACAAAAAGGAACAAAGACTGTGCTGATGGGGTAAAAGGACACAAAATCATTAACAGCAGGGCTGGTTCAGGTGGAGAGTAGAGGCTGACATCTGAAGACTGAGGGGAATTAACCACAGGTAAGATACTATACCTTGAGAAAAGAGAGCAGGAGTGACAGGTCAAATCTTATTGGCAGGGTTAGCACTAGAATCTTTGTGTAAAGCAATCTATTATAAATCCATATGTAAAGTTAGTCGCTGAAAAGGAAGTTCTTATGGGTTTATAAGCAAGATAATGAAATGCTAAAATTTTCATTTTCCCTAAAAGATCATTTGTCTGTGCTAGCTTTATTACTGTGACAAAATACTTGAGATAATCAACATACAAGAAGTAAAGGCTTGTTTTGGCTCACAGATTCACAGATATCACTTCAGGGTCACTGCTGGCACAGAAGTTGGCAGAGGAGGTTGTTCATCTACTGGCATCCATGAAATGAAAGACAGAGAGAGGAGGGGATCAGGGTCCAACATCTCTTTCAAGGCCATGTCCTTTATGTTATAACTTCCTTGTTCTAGGGTCCACCTCCTAAGTGATCTACCACTTCACAATATCATCAGAGACTAGGGAATAAGACTCAGCATGTGGCTCATTTGAAGGACTTTCAAGATGCAAACTTATGTCATCTAGTCCAATGGTTTATGTATTTGTAACATCAGCCTCAGTGTATAAAGTGTTTCTAGAATAAATAAGTACACTTCATACACTCATTCCATGCCCACAATGCACACACAATGGAAAAGTGATCTCATACACAAAAGAAATTATTGAGTTCTTTATCTCAATAAGCTTTACAGTCCCATGAGAACACAGCAGAAATATGTATAAAGGCAGGTATGGGTAGGACATCTACCAATACAATGAAATAAGCAGAATCTTCCAGCAAGATTTCTACATTCTTTGACAACCTCAAGTAAACAGGGTAGAACACAGGAAGAATGCTGAATCCATATACAGGATTTCAAGGACAATTCTCATGGAGCAGTGTGCTACTGGGACTAGAAGAATGATTAAGTATGAAAACATTAGAGTGGTACGGACCAGCAAGGAAAGACAAAGGGGCTCTCCTAAGACTGAAGTTCATGTTACTAAAGGCAAACACAGATTCAGAGTGTTACAAGTGGTCAAAGAACAAAAGGAAGTTTACTTGGCTACAGGCTCGTGGGGCTCCCAATCAGAAAAAAAACTTGAGGAGCCACACAGGAGTCAGATCATCCAGGGACACATAAACCCTCTCGTGAAGGTTACATTCTGTTTTGAGTAAGAAGTCAAACTGAAAAGCTTGTAAAAGTGGGATGGTGGGCAGAAATGGTCTTGTATTTTCAAGAAGCCTCTCGTTTCACTGTGAGGAACAGACTGGAGACATTCAAGACTGCAGCACAGCAACCAAGTTAAGTGGAAGGCTGTTATTAGAATGCAGGAGGGAAATGACAGTGGCACAAACAAGAAAAATGACAGCAGAGATGGAGAGGTCGAACAGAATACACAAACACTTTCAGGATGTAGAACTACAAGGAGTACATGGTGGAAGGTGTGAAAGAAAATCTTAGTGATGTTTTTCTGACCTGGGTACAAGTGATAGACACAAAAGTTCACAAAGGTCTCCTAGTTCCCTGGTCTGGGTTCCCTACGCTGGTCTGTGTGCTGGCAGGGGCAGCATGTGGAGAGAGGAGGCCAGACCCTGGTCTCCTGGCTCCTCCCAGCTCCCTGGTCTGGGTTCCGAGCACAGAATGAATAGGCCAGATACCTGTTCCCTGGCTCCTCCCAGGTCCCTGGTCCTGGTAGGCCCCATTATGCCTTGCTTGGGAAGGCCTGATCCCTGTGTGAGCTGTGGAATCAGATCTTTTGCTCTGGTATCCTGACTAGCCACTGGGTACCATCATCCCTATTCACGTCAGTCAGAGGGCGCATGGCCAAAGTATAAAAACCTGGTTCCTCCTCAATAAAATGCAGAGTCTTCCTAAAACAGGTAGACAACAATGCAAAAAGAGCCAATAAAAGTCAGAAAACTGAGAAATCTTCACCAAGGATTCCTAGTCCTATGATGGAAGCGTCCAGTGAAATCATAGAGATATCAACAGAATCAACATTCCCAAAATGAAAACACAACCAATGAGACCCCAAGCAAAAAAATCACTGAACTGGAAGCAAACCATCAAAGAACCAACAATGATATCAATGAAATTGAACAGCTTTTGACAGTAGGCTTAACTTGGTTGAAGAAAACATTAGAACCCTCCAAAGGGATATGAATAAATTGAAGGTGAGTCAAGAAATGGCAGATCTCAAAAACTGGTTGATAAAGGTTAATGAAGACTTGATCAAAGGCAAGAATGGGTTCCAGGAAGCATCAAGAAAAACAGAACTTGAATTGAAATTTTATGTTAAAAAAGAGATGAACATAATTCAAAATAACACAGCAGAAAACAAAAATCAAATAGAAATTTTAAAAACCTCCCTAGAACCCCTCATCAGCACAGTTACTTATGTGGCAGACAGAACCTCTGACAGGAAGACAAGACTGAAGAAATTGATCAGGAGACCAAAAACTTTGCTAAAGTTCAAAAAATTAAGTGAACAGAATACAAGGGAACTGTGAGATACCCTACAATGACCAAACGTCCAGATCATGGGTATACCAGAAGGAACAGAAATCCAGGCCAGAGACATACAGAACATATTCAACAAAATTATTGAAGAAAAATTTCCAAACCTCTCAAAAGAGAGGCCCATCCAGATACAAGAAGCCCACAGAACACCAGACAGACAGAACCAAAGAAAACACTCTCCAAGACATATCACAGTTAAAACTCAACAACAAAAAAAAAACAACAAAGAATATTAAAAAGCAGCAAGAGAGAAACAATTCACAACATACAAAGGCAATCCCATCAACAGATTTCTCATGTCAGATTTCTCAATAGAAACCCTGAAAGCCAGAAGGGCCTGGAATGGAACACTTCAAAGTCTAAAAAACGATGGCTTCCAACCTAAGCTACTCTACCCAGCAAAAGCCTCATAATAGATGGCGAATGAACACAAAGCCAAACCTACAGAGAATACTTGAGGGAATACTCCACACAGAACAGTCAAACAATCAATCTCAAGAGCCAAAAAGATGATGATCATAATAACCAAAATAGACCAGGCTCAATATAGTACAAATCAAATGAAAGCACCAAACCCCACAAAACACCTCTCCATGGCAGGGATAAATTCAAACCTCACAGAAACAACCTTAAATATTAATGGTCTTAACTCGTCCATCAAAAGAAACAGGTTATCAGGATAGACCAAAAAACTGGACCTTTCTATCTGCTATCTTCAAGAAACCCATCTTGCCACTAAAGACAGACACCTCCTCAGGATGAAAGGTTGGAAAATGATATTCCAATAAAATGGAAATAAAAAACAAGCTGGTGTTGCTATATTAATATCTGATAAAATAGACTTCAAACAAAAAGTAATCAAAAAGCACAAAGAAGTCCACTTCTTACTCATCAAGGGAATAATCCAACATGAGCACAGCACAATCATAAATATATATGCACCAAACACAGGTGCACCACAGTTTTTAAAACAACATATACTCAACAGAGACTTCAATACTCCATTACCATCAATAGACAGATCCAAGCAGAAAATCAACAGGGAAATAATAGAACTCAGCAACATCATAGAACAACTAGACCTAACTGATATCTACAGAACTTTCCACTCTACAGAACACACATTCTTCTCAGCAGCCCATGAACCTTCTCCAAAATTCACCGTATATTAGGCCATAAAGCATGCCTTCATATAGTTTGGAAAATTTAAGTAACTTCTTGCATCATGTCAAATCACAATGCTTTAAATCTAGAAATTAACAACAACAGACACATCAAGAACTCCACCAGCTCCTGGAGACTAAACAACACACTTTTTAAAACATGACTGGTCATGGAAGAAATCAAGAAAGAAGCTGCACAATTTCTAGAATTAAATGATAATGAAAACACAACCTATCAAAACATATGGGACACAATGAAGGCAGTTCTAAGGGGAAAATTCATATCCCTAAATGCCTTCATTACAAAGACAGAGAGATCCCAAATTAATAACCTAACTGTCCACCTAAAGGCACTGGAGAAACAAGAAGAATCCAAACCAAGGAGTGCCAGATGGAAAGAAATAATCAAGATTAGATCAGAAATTAACAAATTGGAAACTAAGAAAACAATTTAAAAAATAAACGATGAAATGAAGAGCTGATTCTTTGAAAAAATAAACAAGAGTGACAAATCCCTGGACAATTTGATCAAGAAAAAAAAAAAAAAGAGATGTCTCAATTACCCATCAGAGGTTAATGGTAAGACCCTACTGCTGAAGACACCACACACTGTCAGCACAGAACATGGAGAGACCTGGTTGGAATCTGGAAGACAGCCAGTCCCCAGACAATTAGCTCATCTAGTGTTGGAAGACGCTACATGAACTACAGGGGGAAAGTGGCCAACATCTGTCTAAGCAACTCAAAGTCTAAGCACCTCATGAGGCAAACAACCTGATGTGATGCTCACACAAGCGCAATAGTGGCACACAGCCATGGTGGGTAAACAACTAACTACTCTTGGATTGGCTAACAGATATGCTCAGTGGAAAGGAAACCATATCTGGAACTGGGAAACAAGTCAGAATCATATCCAGATAATGATTTTACTTTCCAAAGTCAAGCTCATACTAATCTTGACATACAAGAGGGTCTACACACTTCAAATTCTCTCTAAATTAATAATGGTTATCCCATTTAACCAGTGCTGACTTCACTCTCCATTGGAGATTCTGCTTTTCTTTTTCAGATGGGAGCAGGATCATAGAGATAAATGACCCAGTGCACTTAACCCTGGCCCCAAGTGAAACCACAGAGTAATTGGGGAAATTAGCAAGTGTGCTGTTTTTTCAAGGAACCTGATATCAGCACAATGGTGAAGGAGTTAGACAGAGGACACTCAACACCTACCAAAGCTAAGATCCAGAGGCTCCTAAGAGCCATTACTGAAGTAGACTTAAAACATACCCAATATGGCTCAAGGAATTTTGCGAGGGGGCAGAAAGATTGTTAGAGCCACAATATGGGACAAATTGCACAGAGACATTGCCTCTCCCACATAATTGACTGCTGCCCCTATGGTAGTTTGGTTCAGGTGTCCCCCGTAAACTTAGGTGTTCTGAATGCTAGGTTCCCAGCTGATGGAGATTTGGGGATTAACACCTCCTGGAGTTAATACCTCCTGGGAGACAGCTTGTGGGTGTTATAACCAGTTTCCCCTTGCCAGTGTTTGGCACACTCTCCTGTTGCTATTGTACATTTTATGTTGGCCAGGGGGTGATGTCCACCCTCTGCTCATGCCATCGTTTTTCCTGCCATCGTGGAGCATCCCTTGAGCCTGTAAGTCAAAATAAACCTCTCCTTTTCCCCCCCCACAAGCTACTCTTGGTTGGGTGATTTCTACCAGCAATGAGAACCAGACTGCAACAGTAAAATGGTACTGAGGAGTAGGATTGCTGCTAGACACCTGACTGTGTGGCTTTGGCCTTTTAGAGCTATTTTCAAGAGGAATGTGGAAGGATTTGAAACCTTGGCCTAAGAAACAACTTGCAGTGCTGTAAGGACAGCTTGATGGACTATTCTGGTCAGAGTTGAAAGGCCTGAACGCAGTAAGAACTATGGACTATGAGGTTTGGATTATGAGGGTGAGAAAGAGCTATGCCTGGACTGGGCTAGCAGTTTGTGTGGGAAGCTTGCTGTTATGCCTGTGTCCTGAGAAGTTGTGCAGGGTTGCTTTGCATAGAAATGAACTGGTGTGAGCAGAGGGATATGGCGCAGAAAGAAATCCTTAGGCTGAAGCTGCTGCCTGTTCAGCTGCAATTGAGAGATTACAATCTGTGAGATTAGGCCAGTTGACCTGAACTGGGGCAACAGGAAGAATGTAGACTCTTTTGTAGGGGCCTGAGTGCTCAAGAAGTGTCCTGTTCTTCAAAGTCAGCTTTATTCCCCCCTGGATTAACAAATTGGCACACTACCTGGTATTGTGGAGTATAAGAAATGCAGGAGAGGGCCACTGAGTTTGCAACACAGTCTTGTGTTTTGGAAACGTCCATGGGCAGTGTGAAGCAGGTTTGCTGGATGCCTGCATGTAGACTCCATGAGGCCATGAGGATGAACCGTGGATTGTAATGGAGACCCAGTGGAGATGCCAGGACCACAAGATGGCTGCTAAGAAAAGCTGCCCACCCGGGATGAAGTTTTCCAGGACTGTGAGTAGCCTAGCTGGAGGGGTGGAATTGGAATGCCAGCAACTTTTATCTGGTTAGAATTATTGGACTTGGAGATTTGTCACTGGCTAGAGTTGTTGGACTTGGAGTTACAGAGTTTGATGTTTGTCCTGGTTTTTTTAAATCTTATATTGGCTGAATGTTTCTTTGTTATGCCCAATGCCATCTTTTGCAGTGTGAATGTTTATTCTATGCCATTATGGGGTTTTTGAGGTTATGTTTTGGTCTTACGGCTCAGTTAAAAGACCTTAGATTATGGGGGTGTATGAACATCACTGGAATTGATAAAAACTATGGGGACTTTTAAAGTTGGACTGAATGAATTGTATTTTATATCATGTATGGATATCAGTTTATGGGGGCCAGGGGTGGAATGTGGTGGTTTGATTCAGGTGTCCCCCATAAACTTAGGTGTTTTGAATGCTAGGTTCCCAGCTGATGGAGATTTGGGAATTAATACCTCCTGGAGGGAATGTATTGTTGGGGGAGGGCTTATGGGTGTTATAGCCAGTTTCCCCTTGCCAGTGTTTGACACACTCTTCTGTTGCTATTGTCCACCTTATGTTGGCCAGGGGGTGATGTCCACTCTCTGCTCATGCCATCATTTTCTGCCATCATGGAGATTCCCCTCGAGCTTTTAAGCCAAAATAAACCTCTTTTTCCCACAAGCTGCTCTTGGTTGGGGGATTTCTACCAGCAATGCGAACCTGACTGCAACAGCCCCATAATGCATGACCCATAATCCCCATGGGGTTGACCTGCATACCCAATGAGGAATGCCTCTTCAGGAAAGGGGCAGGGAGGAGGGAAAAGATGGTACCAGCATGTGTTGTTTGCATGCTAAATATGTCCATATCTAATAAACATAAATTAAAAAATAAAACAGCCGGGCATGGTGGAGCATGCCTTTAATCCCAGGACTTGGGAGGCAGAGGTAGGAGGATCACCATGAGTTCGAGGCAACCCTGAGATTCCATAGTGAATTCCAGGTCAGCCTGGGCTAAAGTGAGACCCTACCTTGAAAAACCAAAAATAAAAATAAAAAAATAAAATAAAAAATAATAAAATTTTTTTAAAAACTCACAAAGGAAAAACAATGCTTCAGAAATGTGGAAAGAAAGAAGAGAAGCCAGGTGTGGTGGTGCACACCTTTAATCCTAGCACTCGGGAGGCAGAGGTAGGAGGATGATCATGAATTCAAGGCCACCCTGAGACTACAGAGTGAATTCCAGGTCAGGCTGGGCTACAGCAAGACTCTACTTCCAAAAGAAAAAAAAAAAAAGAAGCAGTAATTAGTATTGAAGAGATGAATTGCATAAAGGACATAGCAGAATTGCCCAAGAGATGCTATACGACATGAAAGTTGGAAGATAGGTGAGGCTGGAAGAGTATCTGATAGTAAATAGCATATAGATATCACCTGAAACCCGGACATCAAATGAGATGGTCCAATTAATAGTTTACAGGGAAGGAGCTTAAGATAGAACTATGTAGATCACAGCATGAAGAGATAGTAAAGTCAGAGGAAACTATAATAGAAGCAAGCATCAGGACCACAAAGTTCCTCTGGATTTTATCAAGTGGAGGTAGAGCAAGTTTAAAAACAAAACAAAACAAAACAAAACAAAAAACCATTTGTTTCTTTAGATCTAAATTTGAGCAAAAGACTTCCGCTTTCTCATGTATGTAATTAAGTTTCTTCTCTTTCTTCAATTGGAAGACTTTGATTTTGTGTAATAGCCACACTATACCATTTCCCCTCTACAGTATCACCAGTCTTCAAACTCATCTTCTCACTGCCACTGGACTTCATAGTGTATTCTTCACAAAGACGCAGCCTCTTCTTTTAAAAGGACAATGACATCAATTCAATACTACCATATGCTTTTCCACCCCACTCAGGAATGTGAAGTTATTTATAGTATTAAATCCATGGCTAATCAACTTTACCCACACCTTCTGTCATCATTCTCTTTTTTTTTATGAAATAATGAACTTAAGTGACATAAAAGGGCCATGGGGGTTTACAGCCAAATAGACATGCATTTAAATTCCATTTTCAACATTTCCCAGCTGTGTCTTGAAGCCAGTTATTGACTCCCTCTAATCTTGAGTTTTCTCATATGACATTGTAGTGCCTGAAGCACAAAATGGAGTTATTCTTGTTCACTTGGATCTACTCTAGTCTAAAAGCCCACAATTGCCAATAAAAACAGCTCTGGCCATGGTTAGCAACAACCTCCATGCTGGGAAATCAGAGGGTCAATTTCAGTCCTCATCCTGTTGGAACTCAGGTGCATCCAACAAGGATGGTTGCTCCTTCCCTTCTAAAACAGTCTGTTTAACTTCTGGGAAAACATTCTATCAGTTCTCCTCTTGACAAATTGCCCTTCTTTATTTGAAATTCTTCAGTGACTCTTTCATATGTTCCAGACTCCATATTTGTGCACACTGGTATTTCTCAGAATCAGTCCTCAGTCATCCTCCTCGACTTACCATCGCTCCCAATGCAACCTTATCCAGTCTTATGGCTTTAGGTACCATCTACATGTCATCAACTTTCCAATTTACATCTCCTACTCTTTTCTGAGTACCAGACACAAACTGCCTATAACAGCCTTTCATGAATGTTATCAATGGCATTTCACATAGCCTTTCAAACCCCTCATGTTTCTAAACCTATCATCCTAACACCTACAAAATTTCTCCTATGATTAAATGCCAACCCTATTTTTCTAATTGCTTGGGCTCAAACCCTGAATCATCCTTCATTCTTTTTCTTTCATCCCACATCCAATCATCAGCAAATTCTGTCAACTCGATCTTTAAAATTCATCCAAATTTCAAACAGTGCAAACCATACACCTCCATTACTCTAGTCTAAGGTGTATCAACCCCTCAGGAGTACTGCCATTGTCTTCCATCTAGTGGACTCAGCTCCTACAATGTATTCTCCACAGAGGAAATGAAAATTATTTATGGCTTTAAATTCCTGTCCAACCAGCACTGCCCACTCCTTCTGGCAACATCTTCCCACCACACCCACCACATCCTTGCTTCAGCCACATGGATCTCCTTGCCATTCCTAACACACTCCAAGGCAGTCTTATGCCACTAGAACTATATACATGCTGTGTTCTGAGTTATCCACATGGCTTCTTTCCTCATTATCCTCACAATGGTCTCAACTCCAAAGTCATCTTGTACAACAAGTCCATTATACTAATACCCCAGAATTATAAACGTATATAAGAACAACCCTTCCTTAGTATGCATCAACTTTCCCTTGATTGTTTCACCATAACCCTCATTATCTTTAATTTGCTAATTTTGTTTTTTTTTTACTTCTTCATAGCCTAACATAAATTCCCTGAAGCTAGAAGCTTAACCTATTTTAATTTTCCAATAACAACAGTATCTGTAATAAATATGAATAAACTCCAATTAAATAATAAATTACATATATATATATATATGAATGCTCAGAAAACAGAATATATATGTATATAGTTGATATATTTGGTTGTTCTTATTATTTATGATTAGAATTACAAATTCAAGTATAATTATTCCAAAGTTGACTGGGTAACCCAAACTGAAGATGACAGAGAGTGATACATCCCAGGAGTTATTTTCCTATAGACATTGAATTTTCATTTTAAGATAAAACTTAATTTGAGAAGATACATTTAGTTTATCACATAAAACCCTTCTAATAAAATGAATTTGAACAAAATAAATAATAGCTTAAGTGTTATAACTTTAGGCACTGGAAGGGTAGCACAATGACAGATCATGTGCTAATTTTAGCATGCTCCAGCCCTGGGTTCAAGCCCAGGCACCAAAAGAAAGCAACATCATATCTTTAAAGATTAGCCATATTGTCATTAATGATCAAAAACAAACTTAGAAAATATTCTTTTAGGTTAAGACAGTAGAATTTTGAAAAGAACAAAATATTTATAAATATTCTAACAACTATTAATCATTCACAAACACATCTACACTAACAAATTAGTAATAGACATATTTAGTATTTTGAATTAAATGAATAGGAGTAATATAACATGATTAATAAATGGTTTCCTGAGGGGCGTGGTGGCGCACACCTTTAATCCCAGCATTCGGGAGGCAGAGGTAGGAGGATTGCCGTGAGTTTGAGGCCACCCTGAAACTCCATAGTGAATTCCAGGTCAGCTCGGGCTAGAGTGAGACCCTACCTCGATAAAACAAAAAATAAAAAATAAAAAATGAAAAATAAATAAATGGTTTCCTGGTGCCCCACATTGTGTTAATAAAAACTTTAATGAGAGCAGATGAGAGAAAAAATATCAATAAACATATGATAACTTAAAAAAAACATTTTTTTTAGATATAATGAAAAAACTATTGCCAACAAAGCTGTCAGTTGGTTTCTTGAGGATATTTCATATATTCACCTAGGCACAGTGCATGACATACTTAACACCCAATAAATGTCTGTCCAATGCATAAACAGTACAGTAGTTCTGAATAAGTTAACTGCAAGATATTACCCTCAAATGTCTGTCTACATTGTTGATCACATTCTTGATAAGACACTGAGAGTTCAAGTTCTAATGACTCCTTTTTTAATCTATCACCTCACAAATAGGGACAGTGTTCAAATATAAATGTTGAACTCCACTCTAGAAGAAAAACAAATCACTGTAAACTTCAGTAGATGATTCAAGTTAGTGGCGTTTGCAGTGTTATTTGAGACCTTTAACAGTGGAACAAAGTACAGCATTCCCCCATAGCCTCATCTCTAGCCAGCTCGAAGGGAACCACCCACACAGCAGAGCCAAGTCCTGCTGTCCAGGCTCAGTGCTTGACAGTAGAATCCTCAGAAGAAGTCAAATGCCAGTTAAAATCAGGTTTTAAAAAGTAAAGGAGGGCTAGAGAAATAGATAAATAGGTGGAGTGCTTTCTGGACAAAGAGGAGGACCAGACTTTAGATTCCTAGTAACTGTGCACCTATAATCTTGGCTCTGGAGAAGTGGAGACAGGAAAAACCATGGAGTTTACAAGCTAGCTTGTCTACCCAAATCAGTGAACTCTGAGGTAAGTGAGAGACCCTGTCTGTGAAAATAAAGTGGAGAAAACTGAGGAAGATACCCAATGTAGACCTCTGGATTCAAACATGTGTATGCAAAAGGGGGACACATGCCCACATGCAAATGTAAGTCCACACACACAAGAACACATAACAAAATAGCACACATGCATGCATGCACGCACTCACCAGAAAGCAATGAAATTAAAATGAAAGCAGTTGGGCTGGAGAGATGGCTTAGCAGTTAAGCACTTGCCTGTGAAGCCTAAGGACCCCGGTTCAAGGCTCAATTCCCCAGGACCCACGTTCGCCAGATGCACAAGGGGGTGTATGTGTCTGGAGTTTGCAGTGGCTGGAGGCCCTGACGTGCCCATTCTCTCTCTCTCTGCCTCTTTCTCTCTCTGTTTCTCTCAAATAAATAAATAAAAATCAAGCAAAAATATTGAAAATGAAAGCAATTATTAAAGAGAAATGGTGCACACAGAAGAGAAAAACAAGAGTATTACTCAGCTTAGTGGGCACTGACCTGTAACTCCCAGAACCAGCATGGGGCTATCATCCACAATGAGCTTTTGATCAGAGAGACCTACAAGGTTTCCTAAAAGACAGACAGATTCCTGTCAGAGTACTTGATGACCCACCAAAGGCTAGTGGTAAGACCCTACTGCTGAAGACACCTTATGTGATTGACATGCAAATTAGAATGGCATGGCTGGAAGTTGGAAAAGAGTCAGTCCCCAGTCAGCGCGTCTAGTGCCAGAAGGTGCTACATGGGCGACTGGGGGAAAATGACCAATATCTGTCCAAGCAACGCATGGTCTAACCTACTTAGTAGCAAATAACTTGTTGTGATGCCCACACAAGTGCAGTGGTGGCACACAGCCATGGTGGGGAACCAACTGCTCTCAATTTGGCTAACTGATCCCCTCACTGGTATGGGACCCATAGCTGGAGCTGGGAAACAAGTCACAACCATATCCAAACATAAGCCCACTCTCCAATATCAAGTTACCATCAATTGTGGGCTACAAGAGGGCCTACACATATTAAATTCTCTATAAAAAAAAAGTAAGGGTTATCTCATTTGTCCTGGTGCTAACTTACTCTCCGTTGGAGAATCTGCTTCTCTTTTTCAGATAGATGTAGATCCTAAAGAGAGAGCCACCCCATCATACCTCAAAAGGGCCCCAGCTGAAGAAACTAAGAAAAATTGGAGAAACAAGCAAGGGGGCTGTTTTCCTGATGAACCGGATACCAGCACAAGGGGGAAGGAGATCAGCACAGAGAAAAATCAACTCCTACCAAATCAGAGAGCCAGAGCCTCAGAGGCCCCCAACACCTCATCACTGAAGCAGACCAAAAATGAACCCAACATGGCTCAGGGAAATTTTGCGGAAGAGGGGGCGGAAAGAATGTCAGAGCCACATGTTGGGTCATGATATGCAGAGCCATTTAGCTTACCCATAACTGTGGGCTAACTCCACAATGCATGACCCATATACCTCAACAAGGAGGGGCCAAGGGGAGGGGGTAGGTCACGGATGAGCCTAATAATGGTACCAAACTGACTGTATTTGATGAATACAAAATTAACTAATAAAGAAAAAAAAAGAGTATTACTCAGGTCTAAAAGCAAATGTTATCCCCTCCCCCTACCCACTCCTAAATAAATATACACAACACAAACACAGGTACACACATACATTTATAGAAATGCTGCACACAAAGGCATAGCTTACATATGCCTTAATTCTCACTTCTAAAATTTGTAGAATGACATCAAAATAGATTCCAAGCTTATATTGCTCATACTTTTATGACTACCAAAAATCACATTTCATGGTGTAAAGATGCCTTAGCAGTTAAGAGCACTTCCTGAACATGCATGAGGACCTTACAGTAGCCTCAGACTACCTGAGTTCTATTCCCCAGCACCCGCGTAAACAGCTGGGTGTGGCCATGCATGACTGTAACCTCAGTCCTGTGGGAAACAAGAGATCAGAGAAACACTGGAAATCTGGAAACAGGAAGACTCTATCTCAAGGAAACTTGTAGATAAGTAATGGAGGGGAACACCCTATGTTCTCCTCTATCTTCCAAGGCACATGCAAGGTACATGCATATCTGCACATGCACATGACTGTGTGTGCACATGTGCACGCACACACTGCCTCACACATCATACTACACGTACTACACATGCAAAATAATCATACTTGGCAAGATTGTATGTGCAAATCTACCTGTGTGAAGACAAAAGCCTTCAAAGTCCATGTTGAACACAATAAAAATATTCATTTAGTTTAAGTTCTGAAGGGAAAGAATTCATGTCACTCTTTACCCATGAAGATCTGGATGACTTAGATTTTAGTAGTAGGCTATTTTAGTTTTGACCCCGAGGTCACAGATTCTAGGATGACTACAGTAGCAGTCATTTTAGGACATTACCACATAGCAGCTGTTTTACTCACAATGTGGAGAAGAAATGTGTTGCTTGCTACTATTAATACCGCGGGGCAGGTGTATATGCACCTGTCAATCTCCAGCACTAAAGTGGAATAGAAAAGTCACAACAGCTGCTCCCGTTAGCAAGTCCTCGAGTATGCTCAGCACTATCATTCTCTATCCAGACTACTAACATTAATATTTTACATTTAAAATACATTTCCTACTGAAAATCAAAATCAAAATCATAAAAAGAAGACTTTTGTAGAGGATTTCTGTGCAGATAATCTTTCTTCCTAAGGGAATGTGACAAAGACCAAACCAGCTGAGAAGATGGACACTTGGAAGAGCTTGGGAAGCTGCAACATGCAGGCATCCTGGGGACATGTGTGTATGTGCCAGGCAGATTCCTATGTAGACCGCTGGAAATGCACTTCTAAAATGTATGTACAAAGCATGTCCAGGCCCAAGCCATAGAAACCAAGTCACTTCCACTGTCTCTATCTTGATCCACACAGCCTCTAAATGAACAACTATATGGTGACAGAGATAGGATTTACCAGTTCTACCCTTTCCCATGGCAACCAGAAACTACCCAGTACCCACTGCACAATAAAGTCACTCTTCTAAGAAGAGTACACAGCAATAACCAAGGAGTAATTATGCTTTAAAAAACAATTATGCTTCAAATAGTTTGTAGGCATTAAGTTCCCACCCAGTCTGTTAGGTCTGCAATGAAATGGTACCAACATTTTTACTCATCACCCTTGACCATATATCCAGTCCCTGAAACCAACAGAAAGAGACTTATCAGCTAAAAGTTCGTGTTCCTGGCTTCCAAATTCATGACTTCTTTCAAAGAACTCAGCATCTTTTTCAGAAGAATGTTCACTTAACCAGGCAACATTCCAACTCAAAATTAATATGCGTTTTACTGTTTGCATAAAATGCTTAATAGAAATTCTGCTTTATTTTCTGAAATGATGTTAATAATGAATGCACTAAGCATATGGCACAAGCTCAAATGAAGAAGTCACTAATAGGTCTTAAGAAGAGCATGTTTTTTTTTGTTTGTTTGTTTTGTTTTTTTTTTTGCCAAGGGCCTTAGGAGCCCTAAAAGTTAAGCCAGGCCATATTTGCTTCCATGAGAAATCCTGAGATGAAAAATAGAATATAGGCATTGTCCTCTGGCCCTCCTCCTTTTTTCACTATTGGGATTGAACCTAGAGCCTCACATATGATAGGCAAGCACTCTACCACTGAGCTGTATCCTCATCCTTCATTTTACTTTTTATTTGAAGACAGGGTTACACTAAATTGCTGAGGCTGGATTTGAACTCACTTTGTAACCCAAGCAAGCCTGAATTTTGAATCTGCCTGCCTCAATCTCCATAGCAGAGCCTACAGGTTTTGGCTATCAGGCCTGGCCTCTATGTGCTTGTGATGTGATTCAGTAAGACAGCAAAACTATATTGCAGTTAGATGCTGTTTTTCTCAGCACTGATGGACAGATCTGCAGTTATAGTTCTCTGACAAAGAAATGGAAGCACAGACCTCTGGATATAAAGTTGAGATGGTACAATGCAGAAGTGACATGAAGAACAAGCACAGAGGATAGGAAGGCAGGATGAGTGTTCTAAATGCAGGGAATGAATGTTAAACCCTGAAGTACACACATGCCTGGCATTCGGGGCTTAAGCTCTGCTGTCATCATTTTAAATAACATGTATTTTTCTGTACTGAGAGTTCTGCTCAGTGCTTTGGGAGAAGTTTGGGTACATGTCAAAATGCTGCAGTCAGCTCCAGATCTGTACGTCACTTCAAAGTAGTTTCTGTGGGAATATGTTACAATGAGCACTTGACTCACCTTGCTACCCTTCCTCCCATGTCTTCTCTCCTGCAATGCAGCTCAAAACACGAACCTCCTAAAACTACATTGTGATGGCTAACAGAAAAAGCTGCTCTGGAGAAAGGACTAACCTTAAGAAAATTAAACTGTTAGGACAGAGTCCCAGCCCCCTCTCCTCGCTCCCTGAAGTACCAACCTTGAACTTATAAACCCACAGGTATTTGAAACCAGCATTTACTAGTTGGGTGCTAGAGCAAAGCATGAAAATACACATTTTAATCCAAGCATCCAAAAAGCCAAGGCAGCAATCAGAGTCACAAGTTCAAGGCCATCCTGGGCTACTTGCTACTTTCAAGGCCAGAATGAACTACACAGAAAGATCCTAACCTAAGCAGAACAAATAAAAATAAAACAAAGAAGTAATATTTGGCATAGCTGTTTACATCTCACAGTAATGTTATTTTGCATTGTACCTATGAATACATTTGCTCTTACAATGACTTCTTTGGACTGAGGCCCATATTTTGGGAATGTCTGACTCCCACCACAGGGCTGTGCACATGGATGGCAGCAATATCTGTTTGATGGTGATGTCATAGAAACGACCACAACAAGCAGCAGACATTCCTCATTCAAGTATTTGTGGATAAATCCTGTAACAGACATCATGGCCTCGCACAGGCGTTTGGATAATCTCAGCCATTTGGACCAAGCTACTGTTTGTGTAACATTCCATTCTGCATCAGCTTGCCTTTGCGTTTTCAGCTGGGCACAATGCACACTTTCAGTTGAGACGCCAGCCAGCACGGATTAGCCACAAAACCTACAGGAACTGCACTGTGTGGAGTCTGCTCAGTTCACTTCAGCCAGTGTTCCAACACTATCGTCTGAAAGGAACTCAACTCGAACTATCAGATTCCAACTGTAAGACATTGTCCAGACAGTCTAGCAAGACTTTAGCTGCATGCAAGATATGGGGAAATATTTTTGAAAATATCCAAGCAAGGGCCTGGAGAGTGAGGTAAGGCTTCACAGAATAACTGGCACCTGAACAGACAGGGTTTTGAAAGATGAACAGGCCCAACACAATCAGACACGAGATCAAAGGGCATTAAGGATTGTGCAAAACACAGGCAGAAACATCCCAGACTGAACCCCGCTGAAGAGCACAGTCACCGGCACTGAAGAGAGCTGCTCTGTTTCTCAAGCTTTCCAAGAAAAAACTCCAACACACTCTCAAAATGAGGGCGAGGGGGAAATTTCCCCCAGCACTTGTTTGGTTAAACCTCTTAGTCTCCCTTTGCTTGTTTGGCTTTGTTTTGATTCTGTCTTAAAGAAATAAAGTACTGTGTAGGCTTACAGCTTGAGTAAAGTACTTAAACTTCAGTATGGAAAAAGAAAACTAAAAAGTAAGAGATAAAGAGAATTCCTTTTTCGTTTTGTTAACTTACACTTCTCTGGAATATAAAAAGGGTCAAATTTAAAATTTGGGTATCATGGACTACCGTCTCTTCACCAACTCCATAATATTTATCTTATGCTCACAGTCTGTTAGTTTCTGGCATGCCAGGCCAATGAGGCAGTCTCAAAGCGCTCTGAGAAGCAAGCTCCTGCAGGCAATCTCCTGGGAGAAGTAAGCAGAGGTCAATCCACCATATACCTTGTTCCTCCTACAGCTGCCAACCAAAGCCCCAGGCACAGAGCAGGGCTAAATTCCAGTCAATAAACCAGTGAGGGCCAAACGCACTTACACAGTAACAACTGATAGGTGAGGTCATAGGGGTCCGGGGTAAGTGTGGCCCCGCTGTGAGCAGGGAACTCTGAGGAGCACCTTTTCTTGCTAGTGATTTGACAAGGTGAAGGGGGGACCTGGGAGGGGTGCGGTTACCTGGGAGCTCAGGTAGACTTTGAGGCACTCCTCGCACACGGCCTTCTTGCAGCAGGGCAGGGGCTTGATGGGCTTGTCTTCCAGGCACACCCGGCACATGAGCACCATGAGGGGCGCATAGGGATCCCCTACCCCGCCCAGGCCGGAGTAGGGTGGAGCTCCTAACAGGCCGGGCACGGAGAAGGGCTCCGGCGCCAGGTAGAACTCCAGCTCGATGCTGCCGCCGTCGGGGGAGAGAGGGTCCGCGGGGAGCGACGGCGGTGGGCTGGGGAAGGAGGACGGGGGTCCGGCCGGGTCGGGCGCCGGCGGCGGCGGCGGCTCCGGGGAGGGCGCCTCCTCGGGCAGGTCGCTCTCCACGCAGTACACGGAGCAGAAGACCGGCCTCTTGGCGGGGTGCGGGCGCCGCGGCCCCAGCACGTCCAGCAGCAGCCCGTCGGGGGCCGCGGCGCGGGGCCGGGCCTCGGGCGGCTCGTCCCGCCGTCCGTGCCCTCGCTGCGGCGGGCGGCCGGCGTCCTCGTCCGGCCCGGGCTGCAGTGCCAGCGCCTGGGGGTCGAGGGGCCCTCGGAGGCTGCTCGGGGGCTCCGCGGTGCTCGCGTCCGCGCTGCCCGAGGCGCCGCCGCCGCCGCTCGGCTCCTCGGGGACGGCGCGTGGCCGGGGCGCTCCGGCGCTGTCCTCCCGCGGGCTCGGGGGCCCCGGGGCAGCCGTGACGCCCCCGGCCGGGGCCCGCGCCTCCTGGGGCCCGCCGCCGCCGCCGCCGCTCACCGTGCTCTGCTCCTCGCCCATCGCCGCCCGCGGCCCGCGCCGCCGCTGCCCATCCAGCCGCCGGGACCCCCAGCCGGCGCCGGCGGGCGGCGGGGGCCGCGGCTCGGCTCCACGCGCGCCTCCGCTTCTGCTTCCGGGTCCCTCCTCCGGGGCCGGGACGCCCCGAGCTCCCGGGCCGCGGTGCGTGCAGAACCCGGCGCGGCCCGGCCCGGCCCGCCGCTCCTGCTGCGCTTCCTCCGGCGCGGCCGGGCACCGCCTCGGGGGACGCCGAGGGCCGCTGGCTCGGGGCGCCGCGCCGCCCGGCCCACATGCAGGTCGGGGCGGTGCCGCGAGCCCCGGGCGGGGCGGACGAGTCCCGGGCACGGTGGCCGTTAGTCCCGAGACATCGCGGTCCGGGCAGGGTCAGGGCCCTGCGGCGCCCGGGAGGTGCCCAGCCCGCGCCCGCCGCCTGCGCCCCGGGAGAGGCCCGAGCTGGCGGCCGCCCGCGCCTCGTGTTCACCTAGCCCGCTGGCTCGCCGCCTCTCCCCTCCCCTCCCCTCGCTGCGCACACCTCCCTACACGTACACACACGCGCGCGCACACACACTCGCACACACTCACACACGCACGCACACACCCACTTGGGCTGGCTGTGAGCTAGGCTGAGATGCGCTCTGCGCCCCGAGTTCGCACTGGACCCCACGCAGACCCTGTAGGCTCCCTTGGCGCCTTAAGTGGAACTTTCTCTGAAGCTGCTGTGTCGTGGAACCTGGCACTGGAAAACAGTGGTTTGTTTAGGATGTGCAGCTCAAAGAAGCCATGCCAAGGCAGCAATTCTTCAGACTCTTGTGGATATCCAACCATGTTTTCCACCTTGTAGGGCAGGAAAAAGATACCTGAAACCTACAGATAATCCCAAGAGCACTTTCAGCCTAGTACTCTAACTGGAATACTTAGACTAATGAATAACTAGTCTGATATTTATCCCCTTTTCCTCCCCTCAGTGTTCTCTCTCTCTCTCTCTCTCTCTCTGTCTGTCTCTCTTTCTGTTTGTGTGTGTAACCCTTCATTAGCTAACATAAGGTAGTAAGGTGCCCTGCCTAATTAATAAACTGGCTCATTGGTAGAAATCATTGGAGTTTTGTTAATATTAACATATTCATCCCCAAAACTGTTTCCAAGACAATTATATTTGAGCCAGAATTTATGTGTTGATCTATCTTTATTTTACAGGAAGTATTAGTCACCCAGACGCTGGTGTGTTTTAGTTCCCTAAAGCCAATGAAAACGTTATTGGGAAACCAACTCTTACTTTTCTTTTTTTTAAATCTTGGAAGGGTATTCAAGTTACACATACCTATAATATGAAAAGTCTTCACTGTTAAGTGTGTAGAGTTTTTTGTTGTTGTTGTTGTTTTAACCTTGAAGTTCTTACTGAGTTGTCCTAAAATATTTTCTGAATCAAATGCAAATGCCACAAAGGTGACTACTTCAGGAGTACTGAGAAAGCAGTGTAGCGCCCTAGGCTGTTTTCTTCAGATGCATCTGATGCACCAGTACATGTGGAAGGAGTGGATTTGATCACTGGATGCCACATCACTCACTGGCCTGACCCAAGCAGGGAGATTTCCTATTCTCAAGATTAAATTTTATTCCATTTTTTTTCAACCATGGCTAAATGGCTTCCTACCTCTCCTGCTTACTGTCTTAAAGGCAGGGACAATAAGCCCCCTTCTGTGTGCCAACTCTTTCCAATGGGTTATGACAATAATCTGTTTTCCAAGTGAAAAGTGACAGCAAGCTGAGAATAACACAAGCTAAACTACAAGAGATGCAATAATAAAAAGTTGTGCCCGGCAACATTTATAAGAATAAAACCCCTCAAAATCCTTCTGGGATCTTAGGATCCCCAAAGTATCACTTGGGCACTGCGAACTTGATCTGGCAGTGTCTGCAATTGATGTCTTTATGCCAGTTTCTGACAGTGAGTTTTCTTGACACCCAACTGACCAGACATCACTGCTGGGATTCCTGAAGGTTGGTCATACCTTCAGCATAAACTGTAGCTCTTTCCTTGCTGACTTCTTCCTGGAATGATTCCTCTGGCTTTATGAACATGCAGCCATGTTGTTCTCAAAGTTCCAGGTAACCCCGGACTTGCTTGAAGCCTGTTCCTGACCCAATATTAAAATTATCATGAAACAGGGCTAGAGAGATGGTTTAGCAGTTAAGGTGCTTGCCTGCAAAGCCTAAGGATCCAGGTTCAATTGCCTGGTACCCATGTAAGCCAGATGCACAAGGTGTCACATGCATCTGGAGTTCATTTGCAGTGGGTAGAAGCCCTGGTGCACCCATTCTCTCCCTCCCTACCCCCACCTCTTTCTCTCTCTCAAATAAATAAAATATATTTTTAAAAATAAAACAATTAGCTGGGCGTGGTGGTGCACACTTTAATCCCAGCACTCATGAGGCAGAGGTAGGAAGATTGCTGTGAGTTTGAGGCCACCCTGAGACTACATAGTGAATTCCAGGTCAGCCTTGGCTAGAGTGAGAACCTACCATGAAAACCCAAATAATAATAAATAAATAAATAAGTAAATAAATAAATAAATAAACAAATAAATAAATTATCATGAAACACAGGTAATGATTGTGCTGATGTAATTCCTTTCCCCAAAAGGCAATTGGTTGAAAATATAGTTACTATATAGCAAGAATTCCATTTACCTACCACAAGCTTAATACTGTCCAAATTCAGACTGTTTTCTGACAGATAGCAGGTTGCATGTCATCTTTCATGTAACTGTCTCTAATGTTCTGCCTCTGCCACTTTCAGCTGAGCATGTCCTCATCAACTGTGTATTTTGCATAAAACCAATCTTCAATATGAGAACTCCAATTCAAATTCCAATGTCAGATCCAGAACTTTAGGATTGGCATAAGCCAAATGCTTTTTGTCATTACTGAATGTTCTCTGTTACACTTTGCTTATCCTGGGCTTTAAACATGACTTACTTTTGCCTCTCTTGAAAATTTTTATCTGGGCATTAGACAATTAAAAAGCATAGATGGGCTGGGGAGATGGTTCAACAGTTAAAGGTGCTTGCTTGCTTTCAAAGCCTGCCAGCCTAGGTTCAATCCCCCAGTACCTACATAAAGCCAGGTGAACAAAGTGTTGCATTCATCTGGAGTTTGTTTGCAGCTGCAAAAGACTCTGGAGCACCCATTCTCATTCTCTCTCCTATCTTTTTCTCTCTCCTCCCTTTCTCTTTCTCTCTCCTTCCTTTCTTCCTTCTTTCCTTCTTCCTTCTTTCTTTCACTCTCTCTCTCCCATTGCAAATAAGTACATTTTTAAGCCTAGAGCTAACTTAGAAAAATTATGTTGGATCAGAGACACTATGAATCATTTTATGTATGCATATTAAACTTAAAATGAAATTCTTCTTACCTATTGTGGAGAAGGAATACATAATACTTAAATACCATGGGACAATTACATGGAAAAATGGCAGGCTTGTTTGTCTGCCAAAGTGCACCTCAATTATCAAACCAGGTGAAAAGATTAATTTAATTAAAAATGTGTTTTCTGAAGTATAGTGAATGAGGAGAATGGTTTTCTGCTTCTCAAAGGCAGTTGGTTTTCCGTTCCTATAATTTTTCCTTTTCATCCTTGGAGTTGAGGAAGATAACTTGGAATGGTGAGATGAAAAGTGCAGCAACTGGAAAAGAGAAGAAAATATGATTTCATTTTCTTTTTCCACCTAAATCCTCCAAGAAAAATAAAAATAGCAAAATTTATGAGTAAGTTAGCAGTCAAATGAAACAATGTAATATATCCAATTTTTAAAGTATTTGGAAAGCAGAAGAAACTAAGAAGTAGGGGGAAGTGAAGGAAAGGAGGGAGGAAGGGAAGGAGAGAGGAAAAGAAGGAGAGAAGGGAGGAAGCACACCAATTTACTCAACACTTAAATCTCATTTGGTATGTTTCATTTTTGTGTATGCATCTGTGTTTATGAAATATATAAATTATAATTATTTTCTGTTTCTCTTCCTTTATCATTTAGTGAAAAATCCTGAGCACTTTGCATGTTACTAAAGTGTACATCATGATTTGGGACCATGTGAAATATTTCTATGCATATAATGTGAGAATTTATTAACTGTATGTAATAAGTGTTACAAAAAATATGATCTTGAAGTGTTAGTAAGTAGAACATAAACATTTAGTGTACCATTTGGACACCTTTATACTATAGATTAAAATCCTAGAAATAAAATGCCTGAAGAAAGGATTAGTTGTATTTTAAAGGTTTCTGTGGACATTACCACAACAATGGAGTACCAATTTATAGTCTCATCAACCTTATGGGTGTATAGAATCTACTTACTTAATCACTCTAAGGATTGTTTAATATGTGACATCACACTTTAAATCATCTTTTAAAATAAAAAAGCAATTGAAACCTAACTACCAAGCACCCTCTGAGTGCTTATAATTTACCTCTGCATCTTGTGCTTTTCCATTCCTGATCAGGGTTCTGACAGCATCCCTGAAATCTTTCTGGATTTTCTGTTTACCTGCCCAGTGATGGTAGTCTTCTGATCAATAAACTGAGTCAATGTTAATACTTTTACATCCATCATTATAGGTTATTTTTTCACTTCTGCTTTTATAATAGACAGACCAGGAAAAATTTAAGATAAGAATGAAACAGTTTCATCCCAATGAACAGAGGAGAAATGGGACAGACATTAAAGGTTCCTGTCTGCATGTGTGTACATGACTAAGCCAAGCAAGTACACTTGTTCTTGGGACAACAGGTATTTCTTAAGCTCTATCAAATCCTGTGTTAAGCTCAGGAAAATTCAGTTGTTGATTTGTTCAATGGAGAAAATAGTCCTCTTCCCAGCATTTTCCTTTATGATTTATAGAATACCACAAAATGTTCAAAGCAGGTATTACATATGTATGGAAGACCAGGACTTAACATTCTGCATATATTTAGAAACCAACAAAATATTTTTTCAGGGCTGGACAGATGGCTTAGTGGTTAAGCACTTGCCTGTGAAGCATAAGGACCTGTTCGAGGCTCTATTCTCCAGGACCCAAGTTAGCCAGATGCACAAGGGGGCGCATGCATCTGGAGTTCATTTGCAGTGGCTAGAGGCCTTGGCTCACCAATTCTCTCTCTCTCTCTCTCACTCTCTCTCTCTCTCTCTCTCTCTCCTTCTTTCTCCATCTGTTGCTCTCAAATAAGTAAATAAAAATTTTAAAAATTAAAAATAGGTTTTCAATATTACAGAAAATAAAAAATGAAATGATATTCTGTAGTGACTTAAGCATGACATAGAGCTGAAGTTCCAAAATCATGAGCCAAGGGGCCTTAAAGATCTATGTGTAAATATTAGGGGTAACATGAATTTTCAATTCTTGAGTGAACTACTGCATTTCTTTTCAGACACCATGTGATCTTCAACTGTTGTTTGACCTAATTACATTAAAATATTAGAAATTCCCACGAGCTTAAGGAATACCACGATTAATAAGATGCAAGGGAATTCTAACCCAAAGGAGGTTGGAGATTTTGGGAGAGAGGCAAAAATAAAGGAGGGAAGGAGCAAGTTGGTGAGGAATCTTATCTCTAAAAAACTAAAATTTAAATTTATAAAATTCATTTGTAAAGTATTAACCTTGAATGAAGAAAGGTTTGGCCTTTCTACCAAGTTGCTTAGAAGTAACGTCTAAAGCCTTGCACTGCTCTACTAGGACAGTGTTTGTTTAACTGGGATCCATTGCTCATTGCACACAGTCTGTGCTAGTAATGGGATTTATGATCCAGGCTTTGAGTCATGTCAGCTTGAACACTGGAGGGTTAGAAACTAAGATCATAAACAATCAGCCATGTCTACATTATTGACCTCCACACACCCGACCCCCACAAGAACCCTGGACACAGACTTGAGTGAACTTCCTCATTGGCAATACTCAATTTGTTGCCTATGATTGCTGAGAGACATAAGCATTGTCTGCTAGCTGCATTGGCAGATGATAATTGGTGGCTTGTGCCTGGTGTCTACTGTCCCCTGTCTGTTCTAAGTACCTTCCCTGTCACTGATTGTCATCAATTTGAATCCCTCACTGGACTAAACCATAAGTGTGCAGAAGCCATTTTGCTAAGTTCTGTGTCTGGAGAATTACTAAACCTGAGAGTTGGCTCTCTTGGAACCTCCTGAATTACAGCACTGCAAAAATGAAAGTCCTTTGCCCTTTATAGGTTTTCAAGTGCTTGGTATCCCAAGCAAAAAGGTGTCACTGAGAAGGCCTGAAATTACCAAATCAAGAGAAAGAGTGACTATAACATGAGAAAAAGAAAAGAGGCATTGCCTTGCTCTGTCACAAAAGTTTGACTTCTCAGATAACATACTCCTCAGCAAGAAATTCCTTCACTTGTGATTTTTTTTTTTTTTTGGCTACTTGAAAGTAGTTATGACATTTTACTTGACAAAATTGAGCAAGAAGATTAACTGGTTCTAAAACTTTTAATATGACAGCTTAAGCTACTCAGCTATATTTGTTCTAAAATTATGGGAAATTATTTTATCTATTTATCTCTTAGCACACTGCTACCGAATTGGAATGGGAAAACCCAGCTGCCTTTGGGGGATGTTAAATACCACAAGCTGTTTCTCAAACATTGTGGAATAAATACAGCTCAAAATATTTTCTCAAATACTTTTTAAAAATTTCAAAATATATAAGTATCAAAACATTCCTATTCTAATTCATTTACATTTATTTTTTCTTATATTTATAGGACTTTAGTGTGACATCCATGAACTTTAGAGGAAGAATCTTTTGTTTTCTATAATCATTTGGGGAAAAATACCAAACAGGGCATATTAACATCTTTATTCTAGCCCTGTTTTGCCATTAATTGTGCATTTGTCTGCACTCTCTTGGCTTTGATTATCACTCCTTTAGAATGGGAAGATTAAACTGGATGATTCTAGGGTTCATGTCCATATGAAAATTATAATTTTATTTTTTTCCTTTATTTGTTACGTACATACTCAGTGTGTAAACAGCCATGTTGGTACCATCCTTAGCCTTCTCCCTGTCCTCCCCACTCTGAAGGGACCCTCTTCCTTGGAGATCGTGGGTCGTGCATTGTGGGGATAGCCATCAGTTATGGGGAAAAGGCAATGTCTCTGTGCATAATGTCACAACATGTGACTCTAACAATCTTTCCCCTCTTCCATGAATTTCCCTGAGCCATGTTGGATTCATTTTGGGTCTATTTCAGAGATAAGGTCTTAGGAGCCTCTGTGTCTCTGCATCTCTGGTTTGGTAGGAGTTGAGTGTTCTCTGTGTCTATCTCCTTCATTCTTGTGCTGATACCAGGTTCACCAAGAAAGCAGCACTCTTGCTGATTTCCCCAATTACTCTGTGGTTTCAGCAGGGGCCCTGGTGAGGTACGATGGGCCGATTCTCTCTTCAGGGTGTGCATCTATCTGAAAAAGAGAAGCAGATTTTCCAACATAGACTTGAAGGCACCACTGCATAAATGGGATAACCATTATTGTTTTAGAGAGAATTTAATAGCTGTAGGGCCTCCTGTAGCCCAAGACTTGTGGGAGCTTGATATTTGAGAAGAAACTCATTTTTTGGATATGTTTCTGACTTGTTTCCCAGTTCCAGTTATGGGTTCTGTTCCACTGAGTGGATCTGTTAGCCAATTCAAGAGCAATTGGTTACCTACCATGGTTTTGTGCCACTATTGCACTTGAGTGAGCATCATGTCAGGTTGTTTGCTGCTGAGTAGCTTAGACCATGAGTTCCTTGGGCAGATGTTGGCCATTTTCCCCCAGTTGCTCATGAGGTGCCTTCTGGCACTAGGCAAGCTAACTGTTTGGGGACTGACTCTCTTCCAGATTCTAGCCAGGTCTCTCCATGTTCCATACCAACAGTATATGGTATATTTCTTCCTCTAAGAACTCCCTGTTCATTTCACTGCCCCATTTTGTGAGTGGGTTGTTTGACTTCATTGCTTAGTTTTTTTTTTAATTTTTTTATATATATTTTTAAAATTTTGTTTTTATTTTTATTTCTTTATTTGAGAGCGACAGACAGAGAGAGAAAGAGGCAGAGAGAGAGAGAGAGAATGGGCACGCCAGGGCCTCCAGCCACTGCAAATGAACTCCAGATGCATGCGCCCCCTTGTGCATCTGGCTAACATGGATTCTGGGGAATCGAGCCTCGAACTGGGGTCCTTAGGCTTCACAGGCAAGCACTTAACCACTAAGCCATCTCTCCAGCCCTTGCTTAGGTTTTTGAGTTCTTTATAGATTCTAGAAATTAGGCCTCTGTCAGTTGTATAGCTGGCAAAATTTTTCTCCCATTCTGTGGGTAATCTATTGGCTCTGCTCATTATAGGTTTGTCAGTGAAAAAACATTTCAGCTTCATGAGATCTCAATGGTTGAATTGTTTAATTTCCTGAGCTACTGGGGTTTTGTTCAGGAAGTCTTTACCCACTCCTATATCATGGAAAATTCCTCCTGTTTTTTCTTCCAGTAGTAGCAGTTTCTAATCTTATATTGAGGTCTTTGATCCATTTGGACTTGATTTTTGTGCATGGAGAGATGTGTGGATCTAGTTTAATTTTCCTGCATATGGTTATCTGGTTTGTCCAACACCATTTGTTGAAGATGCTATCATTTTTCAGCCTACATTGTTAGGGCCTTTGTCGAATATCAAGTAGCTCTAGATACATGACCCAAAGTCTGGGTCTTCGATTCTGTTGCATTAATCTATAATCCTGTTTTTATGCTAGTACCATGCTGCTTTTGTTACTATGGTTTTGAAATATAGCTTTAGATCAGGTATGGTGATGCCTCCAGAGGTAATTCTTTTGCTAAGGATGTGCTTGTATATCTGAGGCCTTCTGTCATTCCATACAAATTTTGAGATCAATTTTTCTATCTCTGTGAAGAAAAATGTTGGGATTTTTATTGGTATTGCATTAAATCTATATATTGCTTTTGGTAATATTGCCACTTTCACATTATTAATTCAGCCTATCCAGGAGCATTGGAGGTCTTTCCATTTTTTCAAGCTGTCCTCAATTTCTTCCTTGAGTGTTTTTATGTTTTCATTGTATAGGTCTTTCACAACCTTGGTTAATGTTATTCCAAGGTATTTTGTTGTTGTTGTTGCTATTGAAAAGGGGACAATGTCATTTCTTTCTTTCTCTGTATCTTTGTCTTTTGCATAGAAAGGCTACTGATTGAGTATTATTTGGGCTTTAGGAACTTTATATATAGCCTTTATTATGTTGAGATATAAACTGTCCATGCCTATTCTCTCCAATGTTTTGATCATGAAGTGATGTTGTATGTTGTCAAAGGCCTTTTCTGCATCTACTGAAATGATTATGTGGTTTTTGTGTTTAAGCTTATTTATGTGGTGTAGTACATGGACAGATTTTCATATGTTGGATCAACCCTGTGTTCCTGGGATAAAGCCTACTTGATCAAGGTGGATAATGCTTTTGATGTGTTGAATTCTGTTTGCGAGGATTTTGTTCAGAATCTTTGCATCTAAGTTCATCAGGGATATAGGCCTGTAATTTTCTTGTGTCATCTCTGCCTAGTTTTTGTATTAGTGTGATACTAGCTTCATAGAAGGAGTTGGGGAGCTTTCCCTGTTCTCCGATTATGTGGCACAATTTGAGAAAAATTGGTTTCAGTTCTTTCATGAAGGTTTGATAGAATTCAGCTGAGAAGCCTTCTGACCCTAGACTCTTCTTTTTGGGAAGCTTTTGATTACCTTTTCAATCTTTATGGGTGTGATAGGTTAGTTTAGGAGATTAATCTGCTCTGAGTTTAGCCTGGGTAGGTGGTATGTGTCCAGGAATACATCTATTTCCTCCACATTATACAGTTTTGTGCAGTAGAGGTTTTTGAAATAAGTCCTGATGATTCTCCCAATTTCACATGTGTCTGCTGTGATCTCTTCTTTTTCATTTCTAATTTTGTTAATTTGAAGTGTCTCTTTTTTTGCTTCATCAGATTGGCCAGGGGTTTATCAATATTGCTTAGTTTTTTCAAAGAACCAGCTCTTTGTTTCATCAATTTTCTTAATTGTTTTCTTGGTTTCCAATTCATTAATTTCTCTTCTGATCTTAATTATTTCTCTCCATCTGGAGCTTTTTGGGTTGTATTCTTCTTGTTTCTCCAATGCCTTTAAGTGGATGGTTAGGTTACTGATTTGGGATCTCTCTGTCTTTGTTATGAAGGCATTTAGTGCTATGCATTTTCCCCTAAGGACTGCCTTCATTATGTCCCTTAAGTTTTGGTACAATGTGTTCTCATTGTCATTCAATTTGGGAAATTTTTCAATTTAATTTTTTATTACATGTACTACACATTTATTATTTAGTAGTGTGCTGTTCAGTATCCAGCAACTGGTGGGAATCCTGGTGCATCTTTTGTTGTTAATATCTAGCAATACAGCATTGTAATCTGATGTCATGCAGGAAATTATTTGGTCTTCCTAAATATATGGAGGCAGTCTTTATGACCCACTATATGATCTATTTTAGAGAAGGTTCCATAGGCTGCTGAGAAGAATGTATAATCTGTGGATTTGGGGTAGAATGTTCTATAAATGTCCATTAGTTCTAATTGATCTATGTTGTTGTTGAGCTCTCTTACGTCCCTGTTAATTTTCTGTTTGGATGATCTATCTATTGCTGATAATGGAGTATTGAAGTCCCCGACTATGATGGTGTTGGTGGTTATTTCTGTTTTGTTGTCAAGTAGGTTTTATTTTATGAGTTGTGGTACACCTGTGTTTGGTGCATAAAGTTTGATGATTATGATCTCCTCTTGTTGGATTATTCCCTTGATAGGTAAGAAGTGGCCTTCTTTGTCTTTTTTGATTACTTTTGGTTTGAAGTCTATTTTATCCAGTATTAGTATAAGTATGCCTGCTTTTTTTTTTTAAATTTCCATTTGCTTGGAATATCTTTTTCCACTCTTTCACCCTGAGGAGGTGTTTGTCTTTAGTGGTGAGGTGGGTTTCTTGAAGATAGCAGATTGATGTGTCTAATTTCCTGATTCACCCTATTAGTTTATGTCTCTTAGTGGGTGAATTAAGGCCATGTTTAGGGTACTAACTGTGAGGTTTGATTTAATCCCTGTCATATTGTGGTGGTTTATGTGGTTTGGTGTTTCCTTGGACATTGTAGTTTTTTGTGCCTTCTCTGAGTTTGGTTATTATGATCTTCTTTTAATCACTTGAGAATAGTTATTTGATTCTTCTGTGTGGAGAATTCCCAGAAGTACTCTCTGCAGGTTTGCCTTTGTGTTCATATAGTTGTAAAGCTGACTTTTATCGTGGAAAGTTTTTCTTTCACCATCTAATATGAGGTATGTTTTTGCTGCATAGCATAGTTTGGGTTGGAAGCCATAGGTTCTTAGACTTTGCCATGTTTCATGTGTTGTTTCTTTCTAGCTGCTCTTGGGACTTTCTGTTTGTTATCGATGTTTAGAGTCTTAATGGTAATATGTCTTGGAGAATTTGGTCCAGTGGTCCTTTGGTCCAGTCTGTTTGGAGTTCTGTTAGCTTCTTGTGACTTGATGGGACTTTCTTTTGAGAGAGTGGGAAAGTTTTCTTTGATAATTTTGTTGAATAAGTTCTCCATGCCTTTGGTGTGAGTTTCTTCCCCTTCTGGTAGTCCATGATCTGAATTTTGGGATGTTTAAGCATATCCCACATTTCCCTCATGTCCTGTTCACAAAAGTTTTCGAACTCATTGAAACTTTTGGACTCACAAACTGTTTCTGCTGTTTTTTCTTCCAGTTCTGAGCATCTGTCCTCCACATGGCTGATTCTATTCTTAAGAGCTTCTATAGAGTTTTGGACTTTTCAATTTGGTTTGTATTTTCTACCGCCTTTATATATATATAGTGTCCATCCCTCTGTCAAATTCCCTTTTCACATAATTTTCTGATTTTCCTAATGCTTATGGGAATTTATCCTTGCATTTATTTATGTCATCATTGGGCTTAGCCGCTCATTATTGAGGCCCTCTTTTATTTATTTATTTATTTATTTATTTTTACACTCCTTCAGAACATTTAACTGTCTTTGGAACCCTTACTGGTTCTTTTATATTAGATCTAATCTAGCAGTGGCAGTATTCATACAGTTATTGGGCCTTTGTTGATTTTCTGCAAGTTCTGCTATTTGCTTGGCCAGAGTTGCATAGCTTGTATCTTCATTGTGGGGCTCTAATCTTATTGTCTCTTTTATGTTTTGATTAGATACATCCATTGTGTGATTGAGTGACCTTGTTGTATTTACTTCCATTTGATTTTTCATGTTTTTCCTTTTGCTCTGTGGTCTGCCCATCACAGTGTAGGAGTCTTATTTAATTTAGGAGGAAGCTGTAGTTTACCCTTGAAGTTTCTTCAGTGATTATTCCCTTTTATGTTTGCTTCCATTAGGCTTTTGATGGCAATGGGGTCTGCCTGCTCAGAGGGAAGGAGCCCATGAGGCTCTGGCAGGGGGCTGAGGACCTGATGAAGGGGTTTGTTGGTGGGGTGGTTGGAGGTATGGGACTACATGGCCAGGTGGCCAGAGGGTACAGAAGGTAGGGGGAATGGGACAAAGCTTACTGGTGTTGTGGGAGGTGGTAGAAGGGGGAGGATGGGATTGTGTGGTGGTTCTGTGGTGCTGAGATTTGAGGGGATGGGACTACAGGGTCTGCTGGGACCATGTAGCAAGGAGTGGATGGGACTGCTGGGTCCTGTGACATGGCGGGGTGAGCACATGGGACTGCTGTGGGTCAGGTGATGGGTGATGGGCAGAGGTCCTGGTGGTGGGAAAGGGGAGGAAGGGGGTACTGCTAGGCTGCTGACCTGGGTCCAAGTAGCTTGCACAAAGTGCAGGAGGACCTGGTGTGTGTGTGTGTGTGCATGGTGGACGGCGGGTGGGATTGTGATTGAGTGTGGAGGTCCAGGAGCGGGGAGCGCTATCCTGCTGATGGGGGGTCGGTTTAGCCTGCGGATTGCGCAGGAGGACCTGGTTCATACACAGTGGGGCCACGGGTGGGAAGGTGGTTGTGGCTGGTGGTCTCCAGTGGCAGGAAAACCAGAAGAGGGGAATGCTGTCCTGCAGACTTGTCTGCTTAGCCTACGGATCTGGCAGGAGGACCTGGTCTGTGCTTGGTGGTCGAGGCTGGAATGGCACAGTGCAGGAGTAACCTGCAGGGCCCATGGCAGCTGGGACTGCAGCTGAGGCTGTGGTGGGGACAGCTGCTTGAGGAGATTGGGGGACTGGAGGGGTACCCCAGAGCGTGGGGATCAGTGGATTCCCTACTTTGCTACTCTGCACCCTTACACTGAAGGTCTACTAGGATCTGCAAACCCCTAAAAACACCAAAGAACCCCAAAGATCTTACCTTTCCTTCCCCCAGAGGTGAGGCATGGTTAGGTGGATGCCATCTTGATTGGAACGAAAATCGTAATTTTCCTAAACCAACATGGATTAATCTCTTCTTTGTGTGTATTGTCAGGAAATGCCTAGGTAAATCCTCTACATAGCAATAATAATCCAAGTCCTGAAGAACCATACGATTAAAGAGGAAAGACAGATGGCTAACTGGAACATTGGAAAGATTTTGTGGATGGATCATAGAGCTATAAACTTGGTTCTGTGGTACTGACAGCTCAGGGAGTGACTTCTGTCTAGTGGATCATGGCAAGTTTATGGAAGTCCTGAAAGATGGGTTAGAATTTTACAGATGAATAAGATGGAAGAGGCAGTTAATTACTTGAAGGTGAGACTGCATCGGTGGACGCATGTTGACAGAACATAAGGTACTTGAGTACCAGCTAGCAGCCCTGGGGTTCTGGTCCTGTTTCTTGTGAAGAATACACAAGGGGAAGCAAAGATAAACTGACACAAAATCATTAGATAGCTTTTACAGGATAGCTTTACTTACCCTTGTAGATCTTGTTTCTTCTCTCCTTATCCTCTGTGCTCCTAGAGGTTAACCCACAGTTGCACAGGTCAGGAATTTTGACTACCCTGTCTTATAATTAGTTCACCCAGTGGAAGTCAGGTGATGCAGGTGATGAGGGGGGAATGGATGTGGTTACTTTTCCAGCTCTTAACCTTCAAGGCTATTGTATGCTGTCTGGGATCCTTGTTGAAGGCCATGGGCACTACTATCTCTACATCCTCAGAGTGCTTCCTTTGGGCCAAAGGAAAATGCATTTTGTTTCCTAGGGCTGATACTATAGTAAGAAACAGGGTTGTAATAAACTGAATGCCTTAAAGCAATAGAAATCTGTTGTCTCATAGTTCTAGAAATTAAAATTCTGAAATCAAAATGTTGCTTGGGCTATGTTCTTTGTGAAACCTGTAGGAAAAAATGTTCCTTTTCCTCTTCTAGACTTTGATGATTGCTAATAACCCCCAGTATTTCTTGCCTTGTAGGTGCATGAATGCAATCCATGCCTCAATTATCATATGGCCATCTATCCACCTGTGACTCTTCTCTCTCTTTTTTTTATAAGGACACTGACCACTTTCCGTCAAGAGTACACCTTACTCAGTGTGACCTCATCTGAACTAATCTCATCTGTAATATCTTACTTCCAAATAGGATCGCACTCTGAAGTGCTTGGGGTTCACACTTTACATATCTTTTAGAGTGACATAGTTTCACCCATATCAAGAAAAAAACATGCTCCACATTTTCTAATCCCATGGTTGTGGTGGTTTGATTCAGGTGTCCCCCATAAACATAGGTGTTCTGAATGCTAGGTTCCCAGCTGGTGGAAATTTGGGAATTAGTGCCTTCTGGAGGCAGTGTATTGTTGGGGGCGGGCTTATGGTTGTTATAGCCAGTTTCCCCATGCCAGTGTTTGGCACACTCTCCTGTTGCTTTTGTCCACCTTATGTTGGCCAGGGGGTGATGTCCACCTCTGCTCGTGCTGTTGTTTTCCCTGCCATCATGGAGCTTCCCCCTTGAGCCTGTAAGCCAAAATAAACCTCTTTTTCCCACAAACTGCTCTTGGTTGGGTGACTTCTACCAGCAATGCAAACCTGACTGTAACAATGGTTATGAATTATCTTATTCAGGACTTATAACTATCTAGCCTGTATAAATGATACCATTAATATGTTCTCAATACACTGCATTTATCATGTATATTCTCCAGAGATTCTGACTATGTAGATTTGATTGTCTTTTGTTCGATAGTGAAGTATTTTAAGCAGGAGAATCATGATCCATTCTGCTTAAGAAAAGTAGATATAGTGACAAATTAAAAATATACAATAAAGAATGGAGTCCAAGAAACACAATGTGAGATAATCAACTATTGCTGTTATGTTGTTGAGACATGGTAGGAGTGGGCAGCAGGAAGGGATACCGATGACTTCCAGTGTCTACCTCATGTGGTGCACCATTTTCCACACACTCCTAGACCCTCATCCTCAATCGTTTTACATGCTTTCACTGACTACTTGCTCTTCTGCCGGGCTCTGCCGGTGGGGGCAGGTAGTGCTGAGGGAAGGACCAGGCCTGCTGTTTCCTCCCAAGGGGTTGAGGAGAGATGAGCATCCGATGACTCAGAACCTCTCCTGGCCACCAGAGAAAAACCACACTGAGTCTGGAGTCTTGTCGAAGCAGGAACTCGATTTATTGCTATGAGCAGTTGCCTATATAATGTTGGGAACGAAGGAGGGGATTGTAGGATGGGGGGAGAGGTAAGGGCCAATAGTAAACTGTGACTATTGAAATGATAATTCTAACTCCCATGCGGAAGTAGCAGGCAAGAAGCCATTAGGTGTCTTGCTGAGTCACGTCTGGCCAGAGACAGGTCGCCAAAGTTTAGCTAGGCTCAGGAAGTTCCACTAGGCCTCATGCCTGAGCTTTTCAGAGCCCAACATCTCCCCCTTTTGTTTTTGTAAGAGCATTATTCACCATGACCCCTGTCTTAGGTTGTCTCCCTCTGGGGGTCTTAACTGTCATTGGGTACCAGGTGTTTAGCTCAGAGCATTCATCCTGGCCCCTGTCTTAGGTTGTCCCCCTCTAGGGATCTTACCCGTCACTGGGTACCATGTGTTTAGCTCGCTGAGAACCCACTCCATGGCCTGTCTTAGGTTGTCCCCCTGTGGGGATCTTACCCGTCATTGGTCACATGGAGGGCAGAGGAGGTGGCAGTGGGTCATCTGAGGAACTTAATTCCTGAGTTGCCAGCCTGTGATAATGTACTTCGACCTGATGAAGTTTTATTGCCTCTAGCCATTGGTGAATAAATTATGTAATCTTATTAATTACATAAGGCCCAACAGTGAGGAGAAGGAGAAGGAGGGGGAGGGGCCCAAGTAGAGGGAGAAGGTAGGGTAAGAAGTCATGTAAGCCCGTCCACAGCAGGTTGTCCTGGAGGTCCCGCCGCCTCCTCTCCAAGTCTTCCTGGAGCCTCTTAATCTTGTCCTGGACGATTCCTGATTTATTGGTGTAAAAGCACCATTTTTCCTGTAAAAACAAACATACACTTCCTTTTTCAGCCATTAGTAGGTTTAGTCCTCTCCTGTTTTGTGGGACTACCTCAGCCAGGGAATCTAGCTGTTGTTGAAGATAGGTCTCCCTCTGATATAGGGAGGGCCTCATTTCCAGGGATGATATCTACATCTGGGATTAATGTGACTGGGGCACAAAGGCCCATCCAATTGGTGGGCAGAAAGTCATAGACCATCCTGCCTCCACAAACATAAACCATTCCAGAATGCGGGCAGCATTGAGCACTGGGCTCAGTTGTGTTAAAAGTACAGAAGGAAGGATGAATGTATCCCACATCTATACTGGAATTATTAGGGGAAGGCAGGGCCCAAATGCCCAGAGGAAACATTGGGAAAAGCTGGACGGGGATGGGGAAGGAGGCTGAGTAATTTTTTAAGGTCGTATGGGGAACTGTACTGCAAGCAGCCAGAGAGGCCCAGATTGGAGGCAAAGCCAGCAATCCTCCACAAGGGAGGGAATTGTTTAGTTTGGTAGGGTGAAGGACCATTTTAGGAACAGTACTCAGGGGTGGGACACTCCCTAGAGAAGTGATTGTCAGTGTCCTCTTGTTGGGACAAATATTTTAGGTCTCTCGCTGGTACCCAAATGGGTCTTTTTTCATCTTGAGGGAAAACACATCCAAACCCTCTCCCTGCTGTGAGGAGCGGATCAGGCCCTCTCCAGGCCCCAGTCAATGGGTCCCTCCATCTTACCCAGATAGAACTGTAGGTAATGGATGAGGACCAATGTTTTTCAAAAGGGGATAGTTGTTTATCTTCTTTAGAAAAGTTTAAAATATTTAGGGTAAATAATGCCTTTTTTAGTTGGTCGTGTGGGGGTAAGGATTCCCCCTTTTGTTTTTGTAATTGAGACTTGAGAGTCTGATTATATCTTTCAACGATAGCTTGGCCCTGGGGGTTGTATGGGATGCCTGTGGAATGTGAGATTTTCCAGGTCTGGAGAAAATCTATAAAGGCCTTGCTTACAAAGCAGGGGCCATTATCTGTTTTAATTTGACTAGGCAGCCCAAGAGTGGCAAAACATTGAAGCATATGACTAATGGCATGTTTAGATTTTTCCCCAGCATGTGCCCATGCCCAGCAGGCGCGGGAGAAGGTATCGACTGAAAGAAAAATATATTTAAGCTTTCCAAATGGAGAATAGTGTGTGACATCAATTTGCCACAGATAAGGCAGAGCCCTCGAGGATTGCTTCCTGTAGTTTGAAGGGGGGGGGGGGGTGCTTGGAGGAAAGGCTGATAGGACTTACAAGTCCAGAAAATTTTTTTAAAGGTCCTTGACTGGTACCTGTGGAAACCTGTGCTTGAGACCTCTCCAGTTGACATGGGTCAATAAGTGGAAGCATGTAGCTTCTGTAATAGTATTACACTGAGGCATAGAAGCCATTTTATCAGCCAAATTGTTTCCTCGAGAGAGAAATCCCAGTAAGTTTTGATGACCCCTGAGATGTTGAAGAAAAATGGGGTTAATTCTTTGTTTGAGTAGGGAATGAGCTTGAATCATCAGAGGAGATATAGGGTTGGAGTCCAGTCAAATATGGGCCTCAACCAGGTTGGGTAATAAATTAACAACATAAAGGCTGTCAGAAAAAAGTTAAATGGCTCTTGAATAGTGTCCAAAGCTAGAATGACAGCAAATAGTTCTTTGAATTGTGCTGACCCCTCAACCTCACGGGAGACTGACTTTATGGGCATAGGCTCTTTTTTTTTTTTTGGTTTTGTTTTGTTTTTTTTTTGTTGTTGTTGTTTTGTTTTAAGGGAGGGTAAACGACTAGGGAAGCCCCCAGGCACCCTCGATCGGTAAACACGGTAAGAAAGTCAGGGTTAGGTTGAGACAGAAAAAGCCTGGGGGGCTACCATTCTAATCTGGAGAAAGAACTCATCCATTTGTGGGGGCCATAATGGCAATCAATTTTACCTAGAAACCCCTCGAGAACCATAGCAACTCTGTTATTATTTCTCTGAAGCCAGGTGAAATCTGTTATCTTAAAGGGAGTGACAATAAGGTGAGGTTCTGTGCCAAACAACCAAAGAGAGGTGTCTCTGCCCTTGATAATGCAATCAGCAACCTGGTTGGTTATAGAATAAACTCTGGGGACCCCACCGATTGAGAGGTGGACCCATTGGATGGGCTCACATTCCTCGGCCAACAGTGTGGTGCATAATGTTCCCCCAGAGAAAATGTAGAGGGAGTTGGGCAAATCAGGATTGAACCTCTGTAGGGTCGCAGTATTTATAGCCTGTTGTACCTTACAAAAAAATTGTTGATGACAAGGGGACAAAATTACCTGAGAGGAGAAGTTAAGATCCTTTAGGAGGTCAAATATAGGGGACAGCTCTTCAGTAGTTATGGGTATCCAAGGCCTCATCCAATTAATTTCTCCCAAGAGCTTCTGGAGTTGAGGCAAGGTGTAAGAATCCTGAATATAAAGTTGTGGTTTAACAGGTGAAACTGTATCTAGGGTAAGGATCGAGCCCAAGATCTTAAAGGGAGGCACAGTTTGAACTTTTTCCAGAGCTACTGTAAAGCTGTGAGTATGAAGGATAGTTAGACATTGGTGGGTAAGGTCCTGGAGTGTGGAGGAATCTAGGCACCCAAGAATAATATCATCCATGTAAATATAAAACAGGGTAATGGGGAGATTGATAAGAGAAGAGAAAATGGATGACAGGTAATATTGACAAATGGGTCAGCTATTAGCCATGCCCTGAGGTAAGACAGTCCATTCAAATCTCCTATCTGGGCCACAAAAATTAACGGCGGGTACAGAGAATGCAAATTTTTCCATGTCTCCTGGATGGAGAGGGATAGAGAAGAAGCAATCTTTATCAATGTCAATGATAGTAATATGGTATATATTGGGAATAGCTGGGATCCCTGGGAGTCCCCTCTGGGGGGTTCCGAAGGGGATCATGCATTCATTGATCTTCCTTAAATCATGTAAAAATCTCCAGGACCCATTAGGCTTTTTTATGACAAAGACAGGAGAGTTCCAGGGACTAGTGGAGGGACGGATATGTCCGGCCTCCAACTGTTGATCAATAAGTATGTGGAGTTGGTGTAAGTTAGAAGAAGGGAGAGGCCACTGCTCAACCCATATAGGATCCCCCAGTCTCCACTGGATTTTAAATGGGGGGGGCTGGGCAGTGGCCCTTAGAATTGGGGGTGTTTATTGGAGTACTTTTGTCTGAGTTGCTCAAAGTAAGGGTCATCTCTATAACTGGGATTATATTCCCCTCCCTTCCTCAAACTGTTGTTTATATACATATATTTTCTAACAAATCATTATAAAAGGCCTTATGGTCAGTAGTGATGAAAGCCTCGGCATCTCCAAGGATGTCTTGCCCCAGTAAGTTAGCAGTGAGTCCAGTCACCACAAGAGGGTGGACTTTTCCCCTGTCCCCACCTGGGTCAGTCCAAGGGAGCCACGTGGCAGTCTCCCAGGAGATGGACTGCCCGCCAACTCCCAGTAGGGGAGCGCTGGGCACAAGCTGCCAGGTGGGGGGCACTTCCTCCTTTCTTAGGACCATTCAGTCCGCTCCAGTGTCGATGAGAAGTTTGAATTTTTTTTAAATATTTTGTTATTTATTTATTTATTTATTTGAGAGTGACAGACAGAGTGAGAAAGAGACAGAGAGAGAGACACACAGAGAATGGGCGCGCCAGGGCCTCCAGCCACTGCAAATGAACTCCAGATGCATGCGCCCCCTTGTGCATCTGGCTAACATGGGTCCTGGGGAGTTGAGCCTCGAACCGGGGTCCTTAGGCCTCACAGGCAAGCGCTTAACCACTAACCCATCTCTCCAGCCTGAGAAGATTGAATTTTTTATTGCCAACATTTAAAATAATTTTGGGTCTAAGGCCAGGGACCAGAGGGACGGTCCAATGGGCTTTGATAGTCTCTTTCCCCTTATTTAACGGGGCTAGGGGGAGCCCTGGGAGGAGTTTAAAGGCTTTCCCTGTATGTTAAACTTCCATTTACACTCCTTAGCCCAGTGAAACCCCTTATTACATTTAGGGCAGCGGGTGTGAGGGGCGTTGGTGGCCCCCCCCACTGAGCACAGAGGAGACTTTGTCTTGTTGGGGCACTCCTTTTTAAAGTGCCCTTCATCCCCGCATCTGAAACATATCAAGTTTTTAGGATTTAACTGTAATGCACAGATCGTATTGGTCAAATCTCTCTGTTTATTTTCCTGAAGGGTGGCAGCCATGGCCCTAGCCTGATGGGAGATAGTGCCAATGTCCTTGGTGGCTACAATCCATCTACTCATGGAGTTGTCCTTGAGACCCACACAGGCGAGGCGGTGATTGGCCATCATCCCTTCCAAGACCAACATTTTAGTAAACTGATCCCGTAATGCCCCTGGGGGAAATTTTCTTTGGAGACTTTTTTCCACCCTATCTATAAATGTAGCCAAGTACTCAGATGGTTTTTGAGTAATACTCATAAGGGGGGTTTCAGAGGGTCCCTCATCAAGCTTTTACCATGCTGCCAAGCCCAGTGTCCTGACCTGGTCCCTATATGGGTCAGGTATAGCCGCCTGTTGAGTGCCTGTATCATGTTGATCAGAGGTACCGGAGAGCATCCCAAAAGTTATCAGCACAGGGGGCTGTTGATTTTGGTTTTGTTCTGCCTGTGCATGGCATTCATCTCTAAAAAAGGCATACCACTTAATGTATAGGGGACCTGACAAGACAGCCCTGACTAGATTTTTCCAATCTTGGGTTGTACAAGGTTGATGGGCAAGTCCCTGTAATAGGGTCTCAGCCCAAGGAGAGTTGGGTCCATCCTCTGAGACTGCCTTTTTAAGCTCCTTAAGGTCCTGAGCTTCCCACGGATACCAGGCAGCAGGGCAATTGCCCCCAGGATTTAGATTGACAGGAAATAAAAAAGTAGCTTTATTTTCTGGCGGCTTGGCTGCCGAATATGAAGGAGGGGCCGAGGGGGTCCAGAAGGGGTTAATTGATGGAGGAGGTGGAGGAGGTCCCCCAGAAGGCTAGGGAGCACTCTCAAAGGGATCGAGTGAGGAGTATAAAGATGTATCCTTTTGGGGTTTTTTAAAAACTGTATCTCCAGGAGGAGTAGCCGGATCAGGCTGTATACTATCTTTTTCTTCTGTCTTTTGTTTATGTTTGGTTGGCCTTGGAGGGAAGCAGTCCTTGAGGGCTGAGATCATAGGGAGGACCCCTGAGGGTTGTATTTGACCCTTCTCCACATGTGCCCGACAAACAAGGGCCTCTACCCTATCCCACATGTCCCAATCAAAGAGATTTCCTTCCGGCAGCCATGGCGCCAGCTTGAGAAGGCAATCCCAGGTCTGTCGAGCCTGATTATCAGTCAAATTAAGCCCTCTACTCTTTAGGAGTGCCCTGAGAGATTCTAAGGCAGGATTGGATTTAGAGGTAGACTGTCCCTTATTATAAAGTTGAGAGAAAAATGTCCATAAAATTAGGGCAATAGCAACCCACATACACACGAGTACAATACAACCACAAGGATCCAAAAGATAGGTAGACATATTGTACAAAAGCTGCAGATGTAGCTTGTCTGTGATCTGAAAGTGAAAGGAAACAGAAAGAGAACAAAGAGATGTTGACCAACAAGTGCAGGTTATAGAAGCAAAGTTTGGCGTATTAAATATGAAGACTACCTCATAACTCGTGAGGGTACGCTCACCCGCACATGTACATCGATTACCTCCTCTACGAATGTCTCTCAGGGGGCACTAGTCTGCCGGACTCCGAGAGCCGCACGTTAGGCGCCAGATGCCGGGCTCCGCCGGCGGGGGCAGGTAGTGCTGAGGGAAGGACCAGGCCTGCTGGTTCCTCCCGAGGGGTTGAGGAGGAGATGAGCGTCCGACGACTCAGAACCTCTCCTGGCCACCAGAGAAAAACCACACTGAGTTGGGAGTCTTGTCGAAGCAGGAACTCGATTTATTGCTATGAGCAGTTGCCTATATAATGTTGGGAACGAAGGAGGAGATTGTAGGATGGGGGGAGAGGAAAGGGCCAATAGTAAACTGTGGCTATTGAAATGATAATTCTAACTCCCATGCGGAAGTAGCAGGCAAGAAGCCATTAGGTGTCTTGCTGAGTCACGTCTGGCCAGAGACAGATCGCCAAAGTTTAGCTAGGCTCAGGAAGTTCCACTAGGCCTCATGCCTGGGCCTTTCAGAGCCCAACACTCCTCCAATATCACATCATGCTCTAATCTCAGTTCCTTCAACTATGTTCCCTCTGCCTGCTGTGCTCTTGCTCACCGTCTTATGTGCTGATATCATCTGCTCATACCCGTGAAAGCAATTGTCATTGTCAACTAGACTGGATTTTGATTCACTATGAAACACATCTCTGGGTGTTTCTGTGAAGGTGTTTCAATACAGGTTTAACTGAGAAAGGAAGGCCCATTCTGAATGTGGTGGCACTGTTCTATGGACTGGGGTCTCCCTCCATCACCTTCCCTCCCTTTCTCTTTCTGTTTTCTGCTACTTTGACTTCCGTATCATGATGGCCAACATAAACCCTTCCTTCTTTAACTACTTTTTGTCAGGCATTTTGTCATAGCAACACTAATGCACCACCTGACCAACTTTCTTCTGGTAGCTGCTCAAAATGCCCTTTGCTACAAAGGCCTTCCTAATCCACCTAGATAAAACACCACCAATACTCCATCTCCGGTTCTTTTGCCTTTACTCTATTCCTCTGAGACCCACCCAACTGAGTGTGGGCATATGTATTTACTTCTCTGCTAGTTATCTACCCCATAATTTAAGCTACATGAGAGAAAGAGACTTTTCTGCTCTTCTATCCTTAGTTGCTGGATACATGTCTCATTCATAGAAGGTATTTAATAAACATTGTTAAATGACAGTCACCATTCAAGGTAGAATATAGTGGATTTAACAATAGTATAATGTAGTCATGAGTGACAGAGAAGAAATTAAATATGAGCCCAAGGTGTGTTTCCATCTCCTTAGGGAATCCCAGCTTTAAGTAATTTTATGTCTTTCTTGCAAAGGAAACAAGAAGATTTGTTAACCCAGTTTAGTTATTCATAAATTTTATGTTTGAAAAGTGGTTTCCAATATCAGTTAAAAAGTAATAGAAATTGGCTCATCCTATGATGTGTTTGTAGGTCATGTGACTCATAAACATGTTGTAAAGCCTTTGCTTCTGATTCATATGTTGTTATTCTACTGAGGGCCCTGGTGACAGCATTCTGACATTCTGCCTGTGGCTGAGTCTGAGTCTAGGAGTCCTCTGCAGCCCTTTCCTCTTAGCTTCACTGTAACAGCTTTGGTATTCTCATCTCTCATCGGTTGACTCACTGCCTCCCTCTTTTCAGCACATGGTTAAGTTAGAGTATTAGCCAATGCATTTAATATGGTTATCCAGACTACTCTGGGATACACATTTGTTATTTGTTTCCAAATTGAGACACGACTAAGAGATATTGAGAAATTGTACTTCCATGGTGCTCTCCCCTCCTACAAAACTGGCCAGTGTGCTGTCAGGGCTTCTCAAAATGCCAACTGTATGAACTCCCACCAGAATCTGGGGATATGATCCACTGAGCTCAGATTGTTGGAATGAGTCTTTAGTATACAAGACCTCGTAGTCCTTTGCTATATAGGCTATGATATATTGTGATTTTAAGACCAAGTCCTTTAAATTCAAAGGATAAATGAATTTAATGAGAATAAATTTTGTTATCAACACTGTGTCAACTTTAACTACACAGGACTTGATTTGTGAGGAAATTGGCTTGTTTGTTCCCTTTAGAAAATATCATAATCATGCCAGGTGTGGTGGTGCATGTCTTTAATCCCAGCAGTTGGGAGGCAGAGGTAGGAGGATCACCCTGAGACTACATAGTGAAGTCCAGGTCAGTCTGGACTAGAGAGAAACCCTACCTCAAAACAAACAAAAAGAAAATATAGTCAATGAAAGAATTTAAAATTTAGATAAAATTCTTTCTTTTATATCCATTAAAATAACAGATTCACAATGTCATTCACTTTTAAATTTACAATGATCAGTTGAAAGACTAAAAATAAAGTGAAGAATATGAACTAAGAGAGAATTTCACTGGGTGAAAAGTTGTATGCTCAAGTCAAATTGTGAGAAAGTGCAATTATAGATAGCATACTCCTGGTTAAGATCGTTGATTTTAGCACTTTTTTTCTCTGATCGTAAAGTAAACTAATTCATTTTAATAAGGCTAGAGTTTCTTTTTCTTGATTTTCTGCTTTGCATGTGTGTGTGTATGCATTTGTGTGTGTGCTTTCATGCATGTTAGTGTGTTGGCACACATGTGTAGGTGCATGTGTACATATGATCATGCATGTGAAGGCCAGAGGAAAACCTTGAGTGTTATTCCTTGGGTACACCTCCCACATCCTTTTGAGGAAGAGTCATTAGTTTGAAGCTCATTAATTAGGCTAAACAAGCTGGCCTGCAAGCCCCAAATATCCTTCTGTCTCTGTCTCTCCAGAACTGGGATTATAGGCACTCATCAACGCAGTTGAATTTTATGTAAATATTGGGGGTTAAACTCAGATGTTCATGTTTGAGAGGCAAGACTGAACTATGTCCTCAGCACTAAGGCTGGCATTTGATAAACATTGCTAAGTAATATGTGGATTGGTAATTGCTCCCCTTACCTTGCTCATGGAATGAGAGTGAGCACAGGGATCTCACATTGCTATTCAGAAAATATTCATCTGGCAAAACCTAAAACTTTCCTTCCTTACCCTATCAAAACTTATGTTAATTAAATTCAGTTTTCTCTGGATATTGTGCTGCCCTCCATTATTATTCCTATAATAATCATAGCTTACCTATCTATACTGTGATTTACAGTACTTTTTCACATGTATTATCACAGCTGGATTTTAACCACATCACACAGTAAGAATGTCTAATACACAGAGATGGCAAACTACAGCATAACTCTGTTTTCATGCAGCCAGTCACACTAAGAATATTTATTGCATTTTAAGGAGCTGTTTAAAAAGGAAATGACAATAACAAAAGAATACTCCACAAAATTTTGCCCAGCAGTCTGAAATATTTACCATTTATCACTTTACAAATAAGATTTCTCTACCATTAATTAGATTCATACTCCTCATTAAAAGCTGAGTTACAGGGAATATTGTAGAAGAGGGGGTGGAAAGAATGTAAGAGAGGATGGGGAGGAGTGTTGTGGAATTCTGTCTTTCTTCCAGACATGCAATGGCAGTTGCATTCATGACCTTACAGTGACAGTTACTATACAAGGTCTGCACAACATTGGGCATATCAATACTCTGTTATGGGTGGTAGAGGAGGAGAAAAACAAAAATACCAAAGCAGAAGGACTAGTTAGAAAGAAGAAAGGGTGAACAGGGGTTAGAGAAGAAGGGACAAGAGAAGCTATGATTGAAAGACATTATATATATGAATGAAAAATAAAAATGATGAGTAAGCAAAGTAAAGCTAGAGATGGGTGAAGAGCTAGAAGCACTGGCTTCCAGTCTATTTTAAAAGAGTAGGAATAAAATACAAGGTTCCCTTCAAGAGTAAGTGTTCTAGTTTCTCTTGGTCACCTGAATTCTGAGACTCTGAATGATTGCCAAGAGGAATGAGAAACAGGAAAGAAAGGAAGAACAAATGTTTTTAAGATATGCACACCAGGGGCTGGAGAAATGGCTTAGTGGTTAAGACATTTGCTTGCAAAGCCAAAGGACACAGGTTAAATTTCCCAGGACACACATAAGCCAGACGCACATGCATCTGGAGTTCATTTGCAGTGGCTGGAGGACCTGGTGTGCCCATTCTCTTTCTCTCTCCCCCCCTCCCTGCCTATTTATTTCTCTCTCTCAAATAAATAAAGAAAAATAAAAGATTAAGAAAAAAGAATGATGGCATCAAAATAGAAGATAGACTAAAAAAGATATACACATCATACTAAGCAGTCTAGTACATACTTTTCCATAAAGATAATTAATAACTATGTATCTCAATATAAGCAGCAGCATTCTTCTTTTATATGAGCCTGTGTGTATTACACAAGAATCTTGTGATTGTACAACTCCATTCAATAGAAGGAATCACTCCCAGTAGCTCATACTAGATATGCAACCTCAGGATACTGGATATTTCTCATGTGTATTAATGTTGAAATCACATAATTTTTTGGTCTTGAATTTCTCTTAAGTAAAACTAAAGGTTTTATCTGGGTCTTTTGGATCTGTTTCATTGATTAGGGCTGTATTCTGAATGCTTTCACTAGTCAAACTGCAAAACGTTTCATCCTCCTAGATCTAAAATAGTTCATTACAATGAAGTGTTACAAGAAAATTGTATAATTTTCCAAAGCTTATGAAAGTAAATGCAGATCCAGTTAAATAGACAATACAGTTATTCAAAGTGCATGTTTATTTTCTTGATATTTGAGATAATACATTGAACTATTTCTCCCAGAAATTTGAGTTATTAAAATTTCTTAAACAGTGACAACAAAAGTCCAGCTTCTGTGGCCAGGTTAGCTTTTAGTAGACTGACTCTCCTTGCTACGACAGCTATGAACTCTGAAACATGCCTTCCTAATGAAATATAAAGCAGCAAAGACAACAACCTCCTCCAATTATCTGAATGCTCTGGACAATGACAAAGACAGGCAGATTCTGGAGGAGAGTTGTCACTTGAAGAAGTAATTGGCTCATATATAATCTCCTATTTCCAATGGTCTTAATCTGAGGGAGGCTTTGGTCTATGTTGTACAGAAACCCCAACATAAATCCCAGATGTTTGAATGACATAATGGTGGAGTTTAGAGCAACCTCTTCTACTGGGGGCAAAGAAGGAATCCCAAGAAAAGAGCTACAATGGTAAGCTGCAAATTCTTGGTATTAATTCTGCCAAAATCTCTGACTAACCCTAAAACAATTTGCATGGGAAAGATTATAAGTGGCCCTATTCATAGCATAATTAAATTGAGCAGCAATCTGCTACCAGGAAATAGTATTTGTAGTTTGAACCAAGTCAAAAGTCAATTTCTTGACAAAGCAAACAAAATAAAACAAAACATTTTTGAGACATAAAGAATTGAGAGTTTCTGTAGAAGTTTTTTAAATGCCTAGGATTTAATTCAGAATTACTTGATTTAGCAAAAAGGAAAGTGTAGTCCCATTTCAGAGAGCATTTACAAGGTAACCTAGATGTTGGAGTTATCAGGCAAGGAATTTAAAGATGTACTCATGCTCAATGTGGCACCATCTCATAATAGACTTTTACAATCTTAGCAAAATATAGATAATATAAAACAAAACCAAGTGATAATTCTGGTAGAAACACAAAGTATAAGAAAAATATAAAATTTTAAAAGTCACTATATTTCTATAACAAAAGATGGAGATTACAGAGAAAAGAGTCAACAAAACTTGAAAATAGGTAAACAAAATTATTTATTTAATCTAGAAAAGAATAATTTCTTTTTCTTTCTTTTTTTCTTGGTTTTTCAAGGTAGGGATTTGATCTAGCCCAGGCTCACCTGGAATTCACTATGTAATTTCAGGGTGGCCTTGAACTCAAAGTGATCTTCCTGAATGCTGGGATTAAAGGCCTGTGGCACCACATTCAGAAATTATTTAGGAATAATTTCTTAAAGAGAAAAATCCTCAGATATCTGTGAGACAATATAAAAATATCTATCTCATGCAAGTAACTGGAGTCACAGAAGGAAAAGGAAAAGATTATGAGGTGAAAAGTATTTTAAGGGCCAGGCATAGTGTCACATGCCTATAATCCCAGCACTCTGGAGACTGAGGTAGGAAGAGCCCTGTTTGTACCAGGTCAGTTTAAGACTGCAGAGTGAGTTCTGGGTTAGCCTAGGCTAGAGTAAAACTTATATATACATATGTATATATACACATATATATGCATACATACATGTATATATAGAGAGAATAATATTTTAAAATGTCCATAATTTAATGATCAACAATTTTAGCCAATCCCAAACAGGATAATAAAACATAAGGAAAGGTCATCCTTTGAGAGTCACATTCAAATTGCTAAAAACTCATATTTTTAAGGCAAAGGAAAAAAAACACTATTGCATACAGGCAAACACTGCTTCAAATGATAACTAACATCTTACATACAACTATGGGGGCCAAAAAAATGCTATAACAACACATTTTTCTCTACTTGTCTTATCTTTAGTCTTTTTTATCATTATATTGTCTTAGCAATCTTGCCATATCTCTATATTAATTGTATATTATTTTTATAGCTAATTATTGTCCCACCATAAGGATTTACTGAGGTCTAATCACCTGTTTTTTGTTTGCCTGTTTGTTCTACTAAACTGATAGCAAAATAATTACTTGGATCTCTTTGATAAGATCATATATCTCATCATTAACGAGACATTTACATTTCTTGTTTTGTGATCTCTGTTCACATTCTTTGTCAATTTTCTGCTAGTTTGTTGTTTTTTTATGCATTGATTTCTAGATACTCATATATGAGAAAACTAACCTTTTTCTATAACATAAGTTGCAAATACTTCTTCTGGAACACGTGTATGTGCATGCACACACATGCCCGTGTGTGTACGTGTGCATTTGTGTGTATGTGTCACACTGAGTTTAATTAAGCTTGGCTCCATGAGCATGAGTGGGGGATTATTTACCATAGCATGTGCAATTTAGGAATGGCTACGCCCCTGAACAAATAGTTCCCACTCTTCCAGTAGCCATTAACAGCCAGTAACTAATCAGGGAAGGATGGGAGCATAACATCTTTAAACTGTTAAAATAGCAACACTTAAAAAAAAAAAACCTGTTCCCTTACAAATATACAGCCATTGAAAATAACCTTGAAGCACAGAGGTGAAATAAAGACAATTCAGATAAAAGTGAGAGAAAGTATCATCAGTAAATCCACCTAGCTATAAATAATACCAAAAAAGTTCTTTAGGCTATAGAAAATGATAGCAAAAGAAAACATCCTTATCCTCATGATGAAGTGAAGAGAATAAAAAACATTGACTACTGTATACTTTAAGATATTTTTTCTCTTTAATTTATTCTAACTATGTGTAAATATTTAAAGAAATAATCTGACACTGCCTTTTAGGAAATATATTTTGTTCTGGGTTTATTCTTCTTTATATACTTTTATACAGTCCTATCTTACTTCTCCCATCCCTAATCAACATTATTTTGGAGGTCATGGCCAGTAAAATAAAGAAAACAGATGCTGGGTGTGGTGGCATACACCTTTAATCCCAGCAGCACTTGGGACGTTGAGGAGGAGGATCCCTGTGAGGCTGTGAGTTTGAGGACAGGCTGATACTACATAGTGAATTACAGTCAGCCTGGGCTAGAGTGAGACCCTTCCTCACAAAAAACAAAAAAGAAGAAAATATAGTGATAGTAACTTTATTTAATATATGACATAATCATTTACTATGAAAATCCTACAGAATCTGTAAAAATATGGCAATAAATTTTTCAAAACTTTCAAAGACTACTACATGGAAAAATTACAAAATATTGCAGAGACAAATAAGAGAATCAAGTTAATGAAGAAATATACCAAGTTCATAATTTATCCTTCTTGGTGTCCAGTTTTTCAGTGCCTCCCTAATTCAGATAAGGACCCAAATGTTGGGAAACATGGGCCTGCATCTTTATAGAATTTAATCCCTCCCTAGACACAGAATCCTGTATCATTATATTTATGACCATAGACTAGTGTTGTTCTCACCTTTGGCTAAAGATGTTTCTCTTTGTAGATGACTGTGAATTCTGAAGAAACTCAGAACTCATCAAAGAGCTGAGAACAAATGATGGTGAGCACTCAGTGCTAAATGAGACATCTTTATCATGCCCTCCAAGGCTCAGAGAACATTGCAGATCAGGGTGCAGAAAGAATGTGTCAGAGGATAGAAAGGAAGGCTTTGGGACAATATCTTCCTGCTTAATGTCTATTACTTCATGACCTCTCAGTGGCTGTCATTGCCTCTGCAAGACCTCCTCAGTATTGAGTTCATCCACATCTCACCGTGATAGAGGAAGGGGAAAAAAGTCATCAAAAAAGCATAGAGACTAGTTGGAAAGAAAGCATTCAGTGGAAGGGAAGAGTAGAAGGGGGATTTTAAAAAATGGGAAGGGATTATGATCAAATTGCATTAGCATCAAGTATAAAAATTGTCAATTAAGAAAATTAAAATGAGAAAATAATCTCAAGTTGAACCATTCATAATAGGTCCAATATTGTAACATCAGTTTTATGCATACCAGAATTACAAGTATTTCAGATCAGAGACACATTTGAATATATATGTATATATTACATATATATATGTATTTATACACATAAAAATGATATTCTTTCTTTTATGTCTGTTTATCAAAAATTAATGCAAAAAATAATTATTGAAGAAAACTGAGACCACTGTAAGTAGAAAATAAAATATAGTAAAGAAAGAAAAGACGGGGGGCTGGAGAGAGGGTTCATAGTCTGGGTACTCTTCTGAAGCATGAGGATCTAATGAGGCTTGAGACTACCACGTTCAAATCCCTAGAATCCTTGAAAACAGCTGGCATGGCCACACATGTCTGTAAACTCAGTCCTGTGGGGTGGGGTATCAGAGAATCACTGAAGCTTGTGAACATCAAAATTCAGAATTAATGGGACCAAGTCACAAGGAAAAACTAGTGGGTATCCAACATTCTCCTCTGGCTTTAGAAGACAGCACACAGGGTGCTGCGTGAGTGTGTACTCATGCACACAGCACACATACTATGCACATGCAAAGAATAAAAAAGAAGAAAGGGAGTGTAGCAGACAGCTTCAGGTTCACTGAGATGAACTTTCAGACCAGGCACAGTTATGGAGGAAGGGGTATTTATTGAAGCTTACAGATCCAGGGGAAGTTCTATAAATGGCAGAAGAAGCTGGCCTGCCTTCACAGGACCAAACAGAGAGATAGAGAGAAGCACAAGCCAAAAGCCACACAGCACACTTTAGGAACTCCTGCTAGGCATACTTTGCATATGTTTAGATTGAAATCTGAAACCCACCACCACACCTTAAGATCCACCCAGTGACACTGCCTCCAGCCAGGTGGCTGCAGATGCAAACTACGAACAAATAAAAAACTGAATATATTGGGGACCATCTATTCAAACAACCACAGGGAGGGAGGGAGGGAGGAAGGAAGGAAGAAAGTGAGAGAAAGAAAGAAAGAGGAAGAAAGAAAAGACTAATACTCAGGTCATATTTAAAAATTGCTATGCCAGGCATGGTGGCATATGCCTTTGATCCCAGCACTTGGGAGGCAGAGGTAGGAGGATTGCCATGAATTCGAGTCCACGCTGAGACTACATAGTGAATTCTAGATCAGCCTGGGCTAGAGTGAAACCCTACCTCAAAAAAAAAAAAAAAAAAAAAAGAAAAAGAAAAAGAAAAAAAAAAAACCTGCCATGGTCCATTATTAAGACATCAGACTATGTACTACAAATCAGTAAAGATTTGAGGAGAAAATTTCCTCCCAAAGGATACAGAAATGATCACTACCCACACCAAAGTATGCATATTATTGACCCTCAGGTAAATACAGAATAAGACCTCAAAGGTATTTTCATGCATAGATACCAAACTGGAATCTGAAAGACTAGGTTGTCTAATGTTGATAATAAAATAGAGCAAGGAGAATTTTCATATATTCATGATAACATATAATTATGTCACTGCCCTTTAAAGATGTCTAACTGCTCTGCCCAGTTCCCGGCAGCCCAATGACCACCAAGGAGAACCAAACACATATGCAAAGCCAAGGAGCTTTTATTTCGGGCTTAAGTTCAGACTCTTGACTGCTCCAATGCAGTGGATCCATAAAAGACCACCCAGCAGCAGGAGGGTAGGTTTTGTATAGGGATTTGAACAAAGAAGTAGGGGATGGGTACATGATTGGTTGATTTAAACAGTGACTGCACTTGTGCCCTTCTTATTGGCTTAGGGCATTGGCGGGCAAAGTTGGCGGGCGGGAGGGGGGAAAATCCTAGGTAACCTCCATTATGATTGGCTAAACAAGCAGCAATAACATTTGTATGTTTTTTTGATTGGTCAGGGCAGGGAAGCCAGAGGGACAAGTCTTTGGCAAGTCTCAGGCATGTCCTGGGCGTGTCTGGGGCCTGATTCAGGCCCTTAGGCGGAAATCTCTCCTGAGCACATGTCAGGGCAGCTGCCCTTTCTTTAAGCTAAAACTTGAAACTTAGGCCTAGCCAGGGCCGCGCTCTACTGAAGCCTGTTATGGTGTTGTTTAGTTTCTGGGTCTTTCATAACAAATATAAAACTGAGCTGTTGATAGTAACACCATATGGCCCTTGGATTCTAATCCTAGTTAATTGCCTAAATGAAATAAAATTATATGTCTATAAAAACTATTACAGCAGTGATTATAAGAATTTTAAAATGACCCCAAGTGAGACATAGCATAATATTTTTTAACTTACGTTATTTTCATACAATGTATTACTACCTTGCAGTATAAAGTAGGAGCTACTGATACACACATTAGCATAGATGGTTTAAGTTATTGTGCCTAGAGACAGTCCTTACATGACAGTGTCTACTATGTTCTCCCATTTATATGAATTAAACAACCTAGTAGAAAAACCACAATACATGTTGCCTTGGGAGATAAAGGAAAAGAAGATCCTTTGTGAAGGGGAATGAGGAACTTCTCAGGGTACGATATCTTGGTGCATGTGAGGTTGTACTAATATGCATATTTATCAAAGCTTAGAAACCAAAACAAATTCCTGAATCCTAAATATGATTGCTAACGCATTTAAGAGGAGGATATAGATGTCAGTGATTTACCTTGAACTATGTCAAATGCATGAGATATGCTGAAATTCATGTGTTGAAGTCAGGCTCACATTACTGGCAGAAATCACCCAACCAAGAGAAGCTTGTGGGGAAAAAAGTTTATTTTGGCTTACAGACATGAGGGGAAGCTCCATGATGGCAGGGAAAAACGATGGCACGAGCAGAAGGTGGACATCACCTCCTGGCCAACATCAGGTGGACAACAGCAATGGGAGAGTGTGCCAAACACTGGTAAGGGGAAATTGGCTATAACACCCATAAAACCACCCCCAACAATACTCTGCTTCCAGGAGGCATTAATTCCCAAATCTCCATCAGCTGGGAACCTAGCATTGAGAACACCTAAGTTTATGGGGGACACCTGAATCAAACCACCACATCATGGATAAACAGATAAGTGAATAAACAAGAAAATGTGAGTAGAAGAATCTAGGTGGTGGGAACATGGGTGTTTACTAATTTATTTTCACTTAATAAACTTAATAAAATTCTTAAGTAGGAATTATGTTTTGGAGTACTAGTCTTATTTAAACATTTCTTGGATGTTTTACTTTAAGTTTTTTTTTGACATTTTCTTTATATCTCATGGAAAAATACATGTTTGAGAAAAAAAATAATCTTATGCCAATCTATAGAATTTTAAAGACAATTTTAATTTTGAAGTTAACAACAAATCCCTTAGTAATTTATAGATAAAAACAAATAATTTTAAAATATTTTTTTATGAGAGAGAGAGAATTGGTGTGCCAGGGCCTCCAGCCACTGTAATTGGACTCCAGGCATGTGCACCCCATTGTACACATGTGCAACATTGTGTGCTTGCATTACCTTGTATGTCTGGCTTATATGGGACCTGGAGAATTGAACGTGGGTCCTTAGACCTTGCAGTGAAATGCCTTAGCCACCAAGCCATCTCTTCATGCCCAAAACTAATAATTTTTTTTTTTTGGTTTTTCGAGGTAGGGTCTCACTCTAGCCCAGGCTGACCTGGAATTCACTATGGAGTCTCAGGGTGGCCTCGAACTCACAGCAATCCTCCTACCTCTGCCTCCCGAGTGTTGGGATTAAAGGCGTGCGCCACCACGCCCAGCCTGGTAAAAATTGTAATTGCACTGCCATATTGACTCTTCCTTATAGATAGCACTATGTGTGGCTTTTGTTTTAGAGAAAGCAATGTAGGTTGTAAGATTTTTATCTTTAATCAAGCAAGTATTTCCCATATTTCCTGTCTGCTTGTACATCATACCACACAGCTAACAAACATTAGAGTTGTGAAATATAAAAACAAAGTAAATGCCAACATATTAATCTATCATCAATTAAATCCTTCTATTGATATTCTACTCTTCTGCTAGTCTGCTCATTGTGATTCCCAGTTAATTGTAAGTGTTTTGAAGTTAGAATACTTTCTTTTTGCATGCATGTGTGGTGTGTGTATTGTATGCATGAGCTCATGCATGTGGCTGTACATGCATGTGTGTGCATGTAGATGTGGAGGCCAGAGGTCTATGTCAGAGCTCACTGATTTGGCTAGGTTAGCCAGCAGGTCCTAGAGATTCTCCTCCCCCACTCCCTCTAGTGCTGGGATCACAGGTACATACCACTGTGCTCAGCTTTTACAAAGGTTCTGGGGATTCAAACTGAGGTTCCTGTGTTTGATTAGCAAGTGCTTGACTAACTGAACCTTATTCTTTGTAGTTCTGCACTATTGTTTCCTCAGTGCTGAGTGAGTGCTGTTGTTTAATGGTGGTACACACAAGGGGAGAGACCCTTTAGACATTGGGAAATGTGGATTACTCTTCAGAAGGGAACAGGATATTCTGACTGAGGTTCATTTGCTCAGGCATGGAGATGGGGACAAAACTCTCACTGAAAGTTGAGTAAGGAGGAGAAAGGGCAGAGGGTCTCGAGAAGTGATTGTGAGTAAAGTGGTTCATAACAGAAACAGGAGAGAATTCTGTTCACTTGGTGGAGGAGAGGAGGCAGGAGTGAGGAAGAAGGGGAGGAAGAAAATAGAATTGTAAGGCAGTGGTAGCAGTGGGTTTGGATGGAAGGAACAGTTCATTGAAATCAGGGGTTTGAAACATGATTACAAAGAATTTTAGAAGAGGGTGAGTATTTGACATAAAAATCCTTTCTTAACATCATTAGTAAGCAAAATATTGAATAAATTATGATTTATTAGACTCAGTTGCCTGACCTGATTTTCCATAGGGAATATCAACACAGTCACACTTCTATTGCCTCATATTTATTGAGTTCTGCTTTTATGTTCTCCATTTATTTGACCTTCACTCATTTATCTTCCTTCATTTCTTTCTAGTTATGGACTTTTCAGTACCTTCTCTTTTGCTGAAGTCCTATCTCTGTACCTTCCAAGAATCATTTTACAATACGTTCTAACATTTCATTGATAAATACTGAAGATAACTCAGATAAGACATTTAGTTTTCGCAGCTAAGAAGATGGGACAGCACATATGACAAATTCACATTATGCTAAGAAGGGACAAACATGGGTATACTGAAAATCTACCCCAAGAATCTTAGGTTGTTCTTTTAAACATGAACTGGGAGAGAAACAAGCTTTCCTGGATCATTAGACAGTTAGAATAAGATGAAGAAAACAAAACAGTTACATCTCTGTTCAATTGATTAGATAATCCAGCAAAGTTATAGCTTGGTGGAAAGAGCACAATATTTTATTGCCAAGCTGGCCATGAGTCATTTGTATAATTTATAAGTTAAATTTACCTTTCATGAATTCATATTGCAGTTACCTTCTCTTTGATGTGACAAACACCCAACCAGAAGCAGCTTATGGAAAGAAAGAGTTTATTTTGGGCTTATGAATTCTAAGGGAAGCTGAGAATTTTCTAATGTGCTATGCTTCTCAAAGTCTCCCCCATGGTAACTTGAACTGGTAGAGTACAGCCAAATACTTTCAGTACAGATCCAGTTAAACCGCTCTGTACTTATACATGTCTCCTGGTTTCTTTTCAAATAATCATGATTGATGTGTTGCACTTATTTTTTTGTAGGTTTCTCAGTATTCAGGACTTTATCCTTCATGAATTCAGTGTTGAAATTGTTTGAATTTCAATGGAGACATAAAAAATAAAGGAAAGAGAGGGACTGGCATTACCAAAGGGCTGGATTTGGCAAGGAAATGGGAAAGACTTTCATAGACTACTTGTATTTACTTTATGCCACCACAAAAATGGCAAAATAAAATAAGAACATAATTTTGGAACTAGAGTTTCAAAATCAAAATGAAATGACTTTTGCCAAGTTCTGTTTTCTTTAGCTCAGACCATAGAGAAATCTAATCAAATTTGAGAATTCCAATCACATAAGAAGCCACATCCTAAAAACAGTTTTTGTTTCTCAAGGAAGGAAATATTTGGACAATCTTCTATTATATTTAAATCAGGAATAATATATTTCCATACTTTTAAATGACAACAGACAAATGAGAATTATAACCAAGAGGCAAATGAATTATAGTGGAAAGTATTAAATTAGTCAGCTGTTCATTCTCAAGTACAAGGGGATGTTGGAACTAATTAAGACTAACTCACCTAATTACCCAAAGTATATCATGTGCAATTCTTACCAGAATAGCCATTGCTTTTTTTATGTCTTTTTTTTAATTGATTAGTTTTGTACTCAGTGAATATAGTCAAATTGGTACCATTGTTAGCCTTCTCCCTGTCCTCCTTCCTTACCCTGGCCCCTCCTTGTTGAGGTATATTGCTCATGCATTGTGGAGTTAGCCCTCAGTTATGGGTAGGAGGAAATGTCTCTGTGTATCATGACCCAATGTGTGGCTCTGACATTCTTTCCACCCCCTCTTCTGAAAATTTCCTTGAGCCATGTTGGGTTCATTTTAGGTCTGCTTCAGTGATGAGGTCTTGGGAGCCTCTGTGTCTTTGGACATCTGGTTTGGTAGAAGTTGATTGTTCTCTGTGTTAATCTCCTTTACCCTTGTGCTGGTACCAGATTCACCAAGAAAACAACACCCTTGCTTGTTTTGCCAATTATTCTTAGTTTCAGCTGGGGCCCTTTTGAGGTGATGGGGTGGTTCTCTCCTTAGGATCTGTTTCTATCTGAAAAAATATAAGCAGATTCTCAGTCCCCAGACAGTCAGTGTGTCTAGTGCCAGAAGTTGCTACATGGGCAACTAGGGAAAAATGACCAATATCTGTCCAAGCAACTCATGGTCTAATCTATTTAGCAGCAAATAACCTGTTGTGATGCTCACACAAGTAGCAATAGTGACACATAGCCATGGTGGGAAAACAACTGCTCTTGATTTGGCCTACTGGTTTGCTCAGTGGAATGGAACCCATGGCTGGAGCTGGGAAACAAGTCAGAACCATATCCAAAAATGAGCCTGCTCTCCATTTTCAGGCTACCACCAATCATGGGCCACAAGAGGGCCTACACCTATTAAATTCTCTCTAGCCATTTTTTTTTTATCATACCTATCATATATTTCTCTTTTTTCTAACTTATAACATTATTAAGCACTGAAAATTTATTTTAAAAATTCATTTGAAGAAGCAATATTATAAAGCTCATTTCATCATTCTAAATGCAAGTTTCATGACATTACCAATTTAAAAGTATTCTAGGATATAACCAACTTGGGCATTTAAAGATGATCAATCTATAAGAGTACATGTGACACTCTGAACTTGCCATTTAATTACATCTCTCCTTGAGGCCAATTCTCCCTCACATTTGAGGTTTTTGTTAAGTCCCTATGCTTATATCATTGGTTAAAATTAAACTCCTTCTATCACTTAACTTCATATAATCTATTGTCTTTTTGAAGAAATTCATTTACTTTACAAAGATTCTTTGTTAATTATAAGATTGATATTGAAAATATTAGCTAAATTTCAATAAATTTAAAGGTAATTCCCTATTTTAAGATAATTATATCCAAAAATAAATGATCTATGAACTATACCAAAAATGTTATAGTTTATACACTCACTTTCTTTTCTTTTTTCTTTTTGTTTTTTACAGTTAGGGTCTTGCTGTACCACAAGTTGACCTGGAATTCACTATGTAGTCTCAGGGTGGCCTTGAACTCAGAACAATTCTACCACTGTCTCCCGTGTGCAAGATTAAAGGTATGTGCTACCATGGCAGGCCTATATTTCTTATTAATAGCTTCATCCCAAGAACACACACACACACATATATATATAGGTTACTTAAGTTTTATTTAAAATAGTTGTGTGGTGAATTAAAAGACTGGCAAGAGAAAACAATCAAAATGTTGACAATTGTATAAAATGATTTTCAAAGTAGGCTTTTCTCAAATTTTTTAAAAATTAAAATTTTCTTTTCTTCAGCTTATGTAAACAGTTCTAGGGAAGATCTTCATAGCCAGGTGCCTTGATGGATGTATAAGAAACAGTCTGGAGTGATGTTTATCTCCTCCTTCCAAAATTAAAGTAGCTCTTTAGCTACTTTTAATTTACAATCTTTTTTGTACTTAGTATATCCACCCTTTGGAATACAAAAATAATGTTGAAATTTTGAAAGCCTCAAAGTAAATTGTGATCCTACAGAGTGCAGGAAATTATCTATAAATTCCACATTGTTTGATCTATTTAAATATACTGTGCTTTTGATAAACATTTTTTCTTCCAGTTTTATCTTATAGCCTGGCAAAACAAATTTATTACCAATCTCTATAAACATGCAGTTGTCCCTTTTTACAAATTATGTATTATCCTTGTCCCCATCCCTGTTCCAGTTCTGTCTTCGGCACCCTCCCCTATGATGCTGCAATCAAGTGTGGCCTCTCAGCATTCTAGGAAGGCACTCCCCCACTAATCCACATTCCCAGACCATGGTTTGTCTTGAAGGTTGTTTTTATATTGTACTTTCTTACTTCTACTTTATAACCAGCTCTGTCTCACCAAGCCAAGCCTACTTATTCAAATGTTCATGTTGTAATGTTGTACAGTGCATTTACAATGGATGATTTGTCTAGATGTGCAAAATTTGATAGAACTCCCTTTGGTAGCACCATAGGACATAGCATGCTCTAGTGAAGAAATACCATTTAGAATCTAGTTGATTATGTTCATTTCCTTTTCTCCAGATTTACGTTTTTATTCTGTTGTTCTACCTCATTTAAAATCTTCCAGACATGGAGTGAGTATTGCTTCATTTCCTCTACTTGCTATTGTTAAGCAGCTAACATATTTAAATTCTTCTTTTCTAAAGCTACTACCAATGTTTGCAATTCTCTGGGCTAACTCTAGCTTTGGTTGTAGATGTATCCAAAAGTAGGAAGGAAACTGAGTTATCATTATATCAATAGTCCAAGAATATGGACAGAAACATAAAACCATAAAGACAAAGACAGATGTGTTTTCCTCCATTCTGGACACAGTCTAGAATCTAGACTATCAGAGGAGCTCTGGAGGGATTATTTCAGTATGTGGATACTTGGTAGAAGTCTCAAACCAGAGTATAGGAACCTCTTAAATTAAGACTATGAGTATCACCACAATGGAATTATTCTACCACATAGATACCCAGTTTTATCATTATCTAAGCCCAATTCTTTTTCTCCAGAAAAGGCATGCTGTACTTTACTAGTTCTTTCTGTCTGGGAATAGCAGTGTGAACTGCTTGATGTCTGGACAATGGCCACCTTCAACCTTTCTAAAATTGCCAAAGAGCTCACTGTGTTTGCAGAATTATGACTGTAGACACACATTTTCATTAGACTGGAGGACCTCCAGGTGTTTGCTTAAGGAAGTCATTGAAATTCAATGCAAATTAAGACCAGCTTTCCAGGAGAAGAGATTCAGCAGTGAGAATTTTCCAGGCACAAGATTTGAAGACACATTATTTATATGTTCAATATGTGTTTATAGTGTAAGTACTTAAAATATGGTTTAACTTTTCAAATAGAAGCTCTTGAACTTTTTCTTACAAAATAAGGATTACTTTTGGGTTTATTAGACAGCATATAAGAACATTTCTAAGTTCAGGAAAAGTTTGTTTACTTGATGATATAATGCCATTACATCATTTCCCAAGGACTTGTTCAACATGCAGGTTTCCATTGAGAATTTACAAGCAATATGTTGTTATGTAGGGCAATCGGGAAAGCTAATTTTAGGAGAATGTAAGAAAAGAAAAACAGTGAAAGAATAATACTAATTTAAATTGTTTTTCCTCTGTATGTATGGAACTTATCAAGTCCTATTTAAGAAATAAGACTCTATATAACCAGGCATGGTGGCTTACACCTATAATCCTAGCACTGGAGACCCTGAAACAGATGCAATGTGAGTTCAAGTACAGCTTGGGCTACATAGGAGGGAGGTCCTATCTAAAATGGTGTACCCCTCTACTACAAAGAAAAGAAGGAAGGAGGAAAGAAGGAGAGAAGGAGGGAGGAAAAAAGAAAAATATAATGTATAAGATTTAATAACATATTAAAGGACACATGAGAAAATAAGACTGAATGGAAAGACTGGGTACAGTGGTTTGACTATGTCCTCCAAAATTCATATGCTAGAAAGTTAATTCCCAATGTAAGAGTACTAAAAGGTGACACCATTAATAGCATTCATGAATGGATTTAATGCCGTTATTTTGGGAATGGGTTAGTTATCATAAGAATGGGCTCCTGATAAAAGAAAGCTTGGCCCTTTGCAGATGTGTGCTCTTTGACTTTGGACTTAACAACCTACAGAAATATTAGAAGTGAATCACTGTATTTTGTAAATCATCTAGTCTTAAATATTATGTGACAGTAAACATAAAATGGATTAAAACGGAAAATTTGGCTGGGAGATGGCTCATGGTGCAGGCTTGTAAGCCTGCCAATTGGAGTTCAATCTTCTTTCACCTCAACATTAAGCTGGATGAGAAGTGGAGCACATGTTTGTAATCCCAATGTTCCTACAGCTATGGCAGACAGAGCCAGGAGGATCTGGAAACTCACAAGCAGCAGCATCCACAGCAGGAGAGACTGTTTCAAAAGGGTTAGAAGGCGGGGAGAGCACCCTGAGGTTGTCCTCCAACCTCCACTTATGTGCTATGACAGAAGTGTGTCTATGTGTACATGTCACATGTACACAGGCACGCATATAAACGCACACACAAATAAATTGTAAATAAATAAATGAAACAGATAATTGATGCTGAGAAATGAGGTTGTTGCTGTAGTAAGTACTTGAAAATGTAGAGGTAGCTTTGGAATGGGTTCATGGGTAGAGACTGAAAGACCTGAGAGGAGCTGGCTAGAAAAAGGACAAGATCACCATGGATGTGGCATTAAGAACAGTTCTGGCAAGCATTCAGAATACATGAGTAATGGGAAAGAGCCTAATTCTTATAAGAAATTACTTCGGTTCTGATGATCAGAATGCTGGTAGTGATATGTACAGTAATGACAACTTGGCGAGGGCTTAGAAGGAAACACAGAATGAGCTATGGGAAAGTGTAGGAAAGGCCATCCTTGTTATATAGCTGCAAGAATCTTGGCAGAAATGTGTCTATCCAAGGCCTTTGCGGGAGTCAAACCTTAAGAGCAATGAGGTCAGATATTTCATGGAAGAAACATCTTAGTAGTAAAGCATTTAAGATACTTCCAATGTTTTATGTTTTAAAAAATTGAGAACTTTAAATATTAAAATTTGGTCATATTCCCATCAGTTTATAATCTTATGTCCCTTCTCCCTTGCCCTGATTTCTTTTGGCTACTCATGGTGAAATGAGAGAAGAAAAATTTCTTTTTATTTCTTTCTTTCTGTTTTTTTTTTTTTTTTCGAGGTAGGCTCTCACTCTAGCCCAGGCTGACCTGGAATTCACTAGGTAGTATCAGGGTGGCCTTGAACTCACGGTGATCCTCCTACCTCTGCCTTCCGAGTGCTGGGATTAAAGGCGTGCGCCACCATGCCCGGCGAAAGAATTTTTAAAGATAGAATTTGTAATTAAAATGCAAGCAGAAAGGAAAGATTAGGAAAGCTCTCAGTCTGGCTTATGAAAAGAGTAAAAATAGGTGTTCTAGAGAAAGTCCCAGGTCTAGTGACCACTAGCTAAAGAAAGTAATATAGCTAAGAGGAAGTCAGGTTCTTTTCAACAAGTCAATGGGAGAATAGCCTCAAAGCATTTCAGAGATCTCCAGGGCAAGCTAGGAACTTGAGGGCAGACTTCTTAGGGAGATATAGATGGGAACTTATCACCTGCTACACTGTGTGACCTATTCTACCTCAGTTGTGAGACAGTGCTTCTGAGTCATGGCACAAATAGACACAGGTGGGGCTTGTCCTGTTCCTCCAGAAAGTACAAGCCAAAATCTTCTGCTGACATTCATTACAAAATAGCTGTAAATTGATGGTGTCCTCCACCTAAATTTCAAATGATGTTGTTCACCGGCTAGGGGACCATGGCTAGACTTGTAGAGGCAGAGCTCCTGCAGAATGCTCCCACTGGGGACCTATCTAGTGAGGCCACAGAAGTAGGACAGCCCTAGAAACCAGTATTTGTAGGGCCACTAGCATTCCACTCCAACATGGAAAAGCTGCCAGCATGAAACCGCAACCCAAAAGAACTGCTGAGTAGATCAAGTGACACTCAGATGTGGGGCAGGGGTGACTGATGTCCTGGGGGTCCAACTTTCTCCACAGTTAAGACAATGCTGTGTTCCTTTTTTGGTTTTATACTTATAGCTGGTTACTCCTTTTTCCTTGGCTATTTTCCTCATGAGGACTCTGCTTCTATAAGTGAATTAAAACCCTTATTGGGGGTTAGTTTTCACAGAAGTGGGATCTGTATAAAGGGATGAATCCTGCCCCACCTCTACCAACTCCCTCACCAATGCACTTTCTTGCTTTTCTGTCTTCTGTGCTGGGAAGATTTAACTGGAAGTCACTCAGCAGATGTGGTTCTCTTGATCTTGGACTTTATAATTTTCTGTTCTTTATAAATGACTAGGCCTCAGATACTTTGTTACAGCAGCATAAAATGAACAAAGACAGTAGCAAGTAAATGTGTAATACTAAATGGATATAAAGTTGAATGTTCACAACCTATCTAGATATAATAACACAGAGAAAGAAAACTTATTAATTTCTATGTGTAGTTCTCATTTTGCAGATGAGGGGGTCAAGGTCATAAATGGATAAAAAATGTGCATGTGATCACATAACTTGCATGGTTAATTGGTTTATTCACTCTTACTCTCATGCCAGGTAAAACAGACAGTGTACAATTATGAATTAAATTTTAGATAATTAAATTCTAAAGAAGTACATTCTTGCCAGATGTGTTGGTGCATACTTTAATCCCAGCACTGAGGAGGCTGAGGTTGGAGGATTGCTATGAGTTCAAGTTCGGCCTGAGACTTCATAGTGAATTCCTGGTCAGCCTGGGCTATAGTGAGATCCTACCTCAAAAAGAAAGGAAGAAAGAAAAAAAAGAAAGAAAGAAAGAAAGAAAGAAAGAAAGAAAGAAAGAAAGAAAGAGAGAAGGAAGGAAAAATTCTGGGAGGCAGAGAAAATAGAAGGTCAAGTGGCTATTGTTTGCAGCAGAAAGGGGCTCTGGTGGACACCCCTTTCCCAACACACACGTGCAAATAAATTAAAAACAATAAGTAAATTCTTTGGCTTCATGTATGCTTTAATGGTAAACTTCTTGACTTAGCATGTGTTAAGCCCTGAGTTCAACTCCCAGCACCACTCACAAAAAATAATAGTATAAAATAAGTAAGTTTAAATGTTAAAAACAGTTATGATACCAAATGCTTTGATTGAAGAACATTGAGAAACCAAGCTAGAAATGAACTGGAAGCCTCTTCCCTGCTGAATAGTCATCATAGTACTGAAAAGTGTTGCTCAGCCTGCTGGGGGAGAAAAGTTATTGGCAATTCTAACCATCAGTGCACCCTGAAAGATATTCAGCTGGCCACATAGGCAAGATACACACACTAATTAAATAGTGGTATGTCTGTTATGGTTTTAACCAGCTACTTTCCAATCCCGTCCCACTCTACAAGAGGGAATTCATGCATAATACTGGAAACTTAGGCAAAGCCTATAGCTGGGAAGGTCAGAGGGCACAGGGGGGAAGTTACTAATGTTGTCTGGCTGCATGAATAAATTATGCTCATCAAATTGTCCTCTAAATACATATTTTAGGCTCCTGCTCTCATTTTTGGTTAGAGAAGGTTGTCTTTTCAGATGGTAGTAAAATGTAAAATTGGTCAAAGTGCTAAGAAGTGGCAGGTGAATATTCAGCACTTAATGAGACATCTTCTCTATCACACTTTTCAGTGGCTTAGGGATTATAGAAAAAGAAGTGGTTAAAGGAATGTAAGAGCCAAAGGATGGGGAGGAGTGCTTTGGAACCTGTCTCCCAGGCATGAAGTGGTCATATTCATGACCTTACAGTGGCTGTTGTTACCTGCACAGAGCCTGCATATTAGTGGGACCATCAACACACTGTTGTGGATGATGAAACAGGGTATAAATAAAAGCATCAAGATAGAAGAGGGAATAGTAAGAAAGAAGAGGGATTTCAGTGGAGGGAGGTGGGTGAGGGGACAGAGGAGAGTAGTGAGAGAACAGTATGTAAACTATTTTAATAAATATTTTTTATTTTGGGCTGGAGAGATGGCTTAGCAGTTAAGGCATTTGCCTGAAAATCCAAAGGATCCTGGTTTGACTCTCCAGGACCCACAGAAGCCAGATGCACAGGGGGCACATGCATCTGGAGTTCATCTACAGTGGCTGGAAGCCCTGGCATGCCCATTTTCTCCCCCCCCCCCACTCTCTCTCCCTCTTTCCGTCTCTCAAATAAATAAATAAAACATATTTAAATATTTTTATTTTAATAAAACAAGTAAATAGTTATGAATTTGGAGGACAAACGCCATGAATTTTACATGTATAGTTTTAGAATTAATTCCCAGTAACATCCTAGTCAATATATTGGTAAACTAAGTAGTGATGATAGCATGGAAAAATGTGAGGAGAAACTAAAATCATAGATAGACATCATTTAAAAATGTTAATGTGGGGCTGGAGCGATGGCTGTGAAGCCTAAGCACCAGGTTCAATTTCTGAGTACCCATGTAAGCCAGGTGCACAAGGCGGTGCATGCATCTGGAGTTTGTTTGCAGCTAAGCAGGGTTGGGTCTGGTTAGTTCTTAGAAGCTTAAGGAAGTCAGCAGAGCAATCTTCAGAACAAATCAGACAGGCTCTATCTGCACTTTCTTAAAATTATTAGTTTTATAAGATTTATATCAAACAAAATATGTTTGCTGTGGCCTATAAAGACTAGCTGACTCTGCTAAACTGATCCTTTTCTCATCCAACTCTTCCCTCATGGGCCCCCTGGCTCTTTCCTAAGACCATTTCCCTGGGGGTGGGCACATGTGTTTCTTTCTGTCATTCAACCTTTTCCTCAGATGTAGGCATGCCTGCTAGCTGCCCACCACTCAGGTCTCTGAACATTTCACTCTGCGGTACATGTCTTCGTGTCTATCTACTACACCTTCCATACAGCTCTATCACCCCAACATTTTCATCCTATTTCATTTTCCTGCCTAACAATTTTCATTACCTGGGTTGTATAACTATTGCTTGTCCTGTGAGAATGTAGCCACCTTGAGGCCATAAATTTAACTTTATAGAAACACATGTTTTTACTTAGAATCACTAAATTTCTTTTGCATTTATTATTGGGTTAATCAACTTTCTCACAACTTATAGAATTCCTGAGATAAACCACTTAAAGGAAGAAAGGTGCATTTTACTCATGGTTTCAGAGATTTCTGTCATCATAGCTGGGAAGGGGTGGTGGAGTAGTCACATCATGTTAGATACTAAGCAAAGCAAAGCATAAGGAGAAGGGGTCAAGGGAAAATACAGCCCCAAAGAAACCCCTCTCAGTGACCTACTTCCTCCAACCAGGACCCACATTCCACACGTCTACCCGCTTCCAATAGTCTGTTCAAATTCTGAATCCATCAATGGATAAAAGTATTCCTTAGGTCTCAACACTTATGACATAATCACCTCTGGAAATGCACACTCACAGCTGCGCTTTACTAACCCCTCCCCCAGGCATTTCTCAATCCAATCAAGATTTACTATTACAGCTATGATCCCTGCATTTCAAATTCTTTACAAGCATTATTTTATTTAATCTTCATGATAGCCTTACCAAAAAATACTATGAGTGGGACTGGAAAGAGTACTTAGTGGTTAAGGCACTTGCTTGCAAAGCCTAATGATCTGAGTTTGATTTCTCAGCAGCCACATAAAGGCAAATGCACAAAGTGGAACATGTGTCTGGAGGCCTGGGTTCACCCATTCATTCTCATTCATTTTCTCTCTCCCCTTGGGGGAACATACATATACATATATAATGATTATCACAATTTGACAATAAGGGAACTGGAGATTATAGACATTAAAAATATGTCCTAAATAAGTTACAATAGGTGTTAAATATCTGGGATAGTATTCAAACTTGAGTATTTTGGGTTTAGGCTCTGAACTGAAAACAATATAAAAGAAATGAGATTTCAAGATATTTAAGTGATATGTTCATATTTGAAAAGTAATAGAGCTAAAGCAGAATGTAGTCATTAAAACTGTGAGGGAGGAGCCAGGTGTGGTGGCACACGCCTTTAATCCCAGCACTCGGGAGGCAGAGGTAGGAGGATCGCCATCAGTTGAAAGCCACCCTGAGATTACGTAGTGAATTCCAGGTCAGCCTGGGTTAGAGTGAGACCCTACCTCAAAAAAAAAAAAAAAAAAAAAAAAAAAAACCAACAAAAAAACTGAGAGGGAGGGCTAGAGGCATGGCTTGGTGGTAAAGGTTTAAGGTACTTGCCTGTGAAGCCTAAGGACCTAGACTCAATTTTCCAGGTCCCATGTAAGCCAGATGCACAAGGTGGCACATGCATCTGGAGTTCATTTGCAGTGGCTAGAGGCCCTGGTGTATCCATTCTCTCCTCTCTCTCTCTCCTTCTCTATGTCTCTAATAAACAAATAAATAAAAATAAAAAGCTCTGAGGGAATAGAGGCACAAGGGAAATTTTTTTTTTTTTTTTTTTTTTTTTTTGGCTTTTCAAGGTAGGGTTTTGCTCTGGCCCAGGTTGACCTGGAATTCACTATTTAGTCTCAGGCTGGCCTTGAACTCACAGCGATCCTCCTATCTCAGCCTTATGAGTACTGGGATTAAAGGCATGCACCACCACACCTAGAAAGGGGAATTTGTGGAACATTAAAATGCATTGTACTGTCTAAGGCAGAACTGGCATAGTAATCTAAGACATTTGCTTAATTGATGCAAACAGTTTCAAACTATTGTCTAGTCAATTACATCATCATGTATTTTTTTGCATATAAAGTTATGGGTTCTTGGACAATATTTTAAGAATATCTGGGATTCCTGCTTCCTTGAGGCTAACACCTATCAGAGACAAAGAACTGCCTTATATAAAATATTTGTGGAATAGGTTAATTTTTTTCTCCTTTGGTCAAGTAACTTCTTGTTAATCTATATGTAATTTTAAGGTATTTTCCTGCTTAATGTTTCCTTATTTTATTCAGGTTTATGGAGTTAGGAAAAAGAAGTTTGTCTCCTCATCATAGCACATCTTTCAGATGTCTAGATAGTTGAAAAGGCAGCAAACAGTTCTGATTTCAGTCAGCAGTTCCTCCCTTTGCATAAGGAGGAAGCTGGAGAACTTACTGGAAAGTGAGAAAATTTCTCTTACCTCTTAAGTAGCTGGAATATTGCTGAATGACTTCTCGAGTGAAGTATTTTCTTGGATATCTGGACCATAATACATCCTCAGAGGATTAAATCTTGGTAACACAAAGAAATACAAAGTCACCAAATTATAGGATTTGGGTGGAAGTTGAACACACTTTTGCGGAGTAGTTTGGTCAAAACAAGTTTCTTTATGTCTTTTCTTCGACTAAACAGATCCAGAGCTAATTATCCTACATGAAAAACAACTGGCTCATTTGCTTCTTCTGCTTATATAGAAAATCAGTAGTATAGACTGTCTCTAATTAAGTTCAGAGAATGTAGCTTCCTATGAATTAACCAAACAATTATGTCTAGTATTGGCCTAAACATGCTCTGTGGAGTTTTGGATAGATGATGTAGTGATTAAGAGTGGGAGAGACGATTCCAGTCATGCAGGCACATGCCAACCACTACTATTTCTTTCTGTGGAGAGCAAGGTAATTCTTGTCCTTAAAAATCTCTAATGAAGTCTCTGAAAGCTTAGAATATAATGAAACTAAGAGGGGATTCTTCCTTCCTTCCTTCCTTCCTTCCTTCCTTCCTTCCTTCCTTCCTTCCTTCCTCCCTCCCTCCCTTCCTCTCTCCCTCCCTCCCTGCCTGCCTCTCTCTCTCTCTCTCTTTCTTTCTTTCTTTCTTTCTTTTTTAGGTGAGTGAGGTCGTCTGTGTGAGTAAACTTGTGGTTCAATTGGGCCAGTTTAGAAATTCCTTGGTTGGCCTGTCTGTATTTGCTCTTGTTGTTCAGGAGGCATTAAAATGGTCTAGTTAAATCAGACTGTCAAAATGGCCTGGTTCCCTGTGTGATTTACTCATGCCACATAAACCATGCAGACTGTTATGAATGCCACATTTGAGAAAATCTCCCATTTGTGAAAACATATTGGGTCACATTAAAAAGGGATTAAATGGATTCCTTTTTCAAAAAGTGTTTGGTAGGTAGAAAGGAATGTTGAGGTGACGCCTGGCTAGTGGCAGAGCTACAGATGTCTCTTTCTCCTGGAAATGTGCTCCCTGGGTGAATGTCATCGCACCAGGGAAGGGGAGAACTGGAAGAAACATGCTTTAGGTTACCATGAAAGGGGAGGCTTAAAAATGCAATCCTGACCTTCTGAAGGGTATTTAGAGCATAGAGCCAGCAGCAGCTCACACATTGCAAAAGAAACCCTGTGGTGAGCTTTGCTGTACCTCAGCCATACAGGCATGGTCTCTCCTTCACTGTTCTACACTGCAGAATACACACTAAATGTGTGACCCGTTTATTATATTTCTGTGGCATTTATTGCAGGCACACTTTACTTAAAAGTTCTTAAGGCTATTGTTTTTTAAATCCCGTATTTAAAAATATATTGATTTATTTATTTGTAAGAAGAGAGAGATAGGAGACAGACAGAGAGAATGGGTGCTCCAGGGACTCCAATTGCTACAAACAAACTCCAGGTGCATGGGCTTCTTTGTGCATCTGGCTTTACAAGGGCACTAGGGAATTGAACCAGGGTCATTAGGCTTTGCAGGCAAGCACCTTAACCACAAAGCCATCTCTCCAGCCCAAGGCTGTTGTTTTTAAATTGAATTATAAAGCCAATAAATTTCAATACAAATGCCAGTGGTTTATCTAGCTGTTTTCGGTTGGCCTCTGAAAGGCCCAGGTGTGAGGCCTAGTGGAACTTCCTGAGCCTAGCTAAAGTTTGGTGATCTTCCTCTGGCCAGACGTGACTCAGCAAGTCGCCTAATGGCTTCTTACCTGCTACCTCCACATGGGAGTTAGAATTATCATTTCAATAGTCACAGTTTACTATTGGCCCTTACCTTTCCCCACCATCCTACAATCCCCGCCTTCACCCCCAACATTATATAGGCAACTGTTCATAGCAATAAATCAAGTTCCTGCTTCGACAAGACTCCCAACTCAGTGTGGTTTTTCTCTGGTGGCCAGGAGAGGTCTGAGTCGTCGGACGCTCATCTCCTCCTCAACCCCTCGGGAGGAACCAGCGGGCCTGGTCCTTCCCTCGGCACTACCTGCCCCCGCCGGCGGAGCCCGGCAGTTTTCTGTGTTAAGTGAGATGAGATTTTATGAAAACTTGAGCATCTTCCAGAGTGGCCTATGCACCAATGTCCAGCGAGGTGCATGTAATCTCATAAGATGATCAGTGATTACTTCTGGGAACCTTAATTCTTGGGGAACAGAAGCTGTGAGGAAAGGGATGGAATAGTGACAACTGAGCCAGACTGATTTCATGGGCCTCTATCTTAGTCTGTTTGTGTGGCTATAGTAAAATAATTGCGAATGAAACTTAATTTTCTTCAGTTCTAGAAGCTGAGAACTTGGATCAAATCAAGATACACATGTTTGGTGTCTGGTGAGGGTTTTATATTTAGGTTCTTACATGTCTGATGGTGCAAAAGGGTTGAATTACTCTTACAGGTTCAGGTAGAGGAATGAGACCACTGCTTTGCTTGGGCTAGAAGCAAGGTTTATTGTGTAGCAATTCACAGAGGAACAGGTTTTTAGGAGGGAGGGAGTCTGTTTTGGTGGATAGATGATCTGGTGGTTCCAACTGCTGTGGGAGAGAAAAAGGAAGCATCTGGGGCCCTGAAGCATAGAGAGCATAGATCAGTGGGTGTTGTAGTTACCTTTGTGTTGCTGGGGAAAAACACCTGAACAAAAGCAGCTGGTAGGAGGAAAAGTTTTTATTTTGGCTTACAGTGTCAAGGGAAGCTTCATGATGCAAAGAAAAGATGATAGCATTGAGGCTGGACATCGCCTCCTTGCCCACAGCAGGTGGAAAACAGCAGCAAGAGAGTGAGCTGATGTCTGGCAAGGAGGAGCCAGCTGCAACCTTAAAGCCTGCCCCCAACAACATACTTATTCCAGCAAGGATCCACCTCCCAAATTACCAAAAGTCGAGAACTAAACACCCAAACCCCACGAATTTATGGGAAACATCTGATTCAAACCACCACATTCTGTCCCATAAATTCATGACAATTTCATGATATAAAATGCATTCAGCCAATCTTGAAAAGTTCCCAAATTTTTTTTGTTCATTTTATCAAACCCAAAACTCTTGAGAAGTCCAAAGTGCAAGATCTTATCTCAGATTCAGGACAGTATCTTCAACGTAAGATTGTAAAATTAAAACACAAATTAAATACACATAATGGTACAGAGTAAATATTCACACTGCCAAAAGTGGCAAGAACTAAAACAAGCAGCTTGATGTCCAAAATGTAGGCTCCACATCGAGCCTCTAGGGTTCCGATTCCCTCTCCAACACAGCTGCCCACAGCCCCTACAGCTCTCCTTGGTCGCCTGACCAACTCCCAAATCCTGGGTTCTGCACTGCAATCCATAGTTCATCCTCATGGCTCCATCAGACTTCCACACAGGGACTCCCACAACCCTGCTTCACATTGTCCAGTGGCTCTTCCAAAAGCAAACTGCAATTGCAAATTCAGTGACTCTTTCTTGCATTTGTTATACTCCCATAGTACCAGGAAAGCTATGAAATTTGTTAATCCAGGGTGGAAATAAAACCAACTTTGGAAAGCAAGACAACATGTTCAGCATTCTTCCTCCTGTCCCAGTGCAGAAAAGCTGGCTCAGTCTCAGTGGTAGTGATCTCTCGAACAATTGCAGCTGAATTAGGCTGCCGTCTGTTACCAAAACTTTCATTTCTTTCTGTTTTCTGCTCGCACCAACCATCCCATTTCTTTTAAAATCAACCCTGCTCATGTTCTCAGCACAATGGCAGACACCGCTAGCTGCTCAGAAACCACCTCTAGCTCAGTCCTGACAAAGTTCTCTTCCCTTGATAAGGCAAGACTCACAGCCAACAGTTTTTTTTTTCTGCATTTAGGGCTTTCAACTCTGACCATAATGATACACCAAACTCTGTGTATAGCACTACAAGATGTCTCTTAGACCATGCTTTCAAATCCTTCCACATTCTCCATGCAAATAAGTCCCCAGAGACCAACAGCCACAAGTAAAGATTTCTGGCAGAGGACTCTACTCCTCTAGTCCCAGTTTTCTGTTGTAGTCACCTGCTTATTTCTGGGACAAAACAGCCAACCAAAAAGAAGCTGATGGATGAAAAGGATTTATTTTAGATTATACTATAGAAGGGTAAATTCATGATGACAGGGGAAAGCATGGCATAGGTAGAGGCTGGACATTACCTCCATGCCACAGCAGGTAGAAAACAGCAACAGGAGAGTGAGCCAAAGTAGCACTGGCAAGCTAGGGGTTAATAAACCTCAAGGTCTACATCTAGCAACATACCTCCTCCAGCAAGGTTCCATCTCCCAAAGACTCCACCAGCTGGAGACCAAGTAGGAAGCTTAATCAAAAATAGCAAAGGCTACGGGGAGCATTTATATTCAGACCACCACAGTGGGAGAGCAGCACAGCTTTGGTAGAAGAGGGAGAAAGGGCCAAGGGAAGTGGTAGTGACTACAGAAATGATGGTGGCTGCAGCTCCCATCTGGTACCTGACCTGGCCAGGCAGGTATATGGGAACTTGGGACAAAGTGGGGCAGAGTAGCAAAAGAAAGAAGAGGGAAAACCTCAGCAGGATTTGAACTGGGAACTGGAGAAAGAGTGAGAGAGGAGAAAAGAACAGGTGGATGTGAGATTGAAAATAGAAGAGGGGCCGGGCGTGGTGGCACACACCTTTAATCCGAGCACTCAGGAGGCAGAGGTAGGAGGTTTGCTGTGAGTTCGAGGCCACCCTGAGATTCCAAAGTGAATTCCAGGTCAGCCTGGGCTAGAGTGAGACCCTACCTCGAAAAAAAAAAAAAAAGAGGGATAGAAAAAAGGAAGATGATTCTTGAGAGAGAAAGAGAGATGTGAAAGGCTGAGACAGAGGGAGAGAGAGAGAGACAGAGAAGACAGAACATGCATCTTATTTTCAGAGAAGGACCAAGGATGAAAGAGAAGGGTGACTGACTAAGGGAGGCCTTATATATGCTCTCTTTGGGGTTGGGGGAACTGCTCTGCCAGGGAAGGGCAGTGGGAGACATGCTAGTGCAGGAGCTAGGCTGGCTAGACCCCTCATTGAGCCTTTCCGGGGCAGGGGGAGAAGCCTCAATTATTACCAATTGGGAAAGGGCTCTTAGACCCTAACATTACAGCATTTTGTTCACATACAAAGAACAGAGAAATAATTTTTGAAAGGGGGAGGGGAAGAGGGAGCCTCATCAGGTCAAGAGCAGTGTGATCATATCTTTAAGCTGACAATTGGATGGAGTTGTGTAAGAGGCACCACCATTTTAGGGCCTCAAAGACCCATATCTGTAGCCTCCCATCAGCAGGATAAAGTCTGTGTGGTGTGTTGGGGTGCTCTGGATGCATCATTAGTGGAAAACTAGAGAAGGGCCCATGAATATAAGAATCAAAACTGTTTCCTGAAGGGCTAAGATCTATTAGAATGGATCATGCAAGCAGGCAGGCAAATAGGGGACTGAATTGCTCTCCTCACAGAACTGTGGTTCTTAGGAAATTGCAAAGCAGAAACATCTCGGTGGACATGGAGAAGTTCCAGCACACAGGAAAATGAGTGATAGCTCAGAGTTGATAAGCAGGGCCATAGATAGGTCTAGTACGACTGGGGGAACTATGACCCAGGACAAAGGATATCTTATCTAGTCATAGAGGTGTCGAATCATATACAAAAGATAATAAGCTGTCAATTTAAAAGGCTAATGCAATGGTAACTTTGGCTCCGGGCCTGCAACATTTAACTCTCCATGGTTGCTGCAGTCCATTGCTGAGCTTCTGGAAACACAGGTGCAGCTTCTGGAAGCTTCAACTCTTGATTTCCTTTTTGCTTAGCATGTTGCACTTTGTGCACCTGGCAGCCTTTTGTCCCATGAGGCTAGGAAGCTTCCTCCTGGGATCTGCTGTAGATGATGCTAAGTGGGCAGGGAGCTAGCCCTTCATGGGAGAAAAAATTAGCAGAGCCATTAGGAAAGAATCTCTTGGAACATATTAAATCTATTAGCCATGCCATGATGATCTGGCATATATATATATGACTTTGAATGTAATATGACATTATATCAGAGGTTGAACATAGTAACTAAAACAGGCAGTAGGTGAGGAAGGGGTGTCTGTAGAAGGGAAGAAGCATTTTTTTTCTAGGTCCAGGCTGACTTGAATTCACTATGTAGTCTCAGGCTGGCCTCCAAATCACAGTGATCCTCCTACCTCAGCCTCCCAAGTACTGGGATTAAAGGCAAGTGCCACCATGCCTGGTAGGAAGAAGCATTTTTAGTTTGGATAACAAGGCCTGATTAAAAATTGTGAAAATAGGGCTGGGGAGATGGCTTAGTGGTTAAGCGCTTGCCTGTGAAGCCTAAGGACCCCAGTTTGAGGCTCAATTCCCCAGGACCCACATTAGCCAGATGCACAAGGGGGTGCACACATCTGGAGTTCATTTACAGAAGCTGGAAGCTCTGGCGTGCCCATTCTCTCTCTCTCTCTCTCTCTGCCTCCTTCTCTCTGTGGCTCTCAAATAAATAAATAAACAAACAAAACAATTAAGAAAATTGTGAAAATATAAAGATCTGATTTAGGTATGGAGGGAGTATAAGGAACTAGCATTTAAGAATCATGTAAAATTATTATTATAATTATTATTATTATTTTAGTTTTTCAAGGTAGGGCTTCACTGCAGCTCAGGCTGACCTGGAATTCACTATGTAGTCTCTGGGTGGCTTTGAACTCATGGTGATTTTCCTACCTCTGCCTCCCAAGTGCTGGGATTAAAGACATGTGCCAACATGCCTGGCTCATTTAAAATCTTTTAAACAATTTAAAATCATGTGTGCACAAGAAAGGTTTTAGAGGGACTAGTAAAAATGTGTCAGGCTGAAGAAAATAAAAACTTGGATCAATCTTAACAATTTATTATTGTCAATTGCTGAGTTAGCCACAAAAACTATGAAATTTTGCATAATTAGGCTGAATTTGAAATGAATAAGGTTTCACCTAATAGGAAACCACATGAGAACAGAGCAACAGTTAAGAATATCTTATATTGTACATAGGGAATCAAGTGTTCTCTCAAACAAATCCAGATTTATTCAAAGGGAAAACATAAAAACAGCATTTAGGTATAATTTAACAAGAAGTTATTAGAAGTTTCAGTTAGTAAAAGGATGAAACAGGGCTGGAGAGATGGCTTAGTGGTTGAGGTGCTTGCTTGCAAAGCCAAAGGACCCAGGTTCAATTCCCTAGGACCCACATAAGCCAGATGCACAAGGTGGTGCATGTGTCTGGAGATTGTTTGCAATGGAAGGATGCCCTGGCATGCCCATTCTCTCTCTCTCTCTCCCTGCCTGTTTGTTTCTGTATCTCTCTCTCAAATAAATAAATAAAACTAAAATTAACGAAGGATGAAACATAAAATCTTGGTAAGCCATTTTCATAAACGTTGTTAAGAGCAGAATATTTTAGAAACTGTATTATTGTGGACAGACAAGCAGTGCGAGAGCAGCAAAACTTCACATTTAGATCTATGTTAACCATAGATTATAGTCATTGCAAGCTATTTCTTAAATATAGATAACAGCAGAACAGTATTTAAGGAATTTTATTGTTATAAGCAGAGAAGCAGACATTATATCAAACAAAGTAAAGGCTTAATCTAATGGAAAAATATATTTAAAATTATTGTTTTTAAACCATTTTGTAAGTATCAGTAAATGCACATAAACATTTAATAGATTTATAGTTGCAAACAGAGAATCAGGCATTTAAAAAACATTAAAAGCAAGATTTATATTTAATAAAACTCAAAATTTTGATTCTAGAAATTTAGTAATAACTAATAATATAACCATACCATATTTATTACAGTAATCTAAACATTTTATTTAAACTTTTAATTAAGAAATACATATTATCCTTTTTCTATCTCTACCCATGACTAGATAGGAGAAGATGGCTCTTCCAGCTCTCTTTTCTAAGGCACAGATCTCATCCCTATCACCTAATCACTTCCTAATGACCATACCTTCTAATGCTTCATCTAGGGATGAAGTTTCAGTATGAATTTTGAACAGGGCATAGACATTCAACCATAGCACCCTAAATCAGGACTTATGTCCAGGAGATCAGAGGTTCCAGAATTTAAGAGACCAGAGGTTTAGGTGTTCAGGCCTTTAAAAGTAAAGCAACAGACTGGAGGAATGCTGTGCTATTAACTGAAAATTGAAGTATTTTAAATGGAAAGGTAGTCAACAGAAAGCTTTGTAGTATGAGATAGTTGTTGCAGTCAGGTTCACATTGCTGGCAGAAAACATTTGACCAAGAGCAGCTTGTGGGAAAAAAAAGGTTTATTTTGGCTTACAGACCCAAGGGGAGCTCCATGATGGCAGGGGAAAATGATGGCATGAGCAGAGGGTAGACATCATCCCCTGGCCAATATTAGATGGACAACAGCAAAAGAAGAGTGTGCCAAACACTGCAAGCAGAAGCTGGCTATAACACCCATAAGCCCACAACAACAATACACTGCCTCCAGGAGGCTTTAATTCCCAAATTGCAATCAACTGGGAACCTAGCATTTAAAACACCTAAGTTTATACGGGACACCTGAATCAAACCACCACATTCTGTTCCTGGCCCCCACAAACTGATAACCATATATGATATAAAAGGCAATGTATTCATCCAACTTTAAAAATCCCCATGGCTTTTAATCAGTCCCAGTGATATTCAAACATTCCCATAGTCCAATATCTTTTAACTGAGTCACAATACTAAAAAAAAACAAAATCCTATAATGACACAATATAAGCATTCACATTGCAAGAGATGGCATTGGGCAGAGCAAAGAAATATTCAACCAATACAAGAATTAAAACAACCAGGGCAAACATCAAACTTTGTAGCTCCAATAACTAACCAGGGTCAAGTCTCCAAGTCTGAAAATTCTAAACAACAATAAATTTCTGAAGTTCCACCCCTCCATCTAGGCTACTCACAGTCTGATAAACTTAATCCAGTGCCTCCAGCTGTCCTAAGCAGCAATTCATAGTCCTGGCATCTCCTTTGTGTCTCCACTGCAACCCAAGGTTCATCCTAATGGCTCCATAGAATCTCCATGCAGGTAATCCAACAAGCCTGCTTCACACTGCCCATGGCCATTCCCAAAATACCAAACCATGTTGAAAATTCAATGACCCTCTCTTTCCTGCATTTGTTATACTCCATAATACTAGGTAGGCTACCAATTTGTTAATCCAGGGGGGAATAAAGCAGACTTTGAAGAATGTGACACTTCTTCAGCATTCAGGCCTCTTCCAAAATGTCTGCATTCTTCTTGTTGTCCCAGTGCAGGTCAGCTGGTCCAAAGCTCAATGGCTGTAATCTCTCAAACAATTGTAGTTGAACAGGCAGCAGTTTTGGCCCAAAGATTTCATTCTTTTTCTGTGCCATATCCCTCTGCTCACATCAGTCTGTTTCTATGTAAAGCAACCCTGCACAAGTTCTCAGGACACAGGCATAATAGCAAGTCTCTCATGCAAACTGCTTCTAGCCCAGTCCAGACAAAACTCTTTTTCACCCTCATAAACCAAACCTCACAATCCATAGTTCTTACTGAATTCATGTCTTTCAACTCTGACTAGAGTTGTCCATTAAACTGTACTTACAGTGCTGCAAGGTGTCTCTTCCTCCTGCAAAGCAGTTCCAAAAGGGCAAAGCCAGAGAGTCAGGTTTTTAGCAGCAATAACCCCATTCTTCTGGGACCAACTTTACTGTTGCAGTCAAGTTTGCATTGCTGGCAGAAAACACCCAACAAAGATCAGCTACTGGGAAAATGGGTTTATTTTTGGCTTACAGACTTGAGGGGAAGCTCCATGATCACAGGGGAAAATGATGGCATGAGCAGAGGGTGGACATTACCTCCTGGCCAACATCAGATGGACAACAGCAAAAGGAGAGTGTGACAAACACTGGTAAGAGGAAGATGGCTATAACACCCATAAGCCTACCCCCAACAATACACTGTCTTCAGGAGGGTTTAATTCCCAAATCGCTATCAATTGGGAACCTAGCATTCAGAATACCTAAGTTACTGGGAGACACTTGAATCAACCACCACAATAGGCATGATGGAAGTGTTTATGTTTTGTTGAAATTAGAAAGATGAACGAAGTTGCAATGTGTTTTGTTATACTTTTATTTATTCAAAACTTAACCTTTATAAGCAATCTGAAGACTTAAAGATGCTTCATTTATTAAACTCTTTCCTTTGTGTTATTTAACCTAATTTATTTACCAGGGAAGTCTTGCTGGAGTTATCCAACAGTAATTCCAAACAGTTATCAAAATTACTATACTGTTAGAGTTTAGCAGGATATGATACTTTCCTGTGTTTTTGTTCATTATTTATTTATTTATTTATTTATTTATTTATTTGAGAGCAACAGACAGAGAGAGAAAGAGGCAGATAGAGAGAGAGAGAGAATGGCACGCCAGGGCCTCCAGCCACTGCAAACGATCTCCAGATGCATGCGCCCCCTTGTGCATCTGGCTAACGTGGGTCCTGGGGAATTGAGCCTTGTACTGGGGTCCTTAGGCTTCATAGGCAAGCGCTTAACAGCTAAACCATCTCTCCAGCCCTGTTCTGTGTTAAAAAAGCCCCATGTTTAGTAATCTCTTACATTTGATTTTGCTTCTGCCTCTTTTAATATTATAAAATAAACTATTTTAAAATGCAAATAGTGTTTGAAGCACTAATTTCACAGAGTAACAAAGAAAGGTTTAAGTAGCAAGAGCAAGCCACCATTGTTTATTGCTATAAATTTCTGTCTCAGACAGCAAGCTTTGTAACTCAGACTTGGGAGGAAAAATTTTCTCCCAGGTCTGCTCAAAATGTCCTTAATATTGTTACCTGTTTAGAAGCCAGATGAGCTGAAAACCAGATTTATACAAAGGTTAAACATTATCTATTAGACGTCTGGGATTGTGTCTAAAGAACATTCAGCATATAAGAGGAATATGTACATGAGAGTGGATATGAGCTCCTTAGTAGAAGCCACTGGCCAGGCTAATTTCCTGAGCAGAACCATAGCAAGGCCATGTGGAGAACCTGTTCCCTAAGTGTTCCATTTCTACAAGAGACACTAAGCTTCTACGTCAATATCACCTGAACACAATAGACCTTGTTCTTAGAGCAGGTTGGACCTTAGCCAATGAAGTTACCATGGTGCAGTATCTAATACGTCAATTTGATTTTTAAAGTGATTTCTCCAGTCATGTGGCAAGGATTTAAAGGTCAGCATGGTTGAAAGTCCTTTTTTTCATTATTATTTCCAAGCACAATATATCTCTTATAGGAGAAAAAAATCTAAATTTTCCTATAGTTATAATATTTAATTTGGGCAGGGGGTTGTAAATTAAACTTACAGAAGACAAATTAACAAAAGGAGATGGGTTGTTGGATTGTTAATATACAGAAGAGAGCCAGCAAAAGAAGCAGCAGGCTCATTACATAGATAAGGCTAGTGCCTTATAAACCCAGTTTAGTAGGTAAGAAAGAACATAGAATTTTCCTTATGAATGACAAATGGTTTCCTGGGAGAAGAGATGAGAGATGGGGGCTCATGTTTCTCTATTCAGATATGAGTGGTCTTTTCCTCTCCTCCCCTAGAGGTGAGATTTAGAGTACATTTTATTCACCTCTCTACATTCAGAGAGGCTTTCATTCTCCTGATTGGCTAATGCTGCTTTTATACATATAAGGGAAGCTTCAAGAAGGCTTATTTTTGTGTGTATTTATTCCCAACTGCCTTAAGCTTAAGACAATTCTATTCTAAATGGCATATTTGGGGACAGCTTATTTTAATCTTACTCTAAAGCCAGCTTCCATCAGACTATAAGTATTAATTCAATGTCTTTAAAAAGCAGTGTGGATCTTTATACTAAGAAATAAGATTTTGATCATTCCTTGGCATGAAAGTGTAAAAGAAGTTGGTAATTAACAAATTAAGTCACATGGATTTCCATATCATCCCCAGACATTTTCCCCAAACAGATGGCACCTAATACCGTGTTGCTTAGAGTTTACATGGTATTAAAAATATTTTAATAATATTTAATATTTTAACTAAAGGATTGACTATGTTGTACTGACAATTAAGTAGCTATTGAATATTCCAAAAGTGGATTAAAAAAGTAGGTTCCATGGTAAGAGTTCTTACAAAAGGGTTATTTAAAATATCAGGATATAAAGATAATTTTGTGGGATGTGGATATTGATCTGTGGAAGTGAGCTTGACTTGCATAAGCAAGACCCAAGCACCACCCCCAAAGAACAAAAACTGAAAACGAATTCATCTATACAAGAAAATTTGAAGGCATTCACACAGTAGCTCTTTAAAAAGTGGCAATATTTGGAAAAACACTGAAATTTTTATCTATATCCTGAGTGTTTTCTTAAAAATAATAGTAGTATAATATGAGCTAATACATTACTGCTTAATATGTGTTGGGTAGTTTTTAAGAGATTTATATAAATTAAACCATTTAATTCTCATTACAACCCTTGGATGGAGGTAATGATATTGACTGTATTTTATTGACAATGAAGCTCAGACAAAATGGAAATGGTTAAAAGGTCTTAATTCAGACAGCGCTAGGTAGTTTAAAAAACATAGACATTTACTCTTTATAATTTGAGAGGTGGAAAAGCTGAAAATCAAGGCACCAACAAGTCTGGTCCTAGTGAAGGCTCATTTCACAGATGGCATCATCTAGATAGAAGGGAAAGGAAGGCAAGGGGCAGAGGGGTAAACAGCTTCTTTGACTCTCTTTTGTAAGGTCACTAATGCTGTTCATGAGACATTCACTGTCATGATTTAATTACCACCTAGAGACCCTATCTTTTAATTATGTTACATTGGCAATTAAGTTTTCACACATGAAATTTTGAGGCCTATACTCAGACCATGGAAAAATACTATGAAGTCATGAATTGTTAAGTCATTAACTACTCACTCAGCCAGTACTTACTGATGCCCTCTTACTTGCCAGACATCTTCCAAGGCCCTGGGGATATAGTGGAGAGTGGCATCACTGTGCCTTGTGTCTAGTGGAGATGACAACAGACAAAATGCTGAGTGTGATGGGTACCATGTCAGGCTAGTAAGTGCTCAGTGCAGGAATAGGTTAGCTTGTGCCAGACTGAGAATGATAGTGTCAGCTTGGTGAATAGAGGTGGAAATCTTGTTATGCAAATACAAAGTTGGCCTTTTGAGTTGGGAAAGTATATTAGTAGTAATTAACAGTCCCAAATGTAAAGACCACAGTTAGCAATTGGGAGAGTGACAGAAGATGGGTTAGGAATGTAGAGAAAGATGTGATCACCTAAGGTTAGTAGGAATTTTAAAGATGTTCATACTTGTTTGTAGATTTGCTTGACAAAAATGCTAAGAGGGACTTATAATAGTATTTTATCTAAGAGACATTAATGGCCTTGCTCAAGCAGGGGCAGATGCAAGGAACAAGAGAGATGGCTGAGAAAGACCAATTAATTTGTATGTTTATTGGTCAAGAAGAGAACAGACATAGCGAAGATTGATTCTGAGGTTTCTAGTTTGAATATGTATTTGTGTGTATGTATTTCTTTTGAATAACTAATAATTCTAATAAAACAAAACAATTTAGAGATAAGGGAAGTGTTAGATATGAGAAAATTCATAGGAGGTTAGTAGAGGGAAAGACAGACTTTAAAAAAAAACTAATTTTGTTTATTTTATTTATTTATTTGAGAGCGACAGACAGAGAGAGAGAGAGAATGGGCACACCAGGGCTTTCAGCCACTGCAAACAAACTCCAGACATGTGTGCCTGTTGTGCATCTGGCTAACATGGGTCCTGGGGAATTGAACCTTGAACCAGGGTCCTTAGGCTTCATAGGCAAGCGCTTAACTGCTAAGCCATCTCTCCAGCCCTTGTTTGTTTGTTTGCTTTTTTTAATTGACTACTTCCATAATTATAACCAATATCCCGTGGTAATTCCCTCCCTCCCCCCCATTTTCCCCTTTGAAACTCCACTCTCCATCGTATCTCCTCCCTCACTCAATCAGTTTCTCTTTTATTTTGATGTCATGATCTTTTCTTCCTATTATGATAGTCGTGTGTTGGTAGTGTCAGGCACTGTGAGGTCATGGATACCCCGGCCATTTTGTGTCTGGAGGAGCACGTTGTAAGGAGTCCTACCTTTCTTTGGCTCTTACATTTTTCCGCCGCCTCTTCTACAGTACACCCTGAGCCATGGAAGGTGTGATTTAGATATTTGAGTGCTGAGTACTCCTCTGTCCCTTCTTTTCAGCACCATGGTGCCTTCTGAGTCATCCCACGGTCACTGTCATCTGAAAAGAGAAGGTTCTCTAGCCAAAAGTGAGAGTGGCATTAATATATGGATATGAACATTAAGAGAAGTGCTTACTTGGCAGTTTGGTGAGCATAGCATATCTTTTAGCCAGACAGCAGCAGACATTACACTCCTAGGGCTCATGACTACCCCTGTTATAGGTTTTCAGTATCAGGGATATATTCCCTCCCATGGAGTGGACCTCCAGTCAAATTAGAAGGTGGTTGGTTTCCCCCATAACAGACATATTACTATTGCACCTGTTGGCTCATTTGGCCTGGCTGGCCAAATATAAGGCTTGCAGTGTCCACTGTTGGGTATCTTCACTGGTGATTTCTCTCTTTCTCATTGAACTGCATGCAGCATGGCTTTTTCCAGCTGTCAGCTGGTCTACATGGAGGAGGTTTGCAGCTCTGTTCCATCTGGATTTCTCAGTGGCCTTGCAGCCCAAGTATGTGGAGTCTTCAGCAATAGGGTCTTACCATCTATTCCTGGTGAGAAACCAAGGACCTTGGCAATGGCCTGCAATGTTTGGGGGACATCAGGGACCTCCCTGGCCAACAACTCACTGGAAGGTATCCCATCTCTGGCACTGAAAATTTTCTAGTAACAATCTAGGGCTCCTGAGTGATTGTCAAAAAATGTAGGTTTCCATATGACTTACTTATATCCTCTTAGATTTTTATTAGCCCTCCCTACACCTTTCCTTACTCAATTTCTTCCCCTGACCTTACTTAGGCCTTTTCACCCCCATTAATCTGTTCTTCTACTTACATATATTTAATACCATCCTATTAGTCCCCCCCTCCCTTTCTATTCCCTTTCTATTCCCTTTCTAGCTTACTGGCTCTTAAAATAGGAAGAAACTCTAAAATAGATGGGGCCCCAGTTGGACTTTGAGATGACCGACCAAGAGGCCCATCCAGTGAAGGAATTGGAATGAGAGGTAAGGAGAAAGAAAGACACAAAGTAAACTTTACATCAGATCCACAAAATGAACCCAAAAGAATAGAGGTGATGGTTTACATCCTCACTGTACTTCATATAAATGGAAGACCATAAACATGAAAAAATTAAATATGTAGAATGACACTATATTTTATGCAATATCAAATTATCATTATGGACTTTCTATATATTATGCTGAGGAAGGAGACATTAAAATGCCTGTGCTCTTCTAGAGTTAGGCAGGGGAGGATTGGAGGAAATGTATTTTGAATACAGTGTAAAGAGAGCCACATTCTACATTCTTACTATAGAGTTTGATTACTCATGAAACCTTCACTGTCCATTTCATAATAGGGATGTGGAGCCTGATATAGTACACTTGAAAGGTTTTTCCCTGTATTGTTCATTATAATTGTAACTTGTAATTGCTACAATGAACCATAATTACACAGAGCCGGATTAGATGAAACCTAAGAGCCATTACTATCTCCTTTAATTAGCAGAAGGCAAGCTCTAGGGAGTAGGAAAATGGATCTAGTGATGCTAGCTTTTACTTAAGCAGAGAAAAGACACTTGAGAGAAGACAGACCACAGTATTATAATTCCAAGGGTATTAATGCACTAAAACATGTACCACATAATATATATTCTTATTGCTATTTTTGAGTCACATCTCAATCCTGAATCTGCTAGTTTGGCTTTTGTCATTTATGAGTCTGTTAATGTAGTCTCTGTCTTTACAGTTAGGAAAGATGCACACAACATGTAAAGCAGCAAGAAACTCTATTGAGAGAAAAGCAGCAGTGTGACCTGAATGCACAGCCAAAAGGGGCAGCAAGCCACTTGAGTGAGAAAGTAGTCAAGGTTATTGCCTGGGTTTCTTTTATTTGTTACTAAGGAACATAGTTTGGGTGGCAACCTATTTTGATTGACTGACTGAAGTTATATAATGTTTACTGCTCATGTCCCTTCCTATGATGAATCTGATATTAATCATTTGTGTACCCATTTATGCATAGGCATAAGATGGTAAGCAAGAGGACATAGTTTGTTTTATTGTGTTTGAACCATAAAACGTCCAGGTTGGATGGCTCCCTATCTCTTGATCCTGGATATATTTTGAAATGTATTTTAATAGAAAAAATCCACAAAAAAGGGAATAACTAAAGTTGACTAGAGGAGGAAATAGTCATGTCATTGTTTAGAATAGGGTGTACATGCAGCTGGATGTAGATGGGAGTATCCAAGTTGCCAATAGGTTGCTAAGCATTGTGAAGGCAGAGGTGTGATTACTGCCCAAGCCAAGTAGTGTCCTGAGATGCGAAGCTATTCTTTATGCCTGCCTGCCTCAAGCCTTTCCTAGATTCATGTCCAATGAAAATCCTTCTTTTGGCAATTGAATATAGAAAGGAAATGATATTATGGTTAGAAACAATTAATAAATTTCTCAGATTTAGTGCTTAAGAATTTTTCTTTAGTTGTGTGCTGATTGCTTCACTTCTCCCATTATTTGATTTCCAGGGAATATAACTCTAACCAAACTTAGGTGGAGGAAACAAAAGAAACAGCAATCTGATTTTGTATACAGTACATTAGTCTGCAAATGTGATGTATTTGCTTTCCTTTTTTCTAGGTCCCTTACTATTGAAGTAGCTGCAAACAATTACTGGGAGTTATGTAGATTAATTGCTTCTGATTATTATGAAAACTATGGTGGTTTGAATATAAAATGTCTCCATAGTCTCAGGTATTTTGTAAGTGTTCTGATTAGTCCTCAGCTTGGAGCACTTGGGAGGCAGAGCCCTGCTGGTGGTAGTATGTCACCAGGGCAGACCTGGAGGTGGAGTCCAGCCCTGTGTGCTCAGATTCAGCTCGCTCTTGCTGGTGCTGCTGTTCTCTCCCTGCTGTGGCCGAGTCATGAAGTGAGCCAGCTTCTTCTGCCATGATGTAGCTCTGCCTGGAATCTGTGAAATAAACCCTTTTATCCCACAAGCTGCTTCTGGTTGGCTATCCCAGCAATGAGAAGATAACTGCAACACCAAATGACAGAACAGGAATGCAGTTCCTCTGTGTTCTCAGAGCATGCTATCTCCCCTGTATCTCTCACTAGACAGAGCATCAACCAGGGTCCCTGAAGGATCTTATGACTGCTCTTTGAAATGTCAGGGGGGATATCTTAACATGTTTTAACATGACTAAGAACTTTTCACTTTCACTCAATAACCAGAGATTTAGAGTGGCTAAACAGGAGCTGAAGGACATTTTTAATGAATTATTACAAAGGGGGCGTGAAGCAGATTCACTGAGTGTTAGCTATCAACATGTCTTAAATCTGGCAACAGCAAACACTCTGTCATACAGGTGACATAAAGCATGATTGTTATTTATAGACAGGTCCCAAGGGACAAGAGAAACCTTGGATTCATTGTGAACTCATCTTCAACGGTCCAGAACCTGGTGGGTTTCTTGTTTGCATGGTCCTTAGTTATAACACAGCTGAATTCCCATAAGCAATGTTCCCCTGAATTTCATATACTGGGTATTACATGACATGCTGGACTAAGAGGAGTGAAAGCCCAGCGTATCCTACTCATCCCCAATATAGCGAGAGATTTGCTTTCCCAGATCATTCTATATTTCTGTCAAGAACCACAGGTGGGGTCTTCTCTTCTTCTTCTATAGCTGGGGAAGTCGTACCTAAGGGCATGCTGCCTTATCTTAGAGAACTACATTATTTAAGCCACACATTTTATTGCATATAATGCATGATCATTAAAACACAACAAATAATATTCGCATCTAAGAACTAGAGTGAAATGTGGCATTATAATAGGTAACCATAACTGTCAACTTGGTAGGATTTGTAATTATCATGGAAACAAAGCTCTAGGTGTACCAGTGAGGAAGTTTCTACTGTAGGTTAGTGGAGATGAGAAGTTACACCCTAAGCATAGGTGACCGCATCTTGATGGTGGGGTCTTGGACATAATTAGAAGGAGAGGGCAAGCTAAGCACCAGTGCGGATGTCTCTCTGCCTCCTAACTATAGATGAGATGTACATGAAGCTTCTGCTACCATGCCTTTTCCACAATGGCTGATTGTAGACTCAAATGTGAGCCAAAATGAACCCTGTGTTCCTTAAGTTGCTTTTGTCATATATTGTTACAAACCAATGAGAAATGTAGCAAATACAATTATTTTTCCCTCACTGTCTTATTGCTCATAGAAATGATGTACAGACTTTTAAGTTACATTTTTCTATACACCAATTTTTGTCTATTTGTTTGGCAAAAATATGATATTTATTTGACAAAATGCTTTCTAAAAATCATGTAATTACTTTGGTGGGCACATTGTCTTTTCTGTATATATTCCAGTGTTCTCAATTATAAAATGACAGTGCTTATTTCTGTTTCAAAGAAACTTGATTAAAATTGTATGTGTTGAGCTAGAATGATGACTTAGCAGTTAAGGCACTTGCTTATGAAGCCTAAGGACCCAGGTTCCATTCCCCAGTACCCACTTAAACCAGATATACAAGGTGCCATCTGCCTATGGAGTTTGTTTGCAGTGATTAGAGGTCCTATCACACTCATGTATCTCTCTCTCTCTTTCAAGTAAATAAATAGTTTTTAAAATTGTATGTATTAAGAATGAATTGTTTAGTGAACTGATGGAAATATGGAAAAAAAACAAAATAAATGCAGAATGTCACTCAGACCCTTGGCTCCCTTTCCATTCTCTGGCTCTGCTTATGCTCAGGGTTCCAGTGTTGCATGAGACATATTTCCCATCTAGATCACCCTGTGTTCTGGAGCCAGTCCCAGTATATGGGAGATATGTAACCTGTGATTACTGTATGCATGAGCACTCATAGGTGTAATGCTTATTGCAAACATTGATGATGTCAGGGTCACCTTTTATATAAGACATTGATGACAATGGCCGGTGTCATATGCATTTTCTTCCCTTCATCATCAAAATAGGACTTTTGTTGTTGTTGTTTTGTTTTGTTCTTTTGGACATGATCTTAAATAGCCCAGAATTGCCTTGAACTCAGCATGTACCTGAATCTAATCTTGAACTTCTGATCCTCTTTCATCTACTTCCCATGTGCTGGGATTACAGGTATGTGGCACCATGTCATCATACCTGGCACCACATAATATGTCTTAGTCAACACATAGTCAACATAGTCTTGCTGCTAATCTAGTCAATCCATGGCTAATTATGACATTAGTGGTAAAGAGTCTGAGAGAAAATTCTGAAAAACTATTAGAGGGTAGAACAAAGGCCTTATATCTTCTTATCCCAGGCACCCTGCCAGTATTTTAAGGCACCAAAAATCCTTCTTAGCTCCTTATGAATTGCTTATTAAATTAATTAATTAAAATTTGTTTGTGACAAGATCTTACCATGCAGCAGGCTGGTCTCAAACTTACAATCCTCCTTCCTTAGCCTCTTGAGTCTTGGTATTATTGATGTCTGTCATGATGTCTAGAGTAGCTATTTGGGGACTACAAAGGAAAAGGGACAAGTTTTCATGACATATCTATGAAAGAAGGCCAGAGGAGAGAGGATTTGTAGATAAATGAGAAAAAGCTCTGTGTCCCAGAAATCTTTGCTGGTTGGTCCTAGGCCTGGATTGAGTTCTCCTCTGTAATCCACTGGAAAATAATGTAACATAAAACTTCTCATTTTAAGTAGTTTTACTTTCTAAACTTTATTATTGTGTGTGTGTAAAGTATATGTATGTGCATATGTATATTTGTGAGTATATGAGCACATGCTTGTAGAGACCGGAGGCCAAGGTTGGGTGTCTCCCTCAATTATTCACTATAATTTTGGATACAGGGTCTGTCACTGAATGGAGCTCACAGATTTGCATAGATAGCTGGTGAAAGAACCTCAGAGAGCCTCATGTCTCAGACTCCCCAACACTGGAATTACAGGTATGAGCTGATGCACTGGGCCTTTTTATGTGGATTCTTGAGATCCAAGCTTGTTTCCACATACTTGCACAATATGCACTTTATCAACTGATCCATCTATCTAAGACCCTGTATTTTAACTACTTTTAAATATGTAATTTAGTAGTGTTAAATACATGCACAATGTTTATAATCATTGTCACACTGTATTTCTAGACCTTTGCTAGCACTTCAAAAAGAAATTCAAACTAGGCTATTCTTAAAATGACATTTGGAAAAGTACACAATGCATAAAGTAAACTTAGTTGACAGTTGTTATCTTTTAGAACTTGGAATACATCATTCCAAGCCCTTCTGGTTTATAAAGTTTGTGTTGAGTAATCTGCTGTTATTCTGATAGGCTTGCCTTTATATGTGACTTGATTTTTCTCTCTAACTACTTTCAATATATTGTGTGTTTTGTGGTTTAATTACAATGTAGTGGTGAGAGGTTCTTTCTTGATATTTGTTTGTTTGGCATTCTTTTTTTAAAAATTTTGTTCACTTTTATTTATTTAGTTGAGAATGATAGAGAGAGAAAGAGTCAGAGAGAGAGAGAGAAAGAGAGAGAGAGAGAGAGAGAGAGAGAGAGAGAGAGAGAGAGAGAGAATGGGTGTGCCACGGCCTCCAGCAAACGAACTCCAGATGTGTGCACCCCCTTGTGCATCTGGCTAACGTGGGTCCTGGGGAATCAAGCCTCGAACTGGGGTCCTTAGGCTTCACAGGCAAGCACTTAACCTCTAAGCCATCTCTCTAGCCCTTGTTTGGCATTCTAAAGGCTTCCTGTATCTGTACTGGCATCTCTCTCCCTATCTGGGGGAAATTTTCTTGTATGATTTTGTTGAAAATACCTACTTTGACTTTGGAGTGAAATTCTTCTCCTTCTACTATGCCCTGAATTCTTATTCTTGATCTTTTCATAGTGCCCCAAATATCTTGAAATTCCCATTCATGCCTTCCTATTAGTTTGTCTTTCTCTTTGTTGGCCTGCATTATTTTATTCTATTCTTTTATTCTAGTTTAGATATTGTGTTCTCTCCTTAATTCATTCTAGTGGTGAGACTTTCTATAGAGTTTTCTATTTGACTTACTCTGTTTCCCATTTCTAATATTTCTGATTGGTATTTTTTTTCATTATTTCTATTTCCTTACTCATTTCTTACACTGACCTCCTTATTTCATTCAGTTGGTTTCCTGTGTTCTCTTGGGATTCCTTCAGGAGTTAGTTTTCTTCTTTTATTCCTTTGATTTCTCCTTTTATTTATTTGAGTGTAGATTTTATAATTTCTTTTTGAAATATTTGTCAGGCATTTCATCTAAAACTATCTCACTCGAGGTCAGTTCTGATGGATTTACAATTTTTGGTGGAATTATTGTCTTGATTTTTTGTGTTTCTTGTATTATAATGTAGAGATTTTTGCATCTTGAGTTAATTTGATGCTAGGGTTTTCTAATTATCTGCAGTGTTCTTAGCCATGTAGATCCAACTTTACATATCTTCAGGGTAGGAGTTTAAGGTGCCAGGTGTAGCTCTTGTACTCCCAGAGTAACACCAGAAGTGACCATAGGTGTTGGGTTTGCCTGCTATTAAAGTATTCTAGCAGGCTGGGTGGAGCAAGTTACTGGCAAATTCTAAAATTCAACTGAGCAATATACACATTCAACCAAATAAAGGTGTGTTGCACAACATCCTTAATCCAGCCAACTGAGAGGCTTAGATTTCTGCTCTGAAATGGATTCCAGGTCAGCCTGGGGGCCAGTTAGACCCTGCCCCAAAAATGACAGGAAAAAAAGAAAAAGGCCCTATAAATCATGAAACATCAAAGCCAACAATAGTCAATACCAAAATATAGCTTATTCAAGAATGATAAAGCTAATCAAGAATATATCAACCAAATCTAACACATAACCTGCCCTGACATGGAAGGCCTATGTACATCGATTTGTGTAAGTCAGCCCTGTTACCTTTTGGGATGGCTTCCAATCTCACCAATGCTGAATGCCCACCTCAGTCCCTCTCTGTTGTGCTGTGGTCTGGGTTAGGCTGCTTGGGTCACTGGATCTGGTGTTCTGATTGGCTGGGCTGGATGCCATGTGGCCAGGGGTAGATGAATTCTCCAGTGGTTCCCGGCAGTGGTGGTTGGGGGCAGGCTGTGCAGGATGGCAGTTATACCAGAGCTGCTCAGCTCATCCTATCTGTAACCTCCTTCAGCAGCTGCTCACCTGGTCCCTGCTATCATCTCCTTCAGATTTCTTGACTCTGTGAGAAGACTGGTGTGAGCAGAAAATCCCTCCACCTGGTTTCTGCTCCTGAATCTCTGGGCTTGTAGAGCAGGTCTGTGGATTGGGGCTACAGGTACCTCAGTGGTATTCTGGCAGGTCTCCTGCTTGCTGGAAGATCTGAACCTCTTCTGCTTCTCTGCTGTGTTTGATAATTCCTTATACACCATCACTTTTTTGGCTGAAGAGTATGATTTACTGTTTTTCTACTTATTTCTCACCCCAGGCTGCTTTGGTTTGGCTACTATGCCACTATCTTACCTTGAAGTCCCCAGAAAAGTACACAATGAGACAAATTATAGCACATTACCTAAACAGTTGAGTTTTTGTTTTTCATCATGATGTTTAAAATAATGAGGTTATAGAGATTGCTCTGAGATTAAGGTGCTTGCCTGCAAAGCCAAAGGACCTAGGTTCGATTCCCCAGGAGCCATGTAAGCCAGATGCACAAGGTGGTATGTGTGTCTGGATATTGTAGTGACTGGCGGTAACTGGTGCACCCATTCTCTTGCTCCCCCTCTTTCTCTCTGTCAAATAAATAAAGAATAAAATATTACCAATAACATAAATACAGTTTGTAAATATCTAACAATGAGTAAAGGTAGGAATATGGAATGAAGGCAGGAATAGAAAGTAGGAGAGTCAATTAATGAATACATATACCCTTCCTCATCTTTTTTGCCTATTTACCTTTTAGACCTATTTCAAGTTTCTTTGTGTGGAAACCTGTCTTCCTAATCTTAACTAGAAATAATTTCTTAGCTCTCTGAAATTTGCTGATTGGTTTCTTTGATTGTATTTTTTTCTTTGTAACCTATTTACAAGAAATTGTCTCACCAGAAAAATAGCTCCTAAATAAATTCCCATTTAGTAAATAATAAAATATTGTGTGTGCCTACATAAAGGGCTTACTCTAATTGTGTTCATTAACTTCCTTATTTAAAGAATTAGATTTCCCTAAATAGCTAGAACAATTTTGAAAAAGAAGAAAAAATTTGGAGATCCCATGTTACCTAATTTCAATACTATAAGGCTACAGTAATTAATATGGTATAGTACTTGTATACCAATAAAAACAAAGAACAAAGGAATAGAATAGATATCACAGAAATATACCTTTGCACATATTATTGTATAGAAATGGACTGGTGTGAGCAGAGGGATATGATACAGAAAAAAAAAAAAAATGAAATCTTTGGGCCCAAACTGCTGCCAGTTCAGCTACAATTGTTTGAGAGGTAACAACTATTGAGAATGGACCAGCTGACCTGCATTGGGACAGCAGGAAGAATGCAGACTCTTTTGCTGCAGTCAGGTTCACATTGCTGGTAGAAAACACCAGACCAAGAGCAGCTTGTGGAAGAAAAGTATTTATTTTGGCTTATATTGTTGAGGGGAAGCTCCATGGGGGAATGATGGCATGTGCAAAGGGTGGACATCACCTTCTGGCCAACATCAGGTAAACCACAGCCGTAGGAGAGTGTGCCAAACACTGGTAAGGGGAAGCTGGCTTTTAACATAAGCCCACACCCAGCAATACAGAGCCTCCAGGAGGCCTCAATTCCCAAATTGTCACCAGCTGGGAACCTAGCATTCAAAACACATAAGTTTATGGGGGACTCCTGAATCGAACCACCTCAATACCCAAGATAAATGAAACAAAAACAAAATTCATAAAATAACAACTCTTTGCAAAGATGTGAAAAACAGATCATTATAGGTAGTAGGACAACGGATACAACATAGGATTTTCCCACGAGGTGGCAATTACTTTTCTTTAGAAAAGTACTGCTTACTTTTCCAAAGAAGAGAAAAGCAGATATTTGAACATTCGTTTGTATACCCAAGTTCACAGTAGCAATATTCACAATAGCCAAAAGGGAAATAAAATAAAATGAAGAAGCAAGAATACCCCTCATTAACAAATGAAAAGAATGCTATATAAATGTATGCACATACAGTCTTATTTTGTCTTAGAAAAGAAGGAAATTTGAATACATGATAAAGCATAATAAACCTTGAAGACATCATGTTAAATAAAACGAGCCAGGCTCAGAAGTATAGATACTGTAGGGTTACTTTTGTATGAGATTCCTAGTGCAGTCAAGTTCATACACACAGAATGTAGAATATGAACCCAGGGGTGGGGGAGGAAGGATGACAAGATTCTCTTTAGTAGGGAAGATGAAAGAAGCTGGAAGACATGATGCTTACACAACTGTCAGGGGCACACAATGCCATAGAACTATATCCTAGGTCTTACATATTTCACCATGAAGAGTTGAATTTTGCTCTTCAGACTTCAGATTTCTGCCTAAAAGTAAATTTTAGAAGAGGAAAATATTTTTGTCCTTATTTTCAGATGCATTAGCATTTTTTTATTCGTAAACAAAAATGATCTTATGCGATTTAATCAGTTATGCTCTGGAAGCATCTGTGATGTCTATAATTTATCCCAGAATGGAAAAATCAGCAACAGGATCCTTGAGCTCAGAGATAATTGAATCTCACTCCTGTGGTTCTGAGAGACCTGGGGGGATTCCGTGACTGCAGCCTGTAGCACAGCTGCCCTCTGAGGCCATGGCCAGTTGCTGTGTTCAGAGCTTTCAGGCTCTGAACTACTTATGGTGCAAATCAGATTAGCTAGGAAAACAAGACACAGTGGTGATGAATTTAGCTAACAAACAGCCATTAGAAAAGCAGGATTAGGAAAGGGCTGAGAGAAGCCCAGAGGCAGTCATGGTTTAAGACATCACTGGTTGTAAGACCCAGGGCATTAAATGGCTGTGTGTCCTGTGCAAATACCTTCAGGAGCTGAGGGTAGACACATACATGAGACATGCAGGCAGGAACTCAGGAGCTGAGTGAAGCCTGGGGACACCTTTGAACTGGCTTCATTTCTACTATGCCTGCCCTGGGGCATGATCCACATGCCTCCTTCCTCTCTTCTCTCTGTGTTTTTTCCTTCCCCAGTGCTGGCCACACAGAAGCAGGCTGCCACTCAGATTTCACCTCTTCAATGATCCCCTCCATGTAAGGACTTTATTGCTATTCACTACTGGAAAAGAAAGGAAAATAAAATAGTATGCAAAGTAGAGTAAAAGTTCAGACAAAACGGATGGTTTTATCCACATTTCCGGAGCTATGTTAAAACAGGAATGGGCTTCCACCTGCCTATTTCAAGCTTATTTCTATTAAATGGACCTGAGGAAGGTTCTCTCTTTTTCTGATTATTTTATTCTATATATAGTTATTTATTTGAGAGGCAGAGAGAGAATGGGTGTACCATGGCCTCCTGCCACTGCCAATGAGCTCTAAATCTATATGATTATACTATAATTTTTTTCTATGTTTTGTAGGATTTGTTTACCAAATTGTTGATTTTAATAGCTGGAAAATTTCACTAAGATAATAATATTAGCTACCTGTAGATTGTATGTAAAGACTTAAGAACTATTAAGTAGCAAAAGTTCATAAGTATATATGTTTGCTAGAAATGTATTAGCTACAGTATCTTGGACTTTGCAAGGACAATCAGAAACTAGACTGTAAGACTTTAAGGAAAACAAGATCTTTGCATCCTCTCTGCTTCTGTAACTATGGCTGTAGGCACAGAAAAGATGATTCTGCATGCTCGAACACAGAGTGAAGGGGGAGATGCTTGTTGTTCATGGATCATTTTTAAATTACATACTGCCTTCATCTTTTATGGACTCTTATTTCCAGTTATGTCACCATATATTAGCTAAGAACTAAGGCAATCCTTTGCATAAAATTATTTTACCATATAAAAGTTTGAGCTTGTGTTTTTAAATTCAGTAAAACACATCCTAAGCTTTCCCAGCTGATGTGCATCAATGATGCTGTTTATGCCTCCAACAGGTTTTGCACTTGGACATAGATTTTCACATTCTAACAGGTCTCCATTTTTATAGAAATTCTACTTAGCAAATGAGACCTATCAATTAGTATTTTAGTTTCAAAAAATATTTTTACAGTTACATAAATAAATGTCAAACATTTATCATTTCTATATGGTAAAAAGCAGCCCTTACCAGCACCTGTTAATTTTACCATTTTTTGATGGTTATTATTCTTGCTGGAGTTCTGAGAAGTTTCATTGTGTTTTGGGTTAGCATTTCTCTGCTAATGAGTCATGCTGAGCATTTTGTCATATGCTTACTGGCACTGGTATGTCTTCTCCCGAGAAACGTCTCTTTAAGTTGATTGCCTACTTTTTAATCAGCAGAGAATAATTGTTCATAATTAATTGCTATTAAGGTTCTGGAGTTTCTGTCATATCCTATCCTGGCTATTAAAAATTTTTCTCTCATTCTCCTCATAATGAAGGAAAGTCTTGGGGGTGGAGGTAGAACTTGACAGGTACTCTGTTTTTGCTTGACCTGTACGTTTTGCTCAGGAGTCTAGTTTATCTGACATCAGTTTTATAGCCCTGCTACTTTCCAGTGACAAATATTTACATGATATATTGCTTCTATCTTTTCACTTTCAATCAAAACTTGGATTTCTTTATTTGAAGCCTTTTCTTATACAAAATGTATGTTTTGGCCATGTTTTGAACCCACTCTGTCAACTTTTGACATCATCATTTTCCCCTGCTACTATGCAGGTCTTTGTGTAGGGGGGCGTGGGGGGTCAGTGTCAGCACGCTGTGGTTACAGAAGCCAACCAAAGCTTCTGGCTTAGGTGGGGTCTGGGGATTGACTCCAGGTTGTGCAACTTGAGTGATAAGCCCTTTATCAACTGCGCCATATCCTCAGCCCCAATCTCTATTTTATGTGTATGTGTAACATGTCCATTTAATGTAATCTTTGATATTTACTTTAAGACTTAATTGTGTCATTTTAAAAAATTATTTCCATTGCTTCCATGTTCTTTCTTTGTTAGGCCTGAATATGACTGAAACACATTTTAGAATTCTATTTTAATGTGTACACATCACATTTTTGAGTACTTTTTAGACCAATGAAACAAAATTTATTTGATAATATAAATAAAAAGCCAAGCTTTTTTAATGCACTATTTTTCTTTGTGTTTATTCTGTCTTTCTAGGCCTATGCATATTTTTATCATCCAATCCAGCTCTCACAGTGTTATTGAAGCTCACAGTTAAAAGTACTTGTTTACAAGTGTTTATCTCTCCAAACTGGTAAGCATTAAGGCCCTTGTAATGCATTTTTTTTACTTTTGTTTATTTTTTATTTTATATATATTCTAACAGCTTATACTCTTGTCCCCTCACCCCTGCTTCCATTGTTCTGGCGGCCATTCTCTGTGGGGTTTTGGTATTGGGGTTTGGGTATTTGGTATTTTTGGTATATGAAGACCTCAGTCAGTCCCTGGGAGGTAGTAGGGGGAGAAACCATGCCTCAGGTCTTCCCACCCACTTTGTGGCTCTGTCAACCTTTCTGCCCCCCTTTTGCAATGTTCCCTGAGCCATGGTCAGCCTATTAGCACTCCAATTTAGTGTCCAGTTCTCTGTAGCCTCTGATTTCTGCTTTGATAGGCTTTGACTGATCACCATGTCTGTCAGCATCACCTTGGAACTATTTATCAGGCTAGCAGTAAGAGCAGTATCATATCACTGCTTTCTCTGGGCTTAAGGTGACATCATGGAATATCAGAGTCCTTTGAGGAAGCATGGCCAACAAAAGCCACCAGTGGCCTTTCTTCCCGTCATGTTCTCATTTTTTATTTTCAATCATCTTCATCGAGCCTCCGGACATTGGCTCATATTTTCTCTCACTGTCCATGCATTCCCTCTTGCCTTTCACTCTGTTTTTCATTGTTTTCATGATAACAAAAAGGATAACACTTTCCTCTAGTATTATTTTCTCTTCCCCAAAGTATATAAAAATTCACAACGTATGGTTATCATACAAAAAAGGTTCAAAAATCTGATGTGATTTATAATCCCATGGGGACTGGAACAGGAATGCAGGCTTAACTAGGTACAGGAAGAGCACGTCTGCTGCTGTCTAGTAGGCAACTGCTGCCTCTCCTCTTCTGTGTGATCCTCTTGATAGTCTCAATATATTCTGGGAATGCCACATTTTAATTATGCATTTACCAGATGTTAATTAATAAGTAAATTATAATTTATCATTTCATGTAAGTCTAAGGGAAATTGCTATTATTTAAGTTGGGTGGGACTTTAAGAACTTGGTTGATGTGATGGAAAGGGCAAAGAGGCGGTAGTTCTGTGCCTTAACCCCATGTGTTTCCCTTACTGCTTTATTAGCAAACCCACAGCTCCCACTTAATTTAGACACAGATTAACTTAGTGATATTATTTCCTTAAAATATCAGTTTATGTTTCTGTTTTCAAGATGTCCTACTGTTGGGCTGGAGAGATGGATTAGTGGTTAAGGCCCTTGCCTGTAAAGCCAAAGGACCTTGGTTCGATTTTCCAGGACCCACGTAAGCCAGATGCACAAGGTGGCACACACATCTGGAGTTCGTTTGCAGTGGCTGGAAGCCCTGGCACCACCATTCTCTCTCTCTCTCTCTCTCTCTCACTCTGCCTCTTTCCCTCTCTCAAACAAATAAGAAATAAAAAATATTTTTTTTAAAAAAGATGTCCTACTGTTGTGGAGCTAGTATACCTAAAGAATTGCGTGTTTTTTTAACTTCCAAACTTGTATATGGGTTTGGACATGTGGGCACACGTGTGCGTGGAGACCATAGGACAACCTCAGGCACTGCTCTTCGGGTGCTATTCACCTTTGGAAGAGAGTCTCACTGAACCTGTTTAAAGGGACTCAATGGGCTGGCTAGGGATCGACCTGTCTCTGTCTCCGTAGTTCTGTGTTTATGATCACATATCACTAGTTCTAGCTTTTTGTTTGTTTGTTTTTAAACTTGGGTCTGGGGATCAAACTCAGATACCCATGCTTGCAAAGCAAACATTTAACCTACTGAAATATTTCTCCAGCCTTTTTTCCCAAAACCATTTTTGGAATGTTACCTTATTTAACCTTACTTCAGTTAAGCTTGTTATTTAGTATATATTCAGAATTGATTTATAGACAGTATCTAGAGGCAAGGGCATCTAACTTTTGCCAAGTTCTTATTAGCATTTTTGGGTGGTTCAGTGGCAAGCTTAAACATTACTGCTGCAGTCAGGTTTGCATTGCTGGCAGAAAACACCTGACCAAGAGCAGCTTGTGAGAGGAAAGGGTTTATTTTGGCTTGCAGACTTGAGGAGAAACTCCATGATGGTAGGGGAAAACAATGGCATGATCAGAGGGTGGCCATCACTTCCTGACTAATATCAAGTGGGAAATGGCAGCAGGAGACTGTGTCTAACACTGGCAAGGGGAAGCTGGCTATAACACCCATAAGCCACCTCCAACAATGCACTGCCTCCAGGAGGCTTCAATTCCCAAAATGCTACCAGCTGGAAACCTAAGCATTCAGAACACATAAGTTTACAGGGAACACCTGAATCAAACCACTACAATTACTATTTACTCAGTTCTAAAAAGATGCATAGAATTGGAATGAAGGAATAGTTCCAGGGAATAATGGAAGAATTCCTCAAAGGAGATGAGATCATCAATGGTGTGGGAAACAGGTGCCAAACATTAACAGAGAAACAGGACATTAACTGATTGTTCTTAGCACAAGTAGAAAATCAACCTAAGCCCTGGTAGTAGGTTGTCATGTTCCAGAACTGACAGAGAGGCTAAGGTAGCTGGCAGGAAATGACTCTGGAAGAAAAAAGGCATTGATATTGAACATGGATAACCTTTTAATATAGGGGCAAAAGAATAACTCCACCATCTGTATTAAGAATGTACTACTGAGGGCCTGGAGAGATGGTCTAGCAATTAAGGCACTTGCCTGCAGAACCAAAGGACCCAGGTTCTATTCCCCATGATCCACATAAGCCAGATGCACAAGGTGGCGCATGCATTGAGTTCGTTTTCAGTGGCTGGAGTCCCTTGCATACCCATTTTCTCTCCCCCCCTACTCCCTCTCTTTCTCTCTGCCTCTCTCTCTGTCAAAATACATTAAAAAAATTTTTTTTAAAGGAATGGATTACTGGGATGTGGAGATCATTCAGGGCTTGCCCGCTCGGGCCTGAGCTAAAAAGCTGGCAGCCAAGGCTAGCTCCTGTAATTCCAGCACACTGCCTGAGAGATGGCAGGCAGAGACAGAATTTCCCAGAAGCTTGCAGTTAGTGAAGCAAACAACAGTGTGCAGTGGGAATTCAGAGAGAAATTCCACCTCAGATGGGGCGGACCAACCTGGAAGTTTTCTCCTGATCTCTATACATGCACCATAGCATGTATGCGTGCATGTACATGTGCATGCGCACACACACAAACATGTGCAGACATACATGAACATGTACACAAACACACACAAACATATGCACACACACACACACACACACACACACACAGTTTTTAAAATAGAATGGACTATAGGAGTAAATGGTGAATCCAAAGTGAACAGCTAGGAGGCCGTTATAGTAATGAGGGTAGAAATGAGAGTCTCCAAATGTGCTGGTGATGAGCAGATTCTGGATACGCTTTGAAGACAGAGCTGGCAGGATGTGCTGGTGCACAGGGTGTGGAAACTGACAGACAGATGGGGCTTAGTCTATATTTATGGAGTTGATATATGTGTCAGACATTGTGCTTACTATTTTGGCCTAGAAAGATAAAAAAAAAACCAGTTGTTTTTTTTTTTTTCCCTCAGCCCAGGATAATCTTGAACAGTTTTGTCCAAACTTCTTTGATGGCAACAGTTAAAAAAAAATCTATTTTATCTTGTGACCCACTACCTGCATATGCATACTCGGATCTGCATAATTGAAGCACTTGTTTTCAGAGACTATATTGAGTCATACAACAAAATAATATTGGCATAAAGTTAAAGTGTGACTTTTTTTTTTTTCTTGTTTGGATTTTCGAGGTAGGGTCTCACTCTAGCTGAGGCTGACCTGGAATTCACTATGTAGTCTCAGGGTGGCCTCGAACTCATGGCAATCCACCTACCCTGATTCCTGGGTGTTGGGATTAAAGGCGTGTGCCACCACGCCCAGCTTAAAGTGTGACTTTAATAGTATTTAAATATAGTGTTTCTTTACATTCAATTGCATTTTTAAAATGCTGGTGACAACCTATTAAATAAGCATTTTTGAAACATTTTGGTCCCATGAACTCTCTTAAAAATTGAAGCTGAGCAGATAGGTAAAGTAGGTCAAGTGCTTACCTTGCCAGCATGAGGACCTGAGTTTGATCCCCATGAACCACATAAATGCCAGAGATGCTGGCTCATACCTGTAATCTCCATGCTGGGAATGTGTATACAGGAAGATTCCTGGGACTCGCTTGCCAGCCAATCTAACCAAATTGGATAGCTCTAAGACAGGTGAGTCCCTGTCTCAAAAGAAAATGTGGATAGATTTCTTGAGGATGACACCCAAGGTTGTCCACTGGCCTCCACATGCATGTACACTTGTACATGAACATGTACTCACATATGAACATTCATGCATACCACATACACATATAATTAAGGGCTCTAATAGACCTTTATTTATGAGAATTATGCCTATAAACATTTACTATGTGATATTAGAAATACTAACTGTACCTGAAAATGACAATAATAGGGGTTGGAGAGATGGCTCAGCAGTTAAAGTGCTTGCTTTCAAAGCCTAACAATCCAGGTTACATTCCCCAGTGCCATGTAAAGCCAGCTATACAAAGTGGCATGTACATTTGGAGTTTATTTTTATCAATGACAATAATATCATGGCATATGTTTATGTAGCTTCTTTTTAATTTTGAAATTTTTTTTATTTTTTATTTATTTATTTATTTATTTTTTCTGTCTTTTTTTTTCTTTATTAGTTAGTTTTGTATTCAGCAAATACAGTCAGTTTGGTACCATTATTAGGCTCATCCGTGACCTGCCCCCTCCCCTTGGCCCCTCCTTGTTGAGGTATATGGGTCATGCATTGTGGAGTTAGCCCACAGTTATGGGTAAGCTAAATGTCTGTGCATATCAATGACCCAACATGTGGCTCTGACATTCTTTCCGCCCCCTCTTCCGCAAAATTTCCCTGAGCCATTTGGGTTCATTTTTGGTCTGCTTCAGTGATGAGGTGTTGGGGGTTAGGGTTAGGGTTAGGGTTAGAAAATGTTTTTATGTACTTTGTGTATGTGGTGTGGTATGGTATGGTATGTGTGTGTGTGTGTTGTGTAGGGTATGTACATGTGTGCCCAGATGCACAAGCCCCATGCACACACATGTGGAGGCTGGAAGAGAACACCAAGTGTCCTCCTATATTGTTCTTCTGGTTTCCTGAAGACAAAGTCACTCACTGAACCTGGAACTGCTGCTTTTAGTGAGATGGGTAAACAGCAAACCCCAGCAATTCTCCTGTCTCTGCCTACCTTCCCCCACAGGACGCGGGTTACAGGCACACGTGGCCAGGCCCAGCTTCTTATGTGATGCTGAGGATCAAATTTATGTAGTCTCAGGCCCTCATGCTTGCCTGAAAAGTGCTCTTACCTACAGGGCCATTTCTCTACCCCGCTCTTTTAAATTCAATTTATTTTCTTTAAGTTTCCAGACTGGTAAAAGTTATATGTTAAATATTCTTCTTTCCCCATGCTCCCGTGCTCTTTTTCATGCCCTTTCTCATTCCACCCGTTTGTACCCTACACCTTTTCACTTCTACTCTCATTTTATGTATACTTACATGTTTTTATGTGACTCTATAAAATCTACAAACAACAAATGAGAGAAAACATATGATATTTGTCTTTCTGAGACTGTCTTAATTAATTTTGTAGGATTATCTCTAGGTGTACTTATTTTCTTGCAAATGACATAACTTCTTTATGGTTAAAAATGCCACTGTGCAATTTTAACAAAAAATATTCTACAGAGAACATACAGAAAGGTTAATGACAAGAGGTATTGCTTTCTATTTTTGAATGTGAAACTAATATATGAGAGCTAGACTATCATATCTACATCTGCATCCTCAGTTTGTGATATATGTTATTTTCACTAAAGTATGTGAAGAAAAGATGGTCTTATATAGCTATGGGCAGATGCTGCTTGGCTTATGAAGGGGTTATGTTCTGATAAACCCATTGTAACCTGAAAACATCATTATTTAAAAGTGCATAAAATATGCCTATAGCATGTCATAGCTTAGCCACCCAGCAAACTGCAAAGTGCACTGCTTCACTTGTGATCATGAGGCCACTGGTATCTGCAGTCCCCTGCTACTGCCCAGATTTACAAGAGTCTCATACTTCACCTGCTTTCCTGAGAAAGTGTTAAAACTAAATATTTAAAGTATGGTTTTCATGAGTGTGTATGGATTTTGAACATGCCTTTGCTAGATTGTTAAATTTGTACTTTAAAATCTAAATTTGTACTTCTAAATTAAAAAAAAAATGACACACATAGAAGAAGTTACCTTTCAATTGCTGGAACAAAATACCTAACTAGAAGCAGCTTATGGGAGGAATTTATTTCAGTTTACATTTTCAAGGGGAAGTTTCATCATGGTGGGAAAAGCATGGCAGAGCAAACAGCCAGAGCATCACATCTTCTGATATCAGCCGTCAGGAAGCAGCAAGAGTGCGCTAGGTAGCACTGGCAAGGTAGAGGAAGGGGGCCAGATTATGAAGTTCCAAGGCCCACCCCAGAGGCATTCCTCCTGCAGCCAGTCTCCACCTTTCCAAAGCCCCACAACTTTCCCAAGTAACCACCAGCTGGGGATAAATTGTTCAAAACACATGTGCCTATGGGGGACATTTCATTCAAAACACCACAGCACATAAAACATCAAATATTGATGGGGCACTCTGTGGGTTTCAATGCATAGATACTAGGTAGTGTTCAAATCAAGGTAAGCATTTGATTTCCTCAAACATGTATTTATTTGTGATAAGAACTTCAATATTTTCTTCTAGATTCTTTGAGACATACAGTCTTTTACTGTTATTGTTAGTCATCTATTGTGCAATAACAAAGTGTTCTTTTCTATTCAGTGCATTTTAAAAATGCTCATTCTTCCTAGGTAACTCTAACTTAGTACCTATTGGTCAACATTTCCTTGCTCTCTCCACTCTCCCTGACCTCTGGTAACTACTATTCTATTATCAACTTCTATGATAATAAAGTTTTGAGATTTTACTTATATGTGAGATTTTATTTTCATCATTTATTTTTCTATGCTGGGATTGTACGTGTGTAGCACCATACTTGGGTCTCTATTTACAATGTACTGAAATACAATATATTGTAAGTCAGGAACTCTCTATAGTTAGAGAAAGGTAAGGGAATTTTGATAGGATTGTGGATATTCTTTGTTCCTATGACAAGCCTCAAGAGTGATTTCTCAAGGACTAGTTGTAGCATAGCATCTGAAACAGTGACATGAACTTCCACTATATACTAAATAAAATTTATTAACATATTTTAGACTTTGTTTGAAGACAGAGCTGCTATGTTACCCAGGCTAGTGAACTCATAGGCTTGTGATCCTATAGTGTGCACCACTATGCTCAGCCAACCCACCTTGAACTTTGAATGGCTTTTTTATTCAAATTTGACTCTGAAACACCATGTGTGGGTCATGTGGAAAATATTGCTTCTCTGTGCTGGAAAGATTTCTAAGTGGTTGTAAGCCTCACTTTATATCCCCCCCCCCAAGTCCCATTTGTTAGTATCTTCATCCTTCTCATTATAATAAAATAATTATGTTATCATTTTATATATAAATAATAAAAGTTATTATATTCCCTGGAAGCTGTCAGGCTCACAGTGGGAGATCCAAGTAATCTAGCATTCCAGTTTCTGTTTGACATCTTGAACTTATCATGGGCCATAATATGTTCATGTTCCAGAAAATGTCAGCCAAATTCCACAGTCAGTATAACTATAATTTTCAGTTGTTATTTCACATAAAAAATGGTGTTGCATTTTAAAGATTTCCAATTCCATTTACAACTCAGCTTCTAAATAATTTTCTCTGGGAAATATTACTTCAATCTTTCCTTTGTTACAGAAAATGAGGAAGAATTGTTTTCTCATGGATGAGATTTAAAAAAAAATTTTAATGGGTGCGATTTAATAAAATTAATACTTTTATTGTTTTATCAGGGATATGTATAACTGACATTTTTACAACTCTGACCACAAGTGAACAAGAGGCTACCTATGCAATATAATGGTGCATTGCCTTGAATTTTGCGTGATTTTACCCACTGCTGGTTTTGCACATTAGTGAAAATGTCAACACAGTGGCAGATAGTTTCCATACATCATTATGAGAGAGATCGTAAATGTAATAACCCTTTGAAAAGTCTTGAGACCAGGTGGTCTACACTATGAGAACTATAACACTAAATTGGCTTGACAACGTGCTAACAGGTGACAGAGAATATACTAAGGCAGGCAAATAAGACAAGGAAATTTAAAAGTAATGAAAGCAGTATCATTGAAATTTTTATTTTTATTTCCACCAATCAAGATCATGGATAACAAAATGAGATGCAGCTCATTTTTTTAAAAAAATATTATTTATTTATTTATTTGAGAGAAAGAGAGAGAGAGAGAGAGAGAAAGAGAGAAGAAAGAGAGAAAGACAGAGAGAGGGAGGAAGGGAGAGAGAGAATGGGTGTGCCAATGCCTCCAGCTGCTGCAAACGAACTCCAGACACATGTGCCACCTTGTGTATCTGACTTATGTGGGTCCTGGGGAATTGAACCTGGGTCCTTTGGCTTTGAGGCAAGTACCTTAGCCACCAAACCATCTCTCCAGCCCACAGCTCATTTTTAATTTTTTTTTCTTTTTTTTTTAGGTAGGGTCTCACTCTAGCCCCGGCAGATCTGGAATTCATTATGTAATCTCAGGGTGGTCTTGAATTCAAGGTGATCCTCCTATCTCTGCCTTCCAGTGTTGGGATTAAAGGTGTGAGCCACAACACCTTTCCCACCACCCGGATTCATTTTTAATTTATCCACTGTCAAAGTTTACATTTTTTCTCATATGAATGCCTTTGATTTACAGAAATATTCCGAAAATATTTGTTTTCTCCTATGCAAGCACTAACCAGGCCCAAGCCTGCTTAGCTTCCTAGAGCAGATGAGATAGGGTGTATTCACTTTCTATGGCTATAGACTCATTTTCTCAATAAGCCCTTATTAAGCACAACACGATATCCCAAACTTATTTAAACTTTATCAGGGAATTTTTGTAATTAAAGTTTGTAGAAAGAATTGACAACATGGTATCACAATGTCAAAAGGTTGGACAAGCCTGGGTCCTTGTCTTGCAAATGTCAAAGTGAGCCTCAGTAAAGCAATAGGAGAGACTGGTGTATGTGTGAGGACTAATTTTAATTGAGCAGAATGAACAACAGATAGATTTGACTTACTTACAAAACAATTTAAATGAGAATAAATGTTGTTGTATTGAGCATATATGAGGCACTCTTACAGAAGTCTCACCTCACATCATGCCAAACACCAAAACTTTACCATGCTAATTATTTATTTTAGCTATAAAATTTTAAGAGATTTAAAAATATATCTTATTTTTTATTTATTTATCAGAGAGAGAGAGAGAGAGAGAGAGAAAGGGAATGGGCACACCAGAGCCTCTTGCCACTGCAAATGAACTCCAGACTTGTGTGCCACCATGTGCATCTGGTTTATGTGTGTTCTAGGAAACCAACCTGGGTTCTTAGGCTTTGTAGGCAAATGCCTTAACTGCTAAGATATCACTCCAGTTTTTAAGAGATTTTTATAATTTTTTGACAGAATTTGGTGATGAGAAATTCAATTGATAATTGGCTATGATTTAACATGTTGGCAATTATTAAATATAATGGGAAATTCTTGTGATGAGGGAAAAAGTAACCAATTGATTTTTGGAAACATAATTTTATTGAATTTTCAATGAAATAATTTTTAAATTGACAAAATTTGCCTTATAATAATTAATAATGTCAAAATATTCTTTAATTTTGATTATGAGATGTTTTCATTTTCTTATTTTTTAAGGTTTCATTGACACCCCTATGTCCCTGATAAGTCAGTGCTATGTTTAATGGACTGCAGTATCATAGAACCTCTTGAAATCTTTGGGCCTAGATTTGAGTGTGTTTAAGTAGCTGCTAGCCACATGTGGATGGATTTAAATGAATTTATTTTTTTTAAAAAAGGATATTGACAACCTCCACACATATATGCAGTACATCATGATCATAATTCCTTCCCACTACCTTTGTTTGACCCCCTCCCCTATATCTCTTCAACTGAATCCCTTCTTCTATCCAATTAGTCCCTGTTCAATTTTGATGTCATCATTTTCCCTTGCTAATATGCAGGTCTTCTGGAGGTAGCATCAGCCACTGCAGGGTCATGGACCTCACAGTCATTTGGGTTTAGAACACAGTATTGCAAAACACTCCTCCTTTTCCTTTGGTCTTACATTCTTTCTGCCACTTTTCCGCAATGGTCCCTGAATTTTGGAGGGTGTGATAGACATGTCTTAATACTGAATGCGCACTGTCTCTTATCAAAATGTTAATGACTTTTAATTTAACTTAATTTAAATTAAAATTTTGGGGCTGGTGAGATGGCTCAACAGTCTCTCTGGAGAGATGGTTAAGGTACTTACCTGTAAAGCCTAACCTGGGTTTGATTCCCCAATACCCACATAAAGCCAGATGCACAAAGTAGCGCATGTGTCTGGAGCACCCATTTTCCTGTCTGTCTCTCTTCTCTCTATTTCTTTCTGCTTACAAATTAATAATTTTAAAAAAAGGTTTATCTCCATTCTAGGGAGATGGCTTAGTGGTTAAAGGCATTTGCTTGAAAAGCCTAAGGACCTGGGCTTGATTCCCTAGTAAAGCCAGACTCACTAAGTGGCTTATACACCTGAAGTTCATTTGCAGTGGCAAGGGGTCCTGGTGCACCCATTAACTGCCTTTCCCCCTTCTTCCTCTGTAAATAAATAAATAAATAAATAAATATTTATGGCCTCATGTGCCACATCTCAAGTGCTCAGTAGTCACTCATGTATATTGGCTGTTATATTGAAGATTGAAGACAGAGAACATTCCTGTCAACATAGAAAGTCACATTGACTAACACTGTTGTAGGCCCTCATCTTTTCTGGAATTTTCTTTCTTTCTTTCTTTTCTTTTTTCTTTGGGGGGGGTTGGTTTTTGGTTTTTCGTGGTAGGGTCTCTAGCCCAGGCTGACCTGGAATTCACTATGTAGTCTCAGAGCGGCCTGGCACTCATAGCGGTCTTCCTACTTCTGCCTCCCAAGTGCTGGGATTAAGGGTATGCACCACCACGCCTGACTTTCCCTGGAATTTCTGATATCAGTGGTATCAGTATACTGTGGTTCTGGTTTATTATGAAGTATCAGGAAAAAGTTCTGTCTCATGGATTATAAAGGAGATGGCCTGAATAAGACAGAAAACGTAACTCACCTTGGAAATATCTCCCAACCAAGCAGAAGTAACAGAAGCCAGTGCAGAGTGAAGAGGAAAGCTAAGGTAAAATGTGAACAAATAAGTGGGTTGGAGAAGCTGGTATCCACCAATTGTTTTCAATGAAAACTCTGAACATGAGGAGTGCACACAGGGAGAATGAAGACAGTTTAGTCAATGGTGACAGTCTGACTCAGGTGTCTGCCTGCTGCGCAGAGAGGAAAGGGTCGAGCTGCCACCGGAGCAGAGGAAGCAGCCGCAATCTGGCAACTGATGAAGCGCGATAAGGGAAGAAAGCGCTTCTGGGCGAAGGACGAGAAAGGGAAGATGAATCTGCAGACCAGTCCCCTTGTGAGGCTGAGAAGCCATGGGAGGAAACAGAGACCTCAGTGTTTATCCTTTTCCGCTGACTGGGAGCTCAAAAGGTGTCACCATCAGAAAACAGGAAGAAATGTGCCATTGGATGGGGCTAGGGGTCAGGGGCTAATTCATTCACAAAAAGCGAGGGTTGAGGACATGAAACAGGAGTTCTCAGGAAGACGATAACCAGAATCCTTATCAGAGGGAGGCTTTGCTCAGGGAGAGGAAGAAAGGCGAGGCCAGAGAGAGTGGAGAGGAAAGTGTCGTCAAGGTGTGCCAAGTCAGGAAGAGGGGCAGCTCTCAGCGATAACGTGCTAGGAAGAGCTACGGGGAAGGCACACTACAGTGAATCACAGGGAGAAAAGTCTTTGAGATAAGTCGCGCACAAATAGACCTGCAACTCTATCACTGTAAGCTCTTTTCGTAGTGTTTGATTACAGAAGACAGAAATGCCTGGCCTTTAGGCCATGATGAACAACATAGAAAATTCAGGAATCTGGACATCTCATTGACAGAAAGTGTGCCTAGATGTTCATGGGAAGACAATAGAAGGGATATGTTTCTCTACGTCAGTGATTAGGAGAGCTCAGACATAGGTGTATTATTATTCAGAAAGAACAGTCTGGGCTTCTAAGGCAGTGTGCTGCTCCCAGAGTGTTTTGATTGAGCATATGTATCCTGAAAAAGGAGGCCTTACTGTCACTCCCATTGCAACACATGGCTACGAAAACTACCCAAGATAGAAGATGGATATCCTCTGGCCAAAGCAGCTAAGAGTATCAGCTTCACTTTTGTTGACTCCTCCAATTCCTTCAACATTCCTTAGGGCGGGGTTCAGAGTATGATTATTCTAATAATGACCAGGTTCCACCATAAATTTTTTTTCTTAAAAACATAATTGCCCCTGTACTATGGAAGACAAAATCAAAGTTCCGCCTTGGGTGGAAAAGCTTTCAAAGTTATATGCACCCTGGTCACAAACTTGCTCTATACTCTCTCAGATCTAACATACATTTTGTGTCTTGCTGGTGCTTATAAGGCTGTTTTGCTATAAAGCATAAGGGGTTCCACCCTCTACCTAAGGACAAAGTTCAGAAGTTTAGACTAAGAAGGTCAAACTGTGTAGGAATTATTTGGTGCCTTGTGATTGGTTTCCACAAAACAATTTATTTGTTTTATTACAAGAAAAAAATATTGTGGAAGGTAGGAAGAATTCTTACTTGAAAGTTTTAATTTGCTGTCTGGGAGAAAATGATGAGCAGGTTGGCCTTATTTCTCTTTCTGCTGCATATGCAAGTAAGTGGAGGAGAATGAGAGGCAATAATGCTGATCTAAGATGCTAAAGAAAAAAAAAAAAAAGAGGAAGAGAAGCCCTGAACTTCTAATGAACAATTAAGGAAGACAACATCTCTTCTTGTCAGTTCTCTAGTGCACAGTTTGCTCTTGTCAAGGGGAAAGTCTAGATTTCTTAGCTTTGAGACCATCTAGATCTTTGTTTTCTACACGGATCTCTTCATGACCTTTTGACCTGGTTTTGCCTTCTCCTCCAGTCTCCTCTGCAAGAATGTTCCCATACACCACCATATTTTACATCTGTGTGGATCATATACTACCTCTTACTTTGAAATTTCCTATTCGTAAACTATTATCCTTTCACCATCCACTTTAAACTTGATCTTCTTCTTTAATTTATGTTTTAAAAGGTAATACTCTTATATCCCATCTCCCCTGCCCCCATTCCACTGAGGGTCCTCTCAGTGATGTTATTGGTAATCACTGTGGGGACTTGAAGGCCTCAGTCAGTCTCTGTGGGAGTGGGATACTCTTACCTATCCCGAGGCTCTTATTTTCTCTCCATTCCCTCTTCCTCAATGTTCCCTAAGCCTTGGCAAGTATGTTAGAAATCTGATTTAGTGTTGAGCTCTCTCAAACCTCTGAATTTCTGTATTGATGAAATTTGAGTGACCAGAGTGTCTGTGGCCATCTCCCTAGACCTTTATGTCAGGCTAGCAATGAGAGCAGTACACCCGTCTCTGCTTTCTCTACAATGTCTCCTGGGCCCTGACAGGTGTGGTAGAGGTCACTAGTGCCATAGTAGGCAGTCAGTTATCTTTTTTTTGTTGTTGTTCTGATATACCTTGGACCTCCCCAGTATTCTCTGCCACCTGTTTTTTTTTTTTTTTTTTTTTAACCTGGGGGACTGGAGAGATGGCTTAGCAGTTAAGGCATTTGCCTGCAAAGCCAAAGGATCTGGTTCAATTCTCCAGGTCCCATGTAAGCCAAATGCACATAGTGGTACATGCATCTGAAGTTCATTTGCAGTGGCTAGAGGCCCTGGTGTGCCCATTCTATCTCTCTCTCCCTCTCTGTCTCTAACAATAGAGGCACATGCCTCTAATCTCAGCACTTGGGAGGCAATGGTAGGAGGAATACCATGAGTTAGAGTTCAGCCTGGGACTACAGAGTGAGAGAGTGAGTGCAAAGTTGGCCTGAGCTCAAAACCAAAAAAAAAAAAAAAAAAAAAAAAAAGAAGAAGAAGAAAAAAAAACAGAAAAGAAAAGAAAAAGAAAAAAGGTGAGGGTGAGGGTGAGGTTCTCTAACCAAGACTGAAACAGTTTGGATAAAATAGGATATGCAGAGTTATTTGAGAGACTTTTTGATGTGCATACCCACTCTTCTCAGCCAAACAGCAGTGGTAGATTTTCTCTGGAGTCTACGAGTTTCCTACCATAGGATTCTAACTTGGTTCCCAGTACCAGGTATGAGTTCTCTCCCACTGAGGAGGCCTCATATCCAATCCAAGAACAGTTGGTTATTGCATAGGCTGCTTGCCACTAGTACACAGATATATACTTTCTGCCTGGCTGGTTGACTTTGTAGCTTCTATGATTTTTGCTTGTTCAGGCTGTTGTTGACCATTATCTCCCAGCAGCTCTTACAGCACTTTTCAGCACTATGTGGGCTAGCCAGGAGGGAGCTGGCTTCCATCTCAATTCCAGCATGATCTCTCAATGTCCTGTGAACACAACCTGTGGTGTCTTCAGCAATAGGGTCTTATCTTTTAGCTCTGGTGAGTAACCAAGTGCTTTGACAATAGACTGCATGTTTTGGGAATCACATGGGTATCCCTGACCAACAGCTTACTGCTTGACCTTCTTTTTTAACTGTAGGGAATTCCTGGAGGCCAACTGTCTCAGCTTGAGCTATTATGATTAAGTATTATGGCCCGAGTGGCTTATAAGCAACCAATATTTATTTCCTGAAGATGTAGACACTAGATATCTGATATTCAGGTGCCAGCATGGTTGGGCTCTCTTGAAGGATCTCTTCCCAACTGCAGACTGCTGGCTGATTTCTAGGATCCTTGCAGGTAGAAAGAGGTAAGAAAGATTTCTGGGGTTGCTTTATAAAGACACCGATCTACCATGTACAAACTTCCTTGTGATCTAAAGGCCCTCATATTGGAGGGCAACTTTTCAGCATATGAAACTGTTCTCACAAAGAATATCCTATAAAGTTCTACTATGATGTTTCTCACTCTGTGTCATTTTTTTAGATACTTATTCTTCTGCAGTTTCTGATCCCCTGAATAAAAAGGAACCTGATTCAATCTCTATAATTGATTAATAGCCCCAAAACATTTCAATATTAAACGTTGATTTATAAACCATAGGTTCACTGAGAAGAGATGTGACCTGTATTGTAAGGTTGAATAAATGAAAAGGTCTGATATGTGAATTTTGGTGAAAGAGTAAGTGAAGTAGCATGTTGATATTTCTGAAAATTTTCTGTTTTTACATAGCTCATATGCAGGTGACTTACTATGTAGTTGAACTTCTGTGGAGTATGTTTTGGTGACATATTCTTAGGTGATGCACAGACCTTGTATGGTGGATCACTTCAAAAAGTCAACTACAGGGACAGTGGAATCACTGTTTTTCAGAGGAAGAATGCATATGGATGAACAATGAACTTAAACTTGCAAGCATGTAAGTATAATTGGTAGCAGGTATTATTTATAGTAAGCCAGGAAGAGAGGCTGATTGGGAAAAAATATACACTAATATCTTGAAAATAAATTCCAAATGATTTTAATATGATTACATTTTTTCTGATTTATCTTAGGCATTTTTATTTTTTATTTTTTAACTTCTTTTTAATTATTATTTTTTTATTTTCTCAATTTTTATTAATATTTTCCATGATTATAAAAAATATCCTATGGTTGTACCCTCCCCTCCACTTGCCCCTTTGAAATTCCATTCTCCATCATATCCCCTCCCCATCTCAATCTTTCTACTTACATATATACAATACCAACCTGATAAATGCCCTCCTCCCTTCCTTTCTCTTCCCTTTCTATCTCCTTTTTAACTTACTGGCCTCTGCTACTGAGTTTTTTCCTTCTTGCACAGAAGCCCAGTCATCGTAGCTAGTATCCACATATGAGGGAGAACATGTGGCACTTGGCTTTATGGGCCTGGGTTACCTCACTTAGTATAATCCTTTTCAGATCCATCCACTTTTCTACAAATTTCATAACTTCATTTTTCTTTACCACTGAGTAGAACTCCATTGTATAAATGTGCCATATCTTCATTATCCACTCATCAGTTGAGGGACATCTAGGTTGGTTCCATTTCCCAGCTATTATAAATTGAGCAGCAATAAATATGGTTGAGCATGTACTTCTAAGGAAATGAGATGAGTCCTTAGGATATATGCCTAAGAGTGCTATAGCTGGGTCATATGGTAGATCAATCTTTAGCTGTTTTAGGAACCTCCACACTGATTTCCACAATGGCTGGACCAGATTGCATTCCCACCAACAGTGTAAAAGGGTTCCTCTTTTTCCACATCCCCACCAACATTTATGATGATTTGTTTTCATGATGGTAGCCAATCTGACAGGAGTGAGATGGATTCTCAATGTAGTTTTAATCTGCATTTCCCTGATGACTAGTGACGTAGAACATCTTTTTAGATGCTTATATGCCATTCGTATTTCTTCCTTTGAGAATTCTCTATTTAGCTCCATAGCCCATTTTTTGATTGGCTTGTTTGATTCCTTATTATTTAACTTCTTGAGTTCTTTGTATATCCTAGATATTAATCCTCTATCAGATATATAGCTGGCAAAGATTTTTTTCCCATTCTGTAGGTTGCCTCTTTGCTTTATTCACCGTGTCCTTTGCAGTGCAAAATCTTTGTAATGTCATGAGGTCCCAGTGGTTAATCTGTGGTTTTATTGCCTGAGCAATTGGGGTTGTATTCAGAAAGTCTTTGCCAAGACCAATATGTTGAAGGGTTTCCCCTACTTTTTCCTCTAGCAGTTTCAGAGTTTCAGGTCTGATGTTAAGGTCTTTTATCCATTTGGACTTAATTCTTGTGCATGGAGAGAGAGAAGAATCTATTTTCATCCTTCTACAGATATATATCCAGTTTTCCCAACACCATTTGCTGAAGAGGCTGTCTTTCCTCCAATGAGAATTTTTGGCATTTTTATCTAATATCAGGTGGCTATAGCTACCTGGAGTTACATTTGGGTCCTCTATTCTGTTCCATTGATCTACAAGTCTGCTTTTGTGCCAGTACCACACTGTTTTTGTTACTATGGCTCTGTAGTATAGGTTAAAATCAGGTATGGTGATACCACCAGCCTTATTTTTGTTGCTCAGTATTATTTTAGATATTCGAGGTTTTTTGTGATTCCAAATGAAGTTTTGGATTGTTTTTTCTATTTCCATGAAGAATGCCTTTGGAATTTTGATAGGGATTGCATTAAATGTGTAGATTGCTTTTGGTAAGATTGCCATTTTCACAATATTGATTCTTCCAATCCAGGAACAAGGGATGTTTTTCCACTTCCTAGTGTCTCCTGCAATTTCTCGCTTGAGTGTTTTAAAGTTCTCATTGTAGAGATTCTTTACTTCCTTGGTTAGGTTTATTCCAAGGTACTTTATTTATTTTTTTTTTTTGATGCAATTGTGAATGGGAGTGATTCTCTGATTTCATCCTCTGTGTGTTTGCTGTTAGCATATATGAAGGCTACTGATTTCTGTGTATTTATTTTGTATCCTGATACATGGCTGTAGGTTTTTATCAGCTCTGACAGTTTTCTAGTAGGGTCTTTTGGGTCTTTTATATATAGAATCATGTTATCTGCAAATAATGATAACTTGACCTCTTCCTTTCCAATTTGTATCCCTTTTATGCATGTCTCTTGCCTTATTGCTATGGCTAAGACTTCCAGAACTATATTAAATAAAAGTGGGGACAGTGGACACCCTTGTCTTGTTCCTGATTTTAGTGGAAAAGCTTCCAGTTTTTCCCCATTTAGTAATGTGTTGGCTGTAGGCTTGTCATAAATAGCCTTTATTATATTGAGATATGTTCCTTCTATTCCCAGTCTCTGTAGGACTTTTATCATGAAGGGATGTTGGATTTTTTCGAATGCTTTCTCTGCATCTAATGAGATGATCATATGATTTTTGTCGTTCAACCCATTTATATAATGTATAACATTTATAGATCTATGTATGTTGAACCATCCCTGCATCTCTGGGATAAAGCCTACTTGGTCAGGGTGAATGATCCTTCTGATATATTCTTGTATTCTGTTTGCCAATATTTTGTTGAGAATTTTTGCATCTATGTTCATGAGGGAGATTGGTCTGTAATTTTCTTTTTTTGTTCTATCTTTGCCTGGTTTTGGTATCAGGGTGATGCTGGCTTCATAGAAGGAGTTTGGTAGAATTCCTTCTTTTTCTATTTCATGGAAAAGCTTAAGAAGCAATGCTGTTAGCTCTTCCTTGAAGGTCTGGTAAAATTCAGCAGTGAATCCATCTGGGCCTGGGCTTTTTTTAGTTGGGAGATTTTTGATAACTGTTAGGATCTCCATGCTTGTTATAGGTCTATAAGTGATTAATCTCATCTTGATTTAATTAAGGTAGGTCATATAAATCAAGGAAATCATCCATTTCTTTCAGATTTTCATACTTTGTGGAGTATATGCTTTTATAATATGTCCCTATGATTTTTTTAAATTTCTCTGGCATCTGTTGTGATGTTACCTTTTTCATCTCTAATTTTATTAATTTGTGTCTCTTCTCTCTTTCTTTTGGTCAGATTTGCTAAGGGTTTATCAATCTTGTTTATTCTTTCAAAGAACCAGCTCTTTGTTTCATTAATTCTTTGGATTGTTTTTTTGGTTTCTATTTCATTAATTTCTGCCCTAATCTTTATTATTTCTTCCCATCTACTGATGTTTGGTTTGCCTTGTTCTTCTTTTTCCAAGGCTTTAAGGTGAAGCATTAGGTCGTTTACTTGCGACCTTTCTAATTTCTTAATATAGGCACTTAAAGCTATAAATTTACCTCTTAGAACTGCCTTCATTGTGTCCCAGAGATTTTGGTATGTTGTGTTCTCATTATTGTTTGACTCTATAAATTTTTTGATTTCCTTCTTGATTTCTTCATTGACCCATTCATCATTTAGTAGTGTATTGTTTAGTTTCCATGATTTTGTGTATGCTCTATAGTGTTTTTTGCTATTGATTTGTAGTTCGATTCCATTGTGGTCAGATAGAATGCAAGGAATTATTTCAATTTTCCTGAATTTGTTAAGATTTGCTTTGTGTCCTAATATATGGTCTATTTTAGAGAATGTTCTATGTGCTACTGAAAAGAATGTATATTCTGCACCATTTGGATGAAATGTCCTGTATATATCTGTTAGGTCCATTCCTTCTATGACCTCATTTAGTCCAGATGCCTCTCTGTTTATTTTTTCCCAGGATGACCTGTCAATTGATGAGAGTGGGGTGTTAAAGTCACCCACTACCAGTGTGTTTGGTGTTATCTGTGACCTTAGTTCTAACAGTGTTTGTTTGATGAATTTGGGGCCCCCCATGTTAGGTGCATATATGTTTAGGATTGTAATGTCCTCCTGTTGGAGTGTGCCCTTAATCAATATAAAGTGACCTTCCTTATCTTTCTTGACTAACGTTGGACTGAAGTCTGCCTTGTCAGATTTTAGGATAGCAACCCCTGCTTGTTTTCTGGGTCCATTTGCTTGAAATACCGTTTTCCAACCTTTCACCCTAAGATAATGTCCATCCTTTGTAGAAAGGTGAGTTTCTTGGAGTCAACAAATTGTAGGATCCTGCTTTTTAACCCAGTCTGCAAACCTATGTCTTTTGGTTGGGGCATTGAGGCCACTGATATTAAGAGATATTATTGAAAGGTGTGTATTTATGTTTGCCATTTTTTTCCTGTGGTTCCGGTTCTACATTTGCTCTCTTGTGTTAACTAGTATTTGAGTATTGCTTGTTGTTTTCCAGGTTCCTTATATGTGTGCTTTTCCTTCTCTTCAGCATGGAGGATTCTTTCAAGTATTTTCTGTAGAGCTGGTTTTGTCGTCAAATACTCCTTTAGCCTGCTTTTGTCATGGAATGTCCTTATTTCTCTGTCTATTTGAATGGATAGTTTTGCAGGACAAAGTAACCTTGGTTTACAGTTGTTATCTTTCAGAATTTGGAATACATCACTCCAAGCCCTTCTGGCTTTGAAAGTTTGTGTTGAGTAATCTGCTGTGATCCTGATGGGCTTGCCTTTGTAGGTAACTTGATTTTTCTCTCTAGCTGCTTTCAATATTTTTTCTTTGGATTGTGTGTTTGGTAGTTTGATTATAATATGGCAAGGAGAGGTTCTTTCCAGGTTTTGTCTGGCTGGTGTTCTAAAGGCTTCCCGTATCTGCATTGGCACCTCTTTCCCAATTTGGGGGAAGTTTTCTTCTATGATTTTGTTGAAGATGCCTACTATTCCTTTGGAGTGAAATTCTTCTCCTTCTACTTTGCCCTGAATTCTTATGTTTGATCTTTTCATAGTGTCCCAAATATCTTGAAATTTCCATTCATACTTTTCTATTAGTTTGTCTTTCTCTTTGTTGGATTGTATTAGATCTGCCACCTGGTCTTCTAGTTTAGATATTCTGTCCTCTCCTTCATCCATTCTACTGGTGAGATTTTTTACAGAGTTTTTTATTTCATTAACTGTGTTCTTCGTTGCTAGTAATTCTGACTGGTTTTTCTTTATTATTTCTATTTCCTTATTTATGTCTTGTATTGACTTCTTTATTTCATTAAATTAGTGTCCTGTGTCTTCTTTGATTCCTTTGATTTCCTCTTTGATTCCTTTGTTTTCCTCTTTGATTCCTTTGATTTCTTCTTTGAGTTCATTGAACATATTTACAATCATTCTTTTGAAATCTTTCTCAGGCATTTCCTCTAACTCTTTCTCACTGGAGGTCATTTCTGATGCATTGATACTTTTTGGTGGATTTATATTGCCTTGGTTTTTGGTGTTTCTTGTGTTATAATGTATATATTTTTGCATCTTGGATTAAGTTACTGCTTAGATTTTCCAGTTAGCTGGGTATTATTGGCTGTATCAATTGATCTGATGTTATATATCTTCAGTGTAGGAGATTAAGATGTTAGGTGTGGCTCTTAACACTCTCAGAGTATCTAGACAAGTGTTCCTAGGTGTTGAGTTTGCCTGCTATGGGAGTATTCAAGTAGGTTGAGTGGAATAAAATATAGGTAGATTGTAAAATTTAACTAAACCCTGTACACATTCAGTCAAAAACAGCACCGAGTATTAATGCAAGAGTAGGTGTTATAAGAACCAGTTCCTCTATCAACAAAGAGGTTAAGATTTCTGGTCTGTTGAGGGATCCAAATCAGCTTGTGACCAAGTGAAACCCTTCCCTGGTTCAATCCCAGTTACCTTTTTGGATGCTTTTGGTCTCAGTCAAGTTGCTGGCTGGGTCATTGGGCCACTGTTCTGTTTTCTGGAACTGGTCACTGGCTTTTCCTATGGGGCAAACCAAGCCTGGCAACTGTGGCCCTGCAGATCGGCACCCCTGCTGCTGGATCCACTACTGCTGCCACTGGAGCTGCCGCTGCTGGATCCGCCACTGAAGCCGCTGGAGCTATCGCTGCTGGATCTGCCACTGCTGGATCTGCCACTGCTGATCCGCTGGAGCTGCCACTGCTGGATCCGCCGCTGCTGAAGCCGCTGGAGCTGCCGCTACTGGATCCGCCGCCGCTGAAGCCGCTGTAGCCGGTGCCAGATTCACTGATGTTGCTGTTGGAGCCAGAGTCACGGCTTCCACCACCGCTTCCACTGCCAGAGCCTGAGCTGCCGCTGCCGGAGCTGCTTCGGCCTGCCCGTGTGGGCTCTGGATGCTCTGGATCTCTCCTACTTCTCTGCTACTGTTTTAATCTCTTACGCACCTCCCTTTTTAGTAAAGGTGTGTATTTTGCTGGGTTTTCTTTGGCTTTTTCTTCCCTAGGCTGCTTTGGCGTGGTTCCTATGCCACCATCTTGACTGGAAGTCTCATCTTAGGCATTTTTAAAATTTTTGATACTAGAATATATTTCAAAGCATATGAATTAGTGAAAGAAATGATAAGTTTGAGGCTTAAAATGTTTGACAATGTAGGGAAAATGGGTTAAAAAGAATCAAAATGTAGTTTTTACTATTGCTTTGTTAATGATAACTTTTTTAATGTTAAGTGTACAAAATAAGTGGTTTCATTCTTAGCCTTTCATTTATGCATATAATGTAATTTGATCATATCCTGCCTCCTCACTACTCTTTCTCCACCTTCCCTCTCCTGCTTGTATTCTTCATTCCAAACATTTTCTTGTCTTTTCTTTTTAAAAATCTAGATTATGAATATAGGTGAAAACATTTGACACTTGTCTTTCTGAGTGTGACTTCTTTTGCTTAAATGATCTATAGTTCCATCCATTTTGTTGCAGATGACATGGTTTCGTTCTTCTTTGTCTGCTTTAATTTTCAGTGCTTGAAGGTGCCTTATAAATCTTCAAGATAATTTTGTGGCAGAGTAAATTTTCTCAACAATACCTCTTCTTCTGTTAGAATATACCCTGAAGTACTACTGTTTAATGAAACACTTTGAGAAATGTTCTACACAAAGAGCTTTATGATGCAACATCATCATATATGCCAGTTTAACATGTTGTCTCCAGACAACATGTGTGTAAACATGGTGGCCTCCACCATGGTCATGGAATGGTCAATTTTGTAATCCTTTGAAATTGGAGAGAAAGAAGAGTAAATGCCTTTCCAGTGTCTATTCAATGAGTGCTTAATTGAGAGACTGAGAGGTGAGAGAGAGCTCCTTAAGATGAGAGGGAAGGAAGGAGAAAGGGAAAGAGAGAGCAAGAGAGAGCGAGAGAGAGTGAGAGAGAGCGAGAGAGAGAGAGAGAGAGAGAGAGAGAGTTAGAGAATGAATTTGCCCAAGGAAGCCATGAGCTTTTTGAACAAGAGAAACAGCAAAAACACCTTAGGCAAAAAAGGCTGAGCTCCTCAGGTATATTACTACAGTTCAGTGACACAAACTTGAGTAATGAACCCAAATTATTAAATATAAATTAGAAAAAGCAGGGCCCAAACTGAGAGAAAGAGAATCATGCAGATGAAAAGGCAAATGATTGATTTAGTTCCATGAGGTATTTTTTTTCCTTCCTAATCTAGACAGTCATGTCTCTGTCAAAGGAGGATTTCCTACTTTCACAGTAAACAATACAAAGTGGGAATGTGAATGGAGAGAGTGGGGGTGGGGCTAAGGGGGGGGGGAGAGAGCTTTTAAAAAAATCACTCTGAGCCTGAAAAGGCCCCAAACATTTCAAGAAGTGGAATGTATCTTGAGCAACAATTACAAGGTCGAAACATCTGTGTATTTCACAATCTAGGAGGTGTATGTATTTAAGAAAAACAGTATAAAGCAAAAACACAAGCAACCAAGTTAAGAGTGCATTGGGCAAAAATGCTAGTCTTTCCAGAAGAATTATCTTTATCGTAGCTCATATGATGAAATCTATTTTTCTGTTGTGGGCTGTTTGGGGGTCTTCTTTTGTTTGTTTCTTCTGCCCCAAAAGAACCTGACAGGAAATGATTCTTGTCACAAAGTGAAAGGGGAATATTTACACAGTTCCTCATGCAGGAAATCCTGTAGAAAACATCCTTGAAAAGGGGAAAAGGAAGAGTGTTGCCTGCTTATGTTTTCTTAAACATCTCCTCTACTCAGGTTACAGTCTCACCTTCTCTACCCACACCTCCTACTGCCACTTTCTTGACCACAGACTTGATCACAAAGTATTTAGCTTTCTTGTCCCTTGATAGACACCTAAGAAGGTGACAGTTTCAAATGTAGTTTTCTCCCAGTGTTGGGTCTTCCTGAACTCATCAGGAATGCCTGCCTGAATTTCCAGCCTTGGAGAAGGAATTTCTGTTTCACAGGTTTGGAATCTCCCACCCAGGCCTTCTAGCATCCTGCTGACGTTTGTGAGCTGCACGTCAAAGGCAAACATGATACAGGTTCCATGATCTTTCTCCCAAATGCCAGTGATGCTGCCAGCCAGGAGGGGCTGTCACTTCAGATTCCACAGCCTTGGAGCAGCTGCAGCTGCTGCCTTTGGGAAAACCAGATGCCCCAGCCTCCTGGCTATGCTTCCCCATTCACCCCAAATGTGCAGGCTGATTGCAGCTGCTGTCCTGTCTGTCACATAGGCAATTCCAATTTGGGTAATAATATGACAACTCTGAGAGCTGGGCTCCCGTACTAAATTTTACTTGAGGGTTCACACATTCTTGCCGACGAGTTCTATGAACCCGTGTTATAAATAGGGAAACTCCCAACATGTCTAAGGAGACATGCTGAGTCAGTTCTATAAATGGTAATCTGTTGGCACATCTATTCTCCAATAACTTTTAACCATTTACTTGCTCTCTATAAAATATTCTATCCTCAGGTGACATGGGGGGGTATTGACACTTGGGTATAAAGCATTGGCATCTTACATTAATTGTTCTGGTTCAGGTTGGAAGGAAGCACAGTACTAAAGTTCAATGATGGTGAATAATGCCTTTTACATTATGTGTGTTTGTCTATTATGGTTTTGGGTTTCTAAATGTGACTCATGCTGTTTCCCTTGGTTTTCAGAGAAGGCAGACACTACATTTTCCTGATTGGGTCTCTTCTGTCTCTATTTCTCGGTCGCTGTTTTCATTGCTCTCCCCACCCCAAGTTTGCAGGTTTTGTCACATTAGAAAATGACAGTTTAAGATTATATCACAGAATTCAAGGTTTTAAAAGCTACAATTCTTCCTTGTTATTTTGGCCATTAACTTAATTTGAGACATTTGGTGCCTTACTTCTTAGTACTTTGATCTGTGACTTTGCACCTCATCTTTTGTGCATCTGGCTTACATGGACTCTGGAGAAAGATAGAAACTGAGTCTTTTGGCTTTGCAGGCAGGTTCCTTAACTACTAAGCAATCTCTACAGCCCGTGTTCTAGTAGTTCTATTGCACTGAATTATTAGCATTCAAGATATTTATTTTCAAGGACAGTTATAGTAATATTTACAAATAGTATTAAATAACTATTTGAAGTCTTTTATTAAATAAGGATACTTAGAACATTATAAACAATTGGGGGGGTTGGGGATGTAGAACAATAATTCATTAAGGAAATAAAAAAGTAAGGATTGCCCTGATATATATAGATCTAATATACTTCAGAAACCTAATGCAACTTAAAAGCTATTGTACATACAGACATATCTTAATTTTCAGAGCCATGAAAATTACTGAAGAAAAGGGGAATATTACATTATAGTGAAAGATTCACCAAATCAGGAAGACAAAACAAGCTTTAACAGTGTACAGGCCAAACAATGTATGTAAGGAAAAAAGGAAATGATGACATAAAAATTGATAGAGGCTGGAGAGGTGGCTTAGCAGTTAAGCACTTGCCTGTGAAGCCTAAGGACCCTGGTTCGAGGCTTGATTCTCCAGGACCCACGTTAGCCAGGTGCACAAGGGGGTGCATGCATCTGGAGTTCATTTGCTTTGGCTAGAAGCCCTGGCACTCCCACTCTTCTCTCTCTCTCTCTGCCTCTTTGTCTGTCGCTCTCAAATAAATAAATAAAAATAAACAAAAAAAATAAAATTAATAGAGCTGAAGAGGAAAGTAGAAAAATCAAAATTATATGCATCAGCTGGGCATGCTGGCTCACACATGTAATCCACATGAGGTTGAGGCAGGAGGATTGTCAGGAGTTCAAGGTCAGCCTGGGTCACAAAAATTATATATCTGGGGATGTCACTAACCAAGGAAGTAAAAGAACTACACAACGAAAACATAAAAAACACTCAAGAAAGACACTGAGTGGGGCATGAGAAGATGGAAAGACCTCCCATGCTCATGGATAGGTAGAATTAATATTGTGAAAAATGGCCATTCTTCTAAAAGCAATATACAGATTAAACACAATGCCAATAAAAACTACAGCACATGCCCGGTATGGTGGCGCATGCCTTTAGTCCCAGCACTTGGGAGGCAGAGGTAGAAGGATCACCATGAGTTCAAAGCCACCCTGAGACCACATAGGAATTCCAGGTCAGGCTGAACTAGAGTGACACCCTACCTGGAAAACAAAAAACCAAAAACAAACAAACAAACAAAAAAACACCATTATCCATATAGAAAGGAAAAATAATCTCAAAATTCATATGGAATTGTAGAAGGTCTCAGAAATCCAAAAATATTGTCAGCAATAGAAACACCTCTGGCAGTATCACCATACCTGACTTCAAGTTATACTACAAAGCCATAGTGATAAAAAGACCATGGTACTGGCATAAAAATATATGTAAATCAATGGAACAGAACAGAAGACCCAGGCCTTAGTTCAAGTAACTACACCTACCCAATGTTTGACAAAGCAGCGAGTAACGCTCACTGGAGAAAAGACAGTGTTTTCAACAAATAGTGCTGGAGAAATTGGATTACCACATGTAGAAAAATGAAACTAGGCCTACTCCTCTCATCTTGCACAAAAATTTAACTCCAAATGGATTAAGGACTTCAATATAAGACCTAAAACTCTTAAACAACTGGAAGATAAAATAGGGAAAACTCTCCATTATACAGGAATGGGGAAAGAGTTCCTGAATAAGACACCAGTAGCTCACAAAGCTAAACAATCACTCAACCAGTGAGATCTAATGAGACTACAAAGCTCTTGTACAGACAGACATACCATAAACTTAAGTAGCAGAGTACCCACAGAATGGGAGAAAAACTTCACCAGCTACACCAACAACAAAGGCCTAATATCTAGAATCTACAAAGAACCCAAAAAACTAAGCAATAAAAAATAAAAAAAAAATCCACTCAAAAATGGGGCAGAGAACTAAATAGGGAATTCTCAAAGGAAGAAATACAAATGGCTAGTATTCACTTAAAGAAATGTTCAAGGGCTGGGGAGATGTGAAGCCTAAGGACCCAGGTTCAATTCTCCAGGTCCCATGTAAACCATAGGGTGGCACATGAATCTGGAGGTAGTTTGCAGTGGTTAGAGGCCTGGCATGCCCATTTTCTCTCTCTCCCTATCTCCCTGTCTCTAATAAATTAAAAAAAAAAACCTAAAAATCTTTAAAAAAGAGAAATGTTCAATATCCTTAGCCATCAGGGAAATGCAAATTAAAATAACTATGAGATTCCACTTCACTCTAGTCAGGATGGAAATCATTAAAAAGCCAAATCACAATAAGTGTTGGTGAGGATTTGAGGAAAGAGGAACCCTCATTCCCTCATGGTGGGAGTGCAATCTTGTACAACCAGTATGGAAATCAGTATGGATACTCCTGGAAAAGATGAAAGAGCTACCAACTGACCCAGCTATTCTCCTGGGCATCTACCCTAAAGGTTCCACTCTTCACTGCAGATATAGTTGCTCAACCCTGTTTATGGTTTCTCTATTCTCAATTGTTAAGAATTGGAATCAATCCAGATGCCTATCAGCCAATGAATGGATAATGAAGATATGGTACATATACACAGTGGAAGTCTACACAGCAGTAAGAAAATGAAATAATGAAAATTTCAGGACAATGGATGGACTTGGAAAATATCATCCTAAGAGAAGTTACACAGTCTAAGAAGACAACTGCCACATGTTTCTGTTATATGTGGCTCCTAAAATGAACCAGCTGAAGAGAAGGGCAAAAAGCATTAAGACTACAGGGCTATAACTAGAATCAGAGCAGTAAAACTTTAAAACAGAGAGGGAGGAAGGAGCAGATACCAGAAAAACTAGTTAAGGGAAAGAATATGGCTGGTAGGAGGGTAGAAGGGTTGAGGAAAGGGAGGTTGGGGAGGGGAAATACACAAACCTATAGTGTATGGTAGTTAGCACACTGGGTGCCTTCCTCTTAGATAGCAGTATACAATATATAACCTCTAATTAAGCGAAGCTGTCAGACCAGACTGATATGCCCAATAGAAGGTGGAGAAAGCTTAATGCTAAAATCACTGGGCTTGTGAATCCCAGGACAGAACTGGGTTGCCCTCCTTTCTGCACTGAGTACTTGTCCAGGGAGACCCATGAGGTCCCCAAAACAACATTGGCTATTGCCAAGCACTTGATTGCCCAACAGCACTAAAACATATGATCCTATTGCTGAAGACACCACCTTTTCAGGATGCCAAGAGCCCACATGGAACCAAGAGGAAAGCCAATCCTCTCCTAGCAAACACTTGTAGCACTGAAAAATATGGGAGCTACCATGTGAAAATGGTCACCAACCGCACGAATAAGCAGGAGATCCTGCAAGCTATGGGATCTACCACCCAGACAAAAAATACAAACTAGTGCAATTTGGCACACATCATTTGTGAGCAACCAACTACCCTCCTATTAGACATAAGACCTGCTCAATGGGACAGAACCCAAAAATTGGTACTGAGATTCAAGTTAGCACTCCATGAGTAGGAAGCTCACAATCACCAGAGAGCGGGCCCCATTGTTCTTCGGACAAGTTGAGTAGGTATCCTCATCAAAATGTCTCTCAATATTATATGCATTCCCCTTAACCAAGGCTACTCTCACCCTTGGCTGGAGAATCTGCTTTATTTTACAGATGGCAGAGAATACTGGTGAGGTCTAAGATCCATCAACTTGATATTAAAAGTCAGCCAACTGTCCATGAGATGTCTCACCTCTACCATATTCACTGGGGTCCAGAAGAATCTGCAGAGGAAGCAGTGATGAGTATTGCTCCCAATGCGGACCCACCTCCAGAGAAATACCAACACACATTGTGGAGAACCAAAACACATCGCAAATGAAATACAGAGTCTACAGAGAACTCTATACCAAGAATAAACTTCTAAGACTCCTGCCAAGGCTCAAGGACTAATGTGGAAGAAGGGATGTGAATATTGTAAGAGCCACAGGGACAGTAAAAATATCCTGAGGCACAACCCCTTGCCAGAAACTGACAGAAGCCTACAGTGAACACCAAGGACCCTACTCAGGAGGGCCTTTAGAGAACTAGAGACCAGGGATGAGAGGATACAGGACCTATGTAAAACATATACATATTTATAAACTGGAAAAAAAAGGATTCAGAGGAGGGAAGTTTTGGGAGGGAGAAAGGGAGGGTGGTGGGAGGTGAATATGATCATGGTTTACTGTTAATATTTATGGAAGTTGCCAATAAAAAATTAATTTAAAAAACACTCTGAGGCTGAGAAGAAGGCTCAGTACTTAAAGGTGTGTGCTCACACAGCCTGCTGATCTGGGTTCAATTCTCCAGTACCCACATAAAGCCAGATGCACAAAGTAGTACGTGTATATGGAGTTCATTTTCAGTGGCAAAAGGCCCTCATTGTATCCATTCTCTCTGTGTCCTTGAAAATAAATAAAAATATTTTAATCCCCCCCACCAAAATGCTTTCCCTCTTTAGGAATAGAAGAAAATTACTTCAGCCTGCCTAAGAATAAGTAGACACAACAACAGTCATAATAACAACAAGAAGAACCACTCCACACCTGACTAAGATAAGAAACAAGGCAAGAATCTATCTTATTCTTAATTCTACATTGCTAGAAATTCTAGGCACAGTAACAAGACAAGAAAATGAAACAGAACACACACACACACGTTAGAAATGAAGAAACAAATGATCTCTGAAGAGACAAGTCTCAAGATAAGGAATTCACAGGAAAACTTCCTAGAGTTAATGAGCATAGCAAAGACAAGGTACACAAACAAGATACAAAAATCAACAGTATTTCTGTATAATAACAAGAAAGATGCCAAAACATAAATTTAATAACATAACATTTATAAGCATACAAAATGAAATTCAATGTTTAATATATATTTATTAAGACACACATAGTTGGGCTGGAGAGATGGCGCAGCAGTTAAGGCACTTATCTGTGAACCCTAAGGACCCAGGTTCAATTCCCCAGGACCCACATAAGCCAGATGCACATGGTGACGCATGTGTCTGGAGTTCATTCACAGTAGCTAGAGGCCCTAACATGCTCATTCTCATTCTCTCTCTCTCTCTCTGATTGATAAATAAATAAATCACACGTAGTATCTGTATGTTGAAAATTTTTTCAAACTACTGATGAAAGAACTCAAAGAAGACCCCAGCATGGACTGAGGGGCAGAATACAATATTCCTCATTTTCTTCAAATTAAAATCCCATCACATTGTTTTTTAGACATAGATTATTTTAAAATTAATGCAGAGGGCTGAGGAGATGGCTCATTGGGTGAAAGCACTCGCTGTGAAAGCAAGCTAGCTTGAGTTCAAATACCTACAGGCCATGTGAAGCTGGACGCAGTAGCAGGTATCTGTAATACCATTGTGCCTATAGTGAAATGGGAGGACCCCCATAAACTTGCAGGACAGCCAGCCTGGCATACATGTAGTAAACAAAAGAACCTGTCTCAAATAAAGTTCATGCTCATGTCTGCATTCATACAAGAACACAAACACACATGCTAAAAAAAAAACTTATATAGAAAGGTGCAACACGTACAATATCTATACTCTTTGTGCTTTTGAGGGGATATTTTTTCTTATGTATTTTGAGGCCAGGTCTTCCTTTGTAGCTTAAACTGCTCTGGAACTTACTATGTAGTACAGGTTGGCCTTGACCTCCTGGTAATCCTCCTGCCTCAGCCTTCCAATTATATAGATGTGTATCACCACTCCTTCTTTAGAACAATCATTACAAAGAATAACAAGGAAAATTACGTAAGACTTGGTAACACTTGCGAAGGAATCATAATAATCACAGCAGTGTGGTTGGCAGTGGGGGAGACCAGACGAATAGAACAAAAGATAAACTGCATGCAATTTGTGTCAAAGTTGTAAAAACTGCTTAGTGATGGAAGGTTAGCTTTTTGGACAATGATTTAAATCATGTACTACAACAACTAAAATTTCATCTTACATGTCTCCATGAACCAACTGAAAATGAAGATAAGTTTAAAACATAAAAACATGATGGACTGGAGAGATGGCTTAGTGGCTATGGCACTGGCTTTGAAGCCTAAGGACCCAGGTTCAATTCCCCAGAACCCTCCGTCTTTTTCTCTCAAATAATACATAAAATATGTTATTTATTTGAGAGAGAAAGAGATACACAGAGAGAGAGACACAGAGAGTGTGGGCACTCCAGGGATTTCTGCTGCTGCAAATGAACTCCCGTCACATGCTTAATTTCGTTCATCTGGCTTTATCTAGGTACTGGGGACTTGAACTCAGGCTGTCAGGATTTGCAAGCAAGCATCTTAACCACTAAGCAGTCTCTCCAGTCCTCAAGATGCTTTTTAAAAAGAGAAACTGAATAAAGGATACACAGTTTCCTTAGTATTATTTCTGACATTTTTTTGTGAGTCTATAATTATCTCAACAATGATTTCAATTAAAAAATAATCTTGAATTGATAAAGCCAATATGGCTTTTTATAGAGAAAATAAAGACAAAAGACAAAAGCTATGTTGATATTTTAATCACTAAGTTGTTATTGTCATTATTGGCAGTGCTCAGAATCAAGCCCAAAACTTTATACATACTAGGCAAGTGCTTTACCAGAGCTATATTCTCAGGCCCCTAAATTATTCCTTTCTTTTAAATTTTTTTATTTTTATTTTTTGGTTTTTCAAGGTAGGGTCTCACTCTAGCCAGATTGACCTGGAATTCACTATGGAGTCTCAGGGTGGCCTTGAACTCATGGTGATCCTCCTACCTCTGCCTCCCGAGTGCTGGGATTAAAGGCATGCACCACCATGCCCGGCTTCCTAAATTATTTTTGACAGAATAAAGAACACATTGTTAGAGTTGGTGATAGAGGAAATACTTGATTTCAGGGAAGTACTTGCTTGCTCAACATAATTCCCTTTTCAATATAATTTAAACAGAATGAGTATTTTTTTTTCTTTACTAACAGTATGTTTTGAAGACTGAAAGAACTCTAAATTATGACAAACAATATCTTCAAAAAATATTAGGATTCATTAGAATTTGACATTTTCTTAGTGCTCTAATTATATAACCAATGATCAATTCTATTAATGAGAAAGCTTTAATATGGAAATCTGGTTAGTAGGTTTCTGTATGTGGTTGATATTAAAATACAAACTTCAAAGATAAAGGTCATTTAAAATTAGAAAAGATGGAAGCCATAATCACATAATAGCTGTAACATGGCTGCTAAGTTAGAGTTCATTCAGTCTTCAAACCCTTTGACATAGGTCCTTTTGTTTTCCTCATTTTAATCAAGAGGCATGGAGAGACCACTTAACTATCTCAAAACCTCACAGCTAGTGATCATCTGAGCAGATGTAGTTGAACACAAAAGCCAGAATTCTTAATCATTGTCCTTCACTCACAAAATGTCTTCTGAAATAGGCTTGCTTAAAGATTTTTGACAGTAGGGCTCAAATATTCAATACAGTTTAACTAACTGGTAAACAAATTTCATTTATGTCACAAGTCTGCTAATGTAACTATTCTAAACATCACGATCTCCAATCCTCTCATATGAGCCAGTGGTTCTTATGTAATCACTATAATTTTGTCCTAAAAAAAATCTGTACATAGAAGTAAATTAGTGGTAGAGACATTTTGAAAAACCCAATCGTCCATTTTTATTTTGTGATAGGAAATATAACTAAGGCATATTATTCATTGAATGGAGATCAAATTTTTAAAAATTTTTCTTATGATTCAGTTAATTTAGTTGACTGAAGTATTCATGTTCTGATCTTCTTTCACTACTGTTGTTTATGTAACTTCTACAAATAAGTCATAAAATACTGATAGTTCACAAAGTTTCTGGTTGATCTTTGACAAGTTATTAATATGTATATTGTGGGGTCTAAACTGATAGATCATATATAAAATAGAATAGATGAGATAAGTATTGAATATTAAGAGTCATAGCCATGTAATAAATGGATAAAAGACCAATTCATCTACGAAGCATAGAAGGCAGCCATTTAGATAACCACAGGAATGTGTCCGTAACTTTTACTGGTAAGGAAAATGTTTGATGGATATGACAACAACGACAACAAAAGACTCTGTTCTCTACAAATCACCAAACATCTTAAACATAAAAATGATGTTATCAAACATAAAGAGTACTGACAAAGAATTGTATATCTTTTTATATGAGTAGAGATTTAAGATGTAGTGCATATTGAAAGCATTTTCTGTTAGTAGCATTAGAAGAGTTTGTACTGCATTTGGAAAGATCAGTGATCCTATGTCCAAATCCTTGGGTGATGGCTCAGAATTCACTTTTTTGCTGTCTCTCTAAGTTTATTACGTATTTTAGGGATTTTTGGGTCAGAGTTTGTTCACAGCCAAAATAAGATAAAGTTGCAGTTCTTAGGTGGACAGAATTTGAATTTCAATCTTAGAGCTCCCTCTTCTGTTTGTTGGTTGATATGAAAAATGCCAATTTATCAGTGGATTTTGGACAAGAATTTCTATTTCCGTATTTGTATAATTAAATTTCCGAAAATTGATGTAAATCATTAATTTAATACTGACTAAACTGTGTACTTTAAACACAGTAGTTCACGATGACCAGTAACTATTAATGCTTGCAACCTCTGTAACACTTCTAATCTCAGGGTCAGGTTGGAAGCACACAAGGGAAGCAGGGAGAAGAAAACTGACAGTATTAGACAGTTGTCACATGTCAAGTGAAATACAAGTTAGTCCCCAATCATCATCTCAGAGTTCAATGATTGTTGGTCTGACGGATGCGCTAATTGAGGTGCCAAGAGCTTAATTTTCTCAAGATCATATCGCTGTAGAACCAGACATCCAGGCCTTCTCAAGAACAACTCCTGTTCTCACCTCCATAAAAAATGGTGGAGACACAAGCAAGAGTGATGCACAGCAGAGAAAGGTTTGTGGCTAATTTATTCAGTTGCTCATTTAACAAGTATGATTACACTTGTATTGTGTAGCATGTACTGTAGAAACAGTATATTTTAATTAAATATATTTTATTGGGCAAAGTCATAAATATTGTTAGCTATGAAGTAATCTCTCTATTGCATAACTGCATTGCTAAGATAATGTGTTCTTTATTAATATTTTTAAAAATAAGAGGAGATAGACAATATTAAAAAATTAATTTATTTATTAGAGAGAGAGAGAAATAATATGGGCGTATCAGGGCCTCCAGCTGCTGCAAACAAACTCCAGATGCATACACTACCTTGTGCATCTGGCTTACGTGGGTTCTGGGGACTTGAACCTGGATCCTTTGGCTTTCCAGGCAAGTTCCTTAACTGCTAAGCCATCTGTCCAGCTTGAAACTAATTTTTATATAGTGCTGACTATGTATAACTACCACATACTAACTGATTGTACCACTAGAGTGCCTACTGCTGACTGTGTGCTAAGTATTTAACGTATTTTCTTCTTATCAATTTGCAAAAAAAAAATGTGGTTCGGAATTGATTTTTTCTTTATTTAGAAAGTAAATAGAACTATCATTTTATTTTTCATATGTGTTTGCTGTAGATGTGTGTATGAACATGTGTGAGGATACATATGGAGGCTAGAGGGTGAAGTAAATTGTCCTCCTCAAATGCTATCCTCCATGTTTTTTGATAGGGTCTCCCACTGAACCAGAGGTCCACGGACTAGACTATCCAGTGAGTCCTGGGGATTCTATTGCATTTGCCTCTCCAGTACTGGGATTACAGGTGTTTTCTATTATGCATCTTTATGTGGGTGCTGATGATCCAAACATAGGTCATCATGCTTGTATGGCAAATACTTTCCCACTGAATCCTACTTAATATTTTCAACTGTGGGCCACACCATTCCGTGGGTGGAGGGTGGTTCTTGAACTGTATAAAACTGAGAGAGCTGGCTGAGAACAAATCCTCTACTTCCTAATTGTTGACACAATGTGACCAGTTCTTCATGCTCCTACCACCATGCCTTCCCTGCTATGATGAAATGAAACCTCAAATGTAAGCTGAAATAAATTTTTCCTTTCTCAAGTTGCTTCTGGTCAGGTATCTTTGTCATAGCAATAAGAAGGTAACAAATACAAAAATTGGTACTGGGAGTTGCTGTGATAAACCAGACTGTGCTATTCATAGGCTTTTGGAGCTGGTTATGGAAAGGAATGAGGAAGAGTTTGGAACTTTGGGGCTAGAGAAGCCCTACAATGCTACAATGCTACAAAACTTAAGAAGCCATCCTGGTGAGAGCTTGGAAGAAGAATGCTGAGAGAAACACAGGCAGTGGAGACATGACTCATGAAGTTTCAGTGGGAATCAATCACTCTTATCTAGGTCATGTCATATGCTGTCAAAGAAAGTGGCTGCATTCTGCCTGTGTCCTGAGAACTTGAATGACACTGATCTTCAATGTAATGGGATAATTTGTTTGGTGGATAAAATGTTAACATGGGGGTAACATTCAGGCTGATGCTGAGAAACAGATGTGACCATTAATGAGATCAGCACTATTAAGAGAAACCACCTGTGCTGCATTGGGGCACTATAAAAGGTGCCCTTAGGGCAAGGCCCCACCCATGGGAATCTTCATCTTGTGAAATTCCAAGTTCACTGGAGGGAAGAAAGCCTAAACTGAAGGGTTACCTGCTCAGACACATCCCATAAGGAAATGCTTCACCAAGATCATCCTGGAATGCACACAAATGCCACTATGGCTGTGGTTCAAAGGGTTCAGGCTTCACCCCCAGTTGGAAGAAGAACTTAGCAGTACCATGCACATGGCAGTGATGTTGGAGAAATGAAATTTAATTTTCATGATTAAGGAGGTCATGGAGTATCATACCTCAGATCCAGAGAGCCACTGAGGCCGGGCAATGTGTGTCAGGGTCAGAGTCCCTGCTAGGTGACCCTGGGAGGCCACTGCCTAAAGCTATGAAGGTGGATTGTAAATTGCAATGGATACCAAGGATGTTAGAGATGCCAGAACCTTAGGTTGTCTGTGTTGGGAGCTGTAGCTGCTCTTTGACCGTGGGAACTGCAGCTGGTCTTAGATCTCCAGGCACAGAGGCCTTATCGTACAGCCTTGGTAAAGCAGTCTTCAGGCACAGAGGCATTAACGGCCTTGGTGGAGCAGACTTCAGACATGAAGGTATTGTTTTGAGAAAGTTTTATTTTCTGTATATAAGCTTGTGTCTGCCTGAATAAACTTGAGCCTTGGTCAGAGCTTGTCTTGGCTCCATTCCTTGTGTTCTTGTCTCAGGTTCATTCCCACTCTCTCCTTTGGGGTCTGTTTCGACTTGTGCCACAGGCCGACACATTGTGGCGCCCAGAACATGGACCTGAATACGAGGGACTTCAGTGAGGAACACCAACATCAACCCAGGATGCGTGGAAGAAAGTGAAATTAAAAAGAGGACTGAGGTCGCCTGCTTAGTCTTCTGGAATAAGGTAAGTTGGCTCAATTATGGGACAAGCAAAGAGTAAAAAGGAGCTAATTGCTGTAGTAAAAGATATTTTAAAAGCGCAAGGAATTGGGATTGCATCAAGTTCTTTAAGCAAATTTTTTGATTTTATTAATAAAACGAACCCTTGGTTTATAGAGCAGGGAAATGTTGATTCAGATGCTTGGGATAAGGTAGGGAAAGAATTAAATGTCTTTTTACAAACTCATGGTCCTAATAAGGTTCTGGTAATTGCTTTTTCCTTATGGCCTTTGATAAAGGATGCCTTGTATTCAGGTACAAAAGATAGTTTAGTGAAGAAAATGTTAGATCACACTCAAGATGTCATTGAAGAAATTAGAAATCAAAGTTCTGGAAAAGGGACACCTGTAACTTACAAAGAATTGAATAAAGCATTGCAATCTTTTTTTTTTTTTTTTTTTTTTTTTTTTTTTTTTTTTTTGGTTTTTCGAGGTAGGGTCTCGCTCTGGTTCAGGCTGACCTGGAATTCACTATGTAGTCTCAGGGTGGCCTCGAACTCTCAGCGATCCTCCTACCTCTGCCTCCCGAGTGCTGGGATTAAAGCCGTGCGCCACCACGCCCGGCAAGCATTGCAATCTTTAAAAGTTTCTAAGGAAGATGGTGACGGGGAAGAGGAGGAATTAGAGCCAGAAGAAGCAGCAGAATTAGAGGAAGAGGCCGCTAATTATCATGCAGATTGGGACCCATCGCGTCCCTCCACCCCCATGCCCTTCACACAAGTATATGCAGCAGAATTAAAAAGTGAGGAGGCAACTGACCTGACTTCTAAGCCAGCCTGCCTCAAAATAACAAAAGAATTTGCCTTAGTTACTCCTAATAAAATCATTTCCAAGTGTGTTATTGGTATTAATGACGTAAAATTGTACTAAGGCTACTTTCTTGTTAGTAATAGGATTAATAAATTTGGTATAATTTTTAATAGCCTTATAAGAAAGATGGTTAATGATGTGGTGAGATGAATTGATTAAAGGAACTGGGAAGAAATTTTTCAATGTTGGGACATAGAATGCTCGTTAAAAATGATTTTTGAGTGGTACTTAGATCAGAATGTTAAAGTATGTAAATAAAGGTGTGTGGATGTAAAAAAGAAATTTTCAGGCTAAACCTAAACACCATGCCCTAAGTTAGAGGTTTTTCAACTGTATACAAACTCTTAAGGAACAAAAGAACTAATAACTATTTTGGGATAGCTTGCTTAAGCTTTATCAAATTTAAGTCATGGGTAAAACATAAAATTGTTTTATGTTAATAAAAATTTCTGTGGTACATGGAATCAATAGCTATAAAGTTTAAGCCAAAATCATTGGTTGTCAAATAATGTTTTTTCTTTCAAAAAGATTTATCAAGGGTTATATTAATATTTAGCTAGCTGTTTTGGCTCAGAAAAGACAAGATTTTACTCTATTGTATGTAAAGTAACTGTCTCAATTTTGACATCTTAAGTCCAGTGCTTATAACAAAATTAATTCTTAAGATATATTCCCTACTTTAGGGTATAGCCTAATGCTCAAACAATGGTCCTCGTCTGAAAAAAGAATATTCAAGCTCCATGGTTCTGTTTCTAATGTTCTCTGGGTAGTTGGTAACCATACAGGTATCTGAACTAATCAAAGATGTTTTCACACAGGTGCTAAGACTTTATACTGTTTTCCTTGTCCTTTTCTGACAATTATTCTGGTTTCATTTGTGCTTCTGCTCAAATGGGAGAAGCTACTAAACATGTTATTGCTCATTGTCTTCATTCTTCTAATATTTTAGAAGTACCTAAACAACTGAAAACAGATAATGGTCCAGGATATACAAGTGCAGGATTTAAGCACTTTTGTTCTTCTTTTAATATTAAGCATGTTACTGGAATTCCTTATAACCCCCAAGGGCAAGATATCATTGAACGAGTAAATGGAACATTAAAAATCTGGCTACAAAAAACTAAAAAGGGGGAAATGACACAGGGATCAGTAACAAGATGGTTAAATCATACTTTATTTATTTTAATTTTTTTTACTTTGGGATGCAAAAGGGTTTTCTGCTGCTGACTGTTTTTGGCATGCACAAACCAAGACTAATTATGCTAAAGTAATGTGGAAAGATCCATTGACTAACAAATGGAGTGGACCCGACCCTGTATTAATATGGGGATGCGGATCTGTTTGTATTTTTTCACAGAAAGAAAATGGAGCCAGATGGTTGCCAGAATGTTTGGTCTGGTATGCAGGCCATGAGATCAAACAAGAGGACACTGCTGATCCTGATGACATGGTATCATCTACATCTTGCTTACAGTGAAGTCTACTGGACTGTCCTCAGGATTGTGGTGGTCAGACAATGGACATCAGCAAACTTACATGTGGAAAATTGCTGCTGCTATGGGAGGTATCAAGGTTACATCTGCCAGCAATAATTCAAATAGTCTTCCGAAGGGAACTGTTATGGCCTGTGTTACACCACCTTATGCCCTGATGTTAGGAAATGTGACTATTACTTGGTATCACGGGTCTAAAGGAATGTTTAATGTTACCTGTGATAATTGTAGTCAGTCCAATTGTATTTCTCATGATTCTGAAACTGTAATGATTGTCAAACAACCTGCATTTGTTATGATTCCTGTTAATCTTTCAAAGCCTTGGTATTCTGACAAGGGTATTCAAATTCTAGAGGAGGTTAAAAATAGTTTAAGTAGACAAAAGAGAGTTGTAGGTTTAGTCATTGCTGGGATTGTTGCATTTATTACATTATTAGCTTCTATTACTACTGCTGCTGTTGCTCTTACACAAGAAGTTCATACTGCACACTTCGTTAATAATCTAGCTAAGAACATTTCTGTTGCTTTAGGAACTTAAGTAATCATAGACAAGAAGTTAGAAGAAAAAAATAGATGCTTTGTTTGATGTAGTGACATATTTGGGAGAGCAAATTCAAGGAATGAAGATTAGAGCTCGATTGGAATGCCATGCAGATTACCAATGAATCTGCATCACTTCTAAAACTTACAATGCTAGTTATGAAGATTGGGTAAAGGTCAAGATGCACTTGGAAGGAATATGGCACCATGATAACATTTCGTTAGATTTGGTTAGTTTACATTCAGAAATTCTAGCTATACAGAACAGTCATCTTGATTTTGATGCCACTAAGGCTGCTAATGATTTACTAAGTCTGTGTTGCCTGGTTGGGACACTCTAAGTTCCTGGATAGGCAGCTTTGCAGCTGTGGGAGTTTGCCTTCTAAGTCTCTTATGCCTATTGCCTATTTTCTTCAAGTGTCTAATGAAGTCTGTTGTGAATGCGTTCATGCAGAGGTCTGAGGTATGCACTATAGAGCACGTCCTTGGCTCCCTCAGACTTTATCCTAATTCTCCCTGAATTTTATCTGGCTGGTAGTCAGAGACAGGTAAGATTGGGGGAGGAGGCATCCAACCTAAGACAGGGCACATATTGAAGGATAATACATTTGTCCTATGACGGGTAAAGATGTTCTTCTGCCTCTGACAACCTAAGACAGGCACAGTCACTTCTTTTAATAAATAAAGAAGGGGGAGATGTTGGGAGCTGTAACTGCTCTTTGACCATGGGAACTGCAGCTGGTCTTAGATCTCCGGGCACAGAGGCCTTATCGTACAGCCTTGGTGAAGTAGACTTCAGGCACAGAGTCATTAACAGCCTTGGTGGAGCAGACTTCAGACATAAAGGCATTGTTTTGAGAAAGATTTATTTTCTGTATATAAGCTTGTGTCTACATGAATAAACTTGAGCCTTGATCAGAACTTGTCTTGGCTCCATTCCTTGTGTTCTTGTCTCAGGTTCATTCCCACTCCCTCCTTCAGGGTCTGTTTTGACTCGTGCCGCAGGCCGGCACCTGTCTTCAAAGGCAAGCTATGGATTTAGAGTAAAGTTGCCCTGCGGAGTCCAGATGATCCCATCACGAGTCTTAGATGCTAGATATGGAGCTGAAAGATTTGGATTTTGCCCTACTGAGTTTCAGTCTTGCTCTGGTTTTCTTGGAATGCAACCATCCTTCCCTGTTGGATTAAACATGCTTACTTTGTGCCAATCTATGTTGGAGGTATGTAACTCATTTTTGATGTTATAGTAACTCACAGTTAAGAATTTGTCTGAGGCTTAGAAAAGACTCTATATATACACTTTCAAGAAGTGTTGGGACAATTCAAAGACTATGGAGTTTTGAAATTGAACTGAATGTATTTTGCATTATGATATTGTCACAAGTGTATGGGGACAAGGAATAGAAGTTTGTGTTTGAGTGTCAAGTTGACAAGAGGTGAACTTGTGATGACTTTCTCTCTGGTTGGCAACTTCAAAAAGTTGAGAAGCACCATGGAAACAAATCTCTGGTCATGTCTGTAGGGGATTTTCTAGATTAGATTAGTTAAGGTGGGTGTACCTACCCAACTATGGACAGCACCATCCCATGGATTGGGGGTCTGCACTATATACAAAAGAGAAAGCTGTCTGAGCAGAGAGATTTATCCCTCTGCTCTGCTTCTTCACCATGGACTGAATGTGAGTAGATACCTTAAGTTCTTGTGAACATGCCTTCCTTTCCATGATGGACTATAACCTGAAACTATAAGCTGATATAAACTCTCCTTCCCTGAGTCTCGTTTTCATCAGGTATTTTGTCCCAGCAGCAGAAAGGTAACTGATGTAGAACTGTTGTAGTCTTGTCCATGTAGGTATTTTTAATTATTCTCATAGACGACCATACATTCTGTCCTGTCCTAACAGCCTGATTTTACTCCCATTGTCCTCGTGTGTTAAGAGTAATGTTCAAAGTATCCAATGGGGTAGTGTATAATCTGCCCTCTTATTGTCCATGTTTTACACTTGTGGAAATCAACACCAAGAAAAACTAAACAACTGGCCCAATGTGACGTTTCAAAATTCTTTAGTACTGTAACAGAAAATTCTGACGCTGAAACTGTCTCTCTTCCCACTTCATAAAGGTTGTGTCTGTCTCCAAAATTTCTTTAGAAAACATTTCACTCTCTTTTTCCTGTTGAGGGATATGATTTATTGCTTATCTTGAAGACTTTAAGGTTAAGTCATAAGTGCAATTAAACTTTCCACATAAAACATAATTCAATTTTCAAAATGAAACACAACTACTCATGGATGTTAACAGCCATTTAAATGGCTGCGTTTGGTTTCTTTGTAGATTGATCACCACTTCATGCTTTGCTGGGTAATTTCAAAGGGCTCTGATATATTAAAAAGCTGTATTGTTTTAATATTCTGTTTTTCTTCCATAAGGCTCTGTTAGATCTCATTGTTGACCTTGCTGAATAATAATTCCAGTAATGAGTTCCTGGTAAAATGATGTTATTGTCAGAGAAGAGAATGTCCTTTGTATTAAAACTTCTAACAGTGAGGTCATGTATAGGCCCTTAAAATTTACCCAGAGTAAGGCAGTGTTCAGGTGAAGCATGCTATAGTTCCCATGATGACAGGGTCATCAGTGGATGGCCAGAGCTGGGTTAAAACCAAAATAAGAATTGCCTAGTTGGTGCATGCTCTGGAGAACTTACAAAAAGGCTGCCTACTTGGTATATATGAGGTATGAGCCTTAAGGAGTGTGTTCTAACTCCCTTGGCAAAGGAGTATGGGAGGCTCTAAGCAGCAAGATAATACAAGACTGTACTTAATGAAACTCATTAACTTTAATGTGACTCAACATATTTCTTCTCCCAGGACGTTTAAGAACAGTGGTATAACAGCCACTTCTTCATCAGTTAAAAGCATAGACAAAGATGTGCACCTCAGTGATGGGTCTGCCTTGGTCTCAAGCCTGAGGTGAAGGTCATCTAATTTGACAATGAGCTGGCATCTGTCAGGAGAGTAGTATGAAATTAGGAGCACTTAGGAAAACATTATGAGTGAGGTTTCTAAAAAGGTTTTTACCTCTGGGCTTTGTTCTTTATAAAAAGAGTCAAATATAAATATATTATTTCTCAGCTTAAAATAGCATACATGTGCTTATATGTCATACACATTCCCATTTTTGTGATTTTATGTAAAAAGAAAAGGATTTTTGTGGATAATGAGGAAAAGTAGAAAGAAATATTGCAAAATCTGTACTTCCTACAGAGCAAAAGCATCCTGAAATCTACAGAAGCACTTTGACAAAACCAGTTGTCCAATTTTTGCAGAATCAGTTGGGAAGAATTTCTTGTAATTTTCTCAATATTTTCCTCTTGGTCATGACTTGTTAGAGATGGCCAAAATGTAAACAATGTATCTTACCCCTTTCTCGCTCTACTCACATGCTCTTGCATTAAGCCTCTTAATAGCCTGCAAACAGGTGAATTGTTTCTGCTGCACTTAGGTGAAGATAGCACCGTGTATTCGGGAGGTGCCCTAGAGTGTTGCCATGGAGATGCCATGATCACTGATCCAGTATCAGGATTTTTGGCCACATGACTGAAATGAGCACAGAAAGAAGGCAAGTTGAAATTTACTTTAACAGTTCCCAAAATAACCTCTGCTACCTTTTTGCCTCTTGGTTATACAATAGGCATGGTTTTTAAAGAGTTTCTTGTTCATGCACACACACTTTCAAAAGTAAAATACGGTAAGGAATATAAAAGTAACCTGCTAGGTATAGTCTTCTGGTTTGGAAACAGAGAATATGAAGATTTTCCTTGTTGCTTTTATTAGTGCCATGGCACTGATTGGCTGGTAATACTAGGTCTAAGAAAATTAGATTCCATAATGAATGCAAAGCAGTCAGCATGGCAATGGATGCTGTGGAAGGCAGATTTTATAGTACACCAGCTGACGATCCCCATCCCCTGATTATTCAACCAAAGATGGAATGAGATATTGTCCTTAGGCACTTGGCAGCTGTAATTAAGGTTACTCATTAGCTGATCCTAAGACAGAGATTATCTTGAATTATCCAGAAGGGTCCATTTTAACCATGAGTCTTTAAAGGCAGAAGAGGAAGGCAGAAACCTCATAGCATTATGGTGTAAGGAGAAGTCCCAGAGAGCTGAAATAAGAGAAGGATTTGATCCAATGTTGTTACCAAGGCATGTTGGCAGACTCCAAAAGCTAAGAGCAACCCTGTCCATCAGCTAGCCAACAGTGACTCAGCTCGGCAAAGGGATGACTGGGAATTCTGCCAACAGCTTTCATGAACAAGGAAACAGATTCACCTCCAGAGCCTCCAGAAACAAACACAAACATGACAACACCTTTATGTGAGCCTGTGAAGCCCAGAGAAATGTCCCATCTTGATAATATTTCCAACTTAAAGAACTATGACACAATAAGTGAGGTGTTTTAAACAGCTCAAGGTTTAGCTATTTATTATACCATCAAGACAAACTCGTAAGACAGAGACATCCCCAAGACATGAGTGTGTTTTCTTCCATTTTCTCTATCCCTGATCCACTGTGTCACCATTGCCCCCTCCTAGTGTCTTAAGTTTCCCTTTTATTTGGAATTGAAGGGATTTAGAGAAGGAGAAAGCTATTCTCTTTTTAGTCTTATTCTTTTCTTGCTTTTCTCACAGGGCTTGCTTTCGCCTCACAGCAACAGTAAGGTGAAATCAGTGTTTTATTGGGCCAGTAGAGGCCAGATGGACTGCAGATAATATGTTGGGAACTGAGTCTGGATATGATGCTAGCCCATGGAGGGTCTTAACTCATGCTTTGAAAAGTTGATTTTTTTTTTTAAGTGTGGAAGGAAGTTATCAAGGAGTGTTAGGAAAAGGAGGGACATCATTCAATAGATTCTGTGGCTGGCATGTGTGGAATTTAGAAGATGCCAAGACGGGAAACTGGAAAGCTAGTTAGGGGTCTAGAAGTCATGGTGTGTGGGGGGGCACACGAAACATGCGGTAGGTTTATGGAGGCAGAGGTGCTGAGAATGGCCCATTGTGGGCTATAGTTTGAAGGTGCAGCGTACCAAAAAGATTCACTCCTTCACGTCATAACATCTCCTGCTGCTCACTTGATCTATAAACTCTTACCTCCTGCCTATCCCAAATGAACAAAGCACATTCCTTGTCACTCTGATACCAGCTGCGAGTGCTTGTTTCCACACAGGTGCTATCCTTGACTCTCTGTGCAGTCATTCCTTTACCCACAAAGCACCTTGGTCTCTTATGCCCAAAAAGGTCTGGCTAACTGGTTGAGTCCAGGCTTCAAGGTGACTGACACTCTACCCAGGAAGAATCCGCTTCCAGGGAGCTGAGCTACCCTGGCAAAGAGAATGCTGAGAATTGTGTGGTCCAGTTTACAGTAGGATTTAGAACATGGGTGAATGATTTTCATCATTGTGGGAATCTTAGAACTATTAAAAATGAAAGTGGTTTATCTTAGATTGCCAAATAAAAGATTAACTATTTATACATTCATTCCTCCTCTTAGGATATTCTTTTCTTTTGTTTTTCCTTACATTTTTTTTTTTATTCTTAAATACATGTCTTTTAGATCTGCAAAATGCCTTCAGCTACTTTGGAGTGTAGGATGAATTTCAATATGAAATGAATAAATTTATTTACATGAATAGACTACTTTTCTTTAAGGGTGTCTAGTGAAGATCTATGGGGAAATAATCTCTCAGCCTACCAAGGAAAGCTATGGAAGATATTTTAAAAGTGGCTTTTCATGTGTAAGGAAGGGACTGATGTTTTCATGTTCATTTTATTTGAACACAGGATGTTAATGAATGGGCTTGGGTATTTCTAGAACTTCATAAGAATACTGTAGGTATTTATTAGAAAATATTTATTTTTTGTTTGCATGTATATGCATGTATAGTATGTGCATATGTGTATAAGAGTATATTCATCTGTGCTTGGGTGCTCATGTGTGTGTCTGTGTTCAGAGGCAAAAGGACGACTTTGAGTGTTATCCTCAGATATGCTGACCACTTCATTTTGAGGCAGTGTTGTAGTCAGCTTCACATTGCTGGGATGAACATCCAAACCAGGCACAGCTTAGGGGAGGAATGGATTTATTTCAAGCTTCCAGATCCAGGGGGATATTCCATCAATGGTGGGAGAAGTTGCTTCCATACATCCAAACAGAGAAACAACCAAACAGCCAGCAATAAAAGATAAGTAACAGGCCTAACCCCCCACCCCCACCGGCAGCAACAGCAGGGATCCTGGCAGAGCCCAAACTTCTCTGCATGCCTTTTGGCTGAAATTCAGATCTGCCTCCAACATGCCTTAGGGCTGGACCACAGGATCTGCCCCCAGTGACACTGCCTCTAGCTGGAAGCCGGAGACAAGCTTCAATAAAACACTTGAGTCTATGGGGGACATACATTCAAATGACCATAGACAGTGGCTTTCATTGGCCTGGGGCTTACCTATTAGGCTAGATTGGCTTGCCACTGAACTCTAGGGATTTTTCTGTTTCTGCTTCTGTCTCACCAGGATTGCAGCTAGGGTTCACCATGCCTAGCATATATTGGGTATTGGGGCTCAAATTCAGATCTGTTTGCTAGACAAGCAGTTTACCAGCTAAGCTCCCTCCAGCCCTTGAAAAAATTTTAATACAAATAGTATTATGATATTTCAGTAAAGATAATAAGGGTGATTGTAATTAAGATTTTGGTGATTTTTAAAATATATTCTTTCATCTGTCAGAGACTATTTAACCATGATTCTTTGTAGAAAAGGTTAGATATGCACATAAGTTATATGAAATAATTTAAAAATAAAAATACAATTAATATTTGTCTTCCCTATAAATTTATTTAGAGAAAATATAACATTCAATTAAAATGTTTCAATTATTTTTCTGTGTAATAATGTATCACATTTGGATTATAATGTGGTATTTAAAGAAAAATTTATGAGCAAAATGCAATAGCAAGTGAAGTTTATGACTCTATCTTGTTTACAGTGCTTAAATTCAGATTGGGTTTGATGTGGTAATTGATATAAGTAAGAATTAACAGCCCAGATGTAACTATCTAATACTGTAACCAGAATAAATTTTTGGTTAATGATGACTAATTCATGAAATATTTCTAGGAGGTTTTTAACATTGCAACTCTAATCAGCAGGTAGAATTTAATAGCACCTGGATTAATCAAAAACTAATAAGATAAAATTGCTTCCTCTGTAGATACAGAAGAAAATTCTCATTTGCAATAGCTCTATTTGGATAGAGAAATTATTCATGATGTTTTTATTGAATTCCTAGAGGGTATAGCAGGATAGCAGAGAGTCTGCCCTGTGAGAGGCAAGATGGATGCTTGTGGATCAGAGATGAAGTCACAGTAAAATATATCCCATTAGGGCATTACAGAGGTTTATCAATGTTATTTGTCACTTACTTAATATGCACAATTCTCACACATGCTCACATAGTCCAGCTTTCAGTTGATTTTGCTCAATATTCAGTTTAATCAGGGAACTTTCTTAGAAAGGTACTACTTACCGCCTCTCAGACCTTTTCTTTTCACGTAAGATTGACTGGGACTTAGTACTGCCAAATTATTTGATAACTTGGTGAAAACTATTCATTATTTACATGATTTTCTGGTAGACCATGAGGATTTATTCCTCTAATTCCCAGCATAGTGGTTCATATCCTCTGTAGGCCTGATCTAGACTCATTGATTTGGGAGCAATTGTCCCACCGAGCCATGCAAACCAAGAGGTAATGACTGTAGTTGAGTTTATCAAGGACAGAATAGTGAGCCTCCACCTATGTTTAGAAGCACCAATTGCATTAGCCAGGATTCTACAGAGAAATAGAGCCAATAAGGATATGTATGTATGTATGTATGTATGTATGTATGTATGTATGTATGGATATAGATATATAGGAAGAATTTTTTATGAGGATTGGTTTATAAAAGTTTGGAGGCTGAGAAATCCCACAGCCTATAATCTACACATAAGATATCCAAGAAAGGAGGTAATGTAATTCTGGTTTTAGCCCAAAAACTTAAGAACCAGGAGCAACCTATGCCCCCAGTCAGGAGAAGATGGCTGTCTATATCAAAAAAGAATGGATTCACTATTCCTCTGTTGTGTGTGTGTATGTAGAGAGAGAGAGAGAGAGTGTGTGTGTGTGTGTGTGTGTGTGTAATATGCACATATGTGTGCAGATGCACTCCTCCATGTACATGCATATGGAAGCCAAAGAAGAATGTTGGGTGTCCTTTGCTTATTGCTCATCCACATATTTCTTTCCATGAGGTGGATCTCTTCCTTAACCTAGAGCTACTATCCATCAGTGAGCCCCAGCAATTCTCTGATCTTAAGTCCCTCCACCACCCTGGACCAGGGTCAGCATGCTTGGCCATGCCCAGCCTTCTTATTTGTGTTCTGGGGAGTTTACCCTGGCTGTCTTCAGCTGGGGAGGCCCTCATACTTAAACAGCAAGCAACCTAACTTCTGACCCATCTCTGCAGCTCTTCCTTTGACTTTTTGTACAAGTTCGGTCATATTGCCAATATGATGCTTATTTCACATTGGTGACGGTGATCTTTACTCAATCCACCCACACAAATCCTAACATCTTCTGGAGCATACATAGAAACCATGTTTCATATTTTGTTATTATTTTTTATTTTTATTTACTTATTTGCAAGGAGAGAGAGAGAGAGGGAGGGAGAATATAGGCACACCCAGGCCTCTAGCAAATGAACTCAAGATACATGTGCCACTTTCTTTTTTTTTTTTTTTGGTTTTTCGAGGTAGGGTTTCACTCTAGCCCAGGCTGACTTGGAATTCACTATGGAGTCTCAGGGTGGCCTTGAACTCATGGCGATCCTCCTACCTCTGCCTCCCGAGTGCTGGGATTAAAGGCGTGCGCCACCACGCACGGCTACATGTGCCACTTTCTGCATCTGGTTTTATGTGGGTACTGGGGAATCTCAGCCCAGTCAAGGTGACACATAATGTGAACCATCACAGTGATATGCCATGGGCATCAGTTTTAGGTTACATTGCTATAGCCTTACAAATGCCTTTGTGAGTTTATGAGAATGTGGTTTGCTACTCTGAGCTTTAAACAAATTCCTCTAGTTTAAAGACAAGTGAAAATATATTTTCTGTATCATTTGATATTTGTAGTTATAAATGGCTGATTTATATTTATAATTGACTTTGACTTTGTTTTTCATTTTAAAGCCTCTGGTCATGAGACCAATATGAGTTTAATAGTATATACTTCATACTTTCACCTGTTTTATATTGTCAGTGAACTAACAGTAGGAGAACATCAGACAAAGTTGTCCCTTGATATTTCTCATGTTGATTGTTTGTTTTTGTTTTTGGTTTTTTTTTTATTTTTTATTTTTTATTTTATTTTATTTTATTTTATTTTATTGGTTTTTCGAGGTAGGGTCTCACTCTGGCCCAGGCTGACCTGGAATTAACTATGTAGTCTCAGAGTGGCCTCAAACTCACGGCGATCCTCCTATCTCTGCCTCCCGAGTGCTGGGATTAAAGGTGTGCACCACCATGGCTGGCTTTTGATTGTTTTGTAATCAGAGAGACAGAGAAAGAGAATTAGTGCTCCAGGGACTTCAACCACTGTAATCGAACTCCAGATGCATGTGTCATCTTGTGCTCGTGGGACCTTGTGTATTTGTGTTTTTGATTTAGGTGAGACCTGGAGAGTCGAACATGAGTCCTTAGGTTTCACAGGCCAGCACATTTACTGCTAAGCCATCTCTCCAAACTTCATGTTGATTTAATGGAAACTTATTTATTTTTTAATTTTACATTTTGCATACAACACTAAAATTGTTTGAAGAAGCTTTTGTTTGTTTCATGTGCTATTGTTTGTTACAAGTTTATGATAAACACAAACACAAATATTAATCTGATAAAATTTAAATACATTAAATATCTATTTAGCAACTTATTTGCTAAATAAAAATATTTTGGGTTTTTAACAAAGCTCTCAGGCTAATTGTAAAATAAATATTATTTGAAATGATACTGCATATATCTTAGATTCAGTTATATTTGAATTAAATCTATCTTTCTAGACCTAAGATTCTTTGACATTAGGGAGTCTGATTGGATATTTCTAATAAGAACTAAACTCTTTGTCATAGAGTAGCTTAAAATCCTGACTGAAATCTTGTCCACATAGTTGGGGAATGGTTTAATTCCTCCTATTACATGATAATTTAATTTCTAGAAGCTCATACATCCATCTAATCTACTACCTTACTGCCACATTTTAACATAAAGCTTGGAATCACTGGACTGTAGAACCAAAGAATATATGTTGGCAACAGCTAAAATTAAATTTTTTGTTTATTTTGTCTATGACATCTTTAATTGAAAAATTCAAATATCCCTTTTTAAACAGTAGATGGCACTAAAATATATCATGATACATTTTATTATTCATAAAGAGGTAATAATAAGTTCATGGCTCTGAAAATTGTAGTTTCTTTCATTGCATTATTTACACATGTAAAATTAAGTATGCTCTACTTATAATAATGGGCAATTAGCATACTTAGAAATCCACAATTCATAATTAGGAGTTAGAGTCCTATTGTAGTGCCCTATAGATGTTATTGGTCACTTTTCTTTATCACATAAGGTTACACCCCTGAAAATTCTGTCACAGGAAGAAATATGCTGCCAATAAAAGTAATGAATAGATTTTTGAGCTATTTGATAATTTGATTAATTGTAAGACATCAATCATATACCAGTTAGGAAAAGATTTAAATTCACGATACACAATTCTACCTTCAACAGAAATAAAATAAAATTTATGCTGCTCCATGAGGATAGTATTGGCCATTAATCCAAGGGATACTGAAAATTAGTAACTGCACAGAACAGTTTTAAATGCTCTGAAATCTCATGATGCAGAGGCTTTCCTGAATTTGGTAGCATTCTGAAAAAATTTACCAGCATCTGTAATGTTTCATGAAGCTGGACAAAACATTATTTACTATCAAGAATAAGCAAATTTTTAGAGTAAAGACTGAATTATATTCTTTGCCCTGTGGAGACATGATTGAAGAACACAGCCACTGTTGGATGTCAGATAGTAGAGGATTCCAATCATTACATGACTGTGGATCTGGCAATTTTTGCAGTATTCATCTGATTTAAAAGGTTTTGTTATTTATTGTGACTTCTTTTCTCATTCCAAATACATATTAATCTTTACATGTTATTATGGATTAATCTTTACATGTTATTATGGACTCTTTTTCATTAATAAGGGCTAAGCTTTCTCTAATACATATCTGGGTCCATCCATTCCAACTCCTTCTAAGATTTGTGAATGCCGTGTTTCTGTTTAACTCTGGCCTTATCTATACTCAACTTTAGCTTACACTCCAAAAAAATGCAGCTATTCATTTTGATTCCATGTAGTTTTGGCTGCTGTGCATTTCTTTGTTTTGTTCTTTGTTTTATTTTTTTATTTTTTATTTTTTATTTTTTTGGTTTTTCGAGGTAGGGTCTCACTCTAGCCCAGGCTGACCTGGAATTCACTATGGAGTCTCAGGGTGGCCTCGAACTCACGGCGTTCCTCCTACCTCTGCCTCCCGAGTGCTGGGATTAAAGGCGTGCACCACCATGCCCGGCTTTGTTCTTTGTTTTATAACCCCTTCTTTGCCGTTACCTTTTTAATTTCTGCTAGTCTACACTTACCAGATCTTCTCTATATATCATTTCCCCAAAGAAAAAGGCTCTGATCTTTCCAACACCTCTGTATTTCCTCAAGCCTGATAAGAATAATTTCTCCCTCATCGAGGAAACTGCCTTTATTTCTTATGTGACACATTTCTATATTTGAATTATGTTATTTATGAATATATTATTTCCACTGTTGAGCTCTTGACTGCCTAGGGAAAGGACCTAAATCATATCCAAACCCCATTATACATATAACAAGATAAATTAATGAATACATGCATGTTGTTTGATCTGAGGGTCATAGCCCATGTTTTTCTCTGCTTGTTTATTTGAACTCTTAGGTATATTCTAATATTTAAAGTATAACAACCAGAAGCTGTTAGAAAAAATAAAAGATGCTTTCTTTTTATGCTTATAAGAAATATGGTGGGGCGTGTTGGTGAACACCTTTAATCCCAGCACTTGGGAGGCAGAGGTAGGAGGACCGCTGAGAGTTTGAGGCCATCCTGAGACTACGTAGTGAATTCCAGGTCAGCCTGGACTAGAGTGAGACCCTACCTCGGTGCACGCCTTTAATCCCAGCACTCGGGAGGCAGAGGAGGAGGATCGCCTTGAGTTTGAGGCCACCCTGAGACTACATACTGAAATACAGGTCAGCCTGAGAGTGAGACCCTACCTCGAGAAACGAAAAAAAAAAAAAAAAAAAAAAAAAAGAGCATAAAGATATAAACCCTGCAATAATTCCATGGGTTCTTTTAGTCCCTTTGCAAGGAGATAACATTGCCTTTAAATGGATTCTGTATCAATTGCTCCAGAATTGAGCAAGTACCTGAAAAGTAGAATGTGGAGTTTTTAAGGATAAGTTCCCAGGAGTGGTATAACTGGGCAATAAATTAGATCTAGTTTTAGCTTTATGAGAAACGTCCATGCTGATTTCCATAGTGGCTGCCCCAGTTTACATTTTCACTAAGAGTGAAGAAAGTAAGGGTCCCTCATTTCTGACAACCTCTCCAGCATTTGTTGTCATTTGATTTTTTGATGATACATGTTCTGACCAGCGTAAGATGAAATCTCAGAGTAGCTTTAATTTACATCTCCCAGAAAGCTAAAAATGTGGAACATTTAAAATACATTTATTGAGAGAGGGGCTTCCTGTTAAGATGGTGTCAGCCTAACCTCACCTCACTTCATGGGGAAGGAAAGGCAAGACCCTTAAGGTTCATGTTTTTTCTGTTTTTTTATTTAGGGGTTTGCTGATTCTAGTTGACTTCCAGTAGAAAGGTGTGGAGGAGCAAAATAGGGAATCCACTGATTCCCATGCTCTTGGGTAGCCCTCCAGTCCCCCTATCCCCTAAAGCAGCTGTACTAGCTACAGTCCCAGTAGGAGGACACTCCTGTACTAACTGCAGGCCAAGTGGACCCAAGCTGGCAGGCTAGGCCCCTGCCCTATGCTTTCCAGCCATGGCACAGAGCTCCATGGGTGCAACTGCCGTCCCAGTTGGCATTCCTGCCCTAGCCTTTCTGACCCCCACACACGATTGCTGTCCAAGTCTCCAACACCCCTTTCCACGCCTGAACAGGGACCCAGGTCATCAAGCCAGTGTCCCCACCTTAGCCTTTCTTGAGTTCTGCACAGAATCCCTGGCCCAGTTTCCATTCTTAGTCTAGCCTTGTTGACCCCTGCACATAAGATCACCTTTCTGAACCCCATACACCTGATCATGGGCCTACTTAACTACTACTAACCCCCTCTGGCCACTAAACAGGGAATCTGCCAGGTGTCCCCACCTTAAGCTTTCTGTGCTCCACATATGATCACCAATCCACTCACTACTACCCCCCTCACCCCTGAACAGGGACCCAGGGTAGTGACTTGGCCCTAGCCTTTCTGAACTCTTCTGCCAATTGCTGTTCCACTGAACACTGCCCCCCTCTATTTCTGGCCAACAAGGTAGTGTCTCACACCCTAAGCTTTCAGAACTATTGTGATGGGCAGACCACAGTAATAAAAGTAATAGCACTAGCCAGGCATGGTGGCGCACACCTTTAATCCCAGCACTTGGGAGGTAGAGGTAGGAGGATCACAGTGAGTTCAAGGCCACCCTGAGACTACATAGTCTATTCCAGGTCAACCTGAGCCAGAGTGAGACCCTACCTTGGAAAACCAAAATCAAAAAACAAAACAACAACAACAAAAAAACAAAACAAAACAAAAGAAAAACAAAGAAAAGTTATAGCATGACCCGTATACCTCAACAAGGAGGGGCCAAGGGGAGGGGGCAGGTCATGGATGAGCCTAATAATGGTACCAAACTGACTGTAAAAAAAAAAATAAATAAAATAAAAAATAAAAATGAAAAAAAAAGTTCTAAATTCTAAAAATCCAAAAAAAAAAAAATAATAAGTTATAGCACAAAAAATCAAGTGCAAGTAAATCCTGCTAGATTGACCAGTCCCACAATGGACGTTTCTAAACAAATCATAGAAGAGACAATAGGACCAGAACCCCAAAATGAAGATTAAAAATTATACAATCCTGACCAAGCAAATAGCAGAAATTGCAGAAAATCAACAAAGGTCCACTAATTGTATGAATGGTATGCTCGCTAGATTAGACCTAATGGAAAAGAACCAGGAAGGGTTCCTAAGGCAGTTAAATGATCTGAAGGACAGAAGAAAAAAAAAGTGGACCTCAATAACCATCTGGCTAAGCTCAATGAAGACATAAAAAAATGCAAACATGAACTCCAAGAAGCATTAAGAAAATCAGAAAATGACATGAAAAGGGAACTTGACAGAGAGGGTTGGGAACTATACATAATAAAATCAGTGGAAAATATGAACCAAATTGAATGAGTCCAAAACTCTATAGAAGCTTTCAAGAATAAAATCAGCCATGTGGAGGATAGAAACTCAGAACTGGGAGACAAAACAGAAGGAACAGTTCATGAGTCCAAAAGTTTCAATAAGTTCAAAAATTTATGTGAACAGAACATGAGGAAACTGTAGGATACCCTTAAGTGTCCCAACATTTGGATCATGAATATCAGAATGGGAAGAAATACAGACCAATGGCATGGAGAACTTATTCAACAAAATTATCAAAGAAAACTTTCCCACTCTCTCAAAAGAAGGTCCATCAAGTTGTAAGAAGCTAGCAGAACTCAAAACAGACTAGACCAAAGACAAAATTCTCCAAGACATATTATCATTAAGACTCTAAAAATTGATCACAAAGAGAAAGTCCTAAAGGCAGCTGGGGAGAAGCAGCACATTACATATAAAGGAAACCCCATCAGAATTATTGCAGACTTCTCAATGGAAACCCTAAAAGCCAGAAGGGCCTGGAGTGGAACATGGCAAACTCAAAGAATTTATGGCTTCCAACCCAAACTAATCTACCCAGCAAAAATATCCCTCATAATAGATGGTGAAAGAAAAACTTTCCGTGATAAAACTCAGCTTTACAATTGTATGAACCCAAAGCCCAACCTACAGAGAGAACTTCAAGGAATACTCCACACAGAAGATTCAAATAACCAACCTCAAATGCCTATGAGAAGCAGATCACAATAACAAAACTCAGCAAAGGCACAAAAACTACAAAGGCCAAAAAAACACCAAACCATATAAACCACCACAATATGGCAGGTATTAACTCAAAACTCATAGTCATTACCCTAAATATGAATGGCCTTAATTTACCCATAAAGAGACATAAGCTAACAGGGTGGATGAGAAAATTAGAGCCCTCAATCTGCTGTCTTCAAGAAACCCACCTCACCAGTAAAGACATACACCTCCTCAGGGTGAAAGGGGGGTGGTGATATTCCAAGCAAATGAAAATAAGGAGCAAGCAGGTATAGCTATACTTATATCAGATAAAATAGACTTCAACCAAAAATAATCAAAAAGACATAGAAGAACACTTCTTACTTATCAAGGGAACAATCACCAAGAGGATATCACAATCATTAATCTTTATGCACCAAACACAGTTGCACCAAAATTCATAAAACAAAACCTACTTGACAATAAAACAGAAATAACCACCAACACCATCATAGTTGTGGACTTCAATACTGCGCTATCAGCAATACATAGATCATCCAAACAGAAAATTAACAGGGAAGTAAGAAAGTTCAGCAATACCATAGATCAAGTAGACCTAATGGACATCTACAGAACATCCTACCCAAAATCCACATATTACACATTCTTCTCAGCAGTCCATGGAACCTTATCTAAAATAGATCTTATACTGAATCATAAAGCTTGACTCCATATATTTAGGAGGATCAACATAACTTCCTGCATGATATGTGATCATAATGCTGTATTGTTAGAAATTAACAGCAAAAGATGCACCAGGAACCCAACCAACTTCTGGAAACGGAACAACACACTCTTAAAGAATAAATGGGTAGTAAACAAAATAAAAAATGAAATTGAAAAATTTCTAGAAATGAATGACAATGAGAACACAATGTACCAAATCTTATGGGACACAATGAAGGCAATCCTCAGGGAAAAATTCATTGAGCTAAATGCCGTCATAACAAAGACAGAGAGATCCCAAATCAATAACCTAACCATCCACCTAAAGGCATTGGAAAAACAAGAAGTACCCTACTCAAAAATCTCCAGATGGAAAGAAATAATTAAGATCAGAGTAGAAATCAATGAATTTGAAACTAAGAAAACAATTAAGAAAATTGCTCAAACAAAGACCTTGTTCTTTGAAAAAATAAACAAGATTGATAAACCCCTGGTCAATGTGATCAAGCAAAAAAAGAGACAAGTCTAGTTAACAAAATTAGAAATGAAAAAGGAGAGATGACAACAGATGTAAGTGAAATTGGGAGAATCATTAGGACTTACTTCAAAAACCTTTATCCCACAAAATTGGGTAATAGGGAGGAAATGGATGAATTTCTGGACACATACTACCTACCAAAGCTAAACTCAGCAGATTAATCTCTTAAACAAACCTATCAAAACCACCAAGATTGAAAGGGTAATCAAAAAAGTCCCTAAAAAGAAAAGTCCAGACCCAGATGGCTTCTTAGCTGAATTCTATCAAACCTTCATGGAAGAACTGAAACCAACTTTTATCAAATTGTGCCACATGGTCAGAGAACAGATAAAGCTCCCCAACTCCTTATATGAAGCAAGTATCACCCCAATACCAAAACCAGGCAGAGATGCCACAAGAAAAGAAAACTACAGGCCTATTTCCCTGATGAACTTAGATGCAATGATCCTGTACAAAATCCTTGCAAACCAAATTCAATAGCACATCAGAAGCATTATCCACAGGGCTGGAGGGATGCCTTAGTTGTTAAGGCACTTGGCTGCAAAACCAAAGGACCCAAGTTCAATTCCCCAGGACCCATGTAAGCCAGATGCACAAGGGGATGCATGCATCTGGAGTGTGTTTGCAGTGGCTGGAGGCCCTGGTGCACCCATTCCCTCCCTCTCTCTCCCTCTTTTTCTATTAAATAAATAAATAAATACATAAATAAATAAATAAATAAATAAATAAATATCATATTGAAAAACAGCATTATCCACCTGAATCAAGTAGGCTTCATCCCAAGAATGCAGGAATGGTTCAACATGTGGAAATCTGTCAATGTAATATACCACATAAATAAGCTTAAACACAAAAAACACATGATCATTTTGATAGATGCAGAAAAGGCCTTTGACAAAATACAACATCATTTCATGTTCAAAACATTGGAAAGTATTGGCATGGAAGGTCTATATCTCAACATAATAAAGATCATATGTAAAGATCCTAAAGCCTAAACAATATTTAATGAGGAGAGACTGAAGGAATTCCCATTGAGATCAGGAACAAGACAGGGGTGTGCACTCTCACCTCTACTTTTCAACATAGTACTGAAAGTTCTAGCTCAAGCAGTGAGACAGGAGAAAGAAATAAAAGGGATACAAATTGGAAAGGAAGAAGTTAAGTTAGCCCTATTTTCAGATGACATGATTCTATACAAAAGTGACCCAAGAACCTCCATCTCAAAACTCTTAAAAGTGACTAACTCCTTCAGTAAAATAGCAGGATACAAAATCAATGCACGAAATCAGTAGCTTTTCTATATGCAAATGACAAAGATACAGAGAAAGAAACAAATGACATTGTTTCATTTTCTATAGCATAGAAAAAACCTTGGCATAACATTAACAAAGGAGGTGGACGACCTTTACATTGAAGACATAAAAAACACTTAAGAAAGAAATTGAGGAGGACTTGAGAAAATGGAAAGACCTCCTATGTTCCTGGATAGGCAGAATTAACATTGTGAAAATGGCAATCTTTCCAAAAGCAATATATAGATTTAATGCAATACCAGTAAAAATCCCAACATCTTTCTCAAAAAAAAAAAAAAATCTCAAAATTCATATGGAATGGCAGAAGGCCTCAGATAGCCAAGCATATCCTCAGCAAAAGAAACACCTCTGGAGGCATCACCACACCTGATCTAAAGCTATACTACAAAGCCACGGTAATAAAGACCACTGGGATCTCAGGAAGCTGAAAAGCTTTTACACAGACTAACTTACAATAAACAGAGCCAATAGATTACCCACAGAATGGGAGGAAAATTTTGCTGGATACACATCGGACAGAGGCCTAATTTCTAGATTCTACAAAGAACTTAAAAACCTAAACATTAAAAAGCCAAACAAAATGGGGCAGAGAACTGCACAGACAGTTCTCAGAGGAAGAAATACAAATGGAAAACATACACTTAAGAAAATATTTAACATCTCTAATCATCAGAGAAATGCAAATTAAAACAACTGTGAGATTCCACCTTACTGCAGTTAGGATAGTAAACATTAAAAATTCTAATGGCAAGTGCTGGTGAGGTTGTGGAGAAATAGGAACCCTCATTCAATGTTGGTGGGAATGCAAGCTGGAACAACCACTATGGAAAGAAATATGGAGACTCCTAAAAAGGAGGGCTATATAAGTACCAACAGACCAAGTTATTCCCTTACTGGACATTTACCCTACAAGCTCCAAAACTCAGCTCAGAGATATTTGCTCAAACATGTTTATAGATGCTCAATTCATAATAGCTAAGAGCTGGAATCAATCCATATGTCCATCATTAGATGTCCATCATTAGATGAATAGATAACTAAGTATCTGAAGTATCTATGGATTCTTTCAGTTGACTGAGCTATCTTGTATTTCCTCAATGTGTTTATTCATTCTTTCAGGTTTTTTTTTTTTTTTTGTATGTACATATCGTAACAGTGCTTTGGAAAAATTTATCTGGAATTTCTTCTAAGTAGCCCTCCTAGGAGTGCTGTTCTTTAGGGAGAAACATTCATGGTGAGGATACATTGCATTGGATTGTGTGTGTGCGTGCGTGCGTGCGTGTGTGTGTGTGTGTGAATAAGAGAGAGAGAGAGAGAGAGAGAGAGAGACAGAGACAGAGGCAGAGACAGAGAGAGAGAGATTTGTTTTGTGTTGGGAACTGGAGACAATCTTTTGGACCTATCAAGATTGCTTGTTTCATACTATTGGCTTCACTAGGCATTGAGAAGGATACAGGAGTGGGTTTGAGCAAAAGACTCCTATCACATATACAGCGCTCCCGCCATAGTCTTTACCAACTTTATGACTGCTCCAAAGTCTCAAGTCTCATCTAAGATTCAAGACTGTCATTTTTTTGAGAAATTTACTTTTTTATTGACAACTTCCATAATTACAGACCATAAACGATGATAATTCTCTTCCCCCCCCCCACTTTCTCCTTCACAAATCCACTCTCCATCATATCCCCTTCTTCTCTGTATAAATCTTTCTTTTAGTTTGATGTCATCATCTTTTCCTCTTCTTATGTGGGTATTGTGAAGGTGGTGCTAGGCAATGCAAGGTCATGGATATTCAGGCCAATTTCTGTCTGAATGATTGTATTGTATGCAGTCCTACCCTTCCTGTTGCTCTAACATTCTTTCCACCACCTCTTCCAGAATGGACCCTGAGTCTTGGAAAATGTGATAGAGATATTTCAGTGCTGAATACTCCTCTGTACCTTCTTCTCAGCACTGTTTTGCCTTTTGGGTCATACCAGTGGTTACCACCATCTGAAAATAGAAACTTTTCTAACCAAAAGTGAGAGTAGCATTAATATATGGGTATGGACATTAAGTAAAGTGCTTACAGGGCAGTTTGGTGACCATAATATATGCATTTAGTCATACAAGACCAAGCATTACACTCCTGAGGCTTATGACCTCCCCTGCTACAAGTTTTTGCCCTCTAGTTCAATAGAGAGCAGTTGGTTTCCCCCATAACAGACATGCCACTATTGTACCTCTTTGGTCATTTGGTCTGGCTGGCCAAACTTAAGTCTTGCAGTATCCACTGTTTTCCCTGATAATGACTTCTGTCTCCCATAGAGCTGCATGCAGTACAGCTTTTTCTACCTTTCTGTCAACTGGGGAGAGGTTTTTAGCTCACCTCTACCTTGATTTCTCAGTGACATTGCAGTCCAGGCACATGGAATCTTCAGCAATAGGGACTTTTCATTTATTTCTGGTGGAAAACCAAGAGCCTTGAAAATTGCCTGTAATATTTTGGAGGCATCAGGTACCTCCCTGGACAATAACTCACTGGAAGATATCCCATCCCTGGTACTGAAATTTTTCTAGTAACAGTCTATGGCCTCTGGGTGTGCCATTATTCAAAAATGTACATTCCTATATGTTACTCACAACATCTTGAATTTTCATTAACCCTCCCACATACTTCTTTTACTCAGTCTCTTCCCATGACCTCACTTAGGCCATTGCACACCCAGTAATCTGTTTGTCTCTTACATATGTACCATACCATCCCCTTAAGTTCTCCCCACTCCTCCATCTTTTATAGCTCTTTTTCTAGATTACTCGCCTCTGCTACCAACTTTTACTCCAACTCACATACAAGTCTAAATATTTGTAGCTAGGTTCCACATATGAGAGAGAACATGTGGCATTTGGCTTTCTGGGTCGGGGTTACCTCACTTAGTATAAGCCATTTCAGATCCATGCATTTCCCTGAAATTTTCATAATTTCATTTTTCTTTATTGCTGAATGGAATTCCACTGTTTACATGTACCACATCTTCATTATCCACTCATCAGTTAAAGGACATATAGGCTGGTTCCATTTCCCAGCTACTGTGAATAGAGTGGCAATAAACATGGTTGAGTATATATCTCTAAGGTAGTGAGAAGAGACCTTAGAATATGCCTAGGAGTGGCATAGCTGGGTCATATGGTAAATCTATTTTTATCTGTCCCAGGAACCCCCACACTGATTTCCACAATAGCTCTACCAGATTACATTTCCATGAATAGTGTAGAAGGGTTCTTCTTATTTTGCATTCTCCCAGCATTTATTGTCTTTTGTTTTGTTGATGATAGCCATTCTGATAGGAGTGAGATGGAATCACAAAGTAGTTTTAAATTGCATTTCCTTCATGGTGAAATATGTAGAACTTATTTATTTATCTATTTAAGAACAACAGAGAGAGAGAAAGATGCAGAGAGAGAGAGAGAGAGAGAGAGAAGAGAGAGAGAGAGAGAATGGGCACATCAGGACCTCCAGCCACTGCAAACAAACTCCAGATGCATACGCCCCCTAGTGCCTGGCTAACGTGGGTCCTGGGGAATCAAGCCGTGAACTAGGGTCCTTAGGCTTCACAGGCAAGCGCTTAACTGCTAAGCCATCTCTCCAGCCCTGCAGAACACTTTTTAGATGTTTATAGGCCATCTGTATTTCTTCGTCTGAGAGCTCTCTGTTTAGTTCCATGGCCCATTTTTTAAAATTCGGTTGTTTTATTTCCTAATTTTTGTTTTCCTGAGTTCTTTGTATATACTTGATTTAATCCTTTGTCAGATGTATAGCTGGCAAGGATTTTCTACCATTCTGAAGGTTGTCTCATCACTGTATTCATGGTGTCTTTTGCTGTACAAAAAAACCCTTTTAATTTCATGAGGCTCCAGTGGCTGATTAGTGGTTTTATTTCCTGAGCAACAGGGGTTATATTCAGAAAGTCATTGCATATGACAATATGTTGAAGGATTTCCCCTACTTTTTTTCTAGCAGTTTCAGAGTTTCAGGTCTGATATTAAGGTCTTTGGTCCATTTAGACTTGACATGCATGGAGAGAGATAAAGTTCAATTTTTATCCTTCTACATATAGATATCCAGTTTTCCCACCACGATTTGTTAAAGATGCTCTTTTCTCCAATGAATATGTTTTGCCATATTTTTCCAAAAATCTTATGGCTATTTCTGCCTAGATTTACATCTGGGTGCTCTATTCTGTTCCATTGATCTACATATCTGTTGTTGTGTCATTACCATGCTATTTTTGTTACTATGACTCTGTAATATAGCTAAAATTGGGTATAGTGATACCACCAGCCTTATATTTGTTGTTCAAAATTTTCTTGGATATTCAAGGTTTTTTGTACTTCCAAATGAATTTTAGGATTTATCTTCTATTTCTGTGAAAAATGCCATTGGAATTTTGATGGGAATTGAATTAAATGTATAGATTACTTTTGGTAAGATTGACACTTTTACAATATTGGTTCTTCCAATCCAAGAAGATGGTATGTCTTTCCATTTCCTAATGTATTGTGCAATGTCTCTCTTGAGTGTTTTAAAGTTTTCATTGTAGAGATTTTAGAGATCCTCCACTTCCTTGGTTAGGTTTATTCCAACATACTTTTTTTTTTGAGGCAATTTTGAGTGGCAGTGATTCCCTGATTTCATCCTCAGCATGTTTGTTGTTAGTATATAGAAAAGCTACTGATTTCTATATGTTTATTTTGTATCCTTCTATAATGCTGAAAGTATCAGCTGTAACTGTTTGCTGGTAGCATCTTTAGGGTCTTTTATGTATAGAATCATATCATTTACAAATAATGATTATTTGATCACTTCCTTTACAATTTGTATCCCTTTTATGTATGTTTCTTGTCTTATTGTTATAGCTAAGACTTCTAGTACTGTATTAAATAAAAGTGGGGACAGTGGACACCCTGTCTTATTCCTTATTTTCGCGGAAAAACTTCAAGATTTTCCCCATTTAGTATTATGTTGACTGTAGGTTTGTCATAAATAGCCTTTGTTATGTTAAGATATGTTCCTTCTATTCCCAATTTCTTTAGGACTTTTATCATGAAGGGATATTGGATTTTGTCACATTTCTTTTCTGCATCTATTGTGATGATCATGTGAATTTTGTCCTTCAGTCCATTTATATAATATATTACATTTATTGATTTGTGTATGGTGAACCATCCCTGCATCTCTTGGATAAATCCTACTTGGTCGAGGTGAATGATCTTTTTGATATATCCCCTTATTCTCTTTGCCAATATTTTGCTGCGAATTTTTGAATCAATTTTCATGAGGGAAATTGGTCTATAACTTTATTTTAGTTTTTGTTCTGACTTTGTCTGCCTTTGGTATCAGGGTGATGCTAGCTATGTGAAAGGAGTTTGGTAGTATTCCTTTCCTTTTCTATTTTATGGAAAAGTTTGAGAAACAATGGTGTTAGTTCTTCCATGATGGTCTGGTAAAATTCTCCATTGAATCAGTCTGGACCTGGACATTTTTTAGTTGGGAGATTTTTTTTTTTTATAATTGCTTGGATCTCCATCCTTGCTATAGGTTGTATTAGTTAGGGTTCTCTAGAGGAACAGTACTGCTAGAATAAATTATATTAAAAAGAGAATTTATTGGATTAGCTTATGGTAGTCCAATAGCAGTTACAGGACTGAGAATTAAGGAACCCTGTAGCTACTCAGTCCATGTGGCCAGATTCCTCAGTAGTCCCAATCTAGCACTGAAGGCCTGTAGGCTTCCTGAGGAGCTGCTGGGTTTCAGTCCACATGGGTCTTCAGTTGATGCTGTTCTTCAGTCCATGCTGGTCTTCAATCCACCCTGGAAAGCAGCAAGCAGCTCTGGCAGCCAAATGGAAAGAAGGGGCTCTTTTTACTCAGAGCTTCCATATATAAAGTTCCCATCTGAGAGGGGCCATCCACTCTGGGGAAAGGGCTCACTCTGGGTGAAAGAATTCTTTCTTCAGTTAATCCTTCCTGGAAGCAACCTCAGAGACCCACCCAAAAGGGATTTCTGTGGATTACTAAATATATCAAGTTGACAACACCTTAACCATCACAAGTCCTTGTCAACTGGACACCAAACCATATCTCCTTACATCATACTTAATTTCCAAATGAAAACAGTAACAAGCTCATAATTCTGCCTGACATGGTATAACTATCCCATGTACAACTGGAAATGCAAAATCTTCCCCCCAACACAAAGCAAGGTTCCTTGATGAATGCTGAATCTCTAATATTATAGGTCTAATATGAATTCAACAACAGTTAGCTAGTGACATAATCTTAAAATTGGTGTAGATATGTACAAACACTCTGTATCAAGTTAAGACAAAAACATTGCAATTACAGTCCTTGTTTTTGTGACTGGTCACATGGCCTTGGCTGGTATTTGTAACTACCTTCTTCAACTACCCATTCTGTATTTCCTCCTCCTTCAGCAAACACCTCAGCAGGTCTTGGCTCTTTACCTGGAGGGGTGACCCATACCTTCATTCCTGAAGCATCTGGGCCATCTATCACACAGAAGATGGCAGGGCCTTGCTCCAAAATCCCAAGGACCTCTGCTGTGATTCACCTATTGGGGCCTGCCAAAGGCTCCCAATGGCATCCCTATCTGCCACTGACACCTCAAATACCATCAGATCTGCTTGATCATATGCGCCAAGGGGCAGAGCAGCCTGCACAACAGCCTGGATTTGTTGAAGAGCCTTCTCTTGTTCTAGGCCCCATTGAAAATTAGTAGATTTCTGAGTCAATTAGTATATAGGACAAAGTAAGACACCCAAGTGAGGAATGTGCTGTCCTAAAAATCTAAATAGGCCCATTAGACATTATGCTTCTTTCTCAGTGTTAGGAGGGTCCATATGCAAGAACTTATCCTTCACCTTAGAAGGAATATCCCTTCATGCCACACATCACTGAACTCCTAGAAATTTCACTGAGGTGGGAGGTCCTTGAATTTTGGATGGATTTATTTCCCATCCCCTGATGCACATATGCTATATCAGCAACTCCAGAGTGGTTGCCACCTTCTGCTCATTTGATCCAGTCAGCATAATGTCATTGATATAATGGACTAATGTGACACCTTGTGGAAGGGACAGACAATCAAGATCCCTGTGAACTAAGCTATGACACATGGCTGGAGAGTTAATACAAGCTTCACGTAAAACAGTAAAGGTGTACTGCTGACCTTGCCAGCTGAAGGCAAATTGCTTCTGGTGGTCTTTATGGACAGGTATGGAGAAGAAAGCATTCACAAGATCAGTAGCTACATACCAGGTACCAGGAGATGTATTAATCTGCTCAAGTAAGGAAACTACATCTGGTATAGCAGCTGCAATTGGAGCCAACACCTGATTAAGTTTCTGATAATCCACTATCATTCTCCAGGATCTGTCTTCTGAACAGGCTAGAAAGGAGAGTTAAAGGGAGATGTGATAGGAATCACCACCCATACATCCCTCAAATGCTTTATAGTGGCATTAATTTCTGCATTCCCTCCAGGGATGCAATACTGTTTTTGATTCACTGTTTTCTCTGGTGGTGGGAGGCTAAATGGCTTCCATTTGGCCTTTCCAACCATAATAGCCCTCACTTCACAAGTCAGGGAACCAATGTGGGGGTTCTGCCAATTCCTAAGTATATCTATCCCAATTATTCATTCTGGGACTGGGGAAATAACCACAGGGTGAGTTCAGGGACCCACTAGTCCCACTGTCAGTCTACCATTTGCCAAAACTCTATTGATCACCTGACCTCTGTAAGCACCTACTTTAACTGGAGAGCCATGATGCTTTTTGGGTCTCCTGGAATCAATGTCAATTCAGAGCCAGTGTCCAGTAGGCCCTGAGACATCTGATTATTTCCTTTCCCCCAGTGTACAGTTAGTTACCCTAGCAAAAGGCTGCAGGTCCCTCTGAGGAAGGATAGGAGTAAGTTAATATTAAAACTTTTGGGGATGGTAGGAGGGTCCTTCCTCTAGGGTACCCAGCTACCCCTTCAATCAAAGGGCTCAGGATCTGTAAACTGGCTCAAGTATGGTAATTGATTAAGAGAACTTGATTCTCTGTTGCTATAACTCAACGTGGCTTTATGTTCCTTTGCTCTGGAACTTTTCTACTTACATAGATCAAGTGGTAACTCAGTAGTAGGCTTCTTATCTATTTGACTTCTGGGAACACTATGGTTAATCAGCCAGTGACAAAGTTCCATACAAGTCATACCTTTATGTGCACAATTTTGCCTACACTGTCTATTATGTAAAACACGCTCACCTCACCATTGGTGATTCAGAACTGCCACTTGGCCCTTGTTACCCTGAGATCCAGTGAGACTCATCACATCTAAGTTGCCTAATACAGCAACTACAGCTCCCACTTGGAGGTCTTTTTTACATAAAAGATCAATCACTGGGCACTTTAAGTATGCTGCTGCTCTCCTCACAATTTTTTTTTCTTATAGTCTTAGTGAGGGGAACATCTTCTGGATGCTCCCATTTTGGGGGCAAGGATGAGTTTACATGGCAAATACAGCATACCAAGTTCTCTGAGCCTTTTAATCCCTTCATCAACATTAAGCCAAGGAATATCAGGTTGCTGGAGCTCATTCACAGTAGGCCATCTTTGGATCCATACTTGAGCCAACCAATCAAATAAACTCTTGGGACCTCTTCCAACTGCATGAGCTACAGTGTTAAATCTAAAATCCCTACTCAATGGGCCCATTTCAGTAAATTCAGCCTGATTTAATCTTATGTTCCTTCCTCCATGATTCCACACCTTTAAAATCCATTCCCACACATATTCCCCATGACTCTGCCTGTACAATTTAGAAAACTCCTGAAGTTCTTTAGGGGTGTACCTCACTTCCTCGTGTATCCCACTTCCTATCTCACCTTTAGGGGCATGCCTAGCCTTAAGTCAGCTTATAGGCCTAGAAGCAAAGATGGGTGGGAACTGAGAAGCATCAGTATCTCCTGCTGATTCCTCAGACAAAGAAGGATTAATTCCCTCAGGCAAGGATGGGGAGGGTATATCCCAGGCTGGCCTCGAACTCCTGATCCTCCTGCCGCCGCCTCTTCAGCAATATCCTACCGGCGTGTGCCACCGGCAATGGTACCATAATTTTCTACTTACTAAAAGACAGACCAAATGGCTGTTCCTTCACCAGGCCCTTACAGGGAACACCTGAACCACAAGACACTGGAGAGGGTAAGATCAAGACTAACCTTAATCTTCTACATCTTCCCTCCCTCACTTCCCCTCTCCCTCCCTCTCTCATCTCTAACTCTTGTATATTAGTTATCTTTTTCCTCATTTTCTTAGTGGGCACTGACCTGTAACTCCCAGAACCAGCATGGGGCTATCATCCACAATGAGCTTTTGATCAGAGAGACCTACAAGGTTTCCTAAAAGACAGACAGATTTCTGTCAGAGTACTTGATGACCCACCAAAGGCTAGTGGTAAGACCCTACTGCTGAAGACACCTTATGTGATTGACATGCAAATTAGAATGGCATGGCTGGAAGTTGGAAGAGAGTCAGTCCCAAGACAGTCAGCGCGTCTAGTGCCAGAAGGTGCTACATGGGCGACTGGGGGAAAATGACCAATATCTGTCAAAGCAACACATGGTCTAAACTACTTAGTAGCAAATAACTTGTTGTGATGCCCACACGAGTGCCATAGTGGCACACAGCCATGGTGGGGAACCAACTGCTCTCAATTTGGCTAACTGATCCCCTCACTGGTATGGGAACCATAGCTGGAGCTGGGAAACAAGTCAGAAACATATCCAAACATAAGCCCACTCTCCAATATCAAGCTACCATCAATTGTGGGCTACAAGAGGGCCTACACCTATTAAGTTCTCTATAAAAAAAAGGGTTATCTCATTTGTCCTGGTGCTAATTTACTCTCCATTGGAGAATCTGCTTCTCTTTTTCAGATAGATGTAGATCCTAAGGAGAGAGCCACCCCATCATACCTCAAAAGGGCCCCAGCTGAAACTAAGAAAAATTGGAGAAACAAGCAAGGGGGCTGTTGTCCTGATGAACCGGATACCAGCCCAAGGGGAAAGGATATCAGCACAGGGAAAAATCAACTCCTACCAAATCAGAGAGCCAGAGCCTCAGAGGCCCCCACACCTCATCACTGAAGCAGACCAAAAATGAACCCAACATGGCTCAGGGAAATTTTGCAGAAGAGGGGGCGGAAAGAATGTCAGAGCCACATGTTGGGTCATGATATGTAGAGACATTTAGCTTACCCAAAACTGTGGGCTAACTTCACAATGCATGACCCATATACCTCAACAAGGAGGGGCCAAGGGGAGAGGGTAGGTCACGGATGAACCTAATAATGGTACCAAACTGACTGTATTTGCTGAATACAAAACTAACTAATAAAGAAAAAAAAAAAAAAGGATGGGGAGGGTAATACTTCAGGATGTGGAGGTGGTTATACAATTGCTGCTAAGGGAGGGGAGGTCATATTTTCATGCAAAACAAAGTCTTCAGAATCTGAGAGTTCAATGTCCCCAGATTCTTCAGGATCTTCCCACACATCACTGTCCGAGGTCACAGGATCCCATTCTTTTCCAATAAATGCCCTCACTTTAACTTCTGATAGCTGGTGAGGCTGGGATTAGAGTTTACGTTGCAAATTAGCCAATCTTACAAAAAGAGCTTGGGTTTGGTTTTCTGCAGTTTGAGCCCTGTTCTGGCTAGAGAGGAGACTGTCCTCCAAGACACCATTAGAAACCTTCAGATCATGTATGTCGGTCCTAGGCTTGGAAATTTTCTTTCTGAGCATCTGTTGTTCCCTCAATAGTTTGTTCAGAGATACTAGAAGCAACCAACCAGCCTCATCATTTGTCTTACTCTCCCTCAAATATTCAAATGTTTTAAATACAGTCATTAAATTCCTTGCTCTTCACAAACCAGGATTCAGGATAACCAAATACATCTATCTCACAGAGTTCTTTAAATAGTTCACACCATGGATTATTAGTGACCTCCTTATTTCCAGTAAAAGCACTCTTCTTATTACCAGTAGGGCCTTTAGTAGCACTGAAGTTGGAAAGCCAACCCCAGATAGCACCAAGCCCACTGGAGTTTCATCTTCACAATTCTCTTTCTCTAGAACCACTTCTGGTACCAAAATCTGTATTAGTCAGGGTTCTCTAGAAGAACAGAACTTCTAGAATGAATTATATTACAAAGGGAATTTATTGGATTAGCTTATGGAAGTCCAATAGCAGATGCAGGCTTGAGAACCAAGGAAGCTGCTCAGTCCACGTGGCCAGATGCCTCAGCAGTCCCAATCTGGCACTGAAGGCCTGGAGGCTTCCTGAGGAGCCACTGGGTTTCAATCCACATGGGTCTTTAGTTGATGCTGTTCTTCAATCCACACTGGAAGGCAGCAAAAAAGCTCTGGCAGCCAAATGGAAGGAAGGGGCTCTTTTCACCCAGAGCTCCCTTTTGCAATGTTCCTATCTGACAGTGTCTTCCTGCTCTGTGGGAAGGGCTCTCTCTGGGGGAAGGACTTCCTCCTTCAGTTAATCCTTCTGGAAGCAACCTCAGAGACCCACCTAAAAGGGATTTCTGTAGATTACTAAACAGGTCAAGTTGACAACACCTTAACCATCATATAAGTCAATTTAAATGGTTTATCTCATCTTATTTAATTTTGGTAGGTCATATAAATCTAGGAAATCATCCATTTCTTCAGATTTTCAAACCCAGTGGAGTATACACTCTTAAACTATGTCCGTATGATTTTCTGAATTTCTTTGGTATCTGCTGTAATGGTGACTGTTCCATTTCTAATTATATTAATTTTTATGTCTTCTCATCAGATTTATCAAGGGTTTATCAATCTTGTTTATCCTTTCAAAGAACTACCTCTTTGTTTCATTGATTTTTTGGGTGAGGTTCCATTTCATTAATTTCTCCTCTAATCTTTATTGTTTCTTCCCATCTACTCAGTTTTTGTTTGATTTTTCTCTTCTATTTCCAAGGTATTAAGCTGAAACATTCAGTTATTTACTTGCAACCTCTCCAAATTGTTAATATAGGAACTCCAAGTTATAAATTTCCTTCTTAGGACTGCCTTGATTATGTCTCAAAGGTTTTGGTATGCTTTGTTATCATTATCATTTGATTCTATAAATTTTTTATTTCCTTTTTGATTCCTTCAATAACCCATTCACCATTTAGTAGTTTACTGTTTAGTTTCCATGATTTTGTGTATGAATTGTAGTTTTTCTTGTTGCTGATACACACACACACACACACACACACACACACACACACACACACATATATATATATATATATATATATATATATATATATATATATATATATAAAATTTAATCCCATTATGATCAGATACAGTACAAGGAATCATTTCCATTTTCTTGTATTTACTAAGATTTGTTTTGTGTCCTAATATATGGTCTATTTTAGAGAATGTCCTATGTGCTGCTGAGAAGAATGTATTCTCCAGAATTTGGATCAATGTGCTGCCAATATCCATTAGGTCCACTTGTTCCATGACATCATTTAATCCAGATGTCTCTATATTTTTTGCCAGGATGACCTGTCAATTGATGAGAGTGGGGTATTGAAGTCACCAACTATAATTGTGCTTGGTATTATATTATGTCTAATAGTGCTTGGTATTACATTATGTCTAATAGTATTTGATGAAACTGGGAGCACCCATGTTAGGTGCACATATGTTTAGAATTGTAATGTCTTCCTGTTGAATTGTTCCTTTATCAATACAAAAGACCTTCTTTATCTTTCCTCACTAATATGGGCTTGAGGTCTATCCTGTCAGATGTTAGGATAGCAACACTGCTTGTTTTCTAGGTTCATTTGCTTGAAATACCATTTTCCATCTTTCTCTTCAAGATAGTGTCTATCTTTTATGAAAAGGTGAGTTTCTTAGAGGCACCAAACAGAAGGATCCTGCCTTTTAATCTAGTCTGCAAGCCTCTGTCTTTTGGTTGGGGCAGTGAGGCCATTGATAGTAAGAGTTATTATTGAAAGTTATGCAATTATTCTAGCCATTCTTATTGTTTTGTAGTGCTTCCTGTTTTCACTTACTCTCTTGTATTAACTATTATTTGAGTATGGTTTATTTTTCATGTTTCCTCTTGTGTATTTTCCTTTCTCTTCAACATGAAGGATTCCTTCAAGTATTTTCTATAGAGCTGGCTTAGTGGTCATATATTCCTTTAGCCTGTTTTTGTTGTGGAATGTCCTTATTTCTCCATCAATTTGGATGGATTGCTTTGCTAGATAAAGTAATCTTTACTGAAAGCTGTTATCTTTCAGATTGTGGAATACATCATTCCAAGCCCTTCTGGCTTTTAAGGTTTGGGTTGACTAATCTTCTCTTATACTGATGGGCTTGCCTTTATAAGTGACTTTCTATTTCTTTCTAACTGCTTTCAATATATTTTCTTTTGGTTTCCATGTTTAGTAGTTCAATTATGGTAAAAGAGGTTCTTTCTAGGTTCTACTTCTTTGGTGTTCTAAAAGCTTCCTGTGTCTGCATTGGCATCTCTTTTCCAACTTGGGGAATTTTTTCTTCTATGATTTTGTTGAAAAGACCTACTCTGCCTTTGGACTGAAATCCTTCTCCTTCTAATATACCCTGAATTCTTATATTTTATCTTTTAATAGTGTCCTGAATATCTTGAGATTTCCATTCATACCTCCCTATTAGCTTGTCTTTCTCTTTGTTGGTCTGTATTGGATCTGCCACCTGGTCTTCTAGTTTAGATATTCTATTCTCTCCTTCATCCTATTGGTGAACTTTCTACAGATTTTTTTATTTGACTTTGTTTCATTTCTAGTATTTCTGATTGGTTTTTCTTCAGTGTTTCTATTTCCTTACTCATTTCTTTTACTGACCACTTATTTCATTAAGTTGGTTTCCTTTAGGATTTTTTTCCTTGATTTTTTCTTTGTTTCTTTGAACATAGTAATAATCATTCTTTTGAAATCATCAGGCATATCATCTAAATCAGTCTCACTGGAGGTTATTTTTGATAGATTTATATGTTTTGGTGGAATTGAATTGTCTTTATTTTTGTGTTTCTTAGATTATAATGTAGAGATTTTTGTATCTTGGGTTAATTTGATGTTTGGGTTTTCTAATTTTCTGTAGTATTTTTAGACATATAAATCTGATGTTATATAATTACAGGGTAGGAGCTTAAGGTGCCAGATGTGGCTCTTATATCACTTTCAAGGTAATAGCCGAAGTGACCCTAGGTATTGGGTTTGCCTGCTGCACACATACTTTAGTAGGCTGGGTGAAGCAAAACACAAGCAAATTCTAAAAATCAACTGCACAGTATACACATTTAATCAAAACCAGCATGGACTATTGTGTAAGAGAGGGTATTAAAATAAACAGATAATTTTACAAAGTCAAAGTCCCTAAGGATGTGAGGCAATTTAATCCTGTCAACTGGGAGGCTGAGATTTCTGGTCTGTAAATGATTCCAGGTCTGCTTGGGGCCAAGTGAGACCCTGCACCCATTAATGACAGAAGGAAAAGACAAAGGCACTATAATCCAGGAAGCAACAAAGAACAATCCCAAAATGCATCTTATTTAAGAATGGCAAAACTGGCCACCAATCAAATATAACGCATATCATGCCCTGACATGAAAGGTGATTAGCACTTCCTATGCGGGCCAATATACCAGGCTTTGTGGTGGGTACTTACCTGGTATAAGTAGGCCCTGTTACCTTTTGGTATGGCTTTGGTCTCAGCTATGCTGCATGCTTGCTTGAGTCCCTCTGTACTGTGATGTGAGCTTGACTAGGCTGGCTGGGTCAGTGGGTCTGCTGCTCTGGTCACCTGTGCTGGATGCTGTGTAACTGAGTTCCCTTCCTCAGCTCTCCAGTGGTTGCCAGCATGGGTGGTTGGGGGAGAGGAGTGTATGAAGGGTGCCTAAAGTTGTAGTAGAGGTGTGTAGCTGGTGGCTGTGATTCTTTTTTTACAAGACTCTCAGCTAGCCCTGCTGTCTTCTCTTTCAGGTTTTTTGACTTTGCAAGGAGGCTGGTGTGAGTAGAAAATCCCTTCACCTGGCTTCTTCTGTGGCTCAGTCAGGGCCTGGTAGCCACACAGAGTGGTACTGCTGTGGGATCCAGTTCTGCTGATTTCTGTGGTCACTAGAAGCTCTGGGTCTCTCCTACTTGTCTGCTGAGGTTAGTAATTCCTTATATATTTTCACTTTTTAGATGAAGAGTGTATTTAGCTTTTTTTCTGTTTATTTCCCCTCCTAGGCTGTTTTGGTGTGGCTACTATACTGCCATCTTACCTGGAAGTCAAGATTGTCTTTAAACTGTGAGTGCTGTAAAATCAAAAACACGTTACATACTTCCAAGATATAATGACACAAAATAAACATTTTATTGCAAAATGACATAACACAGAACTACTGGACCAATGCAACAATAATAAACAGTAGGTAAATATCAATATATGAAGTTCAAATTCCACATCCACATCCAGTGATGACAGTCTCTGGACTTTAAAATTACATCCTTCTGGCTGGGCTGAGTAGCCAGGGATAATTTTCATACCCAGTCAACAACACTCCATGGTAGCCTGTTCACAGTTATGGTATATCCAAAATATCTTTGGGTCTCCACTGTAAACCATATCCATCTTAAAATGGCTTAAATGGCCTCTCTACTGTGGATATTGCTTCACATGCTGCATCTCACCAGCTGTTCCAGGAACCATGTACATTTCATTATGTGCTTCCATGTAATTTTCATAGTTCCAAAAATCAATATTAGGTGTGCAACAACACAGCCATGTTGGTGACCCAAGGAGGAAATAAATTTTGAGCTTGAAGAGAAAGTTTCTTTAAGTCATCTTTATTCAAAATAATTTGCATTCCTACTGAGCCTTGCTGAGTAGACTTCTCCCTCAGCATTATTTTCATTGTTTCAATGTAAAGCAGTAGCTCTAGCAACCAAAATCAGTCTCTGTGAAAGTAACTTTAAACTTGTTTGAAGTTTTCCAACTTTAAGTTGTTCATATTTTAGTTCTATATCTTCCACCAAGTACACTAGTCTATTACTTTTGTGTGTTTGTTTGTTTTGTTTATGGAGATAGGGTTTTGCTGTAGCTTAGGCTGACCTGGAATTCACTATGTAGTTTCAGGGTGGCCTTGAACTCACAGTGATCCTCCTACCTCTGCCTCCTGAGGGCTGGGATTAAAGACGTGTGCCACCACGCCTGGCTTAGTCTATTACTTTAAAATTCAACCTTTATCAAACTCTTAGGACTTGGGCAGCAGGATGCAACCAGACTTTATGCCAGTATCTCAGTCCCAACAAACTTCTCTTCTGTCTTTACTTCCCTCTTTGAAAATTCATAAGCCAACACAGTTCTCTCCACACTTAGCATTTTCAAACTCTCACCAGACTATCCCAAAATTTTATCTTATGGCTCAGGTAGAGTTGAGCAGTGACACATTCCAAGTCCATCAACATTCCTACAGCATATTTGTTCCAAAAGCCAAAACCCACATGATCAGTATCATCCACAGCAACATCCCACTCCTGTTACCAATTTGTGTTTTAGTCAGTTCCATGTTGCTGGATGAACATCCAACCAGATACAGTTTATGGGAGGAATGGTTTTATTTCAGCTTATAAATCCAGAGAAAGTTCTATCAATGGTGGAAGATGTTGGATCCCTTTTATAAATTCAAGCAGACAGAACAAACCAAATGCTCATCAAACATTGAAAACAGGTATGTATGTACAACCAGCACTCAAACAGCTCTCCATACCTTTGGGCGAAATTCAGATCTATCCCCAGTGACAGCTCCCACCCTCCCCCACCCTCTAGCAGGAATCTTCCTGCTAGGGACTGAAGCTGCAAACTCACTTTTAATAAAACATCTGAGCCTGTGAGGGCATATATTTTAAATGATCATATTCAAAGTACCATTTACTGTATTAGGCATTATCTGGGGGATGAGATTCAAATGGTGGTGTTATTCTCTTATCACTAGGTTGTGGTCCAACATAGACATAAAGAAGCCAAGAAGAGATTACAGAGCACTACTTTCTCAGGCTTCATTGTTAGGTCTCCTACTTATAATCAAAGATATACAGATGATTTTACATTCCTCAACCTTAGTTTATTTGGGATGCTTGAATTATACCATCTTTACCTGTTGTGGCTTTAGAGATACCAGAGTCTCTCTCTCTCTCTATATATATATATATATATGAGTTTATTCTCCACTAAGAATATTTCTGCTACTGTACTTGGTGAGTTTAAGCATGAACTATTTTCAGATGTTTTGACTGTAGTAAAGAGTCTAGTGTATTTAGAGCATAGTGTCAGATGTCAGTATAAAGTTTAGGAGAGAAGAAAGGAAATGAAAAAGGTGATTCAGATGCCAATTTCTTTTTTCTTCTCAATTTTTATTAATGTTTTCCAAGATTATGAAAAAATATCCCATGGTAATACCCTCCCTCCCCCCATTTCCCCTTTGAAATTCCATTCTCCATCATATCCCCTCCCCATCTCAATCACTCTGTCTTTTATTTTGATGTCATGATCTTCTCCTCCTCTTATGATGGTCTTGTGTAGGTAGTGACAGGCACTGTAAGGTCATGTATATACAGACTATTTTATGTCTGGAGGGAGCACGTTGTAAGGAATCCTACCCTTCCTTTGGCTCTTACATTCTTTCCGCCACCTCTTCCACATTAGACCCTGAGCCTTGGAAGGTGTGATCAAGATGTTACTCAGTACTCCAGTCACTTCCTTCCAGCACTATGATACCTTCTGAGTTGTCCCAAGGTCACTGCCATCTGAAATGAGAAGATTCTCTACCCAAAGAGAGAGTAGCATTAATATAAGGGTATGAATATTAAGAGAAGTGCTTACTGGGCAGTTTGATAAGCATAGTATATATATTTATCCAGACATCAGCAGATGTTATACCCCTAGGGCTCATGACTACCCCTGTTTTAAGTTTTCAGTATCAGGGATGTATTCCCTCCCATGGAGCAGGCCTCTAGTCCAATTGGAGGGCAGTTTGTTTCCACCATGATAGACGTGCCACTGTTGCACCCATTGGCTCGTTTGGCCTGGCTGGCCAGTTATAAGGCTTGCAGTGTCTGCTGTTGAGTATCTTCACTGGTGGTATCTCTTTCTCCCATTGAACTGCATGCAGAATGGCTTCTTCCAGCTTTCTGTCAGCTGGTCTACATGGAGGAGGTCATCAGCTCAGTTCCAGCAGGATTTCTCAGTGGCCTTGCAGCCCAAGTATGTGGAGTCTTCAGCAATAAGGTCTTCCCATCTATTCCTGGTGGGAAACCAAGGGCCTTAGCAATGGCCTATAATGTTTTGGGGGCATCAGGGACTTCCCTGGCCAACAACTCACTGGAAGGTATCCCATCCCTGGCACTGAAAATTTTCTAGCAACGATCTATGGCTCCTGAGTGTTCCACTGTCCAAAACCAGAGGATTCCATATGATTTATTTATATCCTCTTAGATTTTTATTAGCCCTCCTTCCACCTTTCCTTTACTCAATCTCTTCCCCTGACCTCATTTTGGGCCTTTTCACCCCCGTTAATCTATTCTTCTACTTACATATATACAATACCAACCAATTAAGTACCTTCCTCCCTTCCTTTCTCTTCCCTTTATTTCTCTTTTTTAGCGTACTGGCCTCTGCTTTTTCCTTCTCACACAGAAGCCCAATCATCTGTAGCTAGGATCCACATATGAGAGAGAACATGCGGCGCTTGGCTTTCTGGGCCTGGGTTACCTCACTTAGTATAATCCTTTCCAGATCCATTCATTTTCCTACAAATTTCATAACTTCATTTTTCTTTACTGCTGAGTATAACAAAAATCAGCATTCTAGAAAAGTCAGGAATTATTAGTACCTCTCTGAGGGATAAATGGCCTGGGTTGCTGACAGTCAGGTAAACATACTACAGCAATAGCTTTAACAAAGCCTGACGATGGAAAACCAATGGAAAATGAAAATATATTGCCCATTCTTTATTCTACCATCTATGAGTCTAATAGAAATATAATATCTATCTAACCTCCAAAAAGATGACCCTTGATATGTGTAGGTGAGACCCTCCCTCCCACACATATATCCAGTCAGCTGATTCATGAAATTAAAGACATTTAGAGAAAGAAATAAATACTTTTGTCTGGAGCAGATGCATTGCCTTTCCTTAACAAAACCAAGTTTTACATTCCAGAATATTATTTTAATATTATTTTCAACAAGTCTTTTCTGTAATGGATTAAAATAATTTATTATTTTGCTTATGTGTCAAAAAAAAAAACAGAGTTCCACTTTTCTTCAAAATTTACCCTTTTTTAAAGTGTTAAATGTCCTTGATTAACCTCTTGCACTCAATCAAAGACTGCAAAATGAACGAAACTATAATCTGTGCACAAAGTGTCTCAGGAACTTGGGAAGGTGGGTAGGCTCTGCTCATTAGCGTGTAACATGGAATAGTAGATGTAGCCATGACTTAATTGTCCTAGATGTGCTTACTGGGATTATGTCTCCTAATACATGACTATAGTGTATGTTTTAGTAGCAATGCCAAAAATTGACCAGCATTTACCCCCCCGTTTTTTTTCGTCTTTTTCCAGGTAGTGTTTTACTCTAGTCCAGGTTAACCTGGAACTCACTCTGTAGTCCAAAGCTGACCTTGAACTGATTCTGATCTACCTACCTCTTCTTCCTGAATACTGTGATTAAAGGTATATTCCACCATGCCCAGTTTACCCATTCTTTATTGTGGAGGACTTTATTCACCTTTCAGAATGATGTCCTTGATGTGGTGGTTTGAATGTGAAATGCCCCCCATAGCCTCATTCATGGTCCCCAGCTGGTGAGAATTTTGGAGGTGGATCCTTGTTGGAGCAGGTGTGTCTCTGTGGGTGTGCTTTGAGGCTTACTAACTAGTCTAGCCTACTGGGTGTTCAGAGCTATCTCACTCAGACTACTTCATGCCATGCTGCGTTCCTTGACATGTTGAAGCTTCCTCTTGAAACTGTAAGGTGAAATAAAGCCATTTCCCTACAAACTGCTTTTGGTAGGGTTGTCTGTCTGTCTTCCTTCCTTCCTTCCTTCCTTCCTTCCTTCCTTCCTTCCTTCTTTCTCTCTCTCTCTTTTTCTTCTTTGCTTCCTTCCTTCTTCTTCTCTCTCTCTCTCACTTTCTTTTTGTCCCAGCAATAATTAATTATTTGCAACAGAAAATTGGTACCAATAAGTGGGACCATTGCAGTGCTAAGCCTGACCATTTGGTATTTGGTTCTTTGGAACTAGGTTGTGGGAGGAATATGGAAGTAGTTTGAACTTTGAACTACAAAAGCCTTGTAGTGCTGTAAGCCGAGCTTTATGAGCTATTGTGGTGAGAATTTGAAGGGCCTAGGTGCATAGACAAGTGTATTCAATGAAGGCTTGGCTTATAAGATTTCCAAGAGGAAAAAGAACTTTGTTGGGACTGGGATAAAGAGTGTTCATGTGATATTTTGGCAACATCCAGTCCTTTTTTGTGAACTTGAGGAAAGTTGAATTTTAAAGTACTAGAATGGTGTGTTTGGAGGAGGAAAAGTACAGAAAAGAAATATTTGAAAAATGTGAAGTTTTGCCCAAGAACATGTGTATAGGCTCATATTCTAGACAGAGACTGTAGTAGGTTCAGCTGCAATTATTTAAGAGTTTACCACCGCTGAAGATGGCCCAGCTGCTCTTCACTGTGACTATAGAAGAAGTGCTCAGGGTCTCTGAAGGAATAATGCTGATAGACTTTCCTGCTTCTGAAGATTTATTCCCCCTGGCTTTATAAATTTGATGTTGTATCCCACCTGGTATTGGTTTTGGAAGTATTAAGATGTTGGAAAGAGGATCTTGAAGTGCATATAGTTCCTAAGATGATAATGTGAGGCAGGAATAAGGCCGTTTCAGGGAGACCCTCTGATGCCACTGTATGGATCTGTGAAGATGAAGCATAGTTTACAGTGGAAATCTCAGGAGGTTGGAGATTCTGTAATATGGGTTGGCCTTCCGGGAAAGGTGCTCACTCTGACTTGGATGGATCAGCCCTAAATCAAGTAGCCCAGCTGGAGGAGGGAATTTCTCAAATGTCTTAGAACCTCTGGGATTTCATCACAGGTTCCATATGCTAGACATGGAGCAGTAGGATTTGATGGTTGTCCTTATTTTTTTTTTTTTAATTTTTATTTTTTGGTTTTTTGAGGTAGGGTCTCACTCTAGCCCAGACTGACCTGGAATTCACTATGGAGTCTCAGGGTGGCCTTGAACTCACGGCGATCCTCCTACCTCTGCCTCCCGAGTGCTGGGATTAAAGGCGTGCGCCACCACGCCCGGCTTGATGGTTGTCCTTATTATTTTCTATCGTGCATTGGTGGAGTTTTCTTTTTGTGTCCCCATTCCTCCCTTTTGCAATGTGTTACAATTCTAATTTAGTTAAATATAAGTTTATAAGCTCTGTTATAATATTTTCTGTTGTAATATCTCCTTTTGCATATCCAATTTGATTAATTTGGTCTTCTCCCTTTGGTTAGTTTGGCTAAGGGTCTGTCACTCTTGTTTATCTTTTCACAGAATCAGCTCATTGTTTCCTTGAGTCTTTGTATTGTCTTTTCCTGTTTAATTCATTAATGTATGTCCCTGTTTCAGATATTTTACTCTCATTGCTTAAAGAGGCACATGTTGCTGAATTTTCCTTCTTAGCACTGCTTTCATTGTGTCCCACAGATATTGGTGTGTTGTGTTGTGTTTTCATTGACATTTATGTTATTAGTAATAGTTGGTAGCATGAGAAGTAAGGTCACTTTTGTAAATATTATACTTCATCTTACAAATGCACATAATATACTATAGTCATGATATCCTTCATGTGACTGTGATACTTTATAAAATCTACCTTTGAAATAGATGTAGAGTCATTCTCTTTCTTGTTGCATGCAGGTCCTTAATACATTACAGTGCTTGGTTTTGTTGTATCTACAATAATATTCATTCCTTTATTTCTGATCCACCAGGATACCAGTCATTTCATCTTAGATGTGAGAAAAGCTGCATAAAATATATGTTTTAAATTATTAGATGCCTCAGCCCACCCTGTGCTTCTTCTCACTCTCAGGTAATGTGCTCCAGATGCTTCACATTGTGGTCTTCACTGTTCCAATGTGTTCTTTAGTTACACATGGAAGTGAAGCTCCTCAGATACTTTTCAACACCCACAGTCTCATCCAAAGTAACTACTCTAGGTGACCTCTTATTTATCATGAAACAATAAACTTTATTAAAATGTTCAGGACAACTTTTCTCTATTCTGATTTTTTTTGCATTTTTGCTAATATTTCATAAGATATGAAGTCTTTTATGATTGTTAGTTTATATGAATTTTGTAACCAAATATGTTACTTTGAGAACTTGCTCAAATCTTGTGCATTATTCCTGAGGAAATTCTTGATCCCAATGCCAGGAAAGTGTTTAAACACTGGCATTGCCATGGAGGAGAAAATATGCAAGTCAGAATTCTTTTATTTGTTTTTGCTTTCTTGAGGTAGCGTTTTACTCTAGTCCAGTCTGATGTGGAATTCATTATATAGCCTCAGGGTGGCCTTGAACTCACAGTGATCCTCCAACCTCTGCCTCCTGAGTGCTGGGATTGAAAGTGTGTGCTACCACGCCCGGCTATTCTTTTCTTTTTTTTTTTTTTTTTTTTGGTTTTTCAAGGTAGGGTTTCACTTTAGCCCAGGCTGACCTGGAATTCACTATGGAGTCTCAGGGTGGCCTCGAACTCACGGCGATCCTCCTACCTCTGCCTCCCGAGTGCTGGGATTAAAGGCGTGCGCCACCACGCCCAGCTCATCGGCTATTCTTTTCTTTCTGTCACTTTTTATTGACAATTTTTATAGATGTATATAGTGCATTTTGTTTGATGACAATTTTACAGATTATCTTTTTTTAAAAAAAATTTATTTGACAAAGAAACAGGGAGAGAGAGAGAGAGAATGGGAATGCCAGGGCCTCCAGCCACTGCAAATGAACTCCAGACGCTTGCACCCCTTGTGCATCTGGCTAAAGTGGGTCCTGGGGAATTGAACCTGGATTTCTTTGCTTTTCAGGCAAGTGTCTTAACCACTAAGCCATCCCTCCAGCCTAATCTTTACTTTTTATACTTCTCACATCTCATTTATTATTATTGCTTTTTAGTACTTTTTACATGGCTACTTTCTTCCACACTGCCTTCTCCACAGTCCAACTCCAGAGGCTCAGACACAGGTGTGTTTTTGCATTATTTCCTGACACTGTGATGTCAAACCATCTAAGCTCTCTGTTGTATCCTGTGACATTTTACAAACCTTACCCGCAGTCTTCCCACATGCAGTGTGGCTGTGAAGAAGGGGCTTCTCATCGGTTCTTCTCTTTGCAGAGTTCTGCATTGTGCAGAGGCTTCGGTCTTTCTGTTCCTGGCAGCCCTACACTCCACTGTGGGGAGTCCATGCCTGACCTTTGCTGTCCATGACTCTGGACCATGTCCATCTGTCTTTATATGTAAGATATTTATCTTCATTATGTTTTTAATATCCACTGCTGTCTAATATTTTTCTCATGAGAACTTATAGACACTGTCAATGTAGATTTATATAGATAATATTTTGGGGTTACTCAGATTAATTTTCTATTTCTCAGACTAATTTTCAGCAAAAGGCTGAGAAACTATACTTGGAAGAAATTTCTAGTGCCTTAATATTCAGTTTATTCCATTCTACTTTTTCTTTATATTATATTTTTAAGTTTTATATTTCTATATCTAATAATTAGTAAATTCTTCTATTATTAAAATATTGATAATATAGTCTTCCATTTGTGTATATATTATCATTTTCTACCCTCCCTCCTTGGCTGACCAGAACAGAGCTAGACAATATAACATGCACAGTTTCCTTCTGTACCTGGCAAGACAGCTTCTGGACAAATTCCAGGAGACATGCTTCTGCTTGAAGTGTCCATGGTCTTCTCTGTCCTCACAGAACTCGTGGAGGACACACTATTTCCTGAGTTGTCCACTGTATACTCTGTCCTCAGTAAGCTCGTGGAGGACAAACTTTTACCTGGTGTCCACTGTCTTCTTTGTCCTCAGTGAAATCTCAGAGGACACACTTTTGCCTGAAGTGTCCCCTGTCTTTTTTTTTTTTTTCTCCCTGCAGTGAGCTGTGGAGAACATTCTTTTAACTGAAATTTAACTAAAATTTTCTTCTTTGTCCTCAGTGAGCTCTTGTAGGTCAAACTTTTACAGAAGTGTCCACTATCTCCTTGATCCTCAGTGAGCTCTGAAGGACACACATTTTACCTCACATGTCCACTGCCTTCTCTACCCTCAGTGAGCTCTGGAGGACATGCTTTTGTCTGAAGTGTCCACTGTCTTCTTTATACTCAGTTTTCCCTGCAGGATGCATTTCTACCATCTCGTGACTAGTCCATACTGATGCCCTATTCCCCCTGGCCCCCTTCCTTTCTACACATATGAATGCAACACAAGGGCCAGGGCTCTTCTTATCTTTTGTTTATTTATTATTTTTATTTTTTACTGGAGAGAGAGAGAGAGTGAGAGAGAAAATTGGCACACCAGGGTCTTAGCCACTGAAATCAAACTCCAGACATGTATGCCACCTAGTGGGCATTTGTGACCTTGCATTTGCCTCACCTTTGTGTGTCTGGCTTACATGGGATCTGGAGAGTTCAACATGGGTATTTAGGCTTCACAAGCAAGCGCCTTAACTGCTAAGCCATCTCTCCAGCCCTGCTCTTATCTTTTCTATCTCTACTGATCCCTGGAGAGCTCTTCCTCATTTCATGGTTTCATGTCATATCCTTAGACAATATTGCTCAGGTGTTCATCTCTATGGTATATTTTGCCTTGTTTTAGCTCCACAACCTGAAATATCTGTTGGGATAAAACTCCACTTCCATGTCTCTCAGAAATGCATAATTGTATAATTTTACTAGTAAGTAAAGCTCAGTCTTATTTTATTTCTCTGTCTCTGTCATTCCTTAGTTTTTTTATGAAAACAAAGTTTTCCTCTTTTGTTCTAATCTTACCATCTTGGTCCAAATTTTATAGCCTCATATGTTCACTAAACTGCAAAGACTTTTTAAAATTAAATTTAATATGATTTTTAAAAAATTATAATCCTATATCCATTCTCCCATGCCACCCCTCCTTGGTGGGGTTATTGGTATTCACTGTGGGACCTGAAAGCCTCAGTCAGTCTCTGGGATGGGGTGAGGGGAGATTGTGCCTGATGTTAATCCTACCCACCCTGTGGCTCTTATAATCTTTCCACCCCATCTTCCACAAAGTTCCCTCAGCCTTGGCTGCTGGGTTAGAAATATGATTTAGTGTTGAATTCTCTATAGCCTCTGGATTACTGTTTTGATGAGAGTTGAGTGACCATAGTGTCTGTCACCATCTCCTTGAAACTGGAACTGATTTTCAGGCTAGCAGTATGAGTAGGACTCTTCTTCCCACTCCCTCTGCTATGGCTCCTGGGCTCCAGGGGATGTGACCTCTCATAGTAGGCAGTCAGCTATCTTTTCTTGTTGCATTGATGTATCCTGGAGCTCCCCATTATTCTCTGCCATCTGTAAGATAAAACTTCCCCTTCAACCAAAAGTGAGAGCAGCTTGGATTAAAGAGGGTAAGCATAGTTATTTGAGAAAGTTGTTGATGTGTATACCCACTGTTCTTAGCCAAAGAGCAATGGGGGTTCTCTCTGGAGTCTATGAGTTTCCTACCTATGGGATTCTGACTTGGTTCCCAGTATGAGTTCTTTCCCACTGAGTGAGTCTCATGTCCAATCCAAGAATAGTTGGTTACCTAAATAGGCTGTGAGCCACTATTGCACAGGTGTGTAGTTGTTGCATGGCTGTTTGATTTTGTGACTTGTAAGATCTCTGGCTTTTCTCAATATTAATAACCATTATCCCCCAGTATCTCCCATAGCATTTTCCAATACTATGATAGCTAGCCAGGAGGGAACTGGTTTTTATGTCAATTCAAGCATGTTCTCCTGATATCCTGTGTGCCCAAGCTATTGTGTCTTCAGCAATAGGGTCTTACCTTTTAATTCTGGTGGGTAACCAAGTGTTTTGGCAATGGTTTACATTATTTTGGGGACCTCATGTGTTCCCTGAACAATAGTTCACTGTATGTGTGTGTGTGGGGGGGTGGGTAACCCAATTGTGGCTCTGTGATTTACCAGACAAAGCCCATGAGCATGAGTGGGAGTAAAACAGGGTGAGGTCCCAGTATAGAGGCCCAATAAGGCCATTGTATGAAGAGAACCAGTTCCAGGAGCCACTGCTGAGATGCAGCACTGTGGAACAGGGTAGACACCTCTGTTTAAAGGCCAAATAAGGCCATTGTATGAAGGAGTGAAGATGGACTTTGGTTTGCAATGTAGACCTGAAGATGTTTTGGATATACTAGGACTGTGCAATGACTACCATGGAGAACTGCTGGCTCAGGATTAGATGTTTGTGCTATAATCATCCCAGTTGGATGGGAGAAATTTGAAATTCTGAGACTTTCATCACTGGTCATGGATGTCAGAGTTGATACAGAATATGGGGACCTTTGAATTTGGTCTGAATGCAATTTGCATTGTGAAATGGTCATGAGTGTATGGAGGTCAGGAGTGGAATGTGGTGGTTTGGATGTATGGCCCCATAGACTCTGGTGTTTTATTAAGAGTGAGCTTGCAATTTGAGTCTCCAATGGGCAGAGCCATGGTGGGGAAGAAAGACGTGTCACTGGGGACAGATCTTCCAGCCCTACTGGATGTGTTCAGTTGGAGCTCTGACAGTTTTGTGGTTGGTGATGTCTTTCTGCTTAGATCTATGGAAGTAAGCCAGCCTTTTCTACCATTGATGTTATTCCCCTGTAGTTTGTATGCCTGAAATAAACCCTTTCCTTCCATAAGCTGTTTTTAGCCTGATGTTTGTCCAGCAATGTAAAGACAACAGTGAGGTTGTTTATAGCTTTTACTATGTTAATGTATGTTCCTTCTTATTTTAGTGATTTCCAGAGCATTTATCAGGAATGTATGTTGAAACTTATTGAGATACTCATATGATTTCTGTCCTTGAAACTATTAATGTGATATATTGAATCAGTTCTTTTGTGTATGTTACATTATCCCTGCTTCCCTGAAATGAAGGCCAGAAGACCATAATTAATGATTTTTTGAATGTGTAGTTAAGTTTGATTTGGAAGCATTTAAAATATTAAATTAAATTAAATTAGCTTACAAAGTAGCATGTTTCCATATAACATTTTATCCATAATCTTGATTGGCCTTTCCTCCCCATACCTGATTCCCTCCTATCTTTCAAGTGTGTCTAACATGAAAATGGTCATGTTTTCCATGTTACTTTAAATATGGGACACTTCTTTTCATTTTTAACTTTGATACTCCTCTAGTGTAGAATTCCTATTGCCAGTATATAAAAACATGTTTTGGCCAAATGTCCTCTGGCTTGGTATGAATAGACCCAAAACAGGAGTTGTATTTTAAATTGGAAAAAATCCAATACAAAATATAGAAAATTGGTCAGGTGTGGTGGCACATACCTTTAATCACAGCACTTGGGAGGCAGAGGTAGGAGGATTGTTGTGAGTTGGAGGTCACCCTGAGACTGCATAGTTAATTCCAGGTGAGCCTGGGCCAGAGCAAGACCCTACCTTAAAAATCCATATATATATATATATATATATATATATATATATATATATATATATTTGCATAATGCAGGTCTTTCTCTCTGTATTACACCTAGATGATAGAGAAAAGCTGTGGACGAAGAATAAGATCAAGATGGATGCTATCTTTTCTGCAGTAGATTATTTGTTTTTCTTATTATTTAGCAGTATCAGATTACAAAGTTTATACGTTTTTCATAATATACGTTCATATCAATAGGTATATTTTATTTTTACACACTGTAGCAATTTACTCTTATTTGTTTAGTGGAATTTCAGTAATATTGATAATAAATTAACCACTGAAATTTACACATTTGTTTTTAGCCATAAATTGTTTAAATTAGCATTTGTATCTATAGCATTCAGTGCATTACTACATATTGTAATACTTTATGTGAAAACCTGTCTTAAAACTCCATCACATTTCTTCAAACTTCTCAAAATGTAAGTGGCTTATATAGTCATGATGGACTATATTTAAATTCCTTGAGAATCTCAACTGAAAAAATTGAGATTTGTTCAACTGCACATGGATGGTTTAATGGACATTTAAAAGGGAAATGACTGTGGATAATAGGATCATATTCCAGCAATAACTATTTTTGAGAAATGAGAATTTAGTTAAGAAATAAGAGATTTGCAAAGGAACAATGACATATTTCAAAGATACTTTTGATACAAGAATTTTGGGGTTCCTCTGCTAATATGCCAATATATGCCAATGCACTGATGATGTTCCTGGATCCTTGTTATAAGTAATCAAAGAATGAAATCCACAGACCAGAGGATAAGGTTCCCAAAGATTTTTTTCTAGCTTAAAGTTTTAGGAGGGAGAAAAGAATTGGGGCTTCAGCCCAGAACAAGAGAAGGAAGCAAGGCAGAGCTCTTGCCCAGAGAGGCAAGAAGCAGTCTGGGAATCTCAGGGAAAGACTAGGGCAGTTTTTTTTTTAATTTTTAAATTTTTAAATTTTTTTAGAGAGCATGATAACTAGAGCAAAAGAGAGCAAGAGAGGGAGGCACAGAGAGAGAATTTGTGCACCAGGGCCTCAGCCACTGAAATCAAACTCCAGACACTTGCACCAGTTAATATGCCTTTTGTGCATATGGCTTAGGTGGGATCTGGAGAGAGATGGAACATGGGTCCTTAGGCTTCACAGACAAACACCTTAACAGCTAAGCCATCTCTCCAGCCCTAGTTCCCCCCCCCCCCCCGAGGTAGGGTCTCACTCTAGCCCAGGCTGACCTAGAATTCACTCTGTATTCTCAGGATGGCCTTGTACTCACAGTGATCCTCCTACCTCTGCCTCCTGAGTGCTGGGATTAAAGGCGTGCACCACCACACCCAGCCTTTTTTTTTTTTTTTTTTTTAATGAGAAATGACACAGGTTTCTGCATGACAGGACAAAGAGCAGATTTCACAGGTTTCTGTAAGATGGGGCAATAGGTAGGGATCTGGGCTTCTGTCATTTAGGAAGACTGTAAGTCAGTTTGCAGGTGTTTATGGTTAATTTAAGGATTTAGATATGAGAAGACACTTGGGATTACTCAATGTAATCAAAAGGGCCTTTAGAATTAGAGAGTGGGAAGATGAGACTCAGAAGGAGATATGGCAATGAAGGTAGAGGGCAGAGAGACCTTCAGAAGGAACACTGTCTTGTTTACACTCATTTTAGACCAGTGAAACGTATTCTAGATTTCTGACTGATAGAGCAAATTTGAGTTGTTAGCCATTCAGATGAGGTAATTTGTTACAGCATCAACAGATAATTAATATAATCATTTATACATACAATAAAATTGAGTAACGTGTTAACTACTGTACATTTTTTCTATTGCCTTAAATAAAACTGTCAAGTGAAGCAAGGCTGAACCAAGGTTGTGACCATACTAATACTAGCGTAAAACGCATATAAAAATGTTGGATAAAATATAAAAGAAGACTTTCCTTTGGACCAGGCAGCAGCAGCAATAGCAGCAACAAGTGTAGCCATGGCTAAGGGAAAGACTTGGGACCGTCTCATCAAGAGTGGAAAGAGTGGAGGAGGGGGAGGAGAAGTAAGGAGAGGAGGGAGAGGAGGAGAGGGAGGGAAAGGAAGCGGGAACTGCTGAAGCAGTTGGATGACCCTGAAGGTGGAGTTGTCCCAGCTGTTCATCGCTAGTCACCTGGGGCACCATCAGTCCAAACTTTCCATGATCCGAGTTGTCCATCCATCGTTGGAGTTCTCACAGTCATTAACCAGGCTCAGAAAGCAAACCTCAGAAGGGCTAGAGAGATGGCTTAATGGTTAAGCTTGCCTGTGAAGGCTAAGGACCCTGGTTCGAGGCTTGATTCCCCAGGACCCATGTAAGCCAGATGCACAAGGTGGCTCATGCATCTGGGGAGTTCGTTTGCAGTGGCTGGAGGCCTTGGTGCGCCCATTCTCTCTATCTGTCTGCCTCTATCTCTCTCTGTCTCTTGCTCTAGAGTAAACAACAAATACAATTAAAAAAAAAAAAGAAGAAGCCGGGCGTGGTAGCGCACCCCTTTAATCCCAGCACTCAGGAGGCAGAGGTAGGATGATCGCCTTGAGTTCAAGGCCACCCTGAGACTCCATAGTGCCATAGTGAATTCCAGGTCAACCTGGGCTAGAGTGAGATCCTACCTTGAAAAAAAAAAAAAAAGAAAGAAAGAAAAGAAAAGAAAAGAAATTCTACAGGGCAAGAAGTATAAGCCCCTGAACCTGCCGTCCAAGAAGACAAGAGCCAGCCATGTGCCCCTGGCTCACAGGAAGCACCAGGAGAAGCTCAAGACCTAGCAACAGAGAGGGGGAGCTGGTGAGCCCTTGATCAAGTGCGTGCTCAAGGCCTGGCCTGATGGTGGCCACAGCAGTAAAACACAAAACAAAACTGTCTGATGTTATATATATATTGTATGACTTGACTAAATTAGCAGGAAAGATTCCTCGCTTGCTTTTTTGGTGGCAGTAAATTTATTTTTATTTATAAGGGAGAAATTGCTCATAAGTGTTTGATGAGGGCAGGGATGAGGAATTAATGGAAAACCAAGGAATTCTTTCAGTTTATTTATTTATTTTTTTAGGTTTGTATTATAAATACACCCCTAGGAAGATGTGGCTTTTTGTGGTGCTCTTTAATCCTCCCTTTAAGAATGAATGACACTGGTGATAAATAATGAACAAGGCCAGTCTATTTAGGTTTATTTGTACTCTAGCTTAGTATTTCTCTATGAGTTTCAATTTTTAAATGTCAAGCATAGACAATGTAGGACTGATGCAGAAAAGAATGTGTAAACACACTACATTACAAGGGCCTTCTCTTCCTTCACAATTGACCATCCACTGAGATCTACTGGGCCTTTATTTCTCCCTGAATAGAGAAGAAAATCTCGGTGGTGAGAGTGCTGTGACTATGACAGCACCACAGTGAAGCCAGGTAGGGGATAATTCTAGTCTTTCCCTACAATCTGTTCTTTGTACAATATCTTCCTTCATTCCAGTAAATTCACTTTATGTCTGAATTGAATGTCTCCATGGGATAAGGGCATAGGTTTAAGAGATGGGGGTAGAATGGAAAAAGAGGCAGGATGTTCCCATCCAGGGAAGTATTCACTGTGAGTGGATGAGGGAGCCAGAGTCTTTGACATTAAAGGACAATATAGCTTCTTACATGAGCACAGTATTCTCCGGAGATTTTATGAAGGATTAGAAGTGTGGATTTTTGGTGATAGAATATCTAGGTTTGAAATTTCTGTCTACGACTTAGATACTGTGAACATGTAGAATATTGTGCAGCACATGATATACTTAATAATATTATCTGATATTGCAGTGTTGAAAAAAGGAGAAAAATCACAAAGGGAAATTGGATAATCAAAGGGAGAAAATTCCACTGCATGAAATATAGGCTTATTGATTTAGTATTGACAAGGAGCATCATTTTACAGTTTTATATACATTTTAACAACAAATCTATTTAATTATACACACATTGGACATATACTATCATTAACCTCAATGATTTCAATTGTGTAATTCTACCAGAACTGATCCATGTTATTTTCAAAATTGAATCTTCAATTTACATGACCAGATTTGCCTAGTTGAATTGTAGCCATGAAATGTAAGTGCTCATTCATTGTAGTGGAATATTAGTACTCATGCCCTATGGCAGAATGATAGCGGTCATGCACTGTAGTGAAATGTTAGTGCTTGTGCACTCTACTGGAATGTTAGTGGTCATACACTATAGTGGAGTGTTAGTGCTTGTGCACTGTAGTAGAATGGTATTGTTTGTGCAGTCTAGTGGGATGTTAGTGGTCATGCACTATAGTGGATTTTGTTTATTCAGTGGTTTCTATCTCTAACTGTCTTCACTGAAACATGACTAAGCTTATAATCATACATTGAATCTAATTCACTGAAAATTCTGAAACTATCAACCAACTTTGGTCTTCAACATATGTGTTCTCCTCTTTTTGAAAAACAGTCATAACATTTTCTTAAGCACTTCTTGTCTATTTTTACTTTATTAAAAATATATCTAAACTCCATGTATTTCACTAACAAATTGGGGATAAGAATGAAGTGGCAGTGGAGGTGGAAAGATTTCCTCTTTAATTCTATAGCAAGCAACAATGACTTCAAGGACCTGTGACATGCCCTTGCATGTGGTCCCTTTGCAGAGGTCCTGTAACTTGGCTTAATGCTGAGTAATCCTCTTCATGAGATATCATTTCTGAGTACGTGGTGAGTTGTGGGGATATCTTGGTGCGGCATCCACACAAATGTTTGTTGGCCAGTACTCAGTAAATGTGCAGTCATACATGAGTGTATAATAAAGCATTTCAGAAAGTTTCCATCATTTACTATAAGTTTAAAGTATCTAGTTTTGCAAAGTACTGCAGCATTATAAAACAAACATTCAAATGCTAGCAAATAGAAGGTAAATTTAATTAATATAGCAGTAGTAATAGAGAAAATAATTCCATCATCACATGAAGTTTCAGCTGGACAGATTATAAATAAAAAGACAATTTAATTATTATTCAGTGTACATGTACATAATTTTTATGTATTTATCTGTTGATGGACATCATGTTAATCTCAGATCTTACCTATGGTGCTGATGAGCATGGCAATGCAGATTTCTCCTCAACATTCTGACTTCATTTCCTTTGGCTATATACCTAGAAAGGGGATTGCTGGATAACATTGGAATTCTATTTCAGTTTTCTAGAGAATGTTCCCATACTGTCTGTACCGATTTAGATTCCCACCAACAAGTACAGTGCTCTGATTTTCGTACCTCCTCACCAACACTGCCTGTGTTTATTGTTTTTGGTGGTAACCATTACAGCAGGTGTGCATGTGCTGGAGAGGGGCTTCTATGCGGTACTTTTTGTAACATAAACTGACAGATCATTTGACCTATTAGAAATTGACATATCTCATTTTAAGAATAGTTAACTGTTGGTTACAACACAATAACTAGCTATATATTGTCTTACCATGAACAATTAGCATAAGCCTCAGCCCCTCCCCTCCCACAGCCTTCTGTCTACCTATTAGCTTTTGTTTGTGGAGAGTTGGGTCATTCATAATGAGGCCCTTTCCACCCATGTGGAGCACACAGCCATTGTAAGAATCTTTATGAGTGAAAGATTTCCATGCCCTTTCTTGTATTTGCTAATTTCCCATTGATGAACCATTTGTAAGTCCGTGTCCATTTATTTGTTTGACTTCATCTTGAGGATGTCTTGGTCAGACTGGGATAACAGTAACAACAAACTAAGGTGCTGTGGTGTCCTCCAGCCTGAAGCTTGGAAGATTTATGTCTGGACAGCTATGCACAAAACCTTCTGCACAAGGAGATCAGCATATTCCCCAAAGATATAATGAGTAAAACTAGAAGAATAATGAAGAGAAATGACAGGCACCTAGAAGGGAATAAACAGGGTATGCCTATGGTAAATAACTCCCTGAAGGACGCTTAGGAAAGACTTATGATTAATTGAATCAATCCATCATCCTTGAGGTGACAGCATCAATTTGAAATCTTTGCTGTTATGGCTTAAATTCATATGAGGGCAGAACAGGCAGTTAACAATTGTACTTGTTTTGTCATCATTGTGCCACAATATTAAGGAGCACACATTATGGGAAAGGTTTCTTTAATTGTTAAATGATTTAGACAGTGTAAGAGCATTAATAGTGGCGTATAAAGCAATGTTTCCTTTTGAAATTTAGTGTAAAACTATTATGTTTTATTACCCATCCAAGTTTAAGCTCATTATTTCTAAATTTCATGTTTAAGGATTTTTAAAAATTTTGTTATAATTCTAAAGAACAGGAAAAAGTATTTGCCTTTGCCTGCTTTGGAAAGAGACCATCTCCACTTTCTTTGTTTTCATGGGCAGTCATAACTCATAAAATTTGTGAGCATTCAGTGGCAAATATAACCCTTGGGAGTATCATGTAGTTCAATTTCTCATTGAATTGAGAGGCATTTATTTTTCTATTATAGGGGATCAAAATATTTAATATACTCATGTATAATATAATAAATTTTAGAATGCATTCATTTTTCTCATAGGTATTAAAATATTTAATATGGTAACACATTTTAAATTGAACCTCGTATCACAATTACGGTTGTTGTCCTTTTCTTTCTTGGGAGTAGGTAGAAGATACGCTAATAATATGGAAGGGGAATCAGGCATTGTGATTATGCAAAGATTCACCAGGGTGAACATCATTGAGACCTATCTTTAGTGTAAGGATATTAATTTCAATGATTTTTTGGTATAAGCCTTGATTTCTGAAATTTTACTGAAGACATTTACTTATTTGACAGGGAGAGAGAGAGAGAATGAAAATGGGAGCACCAGGGCCTCCAGCCACTGTAAACAAACTGCAGACATATGCGCCACCTTGAGCATCTGGCTAACGTGGGTCTTGGGGATCGAACCTGGGTCCTTTGACTTTGTAGGCAAATGCCTTAACCACTAAGCCATCCCTCCAGCCCACAAATAAAAATTTTTGAGGAAGGTTTTCTTGATGGAAATAGGAGGTACTTTAGATGGGACTGCTTATATAACCCCAATATCTCTAATATTAGTTATTCATAAAAGTAAAAGATACAACAGAAAACCTAATTTTAATACTGAACATAGTAGGTCAAGAATATATCATATGCACATGCTTCCCTCTGGGTATGGATTATTGGTTTTTGAAAGAATAAAAGTATAATGAAATGTATTTGGCATAGAAGCTGAACACAGTACATAGTAGTTCAGAAGCATTTGATGATTTAAGAATGTCTCATGGTTCCTTATCATAATTTATTCGAATTTACAGAACTCCAGGACTAGTTGATTGATAAGGTCACGTGATTGAGTAATCACGACTCTTGCTTTTTACTTACTGTGTATATCATGAGTGGATTTGGATCTCAGAGGTTTGTTCTAGATTTGAACTATTTAAAATAGTTTGTGTTTAAAATTAAAACAGCCCACTCATTTCGGCAGAGTGGAATGTGAACATTTGCTGCATTGTACTTGCAGTTATGTTTTTAATACTTACGAACTGTACACCCTGGTCATGTTTGTTGTTTCCCAAACTCATAACCTCTACAACTGAGAACTCTAGGGGAACATTTGCTTAAGGGTGTGTGTATATCTTTATATGGCTGACTTGTTAATTTTGTCCCTTTTTATGCAACTGGAATGTTATGTGCCTTTGACTTCACAGTGTGAAGCAACATCCTGGTACTCATCCCCAGCTCCTTCCATAAACACCCCCACAACACACTTTCCACACAAGTAAGCTGAGTAAAAAGCCAGCTTGATGATGGATAAGGCTCTCAGCAAGGGGCTGAGAAATGAAGCATTACAAGTCCAAGTGGGTCTTCAGCTTCCTGGTGGACTGCTTCAGTCTTCCCTTTACTCAGTCAGTTTCCATGGGTTGTCTTCTGGGGGGCTGGTGCATGTGGGTGTGGGGGGCGCAGTGGGAGCAAGCTCACATGAGCCCCATCCTGAGCCTGGAGCAGCTTGAGCCAGCTGCTATTTACCCTTCTCATGCCCATAGTGAACCTCAGGGGTCAGGGATAAATCATTTTGGTTTGCCTCCCCTGCCTCAAGATGTTTCTACATAGTTGTCTTCTGCTGAAGAAAATATCACTATTTTAACAACAGAGATAGCTTATGCCATCAAAGGGGCAGTCCATAAGTATTGTAAATTATTTTATTTAAAATAAGTTCTTTTATAAAAATGAAAATTTCTCCTTGTAATTTAAACAAAGATTTTTAATGTAGCATCCTAACACCTTAAGGCGAACTCCACCTTATGGTTAGAAGGAATTAAAAATGGTTTTCAGGTGGCAGCAAGCCTGCCATGGGATGTTCTATGGGCCCTTCAATGTCAGAAGACAAGGCAAGAATGTGTTACCCACAACTGAGCTCAAATGATGCCATGACCAGGCAGTTTATTTCACTTTTGTCACCTCCTTGTTCCACATATAAAGTCAGCAGTGTCTTCATCTAAAATTAATAGGGTTTTCCTGTCAATGACATATTCAGGTATGCTGTGAGCAGTAGCAAGAGCTTGCAGGGATGGCTCAGAAACTTAATTGTTTTTCCATTTATTTTAAAATGCAAATTACACTAGTAAGTCAAAAAAATCACTCTGTTAAAAATACATTCAGAATTAACAAATGAAAAATAAAGAAAGAAACACATCAGGAATTGTAACTCTTGCCTTCAGAATATTAGGTTTATAACAAAAGCTCAGCCTAGAAAAATAGCATTCTTCACCAGATTTTGAGGAGGATACAGCTGTACAACTCAGATGTTTTCCAGATAGAATCACACTACTGTGCTCACTGCTCCTAAGAAAGGCCCATCCGCCAATTACTGTTTAGTAGTCAACAACTGTTTTTGAAACTTTTGGTGCTGATGATAGTGTGATTTGGTGGAGAGTTGGCTGCAACTTAAAGAGAAGTATGAGGGCTTGCTCTCTGTATCCATATACATGTACTGTAAGTTGGAATCTCATTACAGTATGAATGTACAATGAAACCTCATTTTAATAGTCACATTAGAATAGTTTGTGGAAGGTATAGTATTTATATTTTAGGAATCAAAGATAATGCAGTGGTGAATATTTTCCTTGTACAGTAAACATGCATGTTTCTATAAAAGCATCGTGAGGTTTCACTGACATTGTTTATTTAATACATGTAGGTATGGAAAAACATACGCAAGCCAGTGAGAACATTCAGGCATCAGTACTAGATTGTGTGTGTGTGTGTGTGTGTGTGTGTGTGCACATATGCACATGTGTGTTATGTCCTAGTGGTTCCTTTTTCAGGTTCACATGTGTATGTGTGTGTCATAAACATCCATGCAAACACAGTAATGGGACTGTCTTATGTAGCTCTTAATGGGCTAAGGTCCAAAGGAGGTTAACCCAATAAATAAAATTTTAAGAAAACAAGAAATAGTTGCTCCATGCCAATTGATAGCTTTCTCAGTCTGAATTTCACTGTGCTTAAAGATGATATTTTAGTTTTCTGGGAAAATTAATTTTAGTATCTCAAGTGGATCCAAGAAAAAAATATGACTCATCAGAGTTACTGATACCCTTGAACTAATTATGTTTCCCGCTAATGGAAACCAAATAATGCTTGACGATATAGAACAAAATTTCCTAGGAGTTTAGAATATTTCATAAACACATTGACCTACTATTAAGTTTCCATAGGCATCTCATTGCCAACTACTAACAGCACAGTTTTTCTGCCACAATAATACAGGAGGATTGAAATACACTCTAACACACAACAGATCCCCCAAGTACCACAAAGAGATCTCAAAGATTTCACCAAGTTAACTATTGATTCCCCCACCCACCCCCAAAAATAATCTTGTACGTGAAGTTAGAAAACAAAGTTCACCTACATTGGGTCTTTCATGTGAATTATATAAAAGAGTAAACATAGCTAACCCATAGTCAGTTGGCCTCTGTTGGTATAAATCCACAGCTGTTTTCTGTGTTAGTAAAAGACATTTGTAGATACTTACAAAAGCACCTAGAGTGCAAGAAATAAAATCAGTGAGTTAAGCCATTTCTGCTTTTTGCTTTCAGTTGATTAATGAGTTTAGTAGATTAATAAATTTTGCTTCATCCCACCCCAACCCCATCAGAAGACCATATTTAAGAGTCATAAATATGACGATTATTACTGTTGTCATTGGTTCTTGTCTCTTTTGGGCCACCATGGTGGCTCAATGGTAAAGCACTTTTCTGACAGCAGGCAGTTTTCCTACACAGACACACTGATCTGTTGAGCTGTTTAGTCTTGTTCCTTGACAGGAGACACACAGAGTTGAAATCCTTCGGAACTAATAGCAGTGTGTTAGCCTAAAGGAAATGACTGGGAGATGTCTGCACTGAGATTCTCGGGCACACAACATAGGTGGGGTTAAGGCAAGTATGTATAGTACAGCCTTTAGGGCACACAACCTGCCGTTTTGCATTTGTTATAAGGTCATCACTGCATTTTTTTTTCTTTCTTTTTCTTGCGGTGACATTGCCTATGTAGCCGTGATACTATCAGGATGTACAAAGGGCTGAAAACAAGGCTCTCAAACTAGTGTACCCAGATGACTTCGCAGCTTAGAAGCCCACAATCTCTGGGCTACAGAGGAGCAAGGAATGTTGAGCAGGGGCACTGACGAGTCTCCTTTTCATTTTCAGAGGCCTGGGAGAAAGAAACCATTTTCAGAGAACCCACAATGGGTGTGTCCTGTATATTTGTCAGTTTTCATTACAAAGAGGTGAAGTGGAATTGCTGTGTGCTGTGGGTATGAGTGCATGTGTGCATGTGTAGAAACTCTCTTTGTTCTGTTGACACATATATGCAATTCAATGCATGGGCTTCTTGCTCTTCGTAAATGCAGGAGGCCACTGCTGCCACAAGGTCTTTGAGAGGTCCATGGGCTGACATACGGAAGTCATCGGGTATTATTTTGACCTAAGGAGAGAAAAGATGTTTTTAATCAAGGGAGGTGCACTGAATGCCTGCCTGTTGCTTGCCACCTTTTCTCACTTCCAAGCACAAGGGTAAACAAACAAACAACAAAAAAAGAGGGCAGGGAGTGGAAAGAAGCCCAAATTGTGTTTTAAATATACAGTTTTCCTCACCCTTTCATTTCTCAGTGTATCCTCCTGGATATAAAGGCCACTTGTGATCATTCAGGGGAAAAATGAAGTGAGTCTGTATTGCCATACCATTGGACTGCCACAAGATACAGTGCTTGTCCATGTTGTCTGGTACACACCACAGGACATTCTTGTCTGAAAAAGGCACCATCAAACCTGGACTTGCTGGGTGGGCACTCAGGCCAAAAATAACTTCTTTGGTTAGAAAATCAATCCAATGATATGGGAAATTTTTGTGTTATAACTTTAAACCTATAAGTGTATTTTGAAGAAATTTACTATACCTTTAAAAAATAATGCTTTCTTTTAGATGGGTTTTAGCCAGAGTGAAGAATTACAAACTAAAATCATCCACCTAACTTAACTAAAAACACAGAGGGTGGTATTTGTTGCCTTATCATCACTGCCGCTTAGCTGTGACTTTAGGTCCGAACCGACAGTAACTCTGTCCAGGACCCAGGACACAGATTTGCTGGGAATAATGGAAATCCCACAGCGAAAACTGCACATTGCTTTTTCATTTGCTTGATTTCGAAAGAAGAACTTTTATTTCCAGTTGCTATATAATACTGTTAGGGTGCTTGAACTGGCCCATGATGTTAAATTACTCTTACTTTACAAGACATCGTTATGGCAAGTTGACAGGAGAAGGTATACTTCAAATGACAAAGACAGAGGAAGTGCTCAGGGCCGTGCCTCTCAGCAGGGATGAATCAGTTTTGACTTTTCACATGTTTGGATTAGGCAGTGGCCTCAGATGATGGGTTTACAGGGTTACACAGTGGAAAAGGCTCTCCATTCAACACTGCATAGTGTCAAATCAAAGGGAAATGGGTGACTACAGAAAAGGGGTAGGGGCACAGCTATGTTTGGAAATATGGCAGCCAAATTAGTGTAAAGGTGTAGAAAAGAGTAAAATAGATTCCAGGAAAGTAATATCAGGTGGAAATCACAGTCCATCTGAAAATTTGGGAAGGACACACAACATGGTCAGGAAAAGATGTTGAAAATCCCAGATTTACCACTAACAAGTTATGCGAGCTCCTTGTCTGTTAATGGGATCTATGAAATGAAGTCCTATGTTTTGGGATCAGAGGTTTCCCGTGGGGCTGTTTTGTAGAAGAAACAGTAGCAGGATATTGGATAATAATTTTTAATGTATTTTGTACATTCCTAACTTCTTAGATTTGAGTGGCATTAAATATTTAACTTGTTCTGTGAAAAATGAAATTTGAAAACTCTTGCGTGATTTTACTATTCTCAGGTAGTGAAGCAATTTAGGGTGACCAGGCTCTGGAAGTAAGAAGCAGGCGTGTCCTTCAGCCTGCCCTTGTCATCTCCATTGTGCTCAAGATTAGAGAAGGATGAGCCGCTTCTCTCTTGCCTAAAGGAATTGTCCAGATCTGTTTTTCCATAAACGACCCGAGTCCTCCTTGGGAAAGAGTTATTTCTTAGAATTAAAGCTTACATCTGATCTTGACATGGTGGTAGCTAAGTTCAGCCCCAAAACTTGTCATCATGGCTAGGTAGCTCAGTTTCCACTCAGAATTTATAAATGACCCCAGTTTGGGCCATACAGGGAACTTTACTTCCTCCTACTTTCTACATGGTAGCAGCACTCTCTATTTCCTTATCCTTTCTTCTCTTAATCTAGTAAAGTGTCTCTAAACCTTACCCTTTGGTCTATAGGTTTCAATTCTTGGAATTCATAAGAAAAGAATCCCCAAATGCCCCAAATTTATCAGTGTTTTGAAATATGTTCATGTATTAGTGAGGAACCCCAAGAATCCCCTTTACCTAGTCATGGGGAAAACAACATTTTATTATATTAGGTGGCATTTAAAGTTACCATTTAAGAAAGTCATGTGAAATTCTGTTCTTAAGGAATTTAGTTCTTAAGAAAGATATATATCTTTTTTGAGGCCCTGTTCAACAGTAGAGTTATAAATGCCTGATTGGAAACAATATTCTTAATTATAATATACTTGTTTAACAGGAAAGTATGAAGAACTGGAAAAATCTATGTCATATTTGGAGAATGCGGAGTTCATTTCGGCTGGTAAATAAAAAGTTAAGGGAGATACCAGATATTTTTGCTCTTAAAAGATTAATGGCTTCAGAAGGATAGGGCCAATTCCCCTTCATATTATTTTTTTTCTAGTAACTTCTAACATCATATGCTTATAGCCTGGACTCAAAAGTTATTAAGGATTAAATAAAGTTTTAATAGAACATTGATATTATATCAAAATGCTCCTGCAAGGCTGTGGTGAGAAGGGTGGATTTTGTTCAGCCTGTAACTGGGAATCGTTTACAGCTTTTGAGAAGGAACATGAGATCATTGGAGGTCACAGAGAACTTTAGGAAGATTTATTTGGCAGCCATGTGGAGGATGGGTTAGAGGTCCTGAAATAAGGAAGAAATGGGTAAACTTAAGGGGTCATGGATGAGTTTGAATTAGGGCAGTGGTTGAGCAAATGTAAGGGAAGGATGTAGATGGTAAAGTATTGGTTGATTTTTTAAAACACATTCAGTTTTTTTTTTCTATGGATAATGCTATTTAAATGTCTGTAAAAGTTATAAAGGGCACATAGAAAAAGGCAGGCACGATGCATGGATCATTCTCTTTTTAAAGAGACTCTTATAAACGGTGTCTGAAGATTCATCTCATTAGAGGAGGAATATCCCTGAATTTCACTTATTATTCTACATGCCAAAATATTCCAAGGTAGAGGATTTAATGGTGGAGGACAACAACACAAACACATATCTTCAAAGAGAGAAGTTCACATTTGAAAATGAATTGGAATCTTACTTTCTATTTTGATCTTCTCTTGCAATTCAGCATATCACTTGATGCTGATATATAGAATTTGTTATCAGTTGTTATCCAGGGGAATTTGCCTAAACACAGATATAAAAATCAGGCTCTGATTGTATGTCTGCTCTCTTGAGTGCTAGAGGTAAGGGTTCGATAAAGTTTAGTGTTAATGTTCCAGGTTCATTTTCACATTCACATTAGAGAAATGATAAAGCACATCTCAGGTTTTGATTTTTTGAATATGTACCCATAACTAGGGTGAACCTAGTATTCATCATTTAAATGAGAACTTTTTTGAGAGTTATGTGGAGGGCTGATAATTATAGCCACACATACAGTGTAAATTGGGGTTATCTTGGGGAAACCAGACAGTAAGTTTTATATATAGTTACAGACAACTGCTTATGGCATTATATCATTTTCAAAATATATAAGTTTCAGGTAATTCAAATTAATATTTTATCATGTAGGCTTTTGAGCCATATAATTGATATTTACATAAGACTAATGGAAACTTCAAGACATGGCAGACGTCAAATTTAAAAAATCATGCATGAGGAGAGTGTTATTAGAGCTCACCTAGTCAAAGCAGTATTACTAGTAGAAGATTCTGTAAAAAGCCAGCCAAGGGAAGGCCACATGCCATCTATTTTTTTACCACGATACATTTATTTGACTCTATGTCAGTATCCCAGAAAGTACATTGAAGTCACATACTTACATGTACATGGGCTGTAGTTGTAAATGAGATGTCTTCTGAGGCCCTTGATAGCCGTAAGAATCAAAGCCACCTATGAAATCAACTGAGAAGGGAGAATTGCCTTCATTAGTTTACTTTGCAGATGATATAAATGTTCTTGATCAAGGTCCACATAATTTAACATGGACTTTTTAATACTCTGTTAAACTAAAAGTGACTAATTATTAAGAAGGAGAAGTAGCAGCATCTTTAAGGTAGTTATGTTGTCCCTCAGTGGTGAGATTCAATTATTGCTTTACAAAATTCTATTCACTTGGGAGAAGAAATTCGAAATTCTTCTTCTCATGCAACAAAGAACAAATTGGATTAATACAATTCACTAGCACATTAAAAATGGCAAGTATTGGGCTGGAGGGATGTCTTAGCAATTAAGGTGTTTGCCTACAAAGCCAAAGGACCCAGGTTCGATTCCCCAGGACCCACATAAGCCAGATGCCCAAGGGGGCACACGTGTCTGGAGTTCATTTGCAGTGGCTGGAGGCTCTGGCATGTCCATTTTATCTCTTTCTCTGTCAAATAAATAAATAAACATAAAACATTAAAATTTTTTTGTTATTTTATTTGTTTAAGAGCAACAGACAGAGAGAGAAAGAGGCAGAGACAGAGAGAGAGAATGGGCGCGCCAGGGCCTCCAGCCACTGCAAATGAACTTTAGACGTGTGTGCCCCCTTGTGCATCTGGCTAACGTGGGTCCTGGGGAATCGAGCCTTGAACCAGGGTCCTTAGGCTTCACAGGCAAGCGCTTAACCGCTAAGCCATCTCTCCAGCCCCAAAAGATTTTTTTAAAAAGGCAACTATCTTTTTGATTTATGGGGTGAATTTCTGTAATATATTGCAAGTGATAATGCATAAAAATAATGCTCAATCTAGTATGTGTATATGTCTAGAGTTGCAATGTCCCTACGACTAGCATGTATTTTGATGATCAAGAAAAGGTGCTGTAATAATCTAATATAAATCAATTCAACATGGCTCTCCTTGCCATGGTGTGGTTTATAATACAAAACAACTAATCAGAAATAGAGACATAGAACAAAGTCTTATTAATCACTCAAATGCCATACCTTATACCACTATTTTTGCATGTGTGTATGTGCATTGTGCATTTGTGTATGTGCATATTTGTATACATGTGGGTACATATTTCTACAGGTGCACATGCATGCGTGTGCAGGCCAGGGATTGATTTGGGTTTCTCCCTCAATTGTTCTCGATCTTATTCATTGAGATAGGGCCTTTCACTGAAAGGTCACTGACTTAGCTAGACTAGCTAGCCCCCTTGCCATGGGGATCTATCTCCATCTCCAAAGTGCTGAGATTGCTAGGATTATAGGTGCTCTCACCACCATGCCTCGTTTTTAACGTGGGTGCTGGGGATTGGAACCTTGCTTTTTATGCTTGTGCAGAAAGCACTTTACTGATTGCGTCAACTTCCAGGCCCCATACCAAGATATTTAAAACCCATGAAATATAAGAGTTACCAAAATGGCTGCAAGAATATCTCCTAGTCCGCATGTTCTTACAATGTAATGTTGACCCTCGTGGTTTGATATGTGCCTGGGTCCCTGAGGTTTGCTTCCAGTTTTTATGCTTGTTGTTTTTTGGTGTTTGCTGGCTACTGGTGGTTTCTGTTTGGATATATGGAAGCAGTTTCTTCTGCCATTTGATTAAACTTCCCCTGGATCTATGATCTTGAAATAAATCCCTTTCTCTGCTAAACCATGCCTGGTTTGGATGTTCATCCCAGCAATGTGGTGCTGAGTATAACACCTCTTGAACATGAGTAAAGCTTAGTGGCCATTTTGAGGATTTCAGTCATGATGCTATCTTGACTTACAGGGTTAGTTTACTAAAAGCTCATTTACTTCATTCTGGTTCTTTTGGGGTGCTTTCTTGGATCACAGCCACCAAGTTATGATGCAGCCCAAGGTGTCCTACATGAGGGACCATGTGTTTAGCTTACAGTCTTATCCCATAGCTGACATTCACTTCCAGACACGTAGGGAGAAAATGCCTCGAATTCCATACTCCAGCTGGTGACTCAACCCAGCCTTGGAGTGTGCCTGCCTCAGATCTATCTCAGCAGAGACAAGCACTCTACCATATCTATCTGAGCTATGCTTTTACAGGAATAGGAACTGAGATAGTAAATAATAAGCATGCTCAAAAAAAGTTTTTGTGTGTATGTGTCTGTGCATGTATAAGTTTGTGTGTGCATGTGCACATGTTTATAGAGAACAGAGGACAACCTTAGGTGTCTATCTCAGGATGCCTTTGAGAAAAGTCCTATCATGGCCCTGGAGGTCATCCATTAGGCTAAAGTGGCTGGCAGGGGCTGTAGGGGTTCTTCTGTCTCTGCCTTCTTATCACTGGAACTATAGGCACAGACCAACATGTGTGGCATTTTTACATGGGTTCTGGTGATCAAACGCTGGTCCTCATGGTTGTAAGGCAAGACTTTACCCACGTAGCCATCTCCCCAGCCCCCATGAAGATGTTCTGCTTGCCTTTTTCTGTTCTAGATGTAGAGGTGGTGTCATAGGAATAAAAGGCAAAACAATAGAAAGCCAACAAGAGAGATTACAGGGAAGGGAAAGAGAGAAATAGAAACTAAATTATGATGCATCTAGAAATTTTCACTTTTTAATATCTCATTTTATTGATTTACTTAGTTCATTTTTAAAAAAATATTACATTTATTTATTTATTTTGGCAAAGATTATAGTTTTATGCCCCATCTCCCCTTTCCCTGAGGCCTCTCCTCAGTGCAGTTGTTGGTGCACTGTTGGATAATTGACCCCTCAGTCAGTCTCTGTGGGAGAGGGGGCAGTGCCACAGGATATTTCTACTCACCCTGTGGCTCTTACAGTCTTCCTACCCCCTCTTCTACTGAGGTACCTGAGCCTCAGTGGACCTGTTAGCAGTCTTATTTAGTGATGAGTTCTCTGTAGCCTCTAAGTTTCTTGCTTGATGTGTTTTGATTGACCACAGTGTCCTTCGCTTTTCCCCTGGAGCTGGTCGTTTCCTTTCTGTTCTCTTATTAGAACCCTAGGGTGCTACAAAGCAGAAATTCCAGCAGGATGTGAAGTGGCAGCAGTGGTGAACCTTCTTCACTTGGAGAGAAGAATCTTAGTGTAATTTTAGAACCACAATGCAATTTAGCAAAAGTTAGAGAGATTGGCCATGCCCCCTGTGCCCTATACATGCACAGTTTCTCATGGCCCATGTCCCCCATCAGAGCTGTACATTAGTTAAAATTGATGAGCCTACAGTGACACATTATTGACATCCAAAGCCATAGTTTACAGTAGGATTCACTATTGGTCTGGCATTTCTATGGCTTTTGACAAATATGTGGCATGTGTCCACAGTAGAGTGTAAAAAGAAGCTTCCAAATAATCCCCTGGGCTCCATTTACTAACTCTCCCAATCCTTGGTAACAACAGATCTTTTAGAGTCTCCATAATTTTGGTCTTATACATCTTTTAGTGGAATGATAGCAGATTTTTTTGTTTTGTTTTGTTTTAAGTAGGGTCTCCCTCTAGCCTAGGCTGATCTGGAATTCATTATATAGTCTCAGGGTGGCTTCAAACTCTTACCACTGCCTCCTGAGTGCTGGGATTAAAGGCACGTACCACCACTCCTGATTCAGATTTCTTTTTAGTGTTGTCACCACATTCCTTTCTTTATTATCGATTAAAAGTCTCAATAAAGGGGCTGGAAGATTGCTTATCTGTTAAGGTGCTTGCTTCTGGAGCCTAAGGATCCAGGTTTGATTCCCCAAAACCCACACAAAGCCAGATGCACATGGTGGTGCATGTGTCTGGAGTTTGCAGTGGCTAAAGGCCCTGGTGTGCCCATTCTCTCTCTGTCTCACTATCTGCCTCCCTCTATCTTAGTCTTTCTCAAATAAATAAATAAATGAAATGAAATTCTCAATAAAAATTATAATTAAGGGGTTGAGAAATGGCTTAGTGGTTAAGGTACTTGCCTGTGTAGCATGGGGACCCTGGTTCTATTGTCCAGTACGCATGTAAGCCATATACATAAGGTGGCACATGCATCTGGAGTTTGTTTGCAGTGGCTAGAGGCCCTGCCTGACATGTCTATTCTCTCTTTCTCTCTCTGACTCTCTCAAGTAAATAAATGAATAAATAAAATTAAAAAAAATTAAAATTACAGTGCAAATAAAAATCACCTTGATGCTGGAAGTCCTGGGATTCAAATGCTATTTTGTGTGTTCCCCAAATGTGTAATCTTAGACAAATTGTGAATTTTAAACTTGAAAGAATTTTGGTCCATAGCAAGTATTTTACAGAAGAGGCTTAACAGTTGAGTGAACTGCTTTAGTTTTCTAAATTGCCAGTATTTCTGTCTAAGCTGTTGTAATTCCAGAAGAGTTAGCAACCCACTGACAATGATATGTAAAGTTTGTTTGTTGAGAAATTATTGTGCAAGAGAGAATTTAGACTCAGGTTCTAAGCTCAATTTTATATGTGTAAGCTCTTGTCAGCAATGATACTTCTTTAAAGAACTAGTTTTGTTAGGAGCTCTCATAGTGAGCACTCAGTGCATTGCTCTGAGCTTCCTTCTCATAGGGAGTTCTCCTCCATAGTACTAGAGAATGAAGTAGGCCAGGGCAGATCAAGATCAGAGCAGAAATAAGCAAAAAGGCCTGCACTTAAATTAAGATCCAGAGTTGGTGTTTTTGCTGTTATTGTTTACTTTGAGAGATTTCATTAATGTGTTTCCAGGGCTTTAGTTGGGTGACAGTAAAAGCCAAATGCTAATTATGTGTCAAAATTTTGGAACAAATGGGAGAACATATAACCTGAAGAGGATAAGTATTCAAGTCCAAAAGCTAGAATTAAGACTAAAAATCAGTACCAATATTAAATTAGAGCAATGCAGAATGAAAGAAGGTGTGATGTGAGCCTAGGCCAGCCATGATCTGTGTGTTGGAAGGTGGGCACAGCTGGCTTCCCGCAGTCCATTTATGATGCTAATAACACACCTCAGAAGGAAGTGCCAAAGCTATCCTGACCTTTCTGCTGGGCCTGGGTCATGGGAGAGATGCCAGGAGTGGGTGACTCATGATCATGGAGTAAGCTGCAAATAACTAGGATGGATTTCCCCCATCTCACTCACTAAGGGGATTCAAACTTAATCCAGAAGTAGGAGGCAGATTTTATAACAGTGTTTTGACATGCATGCCTGAATCCAATGTCTAGGTAATTGTGTATGGTCCAGTTCCAGTTGCATTTTTGTAATTTATTATTTAGATGTTTCTCTAAATGATCTGAGGATTGTTTAGACAGGAATAGGATGGATCCAGTTGGCCATACAGATTGTGCTTGTCATTGTAGGTAGACTTGATCATTTTCACTATTTACAGAGGGTTTGTGAATCGTATGTTGAATCTTTGGAGTGTCCTGTTGATGAAGAGCTAGTGATATGAGAAACTACTATATTGCTCTCTAAAAATCTAATTACTGGTGCTACTGTACATTCCAAAGATAGCTTTACTCCTATTTGATCTGTTCTCAATTTCTTTTATATAATCATATTGAATATAAAGCCTACATAAGCTGCTGTTTGACATAAAACTTCCTAAAGCCATAAAGTTATTATCTAACATATTTTTCTGAGTTATTGCAATGGAAGTTACATGTTTGGGACATAACTCACCTCTGAATTACTTAGAAAAAAGACAACATTTTATCAATGAAGAATTTTCTTAATCCCAGAAGACAAAAATAAAACAAATTTCTAACAATTTCAAAGTGCTTAGTAGTTCCTGAGACACTCTCAGTTGAATATCATTTATCTTTACAATGTTACTGCCAGGTAAGCAGGAATAATTATTTTTCTTTTATAAAGAAATACAACTTTTCTACTTGAGGCAGTAAACAGTTAAGAGTGGGATTAGAAGTCAAAAATTTTATTTTACTTATATTTATTTATTTATTTATTTTTGAGGTAGGGTCTCACTCTAGCTCAGGCTGACCTGGAATTCACTATGTAGTCTCAGGGTGGTCTTGAATTCATGGTGATCCTCCTACCTCTGCCTCCCAAGCTCTGGGATTAAAGGTATGCACCAGCACACCAGGCTCTTTTTCTAAGTATATTGAACTTTGCTTCTTGTTCATGCCATTCCCTTAAATTTCTGAAAAGTAATTAAAGGCATCAAATCCCAGTTTATATTAAGTTTAACTTTAGACTTTTGTTGTCTTTATATAATTATTCATTAAACAAAGTTTTTATTGGCATGTTTGTGTAGCGTGTGTGTATGTGTGTTTGTATATACAGATGCCTGTGCCCTGTCCACACATGTGCAGAGGGAGAGGAGAACAACTAGTGTCTTCTATCACTCTTCTTATTTTTGTGAGACAGAGTCTTTCATAAACCTGGGGCTTACTCTTTTCCTGTTAGACTGGCTGACCAGTTTAGTCCCAGCAAGCCTGTTATCTCTGACCCCATCAGAAGTTGACCTTTTCTAGACATAGGGAAAGGTTAGGAGGGAATGAAAGTGTGATCTGAGCATAGGTCATGATTCCAATGTTGGTAAATGAGTAGAGCTGGCTTACTATGACCCGACTGAGGAAGCTAGCCCGAGCACTCTGAGGGAAGTGCTCCAGCTGTCCCGAGGGTGCTGGAGATTGTGCTCAAGTCTTCATGCTTGCAAAGGAAGTGCATCTCCTGAACCTTTAAACAAAGGTTTTGATTTTTATTCAAGTTAAGGTTGTGAATACTTCTTTTATTCCTTATTCTCTAGCATCTTTACTCTGCTTCCTACAAAGTTTGTTCTTCTATCTTCCTCCTCTCTTTCATCACTTATGTTCGGGATTATGATGTGAGCAATAACTGACAAGGAGCCACTCTGTTGGACATAGGCAGGGCCCTGGGTTAAAGCAAACATAAGCTGTCTGACACAAAGGCCCCAGGCTATAGAGAGGTCACAGCAGCCAGAACCACCAGTAATATCTCAGGGACCAGAGTTCCTCCCCCAATCCTTGGGGGTTGCAGTGAGCCTGGACACCTGGACAAAGTCTCGGATCCGGAGATTGGCAGGAAGTAAGGCCACCCCCTCTCCAAGCACAGGATACCTGGACTTCAGTTAAGACTTAGGCTTTGTCCATACCCTGTGACCTTTGGCCAATTGCCTAGGAAACTGCTTATATGGTACCAGCCAGCACCTTTGCAAAGTCCATTCCCCGTACCATTGCCTACATGCTGGAATGTATGTCCCGACATGATAATTAGGCATCAGCAAGCAACCTTGTACATCCAATCCCCTTAGGACCCTCAACTGCTTATAAAACCCATTTCCCTATTGATTAAAGAGAGCAGTTCACAGAGACTGTCTCCTGGAAGTGGTTCTTCCGTCATACACACATGGTCGGTCTGAAGACCCTGCTCTCCTTGGTTGCCTGGGCTCCTTGGGAGGCCAGCCCGAGAACCCAGGCACACACACCACCAGAGCTGCTTTTGCCAGTGGTAGTTACTAGTGAGTTATCATGGTTTTCTGTAACATATCTTCAAGAGGTGAGGAGGCAAGCAGTGTTCCAAGACTCAGCCTGTTTGCTTTGTGTCTGTTAACTTATGCAGGACATCAAATAATCACTTAACCAGTCCTCTATTTTGAAAACTGCTTATATTATCGGCACTGTCTTGTACAACTCTAATTACAGTGAAGTTTTTCAAGGTAATGAGGGATAGTATTTGATCTACATTATTTTAACACTTAATAAGAAGTGTGAAAGGCACACAGAAATTACTGAGAGGTCTGAGTTAGTATTGGGGAAGCAAGAAAGGAAAGATTTCAATGAGTGCAAGATAAACTGACAAAGAGGTGGAGAACACTGGCAATAGTAAGCATTAAAGGGGGGAAAGATGGGAAAGAGTCAAAGCTGGTGACCAGGAATTTATTGACTAGGATGCCTTTGCTACTTTCTACAGAACCAAAAATAATGTCAATAGGAAGCATTGTCTGGCTCTTTTTGAAGAAGTAGTATTTATCAGTGGTACTCTCAAGTAGTGAGGTGTAGGAAATGGGAAATGTGGTTGTAATTGTCATAGGGTGAATGGAAACTTGCAGAGATTTCAGAAATGAATTTTGTTTCCTCATTCAGTTTTTTTTTTTTTTCATTTAAACCTCTCCACACCTGACATAGTCTAAATCTAATTGTTTACTGGTTGATTGCCTCTACTACTGTAATATATATTACATGAAGTTCTCTTCTGCACTGTTTACCACAGTAGCCTAAAACCCCAGAAGCCTATTTGGCTCATGGAAGGCACCCAATTCACATTTGGTGAATAAGCTGTATGTACTTTAGGATGCACAGGAAAATAAGGCGATTGATCAGAGCATGGACAATGCTAGCAAAATCTCTAAGGAAATTTGACTGAGTGGCATTATGCTTTCTTCCACAGGGCCTTGAAAATAAATGAGAAGGCCTTTTATAGCTGATTTAAAGTGCTAGGTATGACCTGGATGAGAAACAAAATAAAGTTTCTGGACACCCTTGGGAATAGGCTGACACTGTGTCCTCATTGGCCAAGATGAGGAAGAAGCAGCCTAGGGCATGCTTTTAGACTAACATGACAAGGTTGTGAGGGACATTCATTAATGGATTCTGTAGAGTCATTCAAATATTAATAACTGGTAGGAAAACATCATCTGTGGACAGTTCATAGGACTGTGGGTTGATGCATACAACTAGGCAGAAGGTGACAAAATAAAATTTGTACTATCTAATCATTGCTTCATTGGAAAGATTTATCTTTGGTCTTTTGAAGACAACTTCTCAATGGTTTTATTGAGGTACAATAAATACATAATAAATATGTAATATAACTATGCATATTTAATGTATACAACTGGATGAATTTGAATATTTTCATGTTCATGAAACTGTCACCACAATCAAGATATCAGACATATCCATTCCTCCAATAGAAATCCTAGGAACATTAGTTTCTTTGCAAATATTGCAATGTTTCTCAAGGCTTTAGTTTTCCTGTCTGCAGTAGGGGTATGTTTATATGTACTGTCCCATGAAGGCCTGAGGAGAGTCAATCATGTTAAACCAGTAAAGTGTCATATCTGTCTAATTACTATGAGTCAATAACATTAATGACTGGAATTTAAAAATTATTCAGTGAGAGAAAAAACAATCTGGAATACTCTTCAATAAAATCTATTTCCTATTGCCAGCCTCACTTTTCTTTAAACCTTTAAATCATGAACACTTAGTCTTGCAAACCTAAAGCTGCTTTTTAAAATACATGTTGGCAGTGAGGTATTATAATACAAAATTGTTCCTTGGTAATTAATGACAAAGCACTAGTCAGCATGTTCTGTTTTGGAGACAGAGCTAGAGAAAATCATGAAGGGAAAATTTAAAAAGCAGTCCCAGAAAGCTAAGCCTAAATATTTAATAAAGCTCATTGAGAGGCATTACAGAATACGTGTGGGCCTATGAAAGTAGGGTGTCTATCCATTATCTCTGCAGGTATGAATGTCAAGGGTACTTATCTCCAGGTGCACAAAAGGAATTTAGAACATAGCTAACCATAGGCCAAATTGCAAAGAACAGCTTTCTTCCCAATCAGAATTACTCGGTGGCAGCAATTCGAGCTGATTGTGTGAACTCGAGCTGTTCAGTCTGGGGTAATATCCCTGATAGACTCTGGGCTTTTTTTTTTTTTCAACAAAAAACATCTTTCTGATTAGGAAAACATAGTCCTTTAGGGGCACTTTATCTTGCTGTTGCCCAAAAGGCCACTAAAGTGTGCTACAAAGGGCTTCCAGCGGGCAAAGCACACATTGAATGAAATGAGACTCATTAGCTAACTCACTGCAGATGCTTCACTTCCTAACATTGTTCAAGTATATTTTCTCAGGGTCTTAGGATCCTATTTTCTATGTGTCTTTCTTTCTTTTTTTTCCTTTTTTTCTTTATTAGTTAGTTTTGTATTCAGCAAATACAGTCAGTTTGGTACCATTATTAGGCTCATCTGTGACCTACTCCCTCCCCTTGGCCCCTCCTTGTTGAGGTATATGGGTCATGCATTGTGGAGTTAGCCCACAGTTATGGGTAAGATAAATATCTCTGCATATCATGACCCAACATGTGGCTCTGACATTCTTTCCGCCCCCTCTTCCGCAAAATTTCCCTGAGCCATGTTGGGTTCATTTTTGGTCTGCTTCAGTGATGAGGTGTTGGGGGCCTCTGAGGCTCTGGCTCTGATTTGGTAGGAGTTGATTTTTCTCTGTGTTGATCTCCTTCCCCCTTCTGCTGGTATCCGGTTCATCAGGAAAACAGCCCCCTTGCTTGTTTCTCCAATTTTTCTTAGTTTCAGCCGGGGCCCTTTGGAGGTATGTGTCTTTCTTACTAACATCAGAAGCATATCTATAATATTTTAAACTTGGTAACACAGTACAAACTAATACCTAGAAGTGAAAAGCAGTAACAAAAATGGCAACATGAAATAAAACATTTATTTAGGTAGAAGTCTTTTCGAATATCCACTTTAAGTTTTTAATGTTTAAAAAAAAATTGGGCTGGAGAGATGGCTTAGCGGTTAAGCGCTTGCCTGTGAAGCCTAAGGACCCCGGTTCAAGGCTTGATTCCCCAGGACCCACGTTAGCCAGATGCACAAGTGGGTGCATGTGTCTGGAGTTCGTTTGCAGTGGCTGGAGGCCCTGGAGCGCCCATTCTATCTCTCTCTATATCTGCCTCTTTCTGTCTCTGTCTGTCACTTTCAAATAAATAAGTAAAAATAAACAAAAATTAAAAAAAATTTAACATATTTTTATTTATATATTTGAGATAGAGAGAAAGAAAGAGAGAGAATGGGCACACCAGGGCCTCTAGCTGCTGCAAATGAACTCCAGATGCATGTGCCATCTTGTGCTTTACATGGCTTTACATGGGTACTGGGGAATTGAACCCTGGTCCTGTGGCTTTTCTGGCAAGCTTTTGATTCTAAACACACAGAAAGAAAATGAAGTATAGCTTCCACTTTATAAATGATTTTGTCTTATTGCTCATGTCTATTTTTGGCAATTCTTGGGAAGGGAAGTACTTTAAGTGAACTTCAAACTACATAACAGTTTTCTACTGACACCAATATCTCACTCTCCAATCATCCACTTCCTGTTTAAAAAAAATGCCTCCACTTGATACAGGGAGGTTGTAATATAATGTAAGATGAGGCCCTTGGACTGGGAACACTTGTGCTGAGGTTATGTGACTTACCAGCATGGAACCTCTAAGTAAGTCACACTTGGTCTGAGATTTAATTTCCTCCTTTGGAAAGTGAGTATCATAAAATTTCAGCTTTATAAGGCTGAGAGAACAGGTGTTTATATCTGTGTAATACTTTAAAAATGTATATTAATAATACACCATGGATACATTTGATTTAGTGGAGGTTTTTTTTTTTAATGTACTTATTTGAGGGAGAGAGAGAGAGGGAGAGAGAGAACGGGTGTGCTAGGTCCACCAGCCACTGCATATGAACTCCAGATGCATGTGCCATCTTTTGCCTCTGGCTTACGTGGGTCCTGGGGACTTGAACCAGGATCCTTTGGCTTTGTAGGAAAGCACCTTAGTTGCTAAGCCATCTCTCTATCCTTCAGCTGATGATTTATAGGGCTGAATAGATAGGATTAAGAGAACTGATGTGAATCATGTTTTGTTGAAATGCATCTTTGCTGATTGGCTTAGATATTTCAGGCCAGGAGAGTAGATGGAGATGAGGCATAAAGAAATTTGGTACTCTAATTTACTAGAGTTTTATATGGTATGACCAATTATAGGTCATTTTCAGAAGCTAAGGAAAGCAGACATAGGTCTATGGAAATTCTTGCTTGCTTTCTTGGTTAACTGTAATTTGAGGAATAATAACGTCCTGTGAGAATGATGTAGAGAGCACACAGATATTAATATATATATATATATATATATATATGTATATGTATATATATATATATATATATATATATATATATATATTAAAAAGTCAAGTACATAGAAGTGAGTCTTCATTTAAAAAATATTTTTCAGTGCTCGCTTCGGCAGCACATATACTAAAATTGGAACGATACAGAGTAGATTAGCATGGCCCCTGCGCAAGGATGACACACAAATTCGTGAAGCATTCCATATTTAAAAAAATATTTTTGGAAATCACCTTTTATATTACCAATAAAGACTAGGAAGTTCTGAGGCCATCATTCTGGTTTGTGTTCCGTGAAGCCCAGACAAGAATGTTGGCAAAATAAAGCATGCAAAACAGTCGTGGAGAGAGCAAGGGCAGCAAGAGCCCCACACCATGGGTTATGCCAGGTCAAAGCATGGTGGGTAGATTACCCTGCAGAGGAGAAGCTAATTTCCTCTCTGACTTAGGTAGGGCTTCTGGGATTGGAGCCTGTAGTCCATAGCACTGACTTTCTCAGGGCTGAACACACGCTTTGAGGAGCCTGGAAAGATTTGGAACAGGTCCTGTGGACAGTATGACACAATGTTGTGGAGCAGAAGTCGGCAGCCAATCAGGTGTGGTGAGCAGTTGGTTTAGTGCCTTTCGTCTGCAGCATGCCACCACTCGGGATAAGAAATGGAGAAGAGGCATCAGAGCCTACTCAGGCATCAGATGTTGAGAACCCAAGCATACAGGAAGTGCAAGTGAGGAGGATACCGGTGAAATTGTGGGAGCAGTGCTTCCTGTCCATGCCTGAGGCAGGTGATGAGGAAAGAAAAGTGCAATGCATGACAATAACCTGGACTTTGGGGCCAAGAAGCTCCTGAGTAGGAATGAGGCAAACTTCCTTCAGAAGAAGGTAGGAGAATGAGGAGGAAGAATTAGAGCAATTCCGTCAGGTAGAGAGTTTCACAACAGTGACTTTATACAAGCCCCTCCAGCAGGACGAAGGTGACCGATGTGCAGCCTGCACAATGTAGAGAATGGAAGGGAGTAGATCGAGTGAGGGGTGATTAGGCTCTTGGGTAAGAGCAGAGAAAGTGAAGAAATTGCAAAATGTTAGTAAATTATGAATCTCGTTATATATGCTACTTTCCATAAATGTGGAGAAGCATCTGGAATATGCTGAAATGACTAAGCCATGCCCAGCTTCCATGGACTTGGGCTCCGTCTCTGTCATGCCTTTAGGATGAATTGGATTCCTTAGCCTTAGTTTTGTTCATCCTGATTAGAACTGCCTTCAGTTATATGCGACCTGCCTTTCAGACGATGTTGGAAGGAGCAGTTATTACAAGGTATAGGTGAGCTAGTTAGATATAATTTGGCACATCTTCTCATCTGACATCCAGGATCATTTAGAATGCACAAACACATCTAAAAGGAGCTGTTTCAACTAGGATAGCAGGCACATTAACAGATGCATATTCAGAGAATTAAAAAGTAAACATGCATGCTATAATCACCCGCTAGAGAAGTATTCCTCATCTTATAATTTTTGCATAACCTTTGTGCCATCTCACAATCTCCAAAACTCTTGAACCTAAATTAATTTTTTTATTAGGACAATAGCAATTTCAGGGAAGACAATGTCCAGTGGTTGTCCTGATATTTTTACTGACATTTCAGATGACTGAAACTAGACTTGTTCTTTCAAACTCATGAAAAATATTTGAGTAGTATTATGGTGAGGTACTGTGGATAGAATAGGTGAAGTAGGGGTGAGGATTGAAGGCTTGTGGAAGAGGAAGGCGTAAGTGTAAGGTTAATGTAAACTTCAGAGATATGAAAAGCCACCTGAAACCCCACTAGTTTAAGCTGAAAACTGATTAAAATACAATCAAGAACATAAGAACATAAGGAGAGGTACTTTGCATGAACGGATGCTGCTGCTCTCTGAAGCCATGGATTCTTTATCAAATAAAAGTAACAGTTCCTGGTATGGGATAACTCTCCTGTAAGTTGTTGGTCTGTAAAACTCCAGAGGGTCCCAAACAATATAGGCCATTGTTCCTGGTTGCCCACCAGAACTGAGCCTTATTGCTATAAAGACACTTACCCCTTGGCTGCAGGATGTAGAGAGAACCCAAACTGGAATTTGTTGGGAGCCTCCTCTTTGTTGGTTAGCTTTCAGAGTGCGGAAAAGTTCTATGCAAGGTATTGGGGGAGAAAACTCATTAAGGATCTCACTCAGCAGTGGACCCTACATTCTACACTACTTGCCTGACAGGCAAGATGTGTCCACTGGTGTCATAGGGCATGATTTATTGGAGTAGCAAACTGCTGCTGGATTTGGATGGAAATTCATACCTGGTGTTGTAAACCAGGTCAAAAACTCATGGCTGGGAGGACAAAGGCCCACTGGAGCAGCCTACTGTTGTTTTGCTAAATGTTGTGTTGTCAAACTGCCTTCTAAATATTAGTGCTGCTCAAAGCCTTGATCAGAAAAGTTATTTTTCCTACCAGAGGGTGTCAGTTAATACAGACTCCTAACTGGACAAGGCACTGCAAATAATTAAGGAGTATGTGCTCAGCCTGATATGGGACATTTATATCTCCTCCAAGGCTCAGATAACATTGTAGAAGACAGGAGGAAAAGAGTGTAATAGTGGGAGAGCAGGGAGGAGTGTTGTGGAAACCTGTCCTTTGGACATGACATGGCCATTGCACTTCTGACTTCACAAAGCTGGGGCTACTTGCACAAGACAGAACCAGACAACATTCCACATGGGGCTATCATGAGGCTCCACCCCTCCCCGAGGAGCTAATGGTATTTAATGGTTGCTGTTCATGGGGATGGGAGTTATTTTCTTTAGTGTTGTATCCATCATGGGGATGTGGTGGGGAGGTGTCTATATGATCAAAATATTATACATACATACATACATACATATATATGTGTGTGTGTGTGTATGCAATTGTTAATGATCAAATAAAAAGAAAATGAGGAAAAACATTAAAAAAAGAGCAATAAGAAGCACAACCATTTGTCAATTTGTTTGGTAATGAAGGAAGTCCTATAGGAATATAAATTCTGAATATCATTATGTTATTTTAAAATAAAACTTCTGAGTAGTAATCGATAAAAAGGAAATAAGTAAAATAATTTTCATTGGAATTGTGGTGTACCTTTGCCCAACATGATCTGAAAATTAACAGAGACTAGTTCTCTATTAAAAAGACATGCCTATTTTTTTTATTTTAGAGAGAGAGAGAGACAGACAGAGAGACAGAGAGACAGAGAATTGGCACACCAGAACCTCAGCTACTGCAATCGAACTCCAGACATTTTCGCCACCTAGTGGTAATGTGTGACCTTGCACTTGGCTCACCTTTGTGCATCTGGCTTGAGTGGGATCTGGAGAGTTGAACATGGGTCCTTAGTCTTTGCAGGCAAGTGCTTTCATCGTGAAGCTATCTATCCAGTCTGACATGCTTATTTTTATTAAATTATATATCTATCTGTCTCTGTGGTTTATCCTTTAAGTTACAACTGAAATATCACTTCCCAGAGAAGAATGTTTTGTCTTCTAAACCGTATGAGGTTGTCTTAGAGTTCATTCCTCTGATTCTCCTGGCCTTACTGGTCTGAACTCCTGCCATGTCTTATCAGAGTTCCTCTTTCACCAGAGAATCATGTGCTGGACTGTAGGCATCTACAAGGCAAAGATGGCATCTGTTTCCTCCTTCATATTTAGTGATTTTCATACATTGACTGCTGAATAAATAGTTGTTGAAAGAGTTACTCTTGAGGACTGGAGAGATGGCTTAGTGGTTAAGGTGCTTGCCTGTGAAGCCTAAGGACCCAGGTTCACTTCCTCAGTACACATGTAAGCCGGATGTATAAGGTGACATACACATCTAGAGTTTGTTTGCAGTGGCTAGAGGCCCTGGCATACCCATTCTCTCAGTCTGCCTCTTCCTCTCTCTCTCAAATAAGTAAATATTGTTTTAAAAAACTAAGGAAAGGGCTGGAGAGATGGCTTAGCAGTTAAGCGCTTGCCTGTGAAGCCTAAGGACCCCAGTTCGAGGCTGGACTCCCCAGGACCCACGTTAGCCAGATGCACAAGGGGCGCATGCGTCTGGAGTTCGTTTGCAGTGGCTGGAGGCCCTGGCGCGCCCATTCTCTCTCCCTCTCTCTATCTGCCTCTTTCTCTCTGTCTGTCGCTCTGAAATAAATAAAAATAACAAACAAACAAACAAAAAAAAACTAAGGAAAAAAGAATTGCTCTTAAGTATCAGTGTTAAGTGATTTTGGAAGTAACTCAGAACTGGGAGAAGTGAGTTCTGCTGTTATCTCATGATTATTTGACTATGAACAAGACAACTCTAGTGAGCCTTTCATCAACTGTAAGGTTATGGTACTGAAGTAGGTAACTGTTAATATTGTTCATAACTCTTTGATTCTGCATATTTCTTCTATATTTCTGTGTTTGGTTTATATATCAGTGGTAGCAATAAAATAGTTAAGTGAGAAAATCTATAAAACTATAGTGAATGGAAAAAATTAGCACAACAGAATTATTTCCATCTGGCTGTTACTACGTGTAGTGGTTTGATTCAGGTGTTCCCCATAAACTTAGGTGTTTTGAATGCTAGGTTTCCCAGCTGATGGAGATTTGGGAATTAACACTTCCTGGAGGGAGTGTATTGTTTGGGGTGGCCTTATGGATGTTATAGCCAGCTTCCCATTGCCAGTGTTTGGCACACTCTCCTGTTGCAACACCTTGTGTTGGCCAGGAGGTGATGCCCACCCTCTGCTCATGCCAACATTTTCCCTGCCATCATGGAGCTTCCTCCTCGAGCCTATAAGCCAAAATAAACCTCTTTATTTCCCCACAAGCTGCTCTTGGTTGGGTGATTTCTACCATGTAAACCTGACTTCAACACTACTGTGCATTGATTTTGCTAAGCAAGTTTGATTGAAGTTGAGCTGTTGAATAGTATGTGTATGTGTATATGTGTGTGTGTGTGTGTGTGTGTGTGTGCATGCATGTGTGCATGAATGTGAGTGTGAGTGGTGTATATGGTACTTTAAATAGATAGTCCTCAATATATTTAGTGTTTTATTAATTTATAGTTTGGATTTATAGCAACCTGGCTGAAGGAGGTGTGACTGGATGGATCTTAGGGTCCAGCTCTAAGGTGTGGTGGTAGATTTACAGTCCTAGTGTAAACATATGTAAAGTGTCTGAGTTCTGCCTGGAGTTCCTGAAGTCTGTGTGTAATGCGGCTTTTTGGTTAGTCCTGTGAGAGAGGGCCAACTTCTTCTGCCATTATGGGACGCTCCCCTTTATCTTCAACAAACACCTTCCTCCATAACTGTGCCTGGCCTAAAAGTTCATCTCAATGACTAAAAGCTATTTACTACAGAAATTGGTACCACGAGTGGGGCAGAGTGCTGAGATTTATCTGACCATGTGGATTTGGGTCTTTTGGAACTTTTGTTTTGGAGGAACTGACATGACTTGATACTTGCAACTGAAGATGCCTTCTGGAGGTGTAAGCCAAGTATTATGGACTATGCTTGTGAGAGTTTGAAACTTCCGAGTCCAAAGAAAATGAAACCTAGAGGTTTGGTTTATGAACTATCTAAGAGGAAGGAAAAACTGCAGAGGACTTTGTTGGAGCTGGGCTACTAGTGTAAGGGCTGGCTGTGTTCTGCTGCCCAGGCCTAGAAAGTTTGATCAAGGTCAAATTTGTAATGGACTGATGTGCTTGGGTAAAGATATTAGACTGAGAGATTTAAGATTTAAAAAAAATTGTTTATTTTTATTTATTTGAGAATGACAGACACAGAGAGAAAGGCAGATAGAAAAAGAGAGAGAGAATGGGCACACCAGGGCCTCCAGCCACTGCAAACAAACTCCAGACCTGTGCGCCCCCTTGTGCATCTGGCTAATGTGGGTCGTGGGGAATCAAGCCTCAAACTGGGGTCCTTAGGCTTCAAAGGCAAGCACTTAACTGCTAAGCCATCTCTCCAGCCTGAGATTTAAGATTTTAAGTTGAAAAAACTCAAAAAAAAATTACAGGCACTGATACTGGTTTTAGGTTGCTGAAGCTGCTATTGTCAAACATATTAATAATCTTAAGGAAGATGGCCCAACTGCTTTACATTAAAGCAGTAAAGAAGATTCCTGAAAAAAAAAACCCTATAATAAAAATACAAACTCTTTTGGAAAAGACTTAACTGGATGTGGTGGTTTGATTCAGGTGTCCCCCATAAACTTACGTGTTCTGAATGCTAGGTTCCCAGCTGATGGAGACTTGGGAATTAATGCCTCCTGGAGACAGTGTATTGTTGGGGACAGGCTTATGGCTATTATAGCCAGTTTCCCCTTGCCAGTGTTTGGCACACTCTCCTGTTGCTATTGTCCACCTTATGTTGCTCAGGGGGTGATTTCTACTCTCTGCTCATGCCATCATTTCCCCTGCCATCATGGAGCATCCCCTAGAGTCTGTAAGCCAAAATAAACTGCTCTTGGTCTGGTGATTTCTGCTAGTAATATGAAACCTGACTGCAACACTGGAGAAAAAATAAAAATAAAAAACTACTCTTCAAAGTCATGATTTATTTTGTACCTGAATTAAGAATATGGCTGTGTCCTACTTACCTGGTATTGGTTTCTGAAACATAAAAAGTGCATAAAGTGGGTCACAAACACATACACGGTTCTAAGAGCTGCTGCTGAGATACAACCTACAGACAGGGCATGATGACCATAATGAATAGGCTAAAAGAGCCTTTTAAAAATAGACAGTGATTTACATGGAGACCCAAAACTGTTTTGGATATACCAAGACTGTACTCCAAGGGCTACCATGGAGGCTGTTGGCTGGGGATGGAAGTTTTCCCTTGGTACCCAGCCCACTGGAGGGAGGGGCAGAATTGAAAAATCCAGAGACTGTCACCCAGTCATTGGTTATATGAAACTTAAACTACAAAATCTTAATGTTTGCTTAATGGTTCTTGAGTATACATTGTTCTTGTCACTCCCTGTTATGCTTTATTAACAGTTAAAAATGTCTACTCTTGCCTTTATATGTTAAAGGTATATAACTTGTTTGATTTTACAGTACTCACAACTAAAAAACAATCTTAAATCTCAAAAGAAACTTAGGACTTTAAAACTATCCTAGGTTGGTAAAAACTGTGGGGACCTTTAAAATTAGACTAAATACAATTTACAGTATAAAATGGTTATAAATCTATTGGAGACCAGGGATGGCATTTGATAATTTAAACAGATGGTCTCCAGTGTATTCAATGCTTTATTAGTTTGTTGTTTGGATCTATAGCCACATGGCTGGAGGAGGTGCCACTGGGTAGATCTTAGGGTCCAGCCCTAAGGTGTGGTGGTAGATTTGCAGTTCCAGTGTAAAGATATGTAAAGTGTCTGATCTACATCCGGAGTTCCTGAAGAATGCTTGTGTGTAATGTGGCTTTTAGGTTTTTGGTTTGGGGCCTTTCTGTCAGTGCTTAGTCCTGTGAGAGAGGGCCAACTTCTTTTGCCATTATGGGAAGTTCCCCTCTATCTTCAATAAATCCCTTCCTTCATAACTGTGCCTGGTCTAACAGTTCATCTCAACGATGTAAATCTGTCTACTACAGTGTGTATACACACAGTTGGCCCTCCATAGTTATAAATTCCATATCTGTTGACATAAACAAACATGGCTTGAGAACACTAAGAGAAAAGATTGGGTACTGAACATGCAGAGGCATTTTTCTTTTTCTTTCTTTCCTTTTTCTTTCTTTCTTTCTTTCTTTTTTTTTTTTGTTTTTTTTTCAAGGTAGGGTTTCACTCTGGTTTAGGCTGACCTGGAATTCACTATGTAGTCTCATGGTGGCCTCGAACTCTTGGTGATTCTCCTACCTCTGCCTCCCGAGTGCTGGGATTAAAGGCATGCACCACCATGCCCGGGTAAAGGCATTTTTTCTTGTTGATATTCCCTAAACAATATAGCATAACAACTATTTACATATCACTTACACTGTATTAAATACTATAAGTATTCCAGAGATTATTGCCGGCAGACCACATGAAAACACACCAGTTTATAAGAGATTTGAGCATCTACGGGTCTTGGTGTCCATGGGGAATCCTGGTACTACTCTTTCATGGACACGGAAGGATGACTGCAATAGCATTTGGAACCTGAGTCCTGATAGTCCCCAATGGGAAAACAGAGTGATGAACAATTTGGGGCCAGGGAAGAGGAAGAGTCCTGTCCCCCACTTATTTGACTGGCCATGTTGGAGAGCAGACGTCCACCTGCGCTGTTCCTCTGCAGCCTTGCCCTTGGGAATTCCTTAACAGCAGCTTCACTAGTCACAAAGGCAGCAACCCATAGCCAATTTTCTTTTTGTGCCAGGATTGTTCGTGTATAAACTAGGATCCTTTGTTGGGAACATTTGCAACCAATCCTCTAAATAAACCAGCAAATGCAAGTTCTGCACTGCCTGCTACCTCAGCCAACCCTGCTGACTGGGAGATCTGGTCACCCACTAATATACACAAAAATGAATTGAAATTCCTGCTCTGGACCTAACCTAATTTCCAAATGATAATAGCTGTGGATTCCCAGAAGTGCTATAACCCTCTTGATAGTAACATCCTAATTTCCTTTCCTGGTAAACGTTTTAAATAAGATTTTCGCACCAAAGGAAATTAACCTTTAAATTAATTGTAATTACAAAATGCCATCACTGATTTTTGTCTTCAGCCTAATTACTTTCTATTATTTAAACAAACTGCACCTCCTGTGAGTTTCAAGTTTGTTTCTCTTTCACTCCTTCCCACATAATGCCTTCCAATCATAGCAGCCTCTCTTGGAGCCTCCTCTGAGACAAAGGCCTTACTTAAATGTCACCAGGGATCCAGTGTTTCCTCCAAGCTTGCTTATTGACAAAGCGCTCATTCAGGGCCTACATGTAAGGCTGCTCTCTCAGATGTTTCTGTTCTGAATACCTGATGGCTCGTCCTCAGAGATGCCTGTTTTTTTGTTAAGGAGCCTGCTGAGTCCATCCTTCTGCTTTTTTTCCCTCCCTCCCTTCCTCCCTTCCTCCCTTCCTCCCTTCCTCCCGTCCTTCCTTCCTTCCTTCCTTCCTTCCTTCCTTCCTTCCTTCCTTCCTTCCTTCCTTCCTTCCTTCCTTCCTTCCTTCCTTCCTTCCTTCCTTCTTCCAGGCCACTTCCACAATAAAAACACAACTGGATGCTATGAAGTGGTCGCCAGCCAACTTCAGCCTCACTTATCAGAAGACTAACTGTGACCGCGGTTGGTAGCTCAGTCCTCCCAGCCAGCCTGTGATTCAGCTTGTAGAGAGCTGTCTCCTGAGCTAAGTCTTTATTTAGCTGTCATGTGTTCTTTGGACATAGGAGTAAGGGATCCCAGCAACTTAATTTTGTAACCATGTATTTATACAGTCTCGCACCAGAAAATAGGTTCTGCAACCTGCCTCTTTTCCCTTGTTATTATCTATGCTAGCTAACAAACACAGAATACCCAATCCAGGTGGACCCACAGCTGGACAATTGGAGGATATAGAAGGATCGAAATGGAGGATTTTCCTTCCTTTATTTTTATAAATATCATCACTCTTCCCTTTGCATGCACATGCTCTGGCATTCTTTTCTAAGGAGGCTGGTTAAAACAACTGGACTATTCTTTAATCTCTTTTGGTTAATTTCAATTCACTGTGCCAGAAATATTTTCTGCATGAAATACATCCTTTATATTCAAAGGATAAAAGTCTGTATGAGTGAAAGGGTATGCAGTAAAGAGTAGATAATAGGAGAAAAGGGAAAAATAAGAAATGATTGTTGGAAAATCAGCCCCAACTTTTCATGTGAAAATCCAAATTTAGAAAGACAGATCATGTGTTTCTCTTAAATGACCACAAGAGGGAGCAATTTAATAGCCTGAAAAAGAGACCAGTGCTGGCTAATTTTGGGGACCATGTCAAACCGTATGTCTCACCCTTAGAGACGGCTGTTGTCACTAAGGAGAACTTGCATGTGATTGATGGGGCATACGCATACCTCTGCATCTGTTTCACGTGCTGAGCACTTATACAGTCTTTTATTTTTTATATATCAGCACACTCTCCCTTTGTTTAGAAAATGACAAAAGGCACTTTATTTTAACTGGGTATTCATTTACTGAGAACAAGCTGAAGTCTGAGGAGATATCACATTTCTATCTGAGTTTCCCTATACCTCCAAATATGTTTGTGGAGATCCCATGCATTGACTCACTTACTTCTTACAAACGTACTGAGTCTTCTCAGGTGGGGGATACACTAGATGCTGAGGATACAGCAGGGAATGAGATGCCTTGGATCCTGATGGTGTCTGTACCTGAGATCGCATCAGCAGGTACCACACTGGAGGTAGGGAGTTCATGGATGAGCATGAGCACTTTGAGTAAGTGATTTCATCTTTCTGGCTTTATAAAATAAAAGCACAGGTAGTTTTTCCCCTTCATTTTGAAGCCTGAAGAATTCATTATTCAGAAGAAATCTTAGGCCGAATAAAAAGATACCAACTTAGATGCAGAACTCCTGCACTTTGGCAGATGGAAAGAAGGAAGGTAGCAGCTTTCATTGTGATCCCACTAGGATTCTGCAGTCATGGTTACATATGGGAATCATTCAGTCAGGATTATTAGCTTTTAATAATATGTCATTCTGTCCAGAGATGAGGAAAGAAATAGCAAGCTTTGGTTCGATAGGAAGTTGGTAGATACAGACAAGATGAATTTACTTTGTCACCTTTAATTTCCTAAAACAATTGTTATTAAGAGATGATAAAACAACAATGTACCAACAATGTATGATTTCACTTGTTTGCTTGAGTTTGATGCTCAGTCAGTGAAACACTCTATGTCCCCACAATTCTCCTTGTCAACCAGGCCCACTCAAGAACTTTGCATTTTTTCTGAACTTAGTACCACCTCTAAGGTCATTTGGAAACTGACTTAAAATAATAAGAAAGAAAGCTCAGGTTATAAAGCACAATACACCACAGAAGTAAAATGATAGATGATTGATGGAAAGAAAGGAAGAAATGAAAGAAAGAAAATCAGGAGATATATAATATACCAATATGTTAATTGAGGATCAGGACTTAATTATGGGGTCATTTAGCTATTCCCTTTTCCCCCTGTGTTTTTCATCTCTATTTTCTGTACTTTCTTCAACAAATCTTCATTCCTGTATAAGATGAAAATGCCTCCACACCTAGCCTTTCTGTAGGTGATAGTATGTGACTATATTCAAAAAACTACATTCAACCTTGGTGATCGCCACTAGCTGGAGAACGGTGACAGGTGGAGAGAAATACATAAGGGAGTTCTGCAGAGAGCACAATAGGATGTCAGGCCTCAGAATTAAAATCAAATAACAATAACAGAAAATTATTCAGAGAAGCGAATAATTTTCTGAAGTGAATCATTTTCTGTGGTTTCATAAGGAAAGTGTCTATAAATCAGTTTTGACTTTTATTCATAGGCCATTTGATTTTGGAGAATTCAGGACAGGATTTCATTCCTTTGTGCTTCCTTGGTTGGTGGGTACATTCATGTGTTGAACTCCAAGTTTAAAGAGCTAGAATTCATTTTCCAATATTGCTTTCAGAATAAGTCCCATAGGTTATTATTTTAAAAATGACATTCCACATCACTTTCTAGGTGATTCCAATAGTTAATAATATTTGCAGATATATTATATTTCTATTAGAGACGACAGGGACTACAGCCATCTCTCTATATTCATGGAGGAGTTTAGGACCTTCCTATGGATACTGAAATCCATGGATGCTCATGGCTGTTAGATGAAATGGAATAACATTTCATACGAAGCCCATACATCCTCCAGTCATGTGTACATTAGCTGCAGTATCTCCCACAATGTAAATGCTGTAGGAATCACTGCTATGCTATATTGTGTAGGAACCATTGACAAGAACAAAAAAGTCTGGACATATTACATACAAATGCAATCTTTTATCCTCAACTTCATCTTTAGTTGGTTGAAACTGTGAATGAGGAATCTACCAATATGGAAGAGTAACATTACTTAGAGAAAATGAATTTATTTGCCAAAAGGCCAACATTTAGTTATACTTTATGGACATGTGTTGTAAAAAACATAATAAAATCTGAGAAGTCATATGATGATAGACTTTTTCACATATGAGTGATATTTTCTATGACATTCTTATAATAATCAATCAAATATAAAGATAAATTCCTAGTGTTGTTACTAAGAGGACATCCTAGTGCTGTGCAGAGGAGACTATGTGAGGGAGAAGACCTACCTACGATAAAAGACACCACAGACTGGGAGTGTCTCAACATTTCATTTTGTTTACTGAATATTGTCAAAAACTAGAATACAAAGGACTTGGAGCCACAAGGAAAACTTGGCATGACCAGTGACGGATGACTCATTGATGAGATCAGCCACTAGGACTATGTGACTATGCATGCCTTCCTGAGGAAGTCTCTCTCCTAGGACAGACTGCTGAACAAATACGAAGTGCTGAATAAACATGAAGGTGCTGATATGGGTGACCTTTCCACACCGTGTTCAGGGTTAAGGCCAAGTGTCTGGAGCAGGGGTCTAAGGTCTCGGTTTGGGTAGTCCTGCCCAGCTGCAGTGAGCATGTAGCCGGGCTGAGCAGTGTTACCACCCCGACTCCTTTATCCACAGCATTTTCCAGGTCAGTTAGCTAGGGCTGGGCTTAATTTGTGTAACCAGAGAACATTTCCTATGTATGTGTTCAAATGTGCTATGATATGTACTGAATTGTGTCTTGTACCCTCCTCTCCCGATCAATAAATTGAGGTCCTAAAGCTCTGTTAAGTAGATTTGGAGATATGTCCTTTCAGAGCCAATTAAGACTAAATATAGTCATCAGTTCAGAGCTCCAATCCAATAGACTTGAGATAATTATAAAAGAAGAAAGAACCAGAAAAGACCTCATGAGGACTTTGAGAAGGTGCCCTACAAGCTGGGGACAAACAACCTTGCCAAGAACTTGATCTTGCCTTTCAGACTCCATAACTGGGAAATTGAGATTTTACTGTTTAAGCCACCCATGGCAGCCCTAAGGTTCATACAGGGAAGAGGATCTACATTTTTTTCTCTGCAGGTTCTCTACCGAAGAACTGGGTGTCATAGTGTAGTAAGCACAGCAGGTGGCAGTGGTGTCCTGTGAGTTTGTGCAGCCAGCAAGCTTGCCAGGCTTAGACCAGAAAAGGGTCAAACATGGGGACTTCAACGATGAGGTTTTTTTCACTGGAAGGAAAAGTTGCATTACAGTCTCTGTGTGATTCGAAGGCTTCTTCAGTTCCTTTAAAATTCATATGTTGTGGGCTGGAGAGATGGCTTAGCAGTTAAATTGTTTGCCTGCAAAGCCAAAGGATCCCTGTTCGATTCTCTAGGATACACGCACATGCACAAGGGGCCACATACATCTGGAGTTCATTTGCAGTGGCTGGAGGGCCTGGTGTGCCCACTCTCTACCCCCTCTCTCTGCTTCTTTCTCTCTCTCAAATAAATAAATAAATAAATAAATAAATAAATAAAATATACTTAAAATTCATATGTTGAAATCCAGCCCCAGTGTGGTGGAGATTTAGGAGATGAGTAGGTGATGACGACTGAGATTAGTGTCCTCTGGAAAGAGGCCTGGAGAGATGCCTATCCATTTCCAAGAGAGGCTAGAATAAGAAGACAGGAGTAGTGAACCAGGAAATGGGGCCTCACTATACCCCAGATCCTCAACCATTTTGAACTTAGACTTCTGGTTCCCACAACTGTAAGTTATACATTTCTGATTTTATATGCTCCTGTGTTTTATATGCTGCCCTATTTGCCTCTATGCTCTGATATAGGATCTGCATATATGGTGACATGGTCCCTGGGAAGTTTCTGCCTCTTTCCACTGAATTCTTCTGAGTGTGTTCACTGCCACGAGGCCTAGGGACCAGCAATGACCTTCTGAATAGCTCCAAGACTGCTGTATTTACCCAGTTATTTTCTGGGCCTTATCTCTTTAGTCAATTCTCACCACAAGTTACAGAACCAAGACTATCTTCTTACAAATTCAAATAGCTAATTGGACAAGCAAATAGCTAGCACCTACTCTTGCCACTATATTTCTATTAAAATGCTTTATTGCAAATTCGTAGCAGGAATAATAGACAGAGACATCACATCAATGTTTGAATATATATTAAACTTCTCTCATTCTTTAAGCTGATAGCACTTTTTAAAAATCTTCACAAGGGTTTAAAGATCTTGATAATTTTCTTTGTAATTACCAGAAATTAGAAATTTTGACCCTTTTAAAATGTAAGAGTGTTGAAATTCAGACTTCTAGACAGTGTCTTTAGGTAAGTACACAGATAAGGGCCCAATAAAATGGTAATATATGGAAAATATCAAGCCAAGATATTCCACTCAACAAACACTCCTAATTGTCTCTGTGAATGACTATAAATAAATAAACCTAATTTAAAGTCACAGAACACAGAACCACATCTCCTTATGATATTCACTAGACCCATGATCTTCTAAGTTTAGTGTTATCAACTTAGATATAAAAATAAATATTTTACTAAGTAGTAATACTACCATTAGGAAACATGTTCATAAGATGTCTTCTAATGTCTTGGATTAATAAAAGCAGATAAGGGGTTAGTAAAATACATGAAAACTCATACACATTGCTTTTAGAAGACTTTTGGGAAAAGTTTATTAGCTCAGCAAGCCATAAATATAGTCTTTTGAAAGATATTGCTGGCTTCTGTTGTCTTTGGATTCAAATAGTGTTGGCTAAAATTTGAAGTTCAGAATTTTATAAGACATAATCACTGGAATTTGTGCCAGACCACAATGCTTTAAGGCTAGAAATTAACAGCAAAAGACATATCAGAAATTCTACCAGCTCCTGAAGACTTAGCAATACACTTTTATTTATTTATTTACTTTGGTTTTCTAAGGTAGGATCTTGCCCTAGCCCAGGTTGCCCTAGAATTCACTGTGTAGTCTTAGGCTGGCCTTGAACTCACAGCAATCCTCCTATTTCTGCCTCACAAATACTGGGATTAAAGAAGTGTGCCAGCATACCTGGCTTAACAACACACTTTTAAACAATGAGTGGAATGTGGGAGAAATCAAAAAAGAAATTGTAATTTGAATGATAATAAATACAAAGCTTACCAATACTTATTGGACAGAGAAGGCGGTCCTAAGGGGAAAATTCATTGTGATAACTGTATTCATAGCAAAGACAGAGAGATCTCAAGTTAATAACCTTTAGGTTATTCACCTAAAGGTATTGGGCATACAAGAAGAATCCATCCCTAAGAGCTCCAGATGGAAAGAAACAATCAAGATCAGAGCAGTAATTAATGAAAAGGAAGCTAAGAAAACAATTAAGAAAACTGATGAAAAAAAGAGCTGGTTCTTTGAAAAATATAAGCAATATCGAAAAACTCTTAGCAAATTTGATCATATATTCAAAGAAGTTTCAAATTAACAAAATCATAAATAAAAAAGGAGAGGTGACAACAGATATCAACAAAATTGGAAGAAGCATAAGAACACACTTCCAAAATATCTACTCCACAAAATTGGATAATCTGGAAGAAATGGATGAATTCCTAGACTCATACCACCTATCAAAACTAAAGTCAGAGTAGATTAATCTCCTAAACAGTCCTGTCACATCCATAGATTGAAAAGGTAATCAAAAACCTCCCTCAATAGACAAGTCCAGGGCTGGAGAGATGGCCTAGTGGGTAAGCGCTTGCCTGTGAAGCCTAAGGACTCTGGTTCGAGGCTCGATTCTCCAGGTCCCACGTTAGCCAGATGCACAAGGGGGCGCACGCATCTGGAGTTCGTTTGCAGTGGCTGGATGCCCTGGCACGCCCATTCTCTCTCTCTCTCTCTCTCTCTCTCTCTCTCTCCCTCTCTCTAACTGCCTCTTTCTCTGTCTGTCACTCTTAAATAAATAAACAAAAAAAAATAAAAAAAAGACAAGTCCAGTAATGCATAGTTTCTCAGTCAAATTCTATGAAATTTTCACTGAAGAACTAAAACCAATTTTTCTCAAACTGTTTCACATAATTGGAGAGCAGGGAATCCTTCCCAACTCCTTTTATGTAGCTAGTAATCACCATAATACCAAAACCAGACATAAAAACAATAAGAAAAGAAAACTAGATGCAAAGATTCTGAACAAAATGCTTGCAAACCAAATTCAACAATACATCAAAAGCATTATCTACATGGATCTAGCAGGATTCATCCCTGGGATGCAGAGATTGTTCAACATATGGAAATTGGTCAACATAATACACTACATACATAAACTTAATTACAAGAACCATGTGATCATGTCAATTGATGCAGAGAAGGCATTTGACAAGATACCGAATCACTTCATGATCAAAACACTGGAGAGAATAGGCATGGATGTTTTATATCTCAACACAGTAAAGGCTATATATAAAGTACCTGAAGCTCAAATAATACTTGATGGGGAAAGACTCAAGGAGTCTCCACTGAGATTGGGAACAAGATAGGGGTGCCCACTCTCACCACTGCTTTTCAACATAGTACTAGAAGTCCTAGCCCAAGTAATAAGACAAGAGGAAAAAAAAAATAAAGGGAAACAAATTGGAAAGGAAGGAATCAAATTAGCCCTATTTACAGATGACATGACCCTATACATAAGAGACACAAAGTTACCACCTCAATAATTCTAAAGGTGATCAATTCTTTCAGCAAAGTGGCAGGATACAAAATCAGCACACAAAAATCAGTAGCCTCTCTATGTGCAGAGGACAAATATACAGAGAAAGAAATCAGCGAGGATGTCCCATTTTCAATAGCCAGACACACAAAAAAGTCAAATACCTAGAAATAACACCAACCAAGTATGTGAATCACCGAAAACATAAAAACTCTCAAGAAATAAATTTAAGAGGACATGACAAGATACCAAGACCTCCAATGTTCTGCCAAAAGCAACATACAGATTTAATGAAGTACCAATAAAAATTCAAGCACAATTCTTCACCAAGATATAAAAAATGATCTCAAAATTCACATGGAATGGTAGCAGACTTTGAATATCTAAACATACCCTCAGCAAAAGAAACACCAATCTAAAGCTATACTATAAAACCATAGTAACAAAAACAGCATGGTACTGACATAAAAACAGACATATAGACCAATGGAATAAAATTGAAGACCCAGCCCTTAGGTCAAGTCACTACAGCTACTTGATCTTTGACAAAGGTGCCAGTAACATATGCCAGAGAAAAGGCAGCATCTTCAACAAATGATGATTGACAAATTGGATAACCACATGTAGAAAAATGAAACTAGACCCACTCATCTCACCATACACACACACACACACACATACACAAAACTCCAAATGGATTAAAGATCTCAATATAAGACCTGAAACTCTTCAATTACCTGAAGAAAAAAATATTAAGAATTCTTCACAATATAGGAGTGGGGAACAATTTCCTGAACAATACCCTAGTAGCCCAGGAAATTAAACAATCATTCAACCAATCAGATCTCATGAAATGAAAAAGTTTTTTTTTTTTTTTTCACAAACATGCCATAAGCAGAAACAATATATTGCCAACAGAATGGGAGAAAATTTTTGCCAGCTATACCACTGACAGAGGCCTAATATCTAGAATTTACAAAGAACTCAAAAAATGAAACAATAAACTAGTCAAACAACCCACTCAAAAATGGGGTAGAGGCCTGAATAGGTAGTTCTAAGAGGAAGAAATATAAATGGCTAATACACACTTAAGAAAATGTTCAATATCTGTAACCTTAAGAGTAATGCAAATCAAAACAACTAGGAGAATCCATCTTACCCCAATAAGGATGGAATCATTAAAATATCAAATGACAACAAATACTAGTGAGGTTGTGGGGAAAAAAGAAGCCTTTCATTCACTGTTGGTGGGAATGCAAACTTGTACAACCACTGTGCAAATCAATATGGAATTCCTGGAAAAGATGAATATAGAGCTACCAACAGACCCAGTTATAGCCTTAATGAGCATTTACCCTGAATGCTCCACTTCACAGATATTTGCTTATCCATGTTTATAGCTGCTCAATTCATAATAGCTAAGAACTGGAATCAATGCAGGTGCCCATCATTGGACGAATGGATAATGAAGTTGTAGTTGTAGTACATTTACACAGTGAAATTCTACTCCGCAGTAAGAAAAAATAAAAACAATACAATGAGTGTGGGAGAGATTGCTTGCAAAGCCAAAGGACCCAGGTTTGATTTCCCTGGACCCATACATACTAGATGTACAAGGTGGTGCAAGCATCTGGAGTTTGTTTGCAGTGGCTAGAGGCTCTGGCATACCCATTCACTCCCCACCTCAAAATAAACAAATATTTATTTTAAAAAAATGCAGTGAAATTTGTAGGAAAATGGATGGACTTAGAACAGAACATGCTCAGCAAACACACCCACAGAAAGACAAATGCTCCATGTCCTCACTCATCTGCAGTTTCTAATGTGGACCAGCTTGAGTTGCTGGCATAACTGATAGGCAACTTGAGGCCCAGACAATAGGAATGGAAAGGTTTGGGGACACAGAAAGGGGAAGCTTGAAGGAAATAAACAAAAAATTAAACTAAAAATGAACTGGTACCATAGAAACCTTTCTTCCTGAAGGTAGACGAAAAGATTTAAACCACAACATAAGTATAGGCGGAGTGTCTCAAAAGAAGGCTCTTGGAGAGGGAAGAATAAAGCTTAACCTTAAAATTTTTTGGCTTTGACCTGTAACTCCCAGTACCAAAAAGTGGTGCTACCCACACCGAGATGTTGATCAGATAGACATATGAGGTTCTTCAAAACATGACAGGCTTCTATCAAAAAACATTTGATAACTGGCTTGAGGTAAAAGGTAAAACACTATTGCTGGAGACCCTCATGCTACAGACACAGAATTATGGACATACCCTGCTGGAATCTAGAAGAGAGACAGTCCCCAGACAACCCATCTAATTCTGGAAAGAGATACATGAGTTTCTGGGGGAAAGTAGCCAACAATGGTGTGAACAAGCACAGGTCTAAGTTACTCAGCAGTGACCAGCCTGACAAGAAGTATATGTCAGTGCAATAGTGGTACACAGCCTTGATGGGTAACCAATGGCTTTCTGGTTCAATAAGAGATGCGCTCAGTGGAATGGAGCCTACATATCAACTAGGAACCAGGTCAGAACTCTATGGAAACAAAGATTATGTCTCCAATGACAAGCTCCCACTAGTCTTTGGCTAAAAGAGGGGTTACAACCATCAAAACCTCACTAAATTAATAACACTTAACCAATTTAACCTATTCTGATTTCATTCTTAATTGGAGAATCTAGTTTTCTTTTTCAGAAGGTAGCAAGATCTGAGTAGATAAACTACTCCTCATATTTCAAGGCCCAAGTGAAACCACAGAGGAATTGGGGAGTTGAGCAAGAGTACTGCTTCCGTAGTTATCCTGACAATCAGCGCCAGGGTGAAGGAGAGAGACACTGACGATACTCAACACGTACCCAAGCAAAAATCCAGAGAGTCCTAAGTAGACTAGGGACAAGGAATTCATGAGAGCCTGCTTATGTTGTGAAGAGGAAAGGAAAATGATGACACCTTGAGGTTCATGTGGAAGGCCCAGTGTCTAAATTTGGGATCAAGTGGGTCTACTCAGTACTGAGGCTCTGACAAACTTCTGTATCTCATTGTAGGAACACAGACTTCCCACAGACAAATTTCCAGAGCTAGCTGAAGTTAATTCTTGGAACAAGTTTGAGCTGTTAACAAATTATTGATTGCTGAGATTTGTATCCCTCAATGAATTGTATTAATTATCAATACCCAATAAATGGCTTACAAAGAAGAAAACATTCATGTTAAATGCATTTGAAAGTCCCTTCTGTCTCCAGTCTCTCTTCAATATTTCCTACTAAAATTGTTATAAAGAAAAATAGATCTTTAAAATACCTTCCAATAAAAAAGGGAAAAGATGCTTTAAAAATGATTGCTTCTCCTTTTCTTCAATGTGCTGAATCTTTTATGAAAAAATATTTTAGCCTGATTAGTGCCAAAAGCTGATTTCCTGTTCTGCTGGTGTGTTGTCTGAGGGGCATGAAGACTAGGGAGGAATTAGAAAGGGAGAAGCTTTGTATTTCAGGGAAATAGAATGGAGCTTTAATACTTACAGCTGTCCTCCTCTTCAGTTATACATTTCACAACATAACAGGCATAGATGAACCCCGCCAGCTGAAAGAAAACAAAGGGGCTTTAGACATCTTGTAAGGGCAACAGAAGCCAAGTGGCTTCTCAAGGCCAAACTGTTTATGGTCAGATTCAGGGCTCCAAAGTCATTTATCCCGTTGAATCTTGACCCCACTGTGGATTTTTGATTCCAGTGATATCAATCTCCCTCATGAATAAATATACTGCTTATCTTTTCTCTACTGCTTATGTGTATGACTTACTAATTTCAATGTAATCTAAAACAAATTATTTTAGGTAAAATAAAAAGGAAAGAACTGAAGCTGGGTGTGGTGGTAGCATGCCTTTAATCTCAGCACTTGGGAGGCAGTGGAAGTAAGAGGATCACCATAAATTCAAGGCTACCCTGAGACTACATAGTAAATTCCAGGTCATCCTTGGCTAGAGTGAGACCCTACCATGAAACCAACGAACAAACAAAAACAACAATAATAACAAACAAAAGAAAGAAAGATATAAAAGAATTATGACCACTCATGAATGGATTTAACACTTACATTTATGCCAAACTGCTTCTTCTTTTCTGTAGGTCAGGGTCTAGATTTCTAAATCTGAACTCCTCCTGACCACCAGAAAATTCTTTGGAGGATAAATGTCAAGAAGTTTATGTAGTATGTTAGAAAATTCTTATTTTGATCTGTAAGAGGGACTAGGGCATTGTGAGCATAATTAGAATGGCATGTAATAGAGAAGTAGATGAGCTAGGCAGTAGATGAGGCATGTCTTCACAGTGCACTGTGCTTGGGATTGTACCCGTCACATCACCTTTCTGTAACATAGTATAGAAAAGTCACAGTGGTCACAAACGTTCTTGTTCACCAAAATTTGTACCCGCAAATGATGAGCAAAGTCATTTGGCATCTATACCCGAGATTGAATGGTTATATGCCAGTAGTATAATGTTTAACCAAATTCTGTTCTCTAAAAGAAGGAAACAAATGAATACAATTTACTGATTTTTTTTTTAGTGAAAGCAATCCAGCTTTGATGAATACTTTTATCACTTATGTTTTGTTATTACATAGGACAATGGTTTTCATTTTGAAATTTTCTTACATATTTATCATTGTCTCTTCTTTTTTGACCCCTACCACTGCTGCCCCTTTCCCACTGATCCCTCACTTGCTGCTTCTTAAATAGTTCCCCTTATGCTTCCTTGTCACATATATGTGTGTACACAATATATATGAAACCACATAATCATACAACATTATATATAGATTCTGCAGAGAAGAAAAAATTGATAGTTTTCCTTTCCCACTCTCTCCCTTGCTCCAATCTACCCTGTTCCAGTCCCACCATAGTCCTTATGCTTTCATGACCTGTGCACATATATGGAAATTATATATGTTTAAATATAGATTTTTCCATGTGAGAGATAATGTGCAGTATGTCTTTCTGAGTGGCTTTTTAAATTTAACATAATGATCTCCATTTCTCTGCATTTTCCCACAAATAACATTATTTCATTTTTCTTTATGCATGAATAAAATTGCATTGTATATATGTATCACATTTTCTTAATTCAGTTATCTGTTGATCAACATCTAGGCTAGTTATGTATCTTGGCTTTAAATAAATAAAAGATATGTCCTCAGAGCAGTGCTGATTATCCATGGTGACATTTCAGCCAGTCATTGGCTGTGTCTTGTGTCCCAGGATTATATCTAGTGTAAGGAATGGGACATTAGGAAAGACTATAGTCTTCAGTCAGGAAGCCAAAGTATAGAGAAGAAAGGTGTATTAATGAAGGTGTTTCTAATTAGCAAACAGTGCTCTCCTATAAGATCTGTGTAGACATTTTTAAGACATAGGACATATAAGTTAACAGTCAGAACTAGTTGGAGACTAAGAGACATCCAATTATAAGGTAGGTTGAATTTGGGGCTGGGAAGAAGGCTCTGTGGTTAAAGGCATTTGCTTTCAAAGCCTGCCTGCCTGGGTTTAATTTCTGCACACCCATGTAAATACAGATGAAAAGTTGCAGAAGCATCTATGATTCCAATCGGCCTATTGTGGGAAGTAGAACTTTAAGAACCCAAATCTCTATGCTGGCGGGCCAGCTACTCTGATGTTGCCTTGCCTTCTGATGGTTCCTTTGCAGAGGTCGTAGATACAGTGTCAAAGAAGGTGGAGCACTGATACATTGAAGTTGTTCTTTGACCTCCACATGCATGCTGTGGCACACATGCACGTGCGCACACACATTAATAAACTTAAAAATATTTAATTTGAACTTGAGAGAGAAAGCATGTTCTGTAAGAACCTAGCTGTCTCCCAAGGAGAACTGGCAAAGAGTAAAAATAGTCATGCTGACAGAGCAAAAGAATAAGTGGTGCGGTAACACATGGCGGGGAGAGCCTTGGGAGAGAGCTGTACAGCATGTTCTTCAAAGAGTATTCATTTTGGATCTTGGATGACAAGGGGTGTACACTTTCTGCCCTAATACTGCTATGTGTACTGTCTGAACCAACACACATTCTAGAAAACAAAATAAGAATGCTACTTATGCTATACTGACAGTCTTGCTTTTAAAAATAATTTAGAAAAGTCATCAAATCAGCATATTTTCCTTTGAATTATTTATTGCTGTTGGCAACAAAATAATGATAGCAAGGACTATTCCCTTATATAATAGAGTCATTAGGATCATTGGATTTTTATGGGAAAGGCACTTATGTTCAGAATATTGAGTCTAGTTAAACCTAGAGTCTGCTGTTTGGCTTTAGCAAAGATTTTTATTTGACTAATCAAAATCATATGGTGATTTGGGTCTATATCTCTAAAACAACATGTCATATGTACACTTATTGTAGCACTATGCACAGAAGGTGAATAAAAGAACATCCTAGATGTCTGTCCACAGACGAATGGATAAAGAAAATGATACCTTTGCACAGTGGAATTTCCCTCAGATATAAAAAGCAGCAAAATCATATAATTTACATAAAAATGGATGGAATTGGAAAACTATGTTAAGCAAAATAAGATAGACTCAAAAAGACATTTTATGGTATTTTCATTAATATATGGAACCTAGATTTAAAATCATGTGTCTGTGTGTGTGTGTGTGCGCGCATGAGTGTACCATAAAACCAGAAAGGGGATTATAGGGAGAAAAGTGAACGTAACAGAGTCCATGTGACATGAAAATAGAATGGTACTATCTGGAGAAAAACGGGAACCTGGTAGAGGGGGCAGAAGCAAGGGGCCTGGAGGATGGAACTGGGAGCCAGGGACAATTTGGGACAATGTAAAATGACCCATGAAAATGCCACAGTGAAGTCCATTCCTTTGAATGCTAACTTAGAACTTTAATAATAAAAAGAATAGAATCATAGAATGATTTGAATATTTTCATGGAAACCACAGTGGGGTGTGTTCATCATTAATCCCCTAGGAGCCATGAAAATGCTCCATTCACTACATGGACTGGGCCGATCAGTACTTTGTCACTGACATTTGGATATTAGCTCTAGCTATTTAATGACCTGTTTGGTTCAATCCCTTGGGTGCTGCCATTGACTCCTCTTTTCCATCCACATTAAGCCCCTGCTATATGTGGTTAAATTGTACTGGAATATCAAGAGTTTAACTCTTCTGATCAGCTTTAAGTACTTGTTGAATTATTTGCAAAGCAATTTTTTCCTAATCATACACTTTCCTTTGGATTCTTACTCATCACTTCATTACTTTGAAAGGAAAATATAGGTAACAAGTATTGATAAATTTTGAGATCCAGGATGAGTCGGTTTAAAGTCCTCATTAAAGCGCTTCTAGATTCGAGATTATTAAGTGTACTTTCCCTGAGTGCAGTGGAAGACCTGCGTCCTGCTTACCAGTGATCTTATAATTGCATTCAGCTGCATCCTCTAAGTACCAGGGGAGCAGCTTTGATAAAAAGGTAAATCCTGCTGTATTCCAGTCTAAAAGCCTACTGATTAAGAGAACTTTAGGTTTTAAAATGGTCACCTCTAAATAGAAATGGTAAATTGTTTCCCCAAATTCATCAAGATTCATTAACTTGGCTATCTTCTAATTTTCCTACACCTAATATGTTTCTTTCTCATTTAATTTTAACTTCCTAATAACAATTTATCAAAATTACCTGAAGAAAAGGATTTCAGATCATTTCAAACAATTTCAAATGCTTCTAATAATGTGCAGCTTTGCTGATTGCTACCTGGACTACCATAAGAACTCATTCTTGGTACCACTGACATGTGGGGCTGGGTAGTTCTTTGTGGTGGAGGCTGTTATTGTTTTGAGCATCCTACATTCCAGATAGTCAACCTCTGAGACAATGAAAAATATCTCCAGACATTGTCATGTGTTCCTTGAAGGGCAAAGTTGACCCTGATCAGAGCCACTATTTTAAAGAGAGTCCTAGCCTTGAAGGATTTGCCATCTTGGAGAAGGGACAGACATTCTTGTTATTTGAAGTCAGTTTTGGTAAGTTGTCAGGAGGAAGGGAGAAAATTGTATAAACGACAAGTAATAAAATGGACACATTCATGTTTGGTTCAAGAATACCATGATGCCCTTGGAAGAACATGTATAATTTTTTTAAAAAATATTTATTTATTTGAAAGCTGAGGGGGCGCAGGGGTGGAGAATGGGCACTCCATGACCTTCAGCCTATCCAAACAAACTCAAAATGCATGTGCCAACTTGTGCATCCAGCTTAAATGGGTACTGAAGAATTGAACCTGAGCCTTTTGGCTTTGCCAGCAAGAGCCTTAACCTCTGAGCCATATCTCCAGCTGCATATATCAGTTTTTAATAGAGGTCAAGTAATATGAGGCCTGCATTCCCACATGAGATCTCCAAGCAGGAAAGCCATGCACTGTGTTCAGATGACAGTCAGTCATTGTGTTTGGTGAAAGTTCGGAACTTCATGCTAGAGCAGATGTAGGCAGATTAGGACCAGAGTCAGCAGGCACTGGTGTGTAGCCAATGACTGTTTATCTATACAACATGCTTAAAGAGCACCCCTGCAAAACATACAACTTTCAGAGAACTCGACTCCTCCCTGAAGGGATACCTTACTTCTCTTTAGCTGCATTTTCTGCCATCTCTTGCTAGTTGCTCACAAGCAGCAGGATTCCTCCTCCTCTCCTCTTTCCTTAACTCTTTACCTCTATCTGCCAGCAGAGACTGCTAATCCTGTATACCTCTGCCTTACTCATTCCAGCCTTGTACCTGGAGTAATCTTTACTCACTCTTTATTAAAAAAATAGTTTGATTTATTTGTTTGGGGGAGAGAATATATGGGCAACCCAGGAGCGTCTTTTGTTGTTACAAACCCATTCCAGATACATGTGCCTCTGTGTGCATCTAGCTTTATGTGGGAACTTGGGAACTGAACCTGGGCCAACAGACTTTGCAAGAAAGCACGTTTAACCACAGAGAAATCTCCCTAGCCCACTAATTCATTCTTTAAGACTGAGTAAGCATGTTTTATCCCCCAGGAGCTGGTAGTCCACTCCCAGGGGCTGATATAGTTTCTAATATTTGAAATTAATCCCAGAGATACAGAAAGGCTTTGAGAGGGAACAGGAAGGACATAGGAAAGGTGGGGAGGAAGTCTTCAAGAAGGGCTCAGAAAAGAGCTGGACAGCATGGAGAATGCTCAGAGAGAAGAAAGTGGGCTCAGTTCAGAGGTGTTTGGGCTTTTTGATGAGATGTAATGGGGCCCAATGTAGAGAATAACAGCTTGTATTATTAATGGAGGTCTGATTCCCTGCAACTAAAATGAAACTATTTTTATGATTTTTTTCTTTCTTTAAATATGGCTAAACATAAAGGAATGTTCATGTTGCATTATTCCACACAAATACACAATTATCCTCTTGAAAAAACCCCCAAAATATTCTGGTTGCCTACTAGTTGGCAGTTATAGTAGAGCTGAATCTAAATCTTTTCATTCTTATTCACCTTTTCACCTTCATATATCTAATATGATTTGTTCACTTTGAATTCACCTGGTAGCAAATTATATATCATCTTGATATCATTACTGAAAGAAAGGAAATGATATTTTTCTCTCCCTAACTAAATAAGATTAAAATTACTTTTTTCATCCACAAACCAAATTATGAGTGTATGTCTCAGAAATTCACTTAGAAGTTAATAGATAAAAGGAAACTGAAACCTTTTGGCAAGTGTTTAGAGAGATTCAATTGTAATAATGTAAACTCTAATCACCTTAGTGTTTAAAATATTGTATATTGATCTTCTGTTTCCAGGAAGAAGGAATAGTGAGAGAGATTTTACTTATATCTTCTACTAAGTATAATTCAAACCCATGGGCCTTATAGATGTACTGAACAAAAGAAAATTCTGAAAGAGGAAAAGGAGGCAGATCTGCCAAGGCACTTGAGAGTCAAGGAACATCATAGGATGAACTCCTCTCCCTTATTTCTTCTTTCCTTTTTCCCTTCCCTTCCCTTCCCTTCCCTTCCCTTTCCTTCCCTTCCCTTCCCTTCTTTTCCCTTTCCCTAGACTTGCAGTTATATGCTCACAATTCAGAAATACCCACAAGCATAATTTTTAAAGTATTAACAAAAGCCTGCTCTCTCTAGCCAAATGACTAGGAATGGAGCAGCCTAGCAAGGCAAAGAATTTTAACAAACTATTCCCCTTCTTCAATCCATTCCAGAGGATAAACAAACAAAACAGCCATAACCTTACTTTCCAAGTACAATAGTGTGGCAACCACATTTTTGTACCTAGTCAGGCTATGGGGTCTAGGAGACCAGGGAGAAATCTTACACCTTTATGACTGATGGGAATTAGGAAGATCTCTTTAGGTGCCTACACCAGGACCTGTGAAGACTTGTTGGGAATCTAGACTTCTTACCTCTCTCTGTAATAATATATCCCTCTCCTCCCTGATGCAATGGTGTCAGAGGAAGCCAGGTACAGAGTCAAGATTTTTTTATCAGTGCCCAATAATACTGAAGCCAATCATTCCTTGTGGAGTCAGGGAAAGCCACCGGGGGGGGGGGGGGGCAGCAATAATGCTCTCTTGACTCATGAAGTTCTCTGCCTCTCAGCTCGAGTGATAGGTTCTTCCCTGAGAGCCAGCCCCATTTCACCTAAATGATCCCTTCCCCAGCAAAGCCCTAGAGGAGGGATCATAAAAATCAACTTATTTAAGCCAAGAACACAGATGACCTCAATCTCAATAAAATGAGAGTCAATGGAAGCAAGCAATACAATGATTGAAGTTAGAATTAATCTCAACAGATGTAGAAATAACTTTTGACAAAAATCCAACATCCTTTAATGACAAAAGTCATGAAGAAGCTATAAATAGAGGGAATATAGCTCAACATAGTAAAGGCTAAATATGATAACTCTATAGCCACCATGACACTAAACAGCAAAAACCTGAAAACATTTCCACTAAGTTAGGAACAAACCTAGGCTGTCTGCTTTCTGTTATTATTCAACATAGTGCTGAAAGTCATAGGTAGAACAGTAAGATAAGAAAAACATGCAAAAGGATTCAATTAGGAAAAGAAGAAGTCAAAGGATCAATCCTAATTCGTATATTATAAGATTTTAGACATAGGAGGTCCTAAAGACTCCACCAGAAAATGCTTACAAATGACACTTTCCTCAATGTGGCATTAAACAAAATTAATATATAAAAATCAGTAGCACTTCTATAAACTAATAGCAAACACACTTAGGAAGAAACCAGGGAAACAATCTCATTCACAATTGAAAAGACAAAAACAAAACAACATTGGAATAAACCAAAACAAAGAAGCAAAAGACATCTATATTGAAACATTGAAACACGAGAAAGAAATTGATGACACTAGAAGATGGAATGGCCTTCCATGTTTATAGATTAGAAGAACTAATATTGTTAAAATGGCTAACTTCAATTGGCCAAAAACAACCCAAAGATTCAATACAATCCCCATAAAAATATTCTAATACCCTTCTTTATAAAAGACAGAAAAAATAATCAAGACAAAAAATTCTTAAAATTTATTGGGAAGCAGAAACTATCTCATATAGTCAAGCAATCCTGAGAAAAAAGAATGCTAGAGGAACTGAGGAAGTAGTTCTGTAGGTAACGTGCTTGCTGTACAGGTCCGAGAACCTGCATTTAGATTCCCAGCACCCATGTTGAAGTCTGGTGTGGGGGCAAGCACCTGCAATCCCACTTCTGAGTACGCTGTCAGGCAGATTGCTTACCCACTACCTGGTGTAGCTCAATTGGAGAACTTTGGGTTCATCGTGAGACCCTGTCCCCAAAAACATATAAGGTGGAGAGTAACTGAGGAAGACTCCTGATGTTGACCTCTGGCTTCCACATACATGCACACATACACATGCATAAAGGTACACTGCACACTCACACATAAGCAAGACGTAAGGGAAAAAAAAAGAACAATGATGGAGGTACTACCACATCAAATCTCAAGTTAGAGAGCAGCAGCAACAACATGGTACTGGTACACAGACAGACATGTAGACCAGTGGAACAGAATAGATGGCCCACACAAACCATACACAGCTACAGCAACTTGGCTTTTGACAAGATGCTCAAAATACACATTGGAGGAAAGACAACATGTTTATCAAGTGGTGCTTTGAAGCATGAAGATGGAAGAATAGAATATCTCTATGGGTGAGAAGGAAGCCGCTGAAAGCCATGAGCAGAGCTTCAGGGACCCATGCTAGTGAATGAGGAGTTTACAGCTGTGTCACTTCAGTCTCTCACAGAAAGCAGAAAGAAAGCAGCTCCTGAAAAGTGCTTGATGAAACAATGGCTGAAAATTTCCTAAATCTGATTTGAGAAAACCTCACAAACTTCTAAATTAGGTAAGCTGAATAAACCCCAAACAATACAAACTAAAATAAATTTATGCCAAGATATGACAAAAATCTTAAGAGCAGGAACAGTAATATTTATGTATGGTCATTCTGGAAAATGGTTAGCTTTCTTTAAAAATTACTCTTGAAATTACTAAACCAACAATTGCACTCAGGTATTTATTCCAAAGATGTAGACATGTACACATAAAACCCAAGCTCTAGAGTTCATATCCCCTTTACTCAAAATAGCTAAAATCCAGGCCCAGCCCAAATGTGTTTTCGTGCATGAATAATTAGTGTGGTAAATCTACACCATACTACTACTCAGCGATAGAGACCACTGGTAGAGGAAACAACCCCAATAATTTCCATACAGTTTTACTTTTTGGAAAAGCAAATTCCAAAATTTTGTTATCTGATTCAACTTTTATATCAATCTTTGTTTGTGTGCCTGTATGAGACACAGTCTTGGTATGTAGATCAGGCTGGTCTTCATCTTCAGATCTTTCTGCTTCAGCCTTCCTAGTTCTTGGCTCACAGGCATGTACCACCATACCAAGATGATATATTTTTTACATGACAAAATTATAGAAATGGAGGAGAGACTGGTGGTTGCTAAGAGGCTAAGAAGGGCTGGAGGTCAGAGGGAAGTGGATGTGGCCATACAGAGAACACACAGGATCCCTGCAGTTTATGATAAAACTTCAGAATCTTGACTATAACTAGCATATGTGATCTGCAATTTTACATATGTGATCTGCAATTAGGTCACAATAAAAATTTAATAGAAAACTTTATATTTAAAGTTATATATATTTAAATATTTTATTTATTTATTTTAAAGAGAGGCATATATATATATATATATGTACATGTATATATGTACACACACACACACATATATATATATATATATATATATATATATATATATATATATATAGAGAGAGAGAGAGAGAGAGAGAGAGAGAGAGAAAATGGGCACACCAGGGTCTCTACTGCAAACATACTCCAGACATATGTGTCACCTTGTGCTTGTGGCATACAAGGATACTGAGGAATCAAACCTGGGTCCTTTGGCTTTACTGGCAAGCACTTGAACTGCTAAGCCATCTCTTCAACCCTTAGGCTATACTTAAAAAAAACTACTATACTTGCTTTATGAAAAACAAAGATATTTTACTTTCAGCTTTCAGGCCATTGTGAAGCTCACAATAGTTTGATGCTATTATAAGATGGAATTATTATTCAACTTTCTTTTTTCACCATAGGTGGAGATTGGGTGGTGTATGGGGTGGAAAACTATTTTTTTAATTTGCAATTATCTCATGCTCTAAACAAATGAGTTCTGTGTTTCTGTCAAATTAATGTTTTTCTGTTCAGAATTCATAATTCATCTGCCATGTCTATGCTTTCTTAGGAGTTTGAACTTAAGGATGTTATATACTAGTCAACTGGCCATTTTGTGAACTTTCTTTGCTGTGTATAATCCAGGTGCAGTTATCAATCTATAGTTATTCATGGAAAATTGCCTTTAGAACTGTTGTCAATATTAACAGCCTACTGGGTTAGAAAAGTGTCCCTGCAGATCAGAAACACATCTTATTACCAGCTTCTAAGCATTGTGCTGAATCATTAAACATAGTTGTATGAAATGCTTTTTAAATGATTAAATAAAACCAAAACACACATACAAACTTGCTTTATGTACTTGAGGGTAGGAAATGGACTGAACTGGATGTGAACACTGGCCTAATCAACCATACCCATTATAACTTGGCATCTGGAGACTGGCAGGTTTCTTCAGTCCAAATTTACCAAAAAATTACCCAGTTTCAAATGAGGTCAATGTATTATTAGTAAAGCTGAAAGACCAGAAGATATCCAAGCACCATGAATGATGGCTAATAAAATTTAAATATAATCATGGCTAATACTTCCTCAGAGTCAAAATAGCACACTAGGTTTTTTTTATTTTTAATTTTTTTTCTATTTTCTTTTATAGGGAGAGAGAGAGAAAACTGGTGCACCAGGGCCTCAGTCACTGAAATTGAACTCCAGATGCTTGAGCCATACAGTGGGCATGTGCGACCTTGTGCTTGCTTCACGTTTGCATGTCTGGCTTATGTGGGATCTGGACAGTCTAACATAGGTCCTTAGGCTTCACAGGCTAAACACCTTAACTGCTAAGGCATCTCTTCATACCCACATTAATTTTAAAAATTGTACTGAGAACACTAGTTCAGTTATCCTATACATGTGCCCATTGGGAGGTGATCAAAGAAGTGGCCAATGTGTGCAATAGCACTGCTCCAAAATGCCTTTACTGAAAACAATGTGGTAGTCCTCATTTTCTCGTATTAACTATTCACTGAAAATAATTTTGAAGTATAAAAACCAGTCTACCACCACCACCACCATACTATTGTCACAGTAAAGTCAAGTTTACAATTATACATTTTATGGTAGTTAGAATAGATGGCCCCCCAATATATTCAGTGTTTTATTAGTTTGTAGTTTGGATCTGAAGCCACCTGGCTGGAGGAGATGTCACTGGGGAGATCTTAGCATCCAGCTTTAAGGTGTAGTGGTGGATTTGAAATTCCAATGTAAAGATAAGCAAAATGCCTAACTGGAGTTCCTGAAGTGTGCTGTGCTGTGTGGCTTTAGGCTTGTGCTTCTCTCTCTCTTGGACCTGCTTGGACCTGTGAAGGCAGGCCAGCTTCTTCTGCCATTATGGAACTTGTCCTGAATCAAAAAGCTTCAATAAATCCCTTCCTCCATAACTGTGCCTGGTCTGGAAGTTCATCTCAGAGAACCTGAAGCTGTCTGCTACACATTTGTTATAAACAATGGGGTTCCTGACTTACTCATAGTGAATGACTTCCAGTAGAAAGTACAATTTACAAATGTTCTATGAAATATAAATAATCAATAGTGTCCTACAAAATTCCTGGGCAAGATCACCAGGTAATTCCTTTAGAAGTGAATGATGCAAGTAGCATAGTTTGTGCTCAGAGATAATAGTAGGCCTATAGCACATTTGATAGGACAAAAAGTAAGTCATTGACAAAAATAAATTAGCACATGCTGAGTATTTTAACATTAAGAAACAAGACTAAAAATAATCAGTGTTTTCCCAATAGAATGAGTATGCTGTTCCAGTGACAACCATATGAACACAAGCCCAATCTTTTCTGAAGAGATAAGATTGTTTGCAGTAGGGAATTAGTTGCCAGATTCATTGGCATTAGGTAGGTTCTATTGGGAAAAGGCACTTAAAGCTATGAACATTTGTGTCCTTTTCAGTACTGTATTAGGAGATAAGGAAAATCTAGATGATGAAATACACCTGAGACTTCAAACTATAGTTTAGTCAAGAAATGGTAAATGAGATGATAAATGAGATGAGAATATAGTATAGAGACTGAATGCTGGCTCTGTAGCCACCTGAAGGCCTTTGCTCTGGCAAGCCAACCACATAGAGATCAATTTTGACCTATAAAGTAATTTCTTTTCAATAGGCTTTCAATGTCTCTCCTTAATGGCATCTTACAGCTCTTGAGGGTCTACAGTGATCTGATAATCAAGTGTGGTAGTATTATTGAGGGTTCTAAATGAGTAGTGTGGTGCTTGATTGTCAAAAGAACATTACTGAATCTGTACCAAGACAGTCCCATTTTCTTCTGGACTGGCCAGGAAATGCCATCTCCAGAAATATTTTCAATGGTGGTACCACAGTGAAATGTGATATTTAGCAGAATTATGACTTCACTTTTAGGGGAGACAGTGTACCATACTACCAAGAGCTCAGAGAATGCTGTTATTATGGTGATGATGGTGGTGGTGAACTCTGCATACAATATGTGGTCACTTCAGAGATTTTAATGAGTGAATCATCATTTTAGTAACAATTTGGAAATTACAAGTCTATTTAGATATTTTCTGTGGAAATAAACTGTTAAAAGAGAGACCATATACGTCTCCCACATCAGGTTAATATATATCCTGTCATTTTGTATATATTAATGATATTTTTCTATTTATAGAACTGGGATAGGATATTATGATTAGTCTCTAAAATACTATTTTTCCCACATCATTGGAGAAATTTGGAGTTATTTCATACTCCTAGCATAGTGCAGATGTATGTATGAAGGTATATGGTCTTTATGAAGGAAGAACTTTTACCTTCCATTTTGATCTGAAGACACTAACTAGGTTAAACCTCCTTCTCCATTTCCCCAGAAACTTATCTGGAATAGACCAGTTGACATCTTCTAGTGAAGTGTTTGTTCTCAGAAACAGAGATAGGGATTGAGTTTAACTTAGGCTGGAAATCATAACTTTGGTTAGGGAAGTGATGAGTCTAACCTCAAACTCCCTTGCTGGCCCAGTGGCTGTAATGGAATAACCAGCAGGTATGTTCCTTGGGCATTGTAGCCCCGGATTCCTGGCCAAGGCTGACTTGCAGAATGTGAGAAAGTATTACCATGACGAATGAACCTTCTTTAAAGGTGTGTGAAAAGATGGGTTACAACAAACTCACAATTGCCAAAACCTAATTTATTAGTTAAATAAAATATATATAATTTATTAACCATATATAAGTTTCAACAGGCAGAGTGATCTTGCCACATTAAACAATAAGAAACTAAATATAAAATACTAAATATAAAAAACTAAATATAAAAGATCTGGACATAGGCTAGCTAGAGATAAAAGTTGCTTCAAAATGTTAAACTATACTATTAGTGTCTCAAAGATATAGGTGATAGCAACCTTCAAGCAGCTGGTCCCTTTACCACGACATACGCAAGATTAATCTTTATTCTCTGTGAGAGGATTTAAAATTTTATTTATTTATTAGAGAGAGAGAGAGAGAGAGACAGAGAGAGACAGAGAGAGAGAGAGAGAGAGAGAGAGAAAATGGGTGCTTCGGGGCCTCTAGCCACTGCAAATTAATTCCAGATGCTTGCTCCACCTTATGCATCTGGCTTATGTGGGTTCTAGGGAATAGAACTTGGGTCCTTTGGCTTTGCAGGCAAGTGCCCTAACTGATAAGCTATCTGTCCAGCCTGAGAAGGTTTTCTGATGGAGCTTGTTCCCAAAGCAGATGTTGCAGTCTATGGCAGAGGAAGACAAATGGGTGTGAAGACAGCAACAGGAAAGAACTTCGGAGGGTGTAGGGTGTAGAAGGAAAGACATGCATTTGAAGACCAGGCTTATCTATTTTTTTTTTTAAAGAATTTTAAAATTGAACCGAAATGTCACTTAAAGTCCCATCCACTTGGCCCATGTGTGATGGCGTAATCTGGTTGGGAGGAATGGCTGTGGGCAGAACTTGGCTACTAGGGTTCTTCACAGACCCTTCTGAGGTCCCTTGTTTTCTTTCCTTTTTCTGTTTTTACTTTGCAGTCCAGGACCTCACATGAGCTAGGGTTTTCCACAGTGTGACACTTCCAATCACTTTCTTCGATTTATTATAAATTTTAGGTCATCTTCAGTAAATTTAAGATGTATTCGAAGCCGGGGTGGGGGGGGGGGAAGAAATTATGTAAAATCCTTCACAATGAAGGATATTGTTAGTTCCAGATGACACAATTTTAGTCATTTAGGAATATACAAACTAGAAGAAATAGTAAATGTATTTGTTTTTTACTTTTACTTTTACTGTTAATGTTAAGAAGTGCTAGAGATTGAATTTACAGCCTTGTTCACTCTAGGCAAGCATTCTACACCTTATCATTCCAGTCTTTCTTTTTAACTTTTTAGTGTTGAAACCTCAAAACCAACCAACAATCTAACCAAACCTTCAAATCCTGGTGGCAGACCGGAGGTAGCAATGTGATTAATATTCAAAGTGATAACTGGCACTCTGGAAGCGCTCACAAATATTTCAGCCATGCGATAACATCTTTATGGTTATTGTTCTAAATTAAAAAGATAGGTTTTAATCACTGTGATTTATGAGAAGAAAACTGAGGCTTAGAAACAAATGAGGGAATATTGTAATATAATCAGGAGAGAATTTAAACCTATGTCTACAGAACCAAAACACTATCCTTTTTATTTCATCACACTATTGTCAACTTATCCAAGCAGAAACAATTTCAAAGGAAAGGTATAGATTATTCTTAAAATCAGAGTGAATTAACATAAAAAATTCCAAAACTAAGTTCATATAGCTTTGAACTTTAATGCAGAGAATAGTTTTGAGCTTTGGGGGAGCAGAGCTTAGAATCCAAACTCAGCAAGGTACTAGGGGCTCAGCCTCAGCACGCAGACCACAGAGGCATCTCATGCAACTCAAGGAAAATGGGAGGCAGGTAGGAGAGAGTGCGCTCTTCCCGCTCATTTTATTACCGTTTCAGATCTCTTTCTGTGGTTCTAACTCATCATGATTTCACAGTCCTCTTCTGAGTTGTTTGTACATGCGTCCACACCCAAGTGAACTTCTTAGACTAGATATATACTGATGATCCATTAATTTCCCTAGTGTCCAGATGGCGAGCAGAGCAAGCCCCATGTTAGCTGGATGGTCATATGGGTTATCCATATGGTTCTCAGAGCTAGAAATCTTATCATTTGCTCCATTTGTAATATAAAATATTGGTAGCAATGTATTCAATGACACTCTTGGGCTTAAACTTCACTTCTCAGCCTCATCAATTATACCTTTTTTCCATATTAAATTTTTTGAAGTATTCTCAATAAGCATTCCATAGTATTTAAGACAATCATGTTTCTTAAATATTTTATTTGACGAAGAAGTAAGTGAGTGAGTGAGAGAGAGAGAGAGAATATGAGCTCGCCTGGGCTCTTGCCAATGCAGACCAAGTCCAGACTGGGGAATAAAACCTGCACTGCAAGCTTTGCAAGCCAGTACCTTTAGCTTCAGAGCATCTTCCCAGCCCAGACCTTCATGCTTCTGAATATGGTGTTTCCTCATCCAAAAAAAAAAAAAAAAATAGCAACACACAGTGAGTGACTTTATGAGCAACAAACTACATGTGTCAAGGGTACTTCTCAGGAAGGATTTGTTAAACATCAAAAGGGACAGACCAGTACTCCTAACTTGGCTGTTACAGTGCCTTCTTCATATACAAATAAATTCACTTTATTTTAATTTATATCTCTATCTATCTATCTATCCATCTATCTATCTATCTATCTCTATTTATCTATCTAGCTATCATCTATCTATCATTTATGTATAATTTTAAAATTTATTTTCAAGGAGAGAGAGAGAAAGGAAAAGAAAGAATGGGCATGCCAGGGCCTCCAGCTGCTACAAACAAATTCTAGACACATGTACCACTTTGTGCATCTGGCTTTATGTGGATACTGGGGAATAGAAGTTAGGTTGCTAGGCTTTGCGGGCAATTGCCTTCACTGCTAAGCCATCTCTCCAGCCCATAATTTATTTTTGTATATTCTCACATTGCCCTGTGAACATTCAAGGCCTCGAGAGTATTTCTTTCATCTAATTCCCTTTGACTGTACCCACCAGGTAACCACTGTTGTGATGTTAATAAGCAGAGAATAATTTTTCTGACCCTTGAACTTCAGATAAATAGAATCTTACTGCTTTGTGGCTGGCATCTTACTCTGAAAATATATGTTGAGATTAATTCAAGATATTGCTTCAATCAGTAATTAAATATTTTATTTCAACTGACATTCTATAGTATGAGTATATATTAGTGAACATTTGCTCCATAACAAAGCACTTTAAAATTTATTAGCTTGAACTAACAATCATTCATTTTTGCTCATTGTTCTGTGGGTGAGTCATATGTACTGAGTTCAGCAGGGCAATTTGTTTTGTGTAATTGGTTGGGTTCATACATGCATAGGAATAGCTTTTTTGGAGGGCTGGTTCACAGTTAGGTGAGGTGACAGCCCAAATGAACCACATATTTGTCATCTAAGAAACATAATCATCTCACAAAACAATCTGGGCTGGTTCACATTGACATCGCAAGTTCAAAGAGGAGAAACCAACGGCTCTGCTTTTCAAGTCCCTGCATTATATTTACTATTTACTACCATCCCAATGTCAACATCAATTGAGGGCTATTGTTGCAAAGTCCTCCCATCATGCCACAGCTTATTTATTTGTCAAAGGATATTACCATTACCTCAAAATTTGAGTTACTATGAAAAAGCTGCTGTAAAGATTTCTTTTGCAGAGCTTTTTGTGTACATTTATTTTTACTTCTCTTCATAAAATATCTACTTGTGGAATTTGTGGCTCATAATGTAGGAGTCTGAAAGAGTGAAAGGGCTGAGTGATTTGAAATAATTAGCAGAGATTACAAACAGTTCAAAAATAGAACCTGTTATTTTCCAAATTCAGTTTTATTTTTAATTTTTTGGTGTTTTATAAATGCCCTATGATATAATGCCTTTCCAAATATATCTTTACACCCTAAGCTTTGGTAAAGTTTACTGTGAACATTGTCTTACATGAACAAGACATTGGTGGCCTGAAGGAATCAGGGTGACATAGTACAACAGTGAGGTGTGGAGAGACGACAGAATTCATTTGGAAGACTGGAGTACAGATGTTAAGAGTCTCAACCTTCCCTCATGTCACTGCAGAATATAATGAGTATGGAATGTGGATTTGGATTATGTTTAAATCTCAAACTTCATCCCAATAGATGGAAGACTTTTGCTAACAAATGATTATGCATAATGCTTAAACACTAGAACCTCAAGGATTCACTGGTTCCTCTTTCCAATTAGTTCCAATATTGTATCCTTGCTGTAGCTATGGTCCAAGGTGGTCAGGCTTTAACCCAGGCTGGCAGTAGAACTGGGCAGCATCATTCATGTGATCCTAGTTTTGGAGGCATAAAAGATGTGAGGGTGAGGGATTCATGGAGTCTTGCACCACAGTTCCAGGTCACTGCTGAGACCTGGCAGTCTGTGTCAAGGTCTGAGTCCCTGCAAGAAGGCTGTGAGTGGCCATTCCTTGAAGCTATGAAGGTGGATTATAAATTGCAATGGATATCACAGGATGTTAGTGCTGCCGGAATCATAGGACATCTGTGGAGAAAAGCAGTGGATTTGAAGTGGAGGTCTCCCGAGAGGCTGGGAGCTAGCTACATGCAGCAGAGTTGAAGGGTATAGCTACCCAAGTGCTTGAGATCTTCGATGATTCCATCACAAGTCCAGATTCCAGACCTGGAGCTGCACAGTTTGGAGCTTGTACTTCTGGGATTTGCTCCTGTTTTAGTCTGACAATTCCTTGTTATGTCCCCATTCTTCCCTTTTGGATTAGCAACATTTAATCTGTGTTGATTCTTGTTAGAAGTATTAAGTTTTTTTTTTTTTATTCTTCTAGGTAGGGTCTCACTTTAGCCCAGGATGACCTGGAATTCACTATGTGGTCTCAGGGTGGCCTCGAACTCACGGCGATCCTCCTAACTCTACCTCCCAAGTGCTGGGATTAAAGGCATGCACCATCATGTCTGGCTTAAGTTTTTTCGATATAATTTATTTACTTATTTATTTATGAAAGAGAAAGAGGGAGAGAAAGAGAGAGAGAGAGAGAGAGAGAGAGAGAGAGAGAGAGAGAGAGAGAGAGAATGGGTGCACTAGGGCCTCCTGCAAGGCAAATTCCAGATGTGTGTGCCCCCTTGTGCATCTGGCTAACGTGGGTTCTGGGGAATTGAACCAGGGTCCTTTGGCTTTGCAGGCAAACACCTTAATTGCTAAGCCATCTCTTCAGCCCTTAAGTTGATTTTTGATAAAAACTCGCAATTAAGAGTGCAACTGAGTCTTAGAAGAGGCTTTGCACTTACACTTCTAAACAGTACTGGAATGGCTAAAGACTAGGTAGATTTTGGAAGTTGTTCAGAACATATTTTGTACTATGAGATGGCCATGTGTGGACAAGTGGTTGAAGGCTGGCTTTAGAAGTGATATGTTTGGGTGTCAAGATGACAAGGGTGGCAAGGTGACTTGTGATGACTTACTGATTGTCAACTTGACAGAAACTAGAGTTACCTAAGAAATTAGCCTCTGGGTACACCTGTGAGGGACTATGTAGACTAGGTGGAAAGACCCACTGTAACAGCGGATGGTACCGTTCCATGGGCTGAGGTTCTGCACTACACAGAATGAGAGAGCTAGCTGAGTATCAGCATTAATTACTTTCTGCTTCCTGATTGTGCAAGCAATAAGACTAGTTCTGCTTCATGTTCCCACTGCCATGCCTTTCCATTCATGATAGACTATCCCCTTGAACTGTAAGCCAAAACAGATCCTTCTTTCCTCAAGTTGCTTCTGGTCAGGCAATGCTTTTTTATTTTTAATTTATTTATTTTGAGAGAGAAAGGAAGATAGAGAGAAAGAGAAAATAGGCATGCCAGGGCTTCTAGGCATTATAAATGAACTCCATATGCATACTCCCCCTTGTGCATCTGGTTTACATGGGTCCTAGGGAATTGAACCTGGGTCCTTATGCTTCACAGGCAAATGCCTTAACCACTAAGCCTTCTCTCCAGCCTCAGGTATTGTTTTTATAGCAACAAAAATGTAACTAATGCATTGTGCTGTAGGATTTAATGCTTACATAGTCACAGGATGTCTCATGTAATCTATAGGCCCAGTGCAAAGATAAATGAAATAAACTATGAATATGCCTCATTGGTTGCTTGTTTTTGTGTGTGGGTGTGTATATATGTGTGCATATTCATGAGTGTGTCACAGCTCACATGTGGTGGTCATAGGGCAATTTGCATGTCAATCCTTGCTTTCCACATTGTTGGAGGAAGTGTCTCTTACTCATTTGCCAGTCAAGCTGGCCTCTAAGCTTCTAGGTGATTCTCCTTTCTCTGACTCCCTTCTATGGCCTAAGGAGATTGCTCAGTGGTTAGTAGCACTTCCTGAGCAAACATGATGGCCTGAAGAGGCCTGAGAGATCGCTGGAATTTGATTTCCAGGGCTCACAGAAAAACCTGGGCATAACTGCATTATCTGTAACCCCAGTCCTATAGGAGAGCAGAGACCCAAGAATCTGAGACTCACTGGAGCCCCTGTAAAGTTAAGCTCCTGGATCTCTGAGACCCCCACTGAAGTAAGAATGGGAAGACGGTTGCCGGACTGTGGCACCCTTTCTACTATGGCCACAGTAGGTGAGCACACATTGCAGCAGATGAATGTGTGGGGTGCTGATGGGCACGTGCATTCACATACACCACACACACACTCACATCATACACAAAAACAGCCTTTTATAAATGTATCTCTGGCTTTCTCACTTTCTCTCTGTTTCCTTTCTTACCACACTTCTCTCTTAATTGCTACTTGTAACCTCAATGCCTTCTCTCTATTCCTCAAATATGCCATGTAGTTTAACATTTTCAAGCCTTTTCCCTTGCCTTACTTGTGCTCAGGATGCTCTTTTGCCAGTCATGTGGCTCATGTACTTGCGTTCTAAATGTGCTTGAGCTTCTAGGAGAAGCAACCACAGTGCTCATTCTTCTCAGCTCTAATAGCATCACACTCAGACTCTATTCTACCAAGAAAGCATGCAGGATTTTATTTCTTTTTCTGAACTTAGTGCACACTGATCATGTCAGTTTTTTGTTTTTATTATTTTTTACTTTTTTGGTTTTTCCAAGGTAAGTTCTCACTCTACCTCAGGCTGACCTGGAACTCATTCTGTTGTCCCAAGCTGGCTTCCACTCAGTGATCCTTCTGCCTCTGTCTTCCTAGGGCTGGGACTAACGGCATGTGCCAACATGCCTGGTTTCTCCTTTTAAATTAAATGTGCAGAGTTTGCAACTATAAGCAAAAATGTTATTGGAAACACTGTCTAAAAAAGTATAAGGATTATAATTGCTTCTCTTTCTTTCCAACTTTAAAGTTCTTTAAAAGATATTTATATATTCTTTATTTGTAAATATCATTTGTATTTCTGAGGTCTAATTTTCCTATATTTCTGTCACACTAATTTGATATGAATTATCAGTTCTTATTCTCTCCTCTAATTACCATGTCACTAAGCTTTTCTCATTATACACTTGTCAAAAAATATCAAAGGGAGTACAATGTTGATTAATTCATTTAAAGAAACAGCAAACAGAGAAAAAAACCAAAAGAGAATCAGAAGGATATGATAATTTGTAGAGATGAGGGAAACAAACAAACACAATGGTTAACAATAACCTCCTACTGTGCATAGATTTTTTTTTTTAATTTTAGACACTGTTTTTAAATTGTAATCAAGATGCTTTGAGAACATGGTATCATTAACTCAGTGTCTTCGTATGTCCAGGGACTTGTTAGCCCTCTTTCCAGCTCCAGGTAAGCATGCTGTCCATGCCACTGTATTTCTAAGATGTAGAGAAGAAGCCCGTGTTCTGTGCTTCATCAGCATGCTCAGCAGAGGCCGCCTGCGGGTCTCTTGCCTCTCATGTTGCTGTCATTACTAGTCGTTTCCCCAGAACAGTGGGGTTTGTTCATGTTCAGTCTCCTCACCGTCCTCAGCGACTTCAAAACTATTGAAACCTCATTACTGAATGCCGTGGGGTTTTAAAAATGAGGAATAGTGCATAAGAAATGACATGCTTCTGATTTTTACAATCTTTTATAAAATTAGCCTGTCCTGTCTGCTTCTGTAGATCAGTTTTCTAAAATTAGACGTCAGAAGATTCTTATTTGCTGGAACTCACTTCTGCACTCCCCAAGTCTCTACTTTGGGTGTGTTTGTGGCCAAGCATGATGCCTTCTAAATCCCTTCCTCAGATAGCTGCCATCTTTCCCAACTTTACTGTCCTCAGCCTACCCCATGTCCAACCTTGACACTTTCTACAAAGCAGGTAGACTGCCACATTCCATTGTTGAAGAACACATTCAGTCTGAGAGCATTTGTAAATATTAACATCTAGCACTTAAAAAGTGCTCATTCTCTGTGAGACAGTCAGTCCAGAAACTCCTTTATTCCTGAAATTGTATAGTTATTATATCCTTTGAATAGATGAGAAATTTGAACAGAGAGAAGCTGGAGGGCTTCACTAAAATCTCCTGCTAACTGGGGGTAAAGTTGGGACTCAAAGCAGGCTGAGCCAACCTCCAAACTGAGTGTGGTTAGCTGCAGAACCCATGCTGTGAACAGCATGTCCAGTGGGGCTTGGGATGTGACAAACATTCTTGCTGACACTGAGGTTCTCCTGATTGTCTTATCTCCTGAAAAATCTCCCTTGAAATGTTGCTAGTTAGGAACATAGCCACACAGAAATACAATAAAACATGAGTTTATTCTGAGACTTAAAATAATTTATTTAATTAAAGCATGTATTAGAAGAATAAATTGTCTTATGTTTATGTTTAGAGAAATCTAAAAACTTAGTGTACAAAGATATATTTTATTTCACAGAGTTAAAAATTTCAGTCTTGTGACATGTATTCCTATTTTTATTGAGAATGAATGGAATACTGATGATTTTAATTTCCATGTCCTATCTACAAGTGATATGGAATAAACTGACTAAGATAAAATACCAAGATGTACTAAAAGTAATTTATTTGAGGAAAAGATATGTGGCACCAAAATACATGAATAATGGCAAGTCTTAAGTGATTATAATTTGAAGCTTGGGAGTCTAGATATTGTTGGAGACTGTATTAGTCAGCTTCAGGTTCACTGAGATGAAATTCCAGACCAGGCACAGTTATGGAGGAAGGGATTTATTGAAACTTATGGATCCAGGGGAAGTTCCATAAAAGCAGAAGAAACTGGCCTGTTTTCACAGGCCCACGCAGAAAGAGAGAAGTACAAGCCTAAAGGTCAAAAGCCACAGCACACTTCAGGAACTCCAGCTAGGCACACTTTGCATATCTTTAGATTGTAATCTGAAATCCACCACCACACTTTAAGATCCACCCAGTGACCTTGCCTCCAGCCAGGTGGCTAGAGATGCAAACTACAAATAAGCAACTGAATATATTGGGGGCCATCTATTCTATTCAAACCACCACATTCCGCCCCTGGCCCCCAATAGATTTATAACCATCACACATTATAAATTGTACTCAGTTCAATTTCAAAGGTCCCCACAGTCTTGACCAATTTAAGATATGAAGACCTGTAAAATCAAACAAGTTAAACACTTCTAACATATAAAGGCACAGAGTAAACATTTTCAACTGGTATAAGGCACAGCAAGGAGAGACTAAAACAATGCAAACTCAACCACCATCAAACACACATCAAACTTCTGCAGTTCAAGTTCAATATACCCAGAGACTAACAGTCTCCAGACTTTCCAACTCCGCCCCTCCAGCTGGGCAGAGTAGCCAAGGAACACTTCTATCCCAGGCCAGTAGTGTGCTCTATGGTAGCCCTTGCATAGTCCTGGTATATTCAAAACATCTTGAGGTCTTCATGCAAACCATGGTCCATCTTCCAAAGGCTCTTTCAGCCTATCAGGGCATCAGGCCCTACCTCATGCCACATCTCAGCGGCACCTCCTGGAACCGTGTGCAATTCACGGCCACTCCATGCATTTTTCATGCTTCTGAAACCAATACCAGGTGTGCAGGACACAGCCATATTCTTAATTCAGGGACGAAACAAATCATAGCCTTGAAAAGCAGGTTCCTTCTCCAGTCAACTCTTTCCAAAAGTGTTTGCATTTCTATGATAGTCTTTCCTCAGGCATCCTTTCCATTGTTTTAATGTAAAGCAGTTGGAACATCTTCCTTAAGATTGCTAATGTGTTTGACAATAGCAGGTTCAGTAACCTAAAACCAGTCTCAGTGCCTGTAATTTTAACTTGCTTGAGGTTTTCCAGCTTAAAATCTTAAATCTCTCAGTCCAATATCTCTAGCCAAGCACATCAGTCCATTACAAATTTAACCTTGATCAAACACTCTGGGCCTGGGCAGCAGGACGCAGCCAGCCCTTATGCCAGTAGCCCAGTTCTAACAAAGTCCTCTGCAGTCTTTCCTTCCCCTTAGAAAGCTCATAAGCCAAGCCTTGAAGTTCAATGCTATCTGCACTTAGCATTCTCAGACTCTCATCAGAATAGTCCATAAAACTTGGCTTATCACTCCAGACGACATCTTCAGTTGCAAGCACCAAGTCCATGCCTATTCCTCCAAAACAAAGGTTCCACAAGATCAACATCCACATAGTAAGGTTCATCTCACCCCACTCCTCGGTACCAAATTCTGTATTAGTCAGCTTCAGGTTCACTGAGATGAAATTCCAGACCAGTCACAGTTATGGAGGAAGGGATTTATTGAAGCTTATGGATCCAGGGGAAGTTCCATAAAAGCAGAAGAAACTGGCCTGCTTTCACAGGCCCAAGCAGAAAGAGAGAAGTACAAGCCTAAAGGTCAAAAGCCACAGCACACTTCAGGAACTCCAGCTAGACACACTTTGCATATCTTTAGATTGTAATCTGAAATCCACCACCACACTTTAAGATCCACCCAGTGACCTTGCCTCCAGCCAGGTGGCTAGAGATGCAAACTACAAATAAGCAACTGAATATATTGGGGGCCATCTATTCTATTCAAACCACCACAGAGACATAAACATGTAGAAGCTGTGATATTCTTTTATAAAATATAGTATAATAGAAATACGCTATAAACTCATAATGTATAACAACACTACAGACTACATCAAAGTAGAGGTATAGAAGAGTGCCAGGCTACAGAATAAGTAAATTAAGTACCCTACCCGTAAGGGCTTTGGTCGTTTGGAGGGCAAGAGACCTCACCAAATCCCCTAACACCTGCACACACACACACACACACACACACACACTACTTAATTTTTGGAATCAGGTGAAATAGATGCTGGAAGTTAGGGGCTCGGTTCCTTTCCTGCTTTAGAAGGGTATACTGAGGAACTAGAGGAGCATGTAAAAGAAGGGTTGTGATTCTCTTGCCACACTCATCTTTTCTAGCCTAAAAATTCTGCTTCCTCACACTTAAAAGTCAGAATCACATCATTGGTAAAAAGCCAGTAGAAAGCAAGACACAGAGAAGAGCCATGCAGTGCTGGAATGTTGAGTAGAACCATGAAGTTCATAGTTATGACACATACCTTGTGGGCAACTAAACTAAATTAAATTTCATCCTTTCTCCTACCATATACTGTGTATTAATGGAGGTCTCTGCATGCTGCCGTAGAACCAAAGTTCACATAAATCAAACTGCACACAGACTTGGGCAGATGAGGTTTGGCTTTCATTTCGGCCACAGCTGCCAGCTTCCCTCTAAGGAGCAGAATGAGGGAGCGGCCAGGGAAGTAGGGTATTCTCCCATTGCTCAGTCCTCCTACACTAGGCCACTTCAGTGTTCTCCTTTTAATTTGCTAGTTCCTAGGTACCATCAGTATTATAGTGGCTTGACCTCTGTAAAAGATCAGAAATGTTCAAAATAGTAGAAGCAAAAAAAAAAAAATTTGTTTCAATTAAACTACTGTTAGGAGAGTTTAGGCTGCTCACTGCAGTGACCCTGGCAGGCACAGCTTGGTTCCTAGAAGCACTATCACAGCAATGACAGCAGGTCCACTGTTCAAGTTGCATGAAAGACTGGTGCTCCAGGCATTTTCCCATTTCATAGATAACATTATCTTTATGTTCATGTGGGATTATAATACTTTCAAAAGATAAATTGCATAGTCTTACTTGTATACAGTTACATCTTATTCAAAGAGTTTTTAGGGAGGAAGTGACATGAGACACAGCAAACAGATAGTGCAATGTCCTCTGTGTGGTCAAAGTTTCCTACATAACTCAGAATGTGAACATGTTATTTGGAGAAGATTCAAATGTATAATGTAGGGCTTTCAAATAGTGGCCCTGTATCAAGTTGCTAGGTAAAATTATTAATCCAATGAGTGAAAACAGAAGTTTAATTTCTGATGAGATGAAGACCATCTTCACTCTAAGACTGTTGCAAACTCAGGCTGAGGATCGCTTTACCACGCCACCTGCTGCAACCGTGGCACATGCAGAATTCATGATTAAATCCCCTTCTTGCTTGTTTCAAAAGCTGTCCTAATGCACATTTTTTATTCATCCCTCAATCTTTGGTGCTGTATAATTGTATGTGCAACTACTCACTATGCATACAGCATCTCGGGGTGTTCAGAATGAGTCCTTGCTCTTCTCTCTAATACCTGACTGTAGGCTCTGTTTCTGTCATGGTTAATCTCCATTGTCAATGTGGTTCATCAGGAATCAAGAGGCATACCACTTGGGTATTTCTAGGAAGGATTAAGTAAGTGGTGGGAAAGAGGGCAGGGGAGAGATGCTTCTATAGAGTAGACAGCCTTTCCAGTAGTACCCTATATAGTAATGGGTTCTAAGCAAAGGCAGGGCCTTTTGCCTGGCTGCCCTTGATCCTTGCTGGTGAGAGCATCCGTCTTATTGTTACACTCTTTCTCTGACATTGGAACCCAGCTTCATGAGCCTTCCAACATGGACTGAAGAACTATGGTTCTCCAGGAGTCTTCCAGGACTTCAGCACCAGACTGAGACTACAGAGGCATAAGCCCCATGGACTGAACAACTATCGACTTTCCAGGCTGTCTGGCCTGTAGACAGCTGTTGTTGGACTAAGTAATCATCCTGTACCATGTGAGCCAATCTAGTAAAACTCTTTTGTAATATATATCCATCCTACCAGTTCTGTTCCTTTAGACAACTCTGATTAACACACCATCCTTTAAGAACATAAATTCCAAACCTAGATTCATTCTTGATATTTCTTTTTCTCTCACAGTGTAGAACCAATCTGTGAGAAAATGCCTTGAGTTTTGCTTTCGAAGTCTATACAGACTCCCTTCTGTCCCCAGATTCAAGTTGTCATTTCTGTCATCTGGATGCTGTAATTTTTTGGCTTCTGAGTCTAGTTCCCAAAAGTAGCCAGCTTTATCATTTGAAAATGTAAGTAAGGTCTCTTCCATCCTGTGATCAAATCTTCCATGGCTCTCTACTTCACTTAGAATTAAGTTCAACATCATTGCAAAGGCTTCCATAGGCACCATGCTTCCCTCATTGCCTCTCTTCTGTCCTCTGTCCCTCAACTCTGTCCCTCGGACTTTGATAGCATTAGCTTCCTTGCTATTGTTTGAATATCTTGGCCATGTCACTCTTACAGTGTGGATTTTAAGTTTCTTTCAAATGTCACTGGGAGTTACCCTAATAACCTTATATTTAAAATTTCTAAAAGATCAGAAATGTTAAAGACAGTGAAAGCAAAACAGAAAAATATCTTTGTTTCAATTAAACTATATTTGCAAAATCTTTACTCCTGCTCCATTATCATTCTATGGCAGTTTATTCTGTTATCTAAAACAAGAGTTTTCACCTTATTTCTCCAGTTAATTGTGTGGCTAAACTAGATTGCTTTGGCATTACTGACTTGATAACAGAAAGTGCTATGTCTACTCCCTCTGGAGAGAATGAATATAAATTGACTTTTGGTCTTGGCATTCTTTTTAGGGAAAATTCCTTGAATTTTACTTATATGACCTTCACCCAATCTGTCTTGAAGGCCCATGACTTCATTCCCAAAGTGGAATCTTTATTTTATTTATTTATTTTTTTTTTGATTTTTCGAGGTAGGGTCTCACTCTAGCCCAGGCTGATCTGGAACTCACTATGTAGTCTCAGGGTGGCCTCGAATTCACGGTGATCCTCCTACCTCTGCCTCCTGAGTGCTGGGATTAAAGGTGTGCGCCACCACGCCCGGCTTCCAAAGTGGAATCTTTATACTGGGACATAGTTGACTCTTCACTCTGATTTGGATGTGTCCTCCTGTTTCCTTTATCTAGTCAGTTATCTAAGTGATCATATTCTATGATTCCCAGGGAAAAATTGAATTTAAATCTTAAGAATCAGTCTCTCTCCTCACAGCACCAAGCTCTATGAAATAACAGGACAATGCTATATCTCCTCTTCACATGTCTTTTCTTCCACACCCAGGAAAACAGGATTCCATATTCTTTTCTATATTAACCAAGTTCACAAAAACTATTCAGTCTATTTTATTAGGCTTAGCTTCAGTCTCAATATCACTAACAAAACCTCAAGCTCTGGAAATATCTATGTCCCTTAGTATTAGTGAGAAGTCTGTGGCTTTCTGCTCATCTATCTCTGAGTTTTAATCACCGTTTGGTTTCTTTGTCTTTGGATAAGACATTAAATAATTGTGATCGCAGTTCACACTCTACATTTTCCTGTATTCACTCTGTAGCTTGCACTACATACAGAGGCAGCATGCTGAGGGTTGCTGGGTGGCATGCTAGAGAGGAGAGCGAGAAGAGCTTTGATGGAGAGGGGGAGATGGAAGCCTGGATCTTCTGTGTTGTGGAGTGAAAGTGGAATGGAATATAGTAGTTATTTCCGCAGCTGGCATGGCCCTGCAGTACTCCAGCTGCCCACAGGGTGGCATCATCGAGTTTGAGCTCAGGTATCTAACGTTCAATCTCTTGAGCCCTAAATCCTGAGAGGAAGTCTGGCAGCTTTCTTATGCAGTTAGGGTGGTCCCTGAAAGTAAAAAGGAAGGAAGGCCTGCACTTGCTAGAGATCAAAGGATGATCTGACTTATCTTTTTGCCTAGTTTCCTAACCTGTTTTTTTCCATACCTGAGCCTTTCCCTAGGAGAGAGAACTTTTTCTAGAATCCTGAAATTGTGGTTGGTCAAGTTTAGACCCCAGAACTTGGGTCATGGCTGGCCTTTTTCTGAGTCAGCCTCTAGCCCAGACCAATCAGTGGTCTTTCTTTGGTTCACCTGAGCCAGAAGGTGAAACCCACCACCATAAGGTTATAAATACATTTGTGGGGAGAGGGCAAGCTCTCTCTGGGCTGTGAGCTTGCAGCTTCTGACAAGTTTCTCCTCTTATTGGTCCAGCTGAGCAGAGCCAGGTGAGGGAGAACCATCCCAGCCCTTCCTTCCCACATGGACTCTTTATCTCTCCTGCTCTTAGCTGAGCAGAGCCAGGTGAGGGGAGAACCACCCCAGCCCTTCCTTCTCACATGGACTCTTTAACCTCTCCTGCTCTTAGCTGAGCAGAGCCAGGTGAGGGGAGAACCACCCCAGCCCTTCCTTCCCACATGGGCTCTTTACCCCTCCTGCTCTCCACATGGCAGGAGCTCTTTGAACTTTCTTTTCTGTCCTCTCCATGGTTTTTCCAGGCCTTCCACGTGGGCTGTCATGCCACATGAGTGTATTCAATTTCCTTCCCTTGGTTCTGTACTTCCCTAAATAAATACAACATTTCACTAATTACCCTTCTCAGTATTATTTTATTAATTCTTTGATTAAAATTAGACAAGAACCTAGGGCTTGGGATTCAAGGACTTGCCTGAACTAGCACTCCATTTCACTTCTTTCCTCAACTCTGGCCCCTTTCTCTTGCTTTCTGTCTCAAGAACCATTATCTATCTACTACCTTAGTCAGAATCTGTCATTGACAACACCAGTAGTCCAATTTGTACATACTAAGTACCTAAAAACTAAGTTTTCACTTCTCTAATGCCATTGCCACAACCACAGTTCAGGTCTCTTCATTATTTGCCGAGTATTTTAATAGGCCATGCATTCATTTTCCACTGTGCTTCTAGTGTGATATGAAAATGTAACCCTGAAACATTAGTTTTTTATTCCTTGGTCCATAATTTTCACTTCTTTACCTGGCATGTGCAGCTTTTCAAAATTTGCCTCCTGCCCGTTACACTGTCATCTCCATGGCTCAGCATGTTCCAGCTGCTCAGACCAGTAGTGGTTGTTCCTAAGGGCCACTTTCTCAACTCAGCACCATCAAACAGCCCCGGCCCTTCTGTTGCCTGAAAGGAAACCACTTCACTTGCCTAGGAGTCTCCTTCTGTTTCTTAGGAATTCTGTCCTCAATCTGTCAAGCTATCCTTAGTACAAGGCAAACCATTCTTTCTAAAATTTGGGCTCAGAGTTTATTAATTTCAGTTAGCTTATGCTGTCATAGAAAAGACAGAAGGATAAAAACAAACAAGAATTACTCATACTTCTACTATTTATCCCATTTCTATGATCTGTCTATCTTTCAATATATCATCTAGAAAATGTCTCTATAATCTACATATAAAATAATATTTGCAAAAATGTTAAATACCATCTTCTTATATACATTATTAAAAAATACTCTCTTCAAGTTGGAGAGATGGCTTATCAGTTAAGATGCCTGCTTTCAAAGCTTAAGTAACCCTGGTTTGATTCCTAAGCACCATACAAGCCAGATGCATAATGTGGCACATGTGTCTGGAGTTCGTTTGGAGTGGCTGGAATCCCTGGTGGACCCATTCTTTCTATCTGCCTTGTCCTTTCTGTCTCTCTCAAACAATTAAATAAAATATTTAAAAAAGTACACCCTCTTCTCTTAGTAAAAAATCATGGCTTTAAACTTCAATGCATATATATATATATATATATATATATATATATATATATGCATTGAAGTTTAAAGATTCAGTATTATTCAATCTCCTATGGCTTTAAGATGGCCATTAAAGACATATTGTATTAAAATATACATTTAAGCTGGGTGTGGTGGTGCATGCCTTTAATCCCAGCACTTGGGAGGCAGAATTAGGAGGATTGATGTGAGTTTCAGTCCACCCTGAGACTACATAGTGAATTCCAGGTCAGCCTGGGCTAGAGTGAAACCCTACCTCAGAAAAAAATAAAATAAAATATACATTTATTGAGTTATTAAATAATTTGTTAGGATATCTTATTCAAAATGGTATATCTTGGTCATTTATACTTACTTTCACAAAATTTCACTTAATGCTCTATAAATGCGTTTTTAACATAGCCTAAATTAGAGATGCTCATGCACTGAGGATTTTCCTGAGTCTAGATATCTGGGAAGTCTTAGACACAGAAGCTTGGCATTGCCAGGAGCTGTGAAATAATGGGGCAAGCCGATTTCCTAGAGCTTCTCTTTTTCTCTAGCCCTCTGCCTGCTTCTCCTCCTCCTCCTCCTCCTCTTGCTGCTACTTCTCCTCCATTCCTCCTTCTCTTGCTCCTCGTCCCCCTTCATCCTCCTGATCTTCCTCCTACTCCTGCTTCTCTTCCTTCTTCTGCTCCTGCTGCTGCTCCTACTGCTCTGCCTCCTCCTCCTTCAGATGAGGAACACAGATGTCCTTCAGGCCTGCTGTGATTGATTGGTCCTACTATTGTCATAGGGATAGCACAGGTGGGAAGAAAGCCCCAGTCCAGCTTAAAATAGTGAATGAGAATCACTGTAGCAATCAATTCTCTGAAGGCCTTGAGAGTCTTTAAGGAGCCTCTGTTGGGCTTTAAACAATTCCTTCATAGAGGCAAATATATTGATTCAGAGAATGGTTAATGGCCACAGAAGGCAGATTTTAGGCAGTATAAAGGGAAAAAATAACAAGACTGGATATTAAAATGTGTAAATTTTACAATGGGATTTTGAAATAGGTGACATGCAGAGGCAAAGTAAAAATAATCTTCCTGAAGAAAATGCAAGTCAGGACTCAGAGGATAAAGTGCTTGCCCTGAGACTCAAGTGTCAGTACCTGAGTTTGGATCTTCAGGATACTGTGGCAGGCATCTGGGTACATGTAATCCCAGTGGGCCTATGGTGAGAAGGAAGGCAGAGACAGGAGAATTTTGCAAAATCTCATGGGCCAACTGTCTTAATGAGAGCAGTGATAAATAATGAAAGTGAGAGACTGCCTCAAACAAGGTGGAATGAAGGACCACTTCCTAAGGTGAGATTCTGGCTCTCACATGCATGCTGTGGCATGTGCATGCCCACTCTTACACATGAGAACATGTACATGTAATACACACACACACACACACACACACACACACACACACACACACACCCCAACCAATTTATATGTATTTTCTCCCCAGAAGTCAAATTCTAAAGGGAAATGGGATGAGATTTAAAGGTATTTGGGCTGGAGAGATGGCCTGGCGGTTGAGGCATTTGCCTGGGAAGCCAAAAGACCCAGGTTCGATTTCCCAGGACCCATGTTAGCCAGATGCAAAAGGGGGCAGACACGTCTGGAGTTCATTTGCAGTGGCTGTAGGCCCTGGCATGCCCATTCTCTCTCTCTCCCTCTTTCTCTGTCAAATAAATGAAATAAAATATATATTATAAAAGGTATTTATCAACATCTTATCTACAGTCACACAACAAGAATTTTGCTAAGCCATGGGTGAAGTTTTAACATCTTTCTCAGAGAGACTAAATTAGTTGATACTGTGCATGTAGACTAAAAGTACAGGGAAGAGGAAATGTTCTAAGGCAGCTGAGCCCAGCACAAGGGCTGGAGTTGAATCTACACACAGGTGTTACCAGTATTATATTGTAAGATTAGTCATTTTTGTATTTGAAACATGAAGCTTTCTTCATGTTTAATATTAAGAAGTTTAACTTCTCAAAGCCGGGCATGGTGACGCCTGCCTCGGGAGGCAGGGGTAGGAGGATTGCCCTGAGTTTGAGGCCACCCTGAGACTACACAGTGAATTCCAGGAGAGCTGGAGCTAGAGTGAAACCCTACCTCAAAAACCTGAAAAAAAAAAGAACTTTAACTTCTTAATCTTTCCTCTCAGCCTGTTAAAGCAAACACGTACTGTTTTCTGTAAGCCCTCTGCAAGTGACCGCTCTCATAGGAGGGAGCTGTTGAGGGCCTGACAGAGCTGTCTCTGGGGAGGGCTGCTACCTGCCTGCCACCAAGTTGAAGATAACAAAGGGAAAGGCATTAATTCATGAATTTCTGGAAGAAGGACTAAACACAGTATTCTCCCTTTACTCCAACCCTTTAACCAAAGCAAGGATGTTGATACAGACTGCACTGTGTGGACCTACACATAAGCTTCCCAAGTCATGAAGCTTCATTTTAGGATTAGGATAAAGGGTTTCATTTTAGAGTTCCCAGGTAAATGCATGGATCAATGATAATTAAATTCACAAAGAACTGTTTGGAATGTGTTTCACTGTCTTCACTCATGAATATAAACTCAATTATATATACATAACTTGAATGAGGAAAATGAATGTGTCTTTTCCATGTAATGTGTTTTAGACAGGGAAACTAACTACGTCATGGAAAGACAGAAAATATAGAACCCCTTTTTAATACTGCAACACAGTTGGTATATATGCCCTAAAAAATGAAAAAAAAAAAAAAAAGAAAAGAATTCTCAGTACCATCATTGAAACCAGCAAATAATCATTTGAAAAGCTCTCATTCTTCCCTCTACAAATTCTTTATTAATAAATGAAAGTATAGAGACAAAATCAGGATTGGAAGGACAAAACATATAGTATGTACGAGTTCTGTTTTGAAGGGTTCTTTTTCCCTTAGCAGTAAGCATTCAAAACATTTTCTTCCCTGCTTTGTCTTTGGGGAATGCTACAGAATGGTTTAATCATCTGGCTTTGGTCTCCGACTGCCTGCGGCAGCTGTAGCCTTTCTCATCATTGTGTCTCGCTGTGTGTCACCTCTCTCAGACAGCTATAGGATCAGGAAAAGAAAAATCGTTTCTTTATGCTGTAGATCTAACAAAACACAGACTTCTCACAGCCCAACAAATGAATGCCTAGCATTTGAAATCGACCTGAATTAAATGAAACAGTTGATTATAAATGCTAGACACTCAATTTAGAGACTATGGTTTAAAGAAACATATGACTATGGATTGTTCATTTTGCATGAAAAGAAAAATGTGATGTTATTACCAGAATGAAACCTTTTTTTGAGGGGTGAGTGAAAGTCAGTGATTGTGGTGATCTAAAAGAGCTTCATGAATCTGACACGATAAAATGGGTATTTGTTGTTGTTATGTCACATTGCTAGGACAAAACACTTGATCAAAAGCACTGATGGGAGCTGGAGAGATGGCTCAGCAGTTGGGATGCTTGCCTGCAAAACCTAAGGACTCAAGTTTGATTCCGCAGGGCCCACATGAAGCCAGATACACAAAGTGGCACATGCATCTTGAGTTCATTTGCAGTAGCTAGAGGCCCTGTCAAATCCATTCTCTCTTTGCTTACAAATAAACAAATAAAAGTATTTTTTATAAAAAGCAGTTGTTGCCTTTAATTCCAGCACTCAGGAGGCAGTAGTAGGAAGATAGCTGTGAGTTTGAGGCCAGCCTGACTTCTTAGTGAACTCGAGGTCAGCCTCGGCCAGAGCAAGGCCCTACCTCAGAAACAACAACAACAAAAGCAAGCAGCTGATTGCAAGGAAGGGTTAATTTGGCTTGAGCAAAAGCTTCATGATGGCAAGGAAAGCCTGGCATGAGCAGAGGCTGGACATCATTTCTGCCACAGCATGTGAGAGAAAGCAGCAAGAGAGTGACCTGAGCTCTGGCAAGCAGAAACCTGGGCATTATCACCCGCAAGCCCACCCCCAGAAACACATCTCCTCTAGCAAGGCTCCACCTTCTGAATGCCACCAGCTGGGGACCAAATATTCAAAACATGGGAGGCTATGGGGCTAATTTCATGTTCAAAGTACCTTAGCATTTAAATGCCATTTATATAAATATTTCTATCCCTGAAGAAACAACCTAGCAACAGACCAAGTATAATGTTTTTTATTTCATCTATCATGAAATAAACTTACTGCAGGCAGGTGGAGATGACATTAAAGTTGATATATTTCTATGTAGGGAAATATTGAAGCATGAGTAATCAGACAATTATTATATTTAAAAAATGTTTAAGAGAGTATATTTGATGATTGATATCTACTTGTAGCTACATCAAGAATGTACTTGAAAGTCTTTCCCTTTGTTGACTTAAGAAGACTGTAGGAGGACTGGAGAGATGACTTAGCAGTTAAGGTGCTTGCCTCTGAAGCCTAATAATGCATGTTCCAATCTCCAGGTCCCATGTAAGCCAGATGCAGAGTGATGCAAGCACATATGTCGTGCATGTGCACAAGGGAGTGCACACCTCTGGAGCTCGTTTGCAGCATCTGGAGATCCTTGTGAGCACATTCTCTCTCTCTCTCTCTTTCTCAAATAAATAAATTTAAAAAAGAAGCCTATAGGATCAGGATCATGCAAATAATTATTTTCCTCATAGCAAAAATTAGGAGTCTTGGCTCTTAAGGAGAAAGATTGTTCATAGACCAGCCAGTAACACTGCTAAAATGACAGATTAGATTGATTATTTTCTGGAGAGGAAAGAACTTGGCATTTCACTGGTGGGCAGCACCCTCAGAAGGAAAATTCATTACATCACCCAAAATGAAATGTGAAGCATGTACATGCATTCCTTCACAATAAGCTGAGCTCTAAAAACTTACTAAAGAGTGAGTTAATTCAAGTTTAGTTTGTTACACCTAATACTTTCATTATCATAGACAATTTAAAATATATTTATATATTTAGTTGTTAACAACATTTCTTTCAATCTAAATGATTAGCATTTTTATTTAAACATTTTGAAACTTCTACAAAAGCAAACATTTTTTTTTCTTATTTTCACTTTGGTTTGTCCAGGGGTTTAGGCGGTTATGATATTTAAAACAAAGCTACATGCTCCAATATAAAATAACAATAGGACAAATCTGTTGAGAAACCATTTTACATGTATGATGTCATGTGTCAAAATACAGTGGTACTGGATCAGCATTTATGATCTCAGGGTCCAAGTATGGTTCAGACCCACAAGAGTGTTGGAAAGGGGCCAGGTTACAAACCTAAGGTTACTAAAATTGACTGCAGAATTCTTCCAAACAAAGGAGCTCTGGCTGACCCCTAAATTGCACATGTGCATATGAAGTACCAAAGTATTCAGGGAGAAGATAAACAGCTGAAAGAGATTTCAGTTGTAGAAGTATGAAAATGTGGGAGTTGAAGATGGACCTGACATGCTGTGGTGGTTTGATTCAGGTGTCCCCAATAAACGTAGGTGTTCTGAATGCTAGCTTCCCAGCTGATGGAGATTCAGGAATTAATGCCTCCTAAAGGCGGTGTACTATTGGGGGCAAGCTTATGGGTATTATAGCCAGTTTCCACTTGTCAGTGTTTGGCACACTCTCCTGTTCCTGTGGTCCATCTGATGTTGGCCAGAAGGTGATGTCCACTCTTTGTTCCTGTCATCCAACCCCTGCCATCATGGAGCTTCCCTTGAGCCCATAAGCCAAATAAACCCTTTGTTCCACAAGGTACTCTTGGTTGGGAGATTTCTACCAGCAATGTGAACCTGACTGCAACAGTGTTGTTGGTACCAGAGGAGTGGGATTGCTTCTGGACACATGATTCTGTGGCTTTGGTCTTTTGGAGTTGATTTCTCAAGAGGAAAGTAGAAGGATTTGAAACCTTGGTCTAAAAGATGCCTTGCCGTGCTGTAAGTACAGGTTGATTAACTATTCTGGTCAGAGTTGAAAGACCTGAATGCAGTAAGAACTATGGACTGTGAAGTTTGGCTTGTGAGGGTGAGAAAGAGCTTTGCCTGGATTAGGCTGGAAGCAGTTGGTGTGAGAGGCTTGAAGTTATACCTGTGTCCTGAGAACTTGTGCAGAGTTGCTTTGTTTAGAAACAGACTGATGAGAGAAGTGGGATATGGCACAGAAATGAAATCATTAGGCTGAAACTTCTGTCTGTTCAGCTGCAATTATAGGAGAGATTACAACCTTGGAGATTGGGTGGGCTGACCTGTATTAGGGCAACAGGAAGAATGTAGTCTCTTTTGAAGGGGTCTGAATGCTAAAGGAGTGTCCTGTTCTTCAAAGTCTGCTTTATTCCCTCCCCCCCCTCACCCAGATTAACAAGTTGGCACCCCACCTGGTATTATGGAGTATAAGAAATGCAGGAAAGAGAGGATCATTGAATTTGCAACACAGCCTTGTGTTTCAGAAATGGCCATGGGCAGTATGAAGCAGGTTTGCTGGCTGCCTGCATGGAGACCCCAAGGAACCATGAGGATGGACTGTGGGTTGCAGTACAGACCCAGTGGAGATGATGGGAACATGGGATGGCTGCTAAGAAGAGCTGCTGGCCCTAGATGAAGTTTTCAAGGATTGTGAGTAGGCTAGCTGAAGGGGCAGAATTGGAACTCCAGAGAATTGTTGCTGGTTAGGATTATTGGATTTAGAGACTTGTCACTGGCTAGAGTTGCTGGTCTTGGTGCTACAGAGTTTATGTTTGCCCTGGTTGTTTTAACTCTTGTATTCATTGAATATTTCTTTGCTATGTCCAATGTCATCTTTTGCAGTGTGAATGTTTATTCTGTGCAATTATGTTTTTAGGGCTTTTTTTTTGTATTTAGACTTAGTTAAAAGAACTTGGATTATGACGATGTTTGAACATCATTAAGATTGATAAAACAATAGGGACTTTTAAAGTTGGACTGAATGCATTGTATTTTATATCATGTATGGTTATCAGTTTATGGGGGTCGGGGCAGAATGTGTCCCCCATAAACAGGTGTTCTGAATGCTGGGTTCCCAGCTGATAGATATTTGGGAATTAATGCCTCCTGGAGGCAGTGTATTGTCCAGGGTGGCCTTATGGGTATTATAGCCAGTTTCCCCTTGCCAGTGATTGGCATACTTTCCTGTTCCTGTTGTCCACCTGATGTTGGCCAGGAGGTGATGTCCACCCTCTGCTCATGCCCTCATTTTCCTATGACATCATAGAGCTTTCCCTCAAGCCTGTAAGCTGCTCTTGATCAGGTGATTTCTGCCACTAATGCAAAGACTGCAGTACAAACCAAGAGACTTAGCCCTTTGGCTTTCTGCAACTTCCAAGGAATGTGTGGTTATCTCAGAGTTAGGAGGCTCACTCAAAAAACTTTACACTAACAAAGCATCAAATCAAACCTCTATGAACACATATCAAATAAGTTCAAATAAAAACAGAGGTGTGAAGAAATGTAAAACGTGACATAATCCTGTTATTATAATAAAGCACTGGAGATTAGAAACACAATAGTAAGTTTAAAGTACTGAAACAAGACAAAACAAAATAAGTTCCCAAATTGGGATACTATATCCAAAGAAAATGCCACTTCTCTTCTCCCGTAAAGAGAAGTAACAAGTGAAATTTGAATAAAGCTATTCCTAGCAAACTGAGCTATTGTCAAGGTTAATTTGAAGCAAGTCAGGTGTGGTATAGAATGTAGGTAGGCCATTCCTGTACTAATAAAGAAGAAGCAGGAAGATAGTAAGTTCATGGTTAGCCCAGGTTACAAAGTGAGAATTTGTCTCAAAAACAAAAACAAGAAGATGGCGACCGGCTAGCCGCGCTGCAAATCCCGGGGAAAGAAAGGCAAGATATTAAGGGTATATAGTGGCTTTTAGGGGAGAGAAATCTGGGAGGGCACAGAGGCGGGGGAACAGGTAATTGCGGATCTCCTCGTGGGCGGGTAGCCACCCCTCACCCCAAATAACCGCCATGTTCACAGCACTGCCCCTGCCGCTGCTGCTGCGTCAGCCGCCGCTGCTGCGTCAGAGCCCGCATGGCTGCCACCGCGCACCGAGCCGATTGTTCCCTGTGCGCGGAAGCTTAGATTGCTCCGCACTCTCTTCCACTCGCCCACTTACTGAGCGAGCGCAGTCCCCACAGCAGGTGCCACGCAAGCTCAGGTTTCTCTCACTTGCGCCAGCTCAGGTCCCATCCCCTACCTGTCTGCGTGCCGGCTGTCCACCATTGTCCTGTGGCAGGGGAAGCGCAGACTGCTTCCGGTACCCAGCGTTCCCAGCCAGAGTTTGAGCTACTTCAGTGCTTGGTGCCTCAGTGCCACTCCTAGCTCGAACGCAGGCACCTTTGGCACATTACCGGTTGAGAACTCAGGCAACTTTGGCAACCCTGCCAGGCAGTAGATAGGCAGCTTTGGCAAGTGAGAGACAAAGCCCAGGCTGCTTGGCAACTGCCCCAGGCTGCATAAGATTCCCATTGTTCTTGAGCCCAGGCTGATATGCCCACCTACCTGCCCATACACTGTCATGGGCAGAACAGAGCACAAAAGAAATAACATGAAAGATAAAATGCAATAAAATCCAGTGAGATCACCCAGTCCCATAATGAATACATTTAACCAAAACATAGAAGAACCAATAGGACCAGAACACCAAATTGAAGCTATGAGCAATGCAACCCTGACCAACCTACTGGTAGAACTTGCAGGAAAGCAACAAAGGGCTGACAATCGTGTGGATGCTGCCATCACTAAACTAGAACTAATAGATAAGAAATTGGAAGGATTAGATAAGAAATTGGGAGGATTTTAAAGAGAGTTAAGAGATTTGAGGGAGTGAAAAAAAAGAAGACCTTAAAAATCAGCTGGCCATGCTAAATGAAGACATAAAGAAATGCAAGGATGAACTCCAAGAATCATCAAGAAAATCAGAAAATGATGTGAAAAGGGAGCTTGACAGAGGGATGGAAATTATACATAGAAAAGTAATAGAAAATGCAAACTTAATTGAACAAGTGCAAAACTCGCTAGAAGCTCTCAAGAATAGAGTCAGCCAAGTGGAGGATAGAAACTCTGATCTGGAAGACAAGATGGAAGAAACAGTTAGAGAGTTCAAAAATTTCAGTAAGTTCAAAAGCTCCTGTGAACAAAACATGAGGGAATTGTGGGGTACACTTAAACATCCCAATATCAGGATCATTGGAATACCAGAAGGAGAAGAAATTCAGACCAAAGGCATGGAGAACTTATTTAACAAAATAATTGAAGAAAACTTCCCCAGTCTCTTAAAAGAAAGGCCCATCAAGATACAAGAAGCCAACAGAACTCCAAGCAGACTGGACCAAAGGAGAAACTCCCCAAGACATATTATCAATAAGACTCTAAACATTGACACCAAAGAGAAAATCTTAAAAGCAGCTAGGGAAAAACAGCACACCACCTTCAAAGGTAACCCCATCAGAATTACTTCAGACTTCTCAATGGAAACCCTGAAAGCTAGAAGGGCCTGGAATGAAACACTGCAAAGTCTAAGAACCTATGGCTTCCAACCCAAACTACTCTACCCAGCAAAAGTATCCCTCATAATAGATGGTGAAAGAAAAGCATTCCACGACAAAACTCAGCTTTACAATTATATGAACACAAAACCAAACCTACAAGAGAGTATTTCAGGAAATTCTCCACAGAGAAGAAAAAAATAATCAAACACAATTGCCTACAAGAAGCAGATCACAACAACCAAACTCAGAGTAGGCACAAAAAACTTCAACGTCCATGAAAACACCAACCCACATTCACCATCACAATATGGCAGGGATCAAATCAAATCTTACAGTCATTACCCTAAATATTAATGGCCTTAATTCACCCATCAAGAGACACAAGCTAACAGGATGGATCAAAAAATTAGACCCCTCAATCTGTTGCCTTCAAGAAACCCACCTCACCATTAAAGACAGACATCTCCTCAGGGTGAAAGGGTGGAAAACAGTATTCCAAGCAAATGGGAATAAGAAACAAGCAGGTGTAGCTATACTAATATTGGATAAAATAGACTTCAAACCAAAAACAATCAAAAAAGACATGGAAGGCCACTTCCTACTTATCAAGGGAACGATCCATCAAGAGGATATTGCAATCATAAATCTGTATGCACCAAACACAGGGGCACCACAGTTCATAAAATAAAACCTACTTGAAAATAAAACAGAAATAACCGCAAACACCATCATAGCTGGGGACTTCAATACACCATTATCAGTAATAGACAGATCATCCAAACAGAAACACAACAGGGAAGTAAGAGAGCTCAACAAAACCATAGATCACTTAGACCTAACGGACATCTACAGAACCTTCCATCCCAAATCCACAGATTACACATTCTTCCAAGCAGCCCATGGAACATTCTCTAAAATAGACCATGTACTGGGTCACAAAGACTGCCTCCACATATTTAGGAAGATTGACATAATTCCCTGCATGATATCAGATCACAATGCTATATTGCTAGAAATCAACAACAAAAGACCCACCAAGAATCCCAAAGGCACCTGGAAGCTGAACAGCACACTTTTAAACAATAAATGGATAGTGGATGAAATAAAAAATGAAATTGCAAAATTTCTGGAATTGAACGACAATGAGAACACATCGTACCAAAACTTATGGGACATAATGAAGGCGGTCCTTAGGGGAAAATTCATAGCACTTAATGCCTTCGTAAAAAAGACAGAAAGGTCCCAAATCAATGACCTAACCATCCACCTAAAGGCACTGGAAAAACAAGAAAAATCCAACCCAAAGAGCTCCAGAAGGAAAGAAATAATTAAAATCAGAGCAGAAATCAATGAACTTGAAATGAAGGAAACAATTAAGACAATTGACAAAACAAAGAGCTGGTTCTTTGAAAAAATAAACAAGATTGACAAACCCCTGGCCAATCTGATCAAGAAAAAAAAGGAGAAGCTTCAAATTAACAAAATTCAAAATGAAAAAGGAGAGATCACAACAGACATAAGTGAAATTGGGAGAATCATCAGGACTTATTTCAAAAACCTCTACTCCACAAAACTGGATAATGTGGAGGAGATGGATAAATTTTTGGATGCATACCATCTGCCAAAGCTAAACACAGAGCAGATTAATCACCTCAATCAACCCATCACACTCATGGAGATTGAAAAAGTAATAAAAAACCTCCCAAAAAAGAAGAGTCCAAGGCCAGATGGCTTCTCAGCTGAATTCTATCAAACCTTCATGGAAGAACTCAAACCAATCTTCCTCAAACTGTGCCACACAATTGGTGAACAGGGAAAGCTACCCAACTCCTTTTATGAAGCTAGCATCACCCTAATTCCAAAACCAGGCAGAGATGCCACAAGAAAAGAAAACTACCGGCCTATTTCCCTGATGAATTTAGATGCAAAGATCCTAAACAAAATCCTTGCAAACCGAATCCAACAACACATCAAAAACATTATCCACCTTGACCAAGTGGGATTCATTCCAGGAACACAGGGGTTATTCAACATATGGAAATCTGTCAATGTAATATACCACACAAACAAGGTTAAACATAAAAACCACATGATCATTTTGATAGATGCAGAAAAGGCCTTTGACAAGATTCAACACTTCATGTTCAAAACATTGGACAGAATTGGCAAGGTTGGTTCATATCTTAACGTAATAAAGGAAATATATGAAGCTCCGAAGGCCCAAATAATACTTAACGGAGAGAGACTGGAGGAATTCCCATTAAGATCAGGAACAAGACAGGGTTGTCCACTCTCACCCCTGCTTTTCAATATAGTACTGGAAGTCCTAGCTCAAGCAATAAGACAGGAGAAGGAAATAAAAGGGATACAATTTGGAAAGGAAGAAGTTAAGTTAGCTTTATTCGCTGATGACATGATTATATATGTAAGAGACCCGAGAGACTCCATCCCAAAATTCCTGAAGGTGATTAACTCCTATAGCAAAGTAGCAGGATACAAAATCAATGCACAAAAATCAGTAGCCTTCCTTTATGCAAAGGACAAAGATACAGAAAAAGAAATAAGGGACATAGTCCCATTTTCAATTGCAACAAAAAAAAACAAAACACCTTGGAATAACTTTAACCAAGGAAGTGGAAGATCTATACAATGAAAACATAAAAACACTCAAAAAAGATATTGAGGCGGACTTGAGAAAATGGAAAGACCTCCCATGTTCCTGGATAGGCAGAATTAACATTGTGAAGATGACAATCCTACCAAAGGCAATATACAGATTTAATGCAATTCCAATTAAAATTCCTACAGTGTTCTTCACAGAGATAGAAAAAATGATCTCAAATTTCATATGGAAAGGCAGAAGGCCTCGCATTTCCAAACATATCCTCAGCAAAAGAAATACCTCTGGAGGCATCACAATACCTGATCTAAAGCTATATTACAAAGCCATAGTAATAAAAACAGCATGGTACTGGAATAAAAACAGGAGTATAGATGAATGGAATAGACTTGAGGACCCGGACTTTGGGTCAAGCAGCTATAGCTACTTGATATTCTATAAAGGCCCAAACAATATAGGCTGGAAAAAAGACAGCATCTTCAACAAATGGTGCTGGACAAACTGGATAACCATATGCAGGAAACTGAAACTTGACCCACACATTTCACCATGCACTACACTCAAGTCCAAGTGGATCAAAGATCTCTATATAAGACAAGAAACTCATATACTACTGGAAGAAAATTTAGGAAGTACTTTCCATGATATAGGAATGGAAAAAGACTTCTTGAACAAAACCCCAGGAGCTCATGAACTTAAACCATCACTCAACCAATGGGATCATATGAAGCTGTAGAGTTTCTTTACAGACAAGCATACAATAAACAAAGCCAATAGATTACCCACAGAATGGGAGAAAATATTTGTGGGTTATTCAACTGATAGAGGCCTAATCTCTAGAATCTACAAAGAACTCAAAAATCTAAACAGTAAGAAGTCAAACACCCCACTCACAAAATGGGGCAAAGAGCTGAACAGGCAGTTCACAGAGGAAGAAATAGAAATGGCAAACATACACTTAAGAAAATGTTCTTCATCTCTAATCATCAAAGAAATGCAAATTAAAACAACTATGAGATTCCACCTTATCCCAATAAGGATAGCAAACATCAAAAAACCAAATAAAAATAAATGCTGGCGAGGATGTGGAGAAGTAGGAACACTCATCCACTGTTGGTGGGAATATAGGATGGTACAACCACTTTGGAAAGCAATATGGAGACTTCTGAAAAAGCTGAGTATAGAGATACCAACAGACCCAGTTATTCCCTTACTGGGCATCTGCCCTAAAACCTTCAAACCACAGATTAAAGAGATTTGCTCAACCATGTTTATAGTGGCTCAATTTGTAATAGCTAAGAGCTGGAATCAACCCAGATGTCCATCACTAGAAGAATGGATAACTAAGATGTGGTATATCTACACAATGGAATTCTATACAGCAGTAAGAAAACAATGACACAATGAAATTTGAGGAAAAATGGTTGAACCTGGAACAGATCATTCTCAGTGAACTTACCCAATCACAGAAAAAAAAATCGCCATGTAGTCTCACTCATCTACAGCACCTAACCTGAATCTACCCAAGATACCTTACATACCCAGCAAGCATCTCCTAGACTAGACACTAGGATGGAAGGGGAGGGAGGGGAGGGCATCAAAGGGGTGGGAAACACAAATCTAGACCCAAAGGCAATGGTACCATAATCTTCTACTTACTAAAAGACAGAACAAATGGCTGATCCCTCACCAGACCCTTACAGGGAACACGTGAACCACAAGACACTGGAGAGGGTAAGATTAAGACTAACCTTAATCTCCTACATCTTCCCTCCCTCACTTCCCCTCTCCCTCTCTCTCTCTCTCTTATCTCTAACTCTTGTATATTAGTTAGCTTTTTCCTCATTTTCTTCGTGGGCACTGACCTGTAACTCCCAGACCCAGCATGGGGCTATCATCCACAATGAGCTTTTGATCAGAGAGACCTACAAGGCTTCCTAAAAGACAGACAGATTTCTGTCAGAGTACTTGATGACCCATCAAAGACTAGTGGTAAGACCCTACTGCTGAAGATACCTTATGTGATTGACATGCAAATTAGAATGGCATGGCTGGAAGTTGGAAGAGAGTCAGTCCCCAGACAGTCAGCGCATCTAGTGCCAGAAGGTGCTACATGGGCGACTGGGGGAAATTGACCAATATCTGTCGAAGCAACGCATGGTCTAACCTACTTAGCAGCAAATAACTTGTTGTGATGCCCACACAAGTGCAGTGGTGGCACACAGCCATGGTGGGGAACCAACTGCTCTCAATTTGGCTAACTGATCCCCTCACTGGTATGGGACCCATAGCTGGAGCTGGGAAACAAGTCAGAACCATATCCAAACATAAGCCCACTCTCCAATATCAAGCTACCATCAATTGTGGGCTACAAGAGGGCCTACACGTATTAAATTCTCTATTAAAAAAAAAAAGTAAGGGTTATCTCATTTGTCCTGGTGCTAACTTACTCTCCGTTGGGAGAATCTGCTTCTCTTTTTCAGATTGATGTAGATCCTATGGAGAGAGCCACCCCATCATACCTCAAAAGGGCCCCGGCTGAAACTAAGAAAAATTGGAGAAACAAGCAAGGGGGCTGTTTTCCTGATGAACCGGATACCAGCACAAGGGGGAAGGAGATCAGCACAGAGAAAAATCAACTCCTACCAAATCAGAGAGCCAGAGCCACAGAGGCTCCCAACACCTCATCACTGAAGCAGATCAAAAATGAACCCAGCATGGCTCAGGGACATTTTGCGGAAGAGGGGGTGGAAAGAATGTCAGAGCCACATGTTGGGTCATGATATGCAGAGACATTTAGCTTACCCATAACTGTGGGCTAACTCCACAATGCATGACCCGTATACCTCAACAAGGAGGGGCCAAGGGGAGGGGGTAGGTCACGGATGAGCCTAATAATGGTACCAAACTGACTGTATTTGCTGAATACAAAACTGACTAATAAAGAAAAAATAAAAAGAAAAAAAAAGAAAAAAAAAAGAAAAACAACAACAACAAAAAAAAAACAAAAAAAAACAACAACAAACAAACAAACATAAAAAAACCCACAAGCTGAGGATGTAACTCTGGGCAAACCTGTTCCCTAACATGTGCAAGTTCCTGGGCTTGTTTGTTGATCAGCATTAGAAAATGAGAGTGGGAGTTCTTTCATTTGAAACAAGGATACTAGGTAGATTCTTAGATCTACATAAAACAACACAATGATAGTTGAAATGCTATGTAGACAACTGTTAAGTGTTTTCTTTTCATTTTTCCTCATTCTTTAAAAGACAATTGTTATCAAACATAATATAAAATATTATGGAACTAATAATTTGGAAATGATAATATGCCAAATAGCATAAAAATAGCAGGAATTATTTAAAAGGTTATATTTTTGGTTTTTTTGGTGTATGTGTGTGTGTGTGTGTGTGTGTGTGTGTGTGTGTGTGTGTGTATACAATGAGTGTAGTGTGATGTGTATGTATTATATGCATGTGTGTGTAGATGTATGTGCCCTGTCTTTAACATGTATTGAAGCTAGAGGGAAATGTTGGGTATTTGCCTCTTTTTGCTCATCTACTTTGAGATGGAATCTCTCACTCAACTCAGAGCTGCCACTTAACCCTGAGCCGTCTCATCAGTCCTGGGATTCTAGATTTTTTAAAGACTCTTACATTAAATGTGACTTGTTAAGATACTAAATTTTGTTAGACAGTTGTAAGGTGATCTAAATAATTCTAAATAAAATAAATGTTACAGCTGTAAACCAATAAAGAAAGAAAATGGAAAACCATACTATGTGTTAAATATTTCTACCATATGGTATCTCTGCATAGCACAAGCTGTCCTCAAAATTTCTAAATAGCTTAGGATGTTCTCAAACCTGAAGCAGTCTTCACAAATTATTGCATTGGAAGCCTGTACCATCATGCCTGTCTAAAATATGGGTTAAATTCTTAAACACTGAAATCACACAAAGCATGTTCTCTGGTTAAGGCATATCCATGTGAAAAAAATAATGATTAAATAGACATCTGCAGAACAATTAATCCTTTAGAATTTAAGCACTATGCTTCTAGATACCACATGGACTAAGGAAGCAACCCCAAGTCACCCAAGAAAATACTTCAAATTGGACGCCAGCAAAGTTACAAATATTTAAATTTATGGGAAGCTGCTAAAACTGTGTTTGAAAGAGAATTTGTGTTACTATTATTAGTACTTATTATTCTGTGAGAAGGTCTTGGTATATTGCCTAGGCTGGCCTCTATCTTCTTACCTCCACATCCCAAATGCTAGGATTCAGAGGTGTGTGCAGCCACAATTGGAAAAATTTATTGTAGTTAAAAAAAAAAAGACAAAATCAATAATGGTTTCACTAAAAATGTTCAAAAAGAAGAACCAATGAAACTTACAATATCAGAAGAAAGGAAATTGTGTAGATAATAATGATACTTGAAAGAAAGGTAAAACATTTTAGTGAAGTCAGCTCCATGTTTCTGGGATGAACCTCCAAACAGGCATGGTTTATGAGAGGAAGAGATTTCTTGCAGACTTACAGATCTAGGGGAAGTTCATAATGGTGGAAGAGACTGGTCCCCTTTCACAGCTCCAAGCAGAGAGACACCATCAAACAGTCAGCACCACAAGCAAGCACAAACGGGCAGCAAACAGTAAGAGCCCAGGTGGAGCTCCGATTGCTCTGCATACCTATGGGCTGGGAATTCAGATTCACCTCCAAACATACCTTAGGCCTGGATCCCAGGATCTGCCCATAGTGACACCTCTTCCAGTCATGTGGCTGGAAATTCAAGTTACAAGCTTTAATAAAACATGTGAGTCTTTTGGCAGATATACATTCAAACTCCACAAGTGTCAAGAAAATCAGCAAAGCCAAGTGTTGGCTGGAAAGACTAATTCAATGATTATTAATAAATTTGACACATAGAGAAGAGTATATATAAAGACAAATTAAAATAAAACATTTTGCTAATATCACAAATGACAGGGGAAGCATCAGTCTACAATAGAGACCATACTTAATGGGGAATATGCTAATGTGGACAACTTAGAGAAAAGGAACAAATTCATTCAGAAACAGTTTACCATATGTAAAATGACCCCCAGAGGCTCATGTCCTTGAACACTTGCTGCCCAGTAAAGTGGTACTGAGTTGGAAGGTTGTGGGACCTTGGGGTTTTGTAGTCTGGTAGTACTTCCTATTCTCTCTCTGCTTCCTGCCTGCTGGTATTACAATAAAATGCCACCTTCTGTCAGCTGCCACATCGTTCCCACCATGATGGACTCTGCCCTAGGAAACTGTAAGCTGTATTAAATCCTTTTCCTTCCACAAGCTATTTCTGGTATTTTATCCCAGAAATAAGAATGTGATACATATACCATAATAACATACCATTAAGCAGAAAAAATATCATTTTCTGTATAAGTCCAGTCATACAAGTATTCCTTTTAGCAAACTAAGTTATAGTGATAGAAACAGAGGGTGTAGTTCTTTGGTGTTGAGGAAGATCTGATAGACCAAAGAAGGTACATGAAATGTGTACGTTTGATTTTATGTAAATTTTTTCATAACAAATGAATAAGAGGTACTGCAGAGATGGAGTGGACAAAGTCCTCACCATGCAAGCCTAAGAACTAGAGTTCATATCCTTAGCATGCATAGAAATGCTTGTTGGGTTTAGTGGCATGTAATCCCAGCACTTCTGAGGTAGAGAAAACATGCATTCCCCCCCACACTAAGCATAACATACACATGCAAAATATAGAATATAGTGATAAATATGAAAAGATACAAAAGGTGTTCTATTAAAGGACTAGATTAGGATTGGATGTCATTAATTTTTTTTTTTTTCTGAAGGAGCATTCAAACCGAGACCTAAGGGCAATAGGAGCCAGCTACCATGTGAACAGGTGGGGACAGAGGTTTCTGTTTAGGTTAAGTATGGAGAAAGTGCTGTCCCCAGAAAGAAGACTAATGGAGTTACATTTTCTTAAGCCAGTGTAAGGATGGTGGGTGCCAAAGGTTAAAGATAGAGAGGGATGTGAAAGAAATTTAAACTTAATTAGATATAAGACATATGTAGTAAGATGCATTCGAGCTTATCTAATTTCCATAGGACACATGTAATTGTGACAAAAGTTGTAATAATGGCAATGTAACTTTACAATATTTGATTTCAGATAAGCTTTCACCAATTTTATTTATTTTGCCTAACAGTTAAAATTAGCCAGGACACCATTGGATCCTATATATGAAAGCATTTTATAAAGTCTATCTGGTTAGAATGTGGAGAAAGGACAGGAAAGGGAAGCAGGAGAGAGTGTGGAACAAAGATGACTAAGAAGTGGGTGAGCTGTGAGGCACTGAAGTGGGTACAAGTGGGCTGTATGTGTTCGTGTGTGTGTGGGTGTGTGTGTGTGTTTATGTGTGTAAGGATGTCAAGGTGGAACAGGACACTTCTTTGGACACTTGACATCTTTAAATGCCTCTCCCAGAATATTTAATAAGTGATTATTCATGTGAGACTCAAATGTGAAGGCTCCCTTTCCCAGAAACTTAAGTGTGCCATCACCTACTCTCCCCACGAGTGTCCCCGGTAGAGAAGCGCTTATGCCATGAGAAAGCAGGATGGACTTTCCATTGAGAGTGTTTTGGAACAGGATTGTCCATGAATAGGACAATGATCACTGTGGCTTCCTTTCCTTGCTCCCTCTCGTGAGTGCTTCAAGTACCACAGTAAGTTGGCATCAGGCACAGCTTGAGACATATGAAATAGAAATCGTGTCCTATGTTTCAAACAAAAGACATCTCCGAAAAATACAGATGAGAACGGCTTCTAAATCATTTCTGTTTGCAGATCATTTGCCTCAAATATTTAAATCCTTTATTCTATAAAATCTTTTCCAATGAGTCCTGGGGTTGAGATGTCTTAATAAAGACCGCAGTTTTGGGAAAGCACGTGATCCACACTCCTCTCTTTCCTCGTGTTAATGTTCTTCCTGGCAGCTCGCTTGTCAGCAAGCACGCAGCGAGCAGTGGCCTATCCAGGGCCGCATGTGCTTTCGCAGCCGCTGCAGTCTGGGCAATGTGTTTTCTGGGTGAGAAGCCACTTGCAGAGCAGGGAATTGAAGTACTAAGGGTCAGAAAGACGCTCTCTGCAGAAACAAGGTAATGATGTAGCCTCTCAGAAGACGCAGCAATGGTTTCGTTAGTGGGCAGTAGAGAGGAGGCATGGGAGGACAAGCGGTTGAGAATGATTAGATTTCAGAAGAGGTTTCTGTCTGTGAGTGGGACGGAGGGCCACACCCCCACTGTTCCTCCTCTTGTGCCCACTCTTAGAACACAACCAAAGGTCGACCTCCGCTGATTAGAGGCCACAAAAGGAAAATTCATCCTGACAGTCTTGACAGTCCTAAGAGGCACTTTAAACAAGTGTTTTCAGGAAGATTCCACATTCTCTTGTAAGACTAGAGCTTGAGTTTGAAGCTGGCCTTGATGGAAAGTGGGGACTTCTGTGCCAATATGCAAGTAATTAGAAGCACAATTTTCATGCTACCTGTTTTTTTTTTTTTTTTTTTTTTTTTTTTTTTAGAAATAAGATACTATCATTTTATTTTTGTCAAATGAAACATTCTGATAGGGAAAGAAGCAGTGGAGTCAAAGTGTAGGAGGCAAAACATGAAAGATAGAAAATAGTCTCAATAGGTTACAGTCATTTTTGTGTTAACTGGTGTAGCAAAATGAGAGCTTTATAGAAATATAGGGTAGAGTCAGTCATCGCTTCCTGCAGTACCCTAACAGGACCAACTTAAGGACCCTTCTCAACTTCTGTGTCTTGCTTGTCATTCAATGGGCACAGTGACAGTGGACCCAATGTTTACCACATTTTGGAAAATGCTATAATTTATTTTCAGGAAATTAAAGAGAATTCTTTAGGTTTTGGAGATTCAGCATGGTGGTACACAATAGGAGGAAATATACAAAGAAATTCAGTTATGCACCAGGAAGGCTGGGGAAGACCAGGTATTCATGCTGCTGCATGCTCATGAGGCCTTCCACACTACTTCAAAACAACTTATGAGGAATGTGACTTTATCTCTGTATGAACCTCTTTGGCAGGAATAAAGGCTGGAGAAGATAATTTAATTGGCTAGACATAAGAGGATCCAGTGTGACTCTATGAAATGGTATCCAAGTCACACTGGCGTCTTTCAAGATAGAAGTGCTGTGCAGAAGCTTGATAAAACCAGGCACTGAACAGAGCCAAGAATGAGCAAAACACATATTTTCTTCTTGAATGTCGAGTATGCCTGTAAATGCAGAGAAATCACTAAGGGACATTTTACATTTTGTTGGAAAAACTAGTGAGAGTCTTATTTGATAAGGCAAGCTGTTCACAGGGACTCTATTACATCCCTCTGAAAGCACAAGAAGCAGGTCTTTCCAATGCAACATGCTTTGTTTGCATTTTCCTGTGCAAGGGGCATAAAAGGCATGCTATGAGTTTCAATGAGATCAAAATATTTATGAAAAGAATAATGATCTTAGTTTGTACTTAAAGAAGCTTCTATCTGAAGGGCCAGACATTATTTCATTACCTTTTAAAATATGAGCTAGAGGTTGGTTAAGGGGAAACCACATTTATATGTTATCCCTAGTGGAACTCAAAGGCTGTGCCAAAATATTGTAAGCATTAGGCATCTTGCTGATTTAGTTCATTCCATGTACTGAATTCTACCTTAAAGCAATACAAACCAAGAGTGCAAATACTTTTTTTTGCATTAACATTTAATTGATAGAATTTTCCTTAGTATGTTTACTCCTCTCAATCTGGTTTTCTTCCTCCTGCTCTGGCTCCTGGGTAACCTAAATAAAAGAATCCACTTATAGCCAAATTTCAAGTGATAAGACGCTGCCTAGGAAAGCTTGGAAGTATTGACTCAAAGGCCTATGATAAATACAGAAACAGATGAGGTAGTAGTCAGAGCAGAAGCCTAAAACCCATTCCTTACAGCAGGGAGAGCAATGTGACAGCATCCACCCTGTAGCATGAGTGATACACAGACTCTGCAGCACAGATTTTTGACCATCTTAATCCCCTAGACTTGTTTGTTTGTCTCTTGTAGCTTATGGACTGCTCCTCAGAATGCATTTAAATGCAAAATAATTAAGCTCAACCAATCAGAGAAAACCAATTATGTAGAATTATAGTTTTTTTTAAACTAACAACACATTATTTTTGGTGACTTTATAAATAAAATAAATACTAAGAAGTGACATAAGGTTTTATAAATCCTGTAATTATTTTTAGCTGGCATAGAGAGATTAGGCATCATTCTAGCAATTTCAAATACAATTTGTTTTGTTGATATCTTTCCTGCCTCCCATCCCTCCTCCATTCTCCTTCCTCTTAGATCTTCCCTCCTTCTGTTTACATCACATGTGTTCTTTTGCCCTTCCTTCACCCCTATTCCAGCTCATCTCTGTATATTCACTTTTGGTTGCATTTTCTCCTATATGTACATACTTGTAGATATTATAAGCTAAGACTCACATATCAGAGCTCCCATACAACACAGTTATACCACACCTGCAGATATACTCTAATGATGCCACACTCTACTTCAGAGACTTGCACATCCATGTTTAGTTCAGCTTTATTTACAATAGCTAAGAATTGGAATCAGCCTATATGTTTATCAACAGACGAATAATTAATGATGTGCATGTCTCTGAAGTAGAGTGTGGCATCATTAGGGTATATGTGCAGGTGTGGTATAACTGTGTTGTATGGGAGCTCTATTTAATTTCTATAATTATTAATTAGTGCTATATATTACAAATCCTTGGTTCTTACACAATGATTGCAATGCACTTTAAAAAATCTGCCTGTTTTGTTGCCAGTATTCATTTTAGGAGGAAATATCATTTCAGTGGAAGGAAATCATTTAGAACAGAAATAAAAACTAGAAACACAATTGCACAGATAAGCAAAATTAAAACTTAAAAATATTTTAACAGATAAACACAAAGTTGACAAAACTTGGATAGATTAACATAAAAAGAGAGATAAATCCAGTAAATATAATAAAAAAGGAGAAATAGTTGATAGCACAAGGTATGGAGAATCATGTGATTACTATGAGTAAATGTACACTAATGGACTGCAAAATCCTGAAGAAATAAATGGATGAGTTCCTCAAAACATTCAACCAAGAAATAGAAAATCTGAACAAAGCAATAATGAATAAGGATATTTAATTCACAATGAAAAGTCTTCAATTAAAGAAAAGCTTGACCTGATGGTTTCATTGTTGAATGCTACTAAACATTTAGAAAAGAATTCATGCCTATTCTTTGCAATATATCCCCCCCAAATGGAAAACAGTATACTTCTAAACTCATTTTAGTAGGTCAGCATTAAACTGATCTTAAAGCCAGAAAAAGACACTACAGGAAAACTACAGGCCAATATTTGCAGTGAGTACAGATGTGAGATTCTCCACAGCACACAAGAAACGTGAATTTAATAGCACATTAAAATGTCATTCACCATGACCAGCTGGTGTTTATTTCTCACATGTCAGCATGCTTTAACACATATGCATACATGTATACATAATTGATCCATTATGTTTACGATATGATGAATGAAGACCACTTGTTTAGAAGGGCCATTGGCAAAATTCAACATTTGTTTATGCTTAAAACTTTTAAAAACAGATATAGAAGGAATGTCCCTCAATTCAATCAAGGACATAGATGACATGTTTACAGTAAATGTCATGCTTAATAGTGACAGGTGACAGGTTTTCCTCTCAACTTAGGAATAAGACAAGGATACCTATCCCTAGCTCTTCTAATTAATGAAATACTGAAGGCTCTAACCAGAGCAGTAAGGCAACAGAGAGAAGGGCATCTACACAGGAACAAAAGAGGTGAAATTATCTCTGTTTTCCAGTGATAATGTCTTATACGGAAAACAGTAAAGGCAATTGAGTGTGGTGGTAAACTTTGTGAATTTAAGGCCAGCTGGGCTACATAGCAAGGTCTAGTCTCAAGCAAAATAAAAATAATAACGGAAACCCTTATAGATTTGGTTTAAAATGTTCAAATAAATTAAAAAACTCAGTGCATTTCTGTAAACTAATTAATCCCACTTATGATCATGCCAATAAAATTTCAAATACTTAGAAGCAAATTTAACATAAGGAATCTGTGAGCTATACTGAAATCCATAAAACACTAGCACAAGAAACAAGTGGAAAGAGAAACACATAGAAGAAAGATCATCTTATTTTCTTGAATGGAAGAATCAATATTGCTAAAATGTCCATACTATTCCAAAGCAATAATAGATTCAGTGTAATTGCTATCAAACTTCTAATGTCATTTTAATAGAAATAGGTAAAATGCCTCTAAAATTCATGTGTATCCAGAACTAAAGAAGGCTCTAAGTAGCCAAGACCATCTGAATGCATCACATTTTGTTATTTCAAAGTACTACAAAGCTACTCTGATCAAAACAGCATGGTACTGGCATAGTGACACATCCTCAGTGGAGTAGGATGGAAAGCCCTGTAACAATCTCAAATCCTTATGATCAGTCACTTTCTGAGAAAGGTTCTAAGAACACACCCCAGGGAAAGGGCCATCTCTTCAATGTGTGGTGCTGGAAAATTAGACATTTGTATGAGTAGGAATGAAGTTTAACTCTCATCTTACATTACACACGAAAGACACAAATCTAAATGTCTGAAACAGTAAAACTGCTATAAGAAAATAGCTGAAATTCCATAACAGTGATCTGTTCAGTAATTTCCTGGGTGGAATGCTACAAGCCCAAGGGATTAAAACAAAAACAGACAAGCGAGATTCCATATAACCAAAGCACTCTGATCATCAAAGGAAGAGAAACCCAGACAAAACAATTGACCACCAAAATTGTATGAAGGGCTAATGTCCAAATATATGATACCTAACACAACACCAAGAAAACAAGTAACCCAAAGATTGGAAGAGTTATTTTTCAAGAGGAATACTGATGACCAACAAGTATACAAAATACTCAACATTTATAATAATAATAAAAAAATAAAAACAGTGAGGGGTTGGGAAGATAGCTCAGTTGATAAAGTAAATGCTTGCCTTGCCAATCTGAGCTTGATCCCCAGAGCCCATGTAAAAATTTCAGGTGTGGTGGCATGCACTTGAAAACCCAGCAATGAGGTGATGGACACAGGCAGATTGAAGGAACTCACTGGCTAGCCAGTGTAGCCTAACTGGAGATCTCCAGGCAGATGAGATATCCGGTCTTCAGGAAACTTTAGAAGGTATTCCTGAGGAATGACACTTGAACTTGTCTTCTGGCTTCCACATGCACATGCATACACATGCATCAGCACCTGTACACACACATGCACATTAACAAAAATAAATATCATTTCATGCCTCTAAGAACATTATCAAAGTTGAATATCATGGGAAAGAAAGAAAACATTGGTATGCTTTTTGGTCAAAACGTAAATTAGTGCCACCATCATGAAAAGCGGTATGGAGTGTCCTTACAGATCTAAAATCTGAATTACCACATGACCCAAGAGTTTCACTTCTGGGTACATATCCAGAGGGATGTTGAAAAGATATATGCATTCCCATGTCCAGTTCAGCATCATTCCTCAAAGCCAAGGTAACAGAAGCAATCTAAGTGTCCACCCACGCATGAACAGACAACAGAAATGTATACATACACAATCTACACCGACAAAAATAATGAAATATTCTCATTTGTGACAACATGTGTAAAACTAGAGGACAGTATGCTGAGTGAGATAAGTTGGTCACAGAAAGACAAACACTATATGATATCAGTTATATGTGGAATCTAAAAAAGCCAAGCTCATTGAAGCAGAGAATAAAAGATGGCTGAGGCTGGGAGCACACAAAAGAAGGGTTATGGAATTGGAGGATTTTGATCAAAATGTACAAAGCTTCAGTTGGGTAAGAGGGATAGTTTTTAATGATGCAACATGTTCCACTCAGTGACCAAAGTTAAGGCATTACACATTTCAAAGTTACTGAAGGAGATTTTTCAAAATATTCTCAATATAAAAGATGGGGGCTAGAGAGATGGCTTAGTGCCTAAGCTACTGGCCTGAGAAGCCTAAGGACCCATGTTCCACTCTCCAGATCCCACCTAAGCCAGATGCACAAAGGTGAGACAAGCACAAAGTCGCACATGCCCACTAGGTGGTGCAAGCATCTGAAGTTCTATTGTAGTGGCTGAGGCCCTGGCATGTCAATTGTCTCTCCCTCTACCTCTCTCTTGCTTTCTCTAAAAATAAAAATGAAAAAAAAAATGGTGAGTTGGTGAGGTAATAGATATAATGGTTTAATTAAATCTTTATATAATTAATACTTAGATCAAAACATAACTTTGTACCCCATTAATATAGATAATTATTTGTTGATTAAGAATAAAAAAGCAATTAAGAAAAATATTAAAGTAACTTAAATACATAAAATAACATTAAGTTATAGGAAAAAATTTTCCAACGTCTACGAATAAGTTCAGCATGCACAGAAAACCAAAGACAGTGGAGAAATACTGATACAAAGACTTAGAATTTGTGAAGGGCAATCATGAGACTAAAGGCAATCCTTGATTTGTGCATTCAATATTTAGTAACTAAAAATTTCAACTGCTTATAGTACTATTGATACAGGAAATAAATATCTGAGGAAGCCAAAAGTTTTATAATTTAGACTGTGGTTAATATTTTCATTATAAATTTTATTTTTAAATAAAAACTGTATTCTTTAGGGCTGGAGAGATGGCTTAGCAGTTAAGCCACTTGCCTGTGAAGCCCAAGGACCCATGTTTGATTCTCCAGATCCTACTTAAGCCAGATGCACAAAGGTGAGGCAAGTGCAAGGTTGCACATGCCCACTAGGTGGCGCAAGTATCTGGAGTTTGATTTCAGTGGCTGAGGCCCTGGCAGCCAATTCTCTCTCTTAAAAAAATTAAAAAAAAAAAAACTCACTGTATTCATTCATTGTGACCTTGTGATGGTTTAAAATATGTTTTGGAAAATTGCTAAATCCACCTAATTTACCTCTCCTTTATCTCACCTATTTATTTTCTGTGGTAGTAAAACTTAAAATCTGTTCTTTAAAAAAGTTGTCACATATACATTTTTGTTGATCAAAGTCTCAATGTTGTGTAATAGATCTCTAACTTTTTCTTCTTGCCTAAGTAAAATTCTGTCTCTTCTACCTACGTCTCCACAGGCTTCTCCACAACTCTAGCCATGGAAGCCATCATTTTACTCACTGAGTCAGATTTTGAGCCATTTAATGTGTCTGGCTTTTTTTTCACTAAGCAAATGTCATCCAGCTTTGTCTTCATTTGAAAACAATGAACAGTATGCATAAGAAATAGAACTCTGAAGAGCCCTTTGATGCTTACACTTTCTTTTTGCTGCCAGTAAAATTCAAATTCCTCCACTTTGTAATGAAATCCTAGACAGTTTTTCTAGTCATAAGCTCATCTTCACCTGTGGGCACACTTGATACTGATCTTACAGACCTTGACTTAAGTAGTGAACACTCTGTTCAGACCAATTCTTTACTCTTCAGTGCTTCTGCTATTTTCTTGACACTGGGATGTATGAAATTTATTATTATTTTTGTCTTTTCAGAAATTTCACTGTTCAAACCTCATCCTTTGATGTTGAATTGTAGTCTCCTATGATATAACACCTATCCTACTCCTTTCATATACTAAACAACAAATACATAAATAACTGAAGCAATAAAAGTACCACATTTATCAACACCTACTTTTTAGAGAGCACCATATTTTTTTATAGTTTAAATTGATTTATGTGCATTCATGACTATATTTTCTCTTCCATGAGCTTGTTCATGGCTGAATTGTATTCCACCGTCTAAAGTCCATGTTAAAAGCTGAAGTCTGGGCTGAGGAGATGGCTCAATTGTTAAGGTCCTTGCTTACAAAACCTGCTGGCTTGGGGTTTGATTACCCAGTACCTAATAAAGCCAGACACACAAAGTGGCACATGCATCTGGAGTTCATCTGAAGTGGCAAGAAGACCTGGTATACCCATATTTTTTCTGTCTCTCAAATAACTAAAAATATTCTTTAAAAGCTGAAGCCCTTGTATGTTATATTGTCAGTACATTTCAGTGAATTGTCTTCAAAGAAATGATTAAGTTGAAAGGAATCTATGTGATAAGGTCCTAATCCTAATCAACTGATCATCTTATAAAAAGATATTTAAATAAATCAAGACAAAGCAGTGATGGCTATACACTGAAGGAAGTTTATGTGAGTACTTTGAAGATAGCCATCTATAAGAAAGGAGAGAAACTACAGAAGCAAACACACACCATTGATCTTGGACTCTTAGAGTCTCCAGAACTGTGAGAAAATAAAAAATAAATTTCTCTTGTTTAAGGTATACAGTTTATGTTATTTTTCTATAGCAATCCCTAGTAAATTAGTAGGGGTTATTAACTCAAACACAGTGCATCTAATAAATCCTTTTAAATCAGGAATTGAAGATGGGGAGCTTTAGAGAGGGGGAGAAGGGAAATGGAGGAAGAGAAAAAGAGAGAACAGAGAAAGAAAAGGAGGGAAAAGGAAGATGGAGAGAATGGGAGAGAGATAGAAGTCAAAGGATTCTAGGGTTTAGATTGGAAAATATGTATTTATATATCTTTAAGATATATTTTCTCTTCCTATTTCCGTTTTTTTCCAGAATTCACTTAGTTATAGTTAGCCTAAGTTAATGGTATTTGTAATGAGAAATACTAGAGCACACTTGTACTAATAAAAGATTTTAACTCATTTTCTTCTGTGAAGATTATGATTAGACCTTGGGTTTTTGTTATAACAATGATGGGTTTTACAACACTCTAGTTTGATAAAGTATATTTCACTCATAAGAATATTCATCAGTTTTCTGAACATTGTGATGATATGTCTAATAGAAAAACTAAAGGGAGGAATTATTATTATTATATATTTTTATTATTATTAGAGGGATTTCAGTTTATCTTAATGGGAGGAATGGTAGCATATCTCTGTGGCAATGGGAATATGTGATGGGGTTACTCACATAGTGTCATAATCAGGATGTCTAGTGGAGGAAACTGTATCAGAACCAGAGATAAGTAGAACCTTCAGAGCTTACCCCTAATGAGTTGATTTTGTCTATTAGGTCCCATGTCCAAGTGCTCCACAACTTCCCAAGATAGTGCTACTAGCTGTGACCAGGTGACAAACACATGAACCTCTGGGGAAAATTTTAGACTCCAACCATAATAATGTTCCCTGGGTCCCACAGATCCATGGTCATCTCATAATTCAAAATACATTTGGCTCAACTTCAAAAGACTCCAATATTATTTTAATTTAATAATTTTAAAATATTTATTTATTTGAGAGAGTGAGAGAGAAAGAGGCAGAGAGAGAAAGAGAGAAAGAGAGAGAGAGAGAGAGAATGGGCACACCAGGGCCTCCAGCCACTGCAAACGAACTCCAGACGCATGTGCCACCTTGTGCATCTGGCTTACATGGGTCCTGGGGAATCGAACTGAGGTCCTTTGGCTTTGCAGGCAAGTGCCTTAACCACTAATCCATTTCTGCAGCCCTCCAATACTCTTAAGAGTGTAAACACTATTCAAAGTCTTCTGAAACTTACAGCAATCTCTTAACTCTGACCTCCTACTATATGTATAGTATGGTGGTTTGAATGCCCCACCCCAAAGCCTGAGAAACTTTTCATTAAGGTTGTACCTCAAATCTACAGCAGACTGCTGGAGGAGGTGTGCTTGGAGTGGACCTTAAGTCTAGCTCTCAGGTGTGTTCAGTGCAGTTTTGAGCTCTGGCTGCTCATGCTTGCTTGTGTTTGGTGATGTCTCTCTGCTCTGCATCTGTGGAAGTGTACCAGCTTCTTCCACCACTGATGATGTTTCCCCTGGATTCTGTCTTGAGATTTCCTCTACAAAATAAATTCGTCTATTACTTTTGAATTCAGCCTCACTCAAAATTTCCGGATATGGGAAGAACAGACAAACTCTTTGCCTGAATGTAACATGAATGGCTTCTGTACTTATTCCTGATATGTTCCTCATTTAAATCTAGGACCTCATAAATACAGTTTTATTGTTCATAGTTTTATTAACATTATGGTATTCTGAGATTCCAGCACAATGGCTCATTAAGCTCTGCTTCCAGCATTCTAGAGCTTCCCTAGCTTGTAGCTCTAAACTTTCCCAGAGTCCTCTGTCCAGCTAGTTCTAAAGGCTTAAGAACCACATGGTCAGGCTTATTACAGCAACAAACTTACTTGGTATCAACTTTCTGTTTTAGTCACTTTTGGGGGGAACACAAACATTATAGCTCTTTATTACCAGCAAGTCAGGAGGAACAGGTGTGGTAAAGAGCAGGGACACAGACTGGGTGAAACTGCTGATAGCATTTTGCGTAGTTGGTAGTGAGTTAAAAGTAGACTCTAAAGAGAGCGGTCCTTCAAAATATTGTTCTAAAAATTGCATAAGGCTTGCTAACACACCTAAAATTCTAGGGTACAATTCTAATGTGTTTTATGTTGCTGTTTTTATTTATTTATTTAGTTTTTTGAGGCAGGGTCTCACTCTAGCTCAGGCTGACCTGGAATTCACTATGTAGTCTTAGGGTGGACTCAAACTCCTGGTGATCCTCCTACCTCTGCCTCCTGAGTGCTGGGATTAAAGGCGTGTGACCCTACAACCACACTCACCTGCTTTCTTTCTTTCTTTCTTTCTTTCTTTCTTTCTTTCTTTCTTCCTTCCTTCCTTCCTTCCTTCCTTCCTTCCTTCCTTCCTTTCTCTCTCTTCCCTCCTCCCTCCCTCCTTTCTTTCTTTCTCTTTTCTTCTTTCCTTTCTTTCTTTGTTTTACCAGTTTAATTAACTGAATTGGAATTCTTATGTCTGAAAGGAGGGAATCAAATCATCTTTGTTCTCTTTTATAGTATCATAATGTCCCTTCACAAAGAGAATAACACAGAGCAATGCTATTTTGTTTGTTAAGCTCACCATAAACATAGAATTGACATTCATATTAAAGTGTGGGCTACTTTGTTCTTAATCTCAACAACAATAACTTTTATGTAACATTTAAATTTATTGATGCTGTTATTTAAATAGACTTGAGTCTATTTAACTTGATGTGCTGTCATACTTTATGTTCTGAAGATATAAAATCATTCCTCATTAGACTAGCTCATTTCTGGACAGCCCCACACAGAATAGTGTGTTACAGGATGTTTCTGCTCCATAGGAACAATCATCTTTGAATGACTACAGCCTGTCTTGTCTTTTCTTTTCTTTTCTTTTCTTTTCTTTTCTTTTCTTTTCTTTTCTTTTCTTTTCTTTTCTTTTCTTTTCTTTTCTTCCCTTCCCTTCCCTTCCCTTCCCTTCCCTTCCCTTCCCTTCCCTTCCCTTCCCTTTTCTTTCTTTCTTTCTTTCTTTCTTTCTTTCTTTCTTTCTTTCTTTCTTTCGTTTTTCAAGGCAGGGTCTCACTCTAGCTCAGGCTGATCTGGAATTCACTATGTCATCTTAGGCTGGCCTCAAACTCTCGGTGATCCTCCTACCTCTGCCTCCTGAGTGCTGGAATTAAAGGCATGCGCCACCATGCCTTGCCAGCCTGTCATGTTTTATTACTCTGAAAAATGTAACTTGTATCATAGAAAAGTCTGTTTTAATTCTAGACACTTGCATCTATTTATTTACTAGTCTAAATTAATATGAAAGATATTTTTAAAATATTTATTTATTTGCAAGGAGAGAGAGAGAAAGACAGAAAGTAGAGAGACAGGGAGAAATAATGGGTGCACCAGGGCCTCTTGCCATTGCAAACAAACTCCAGATTCATTACTTTGTGCATCTGGCTTTATGTGGTGACTGGGGAATCAATCCTGGCCTGTCAGGCTTTGCAAGAAAACATCTTTAACTGTGGAGCCATCTCTCCAGCCCCAGATGTAAGAGATTATTGCTGTCATACTTGTTATTGTCACAGAGGAGCTATCGTTTCATAAATCTATGTATCTGGTTTGATTTCTGATCATGTTTGGTTGAAAAAGATGTAAATGATAGCAGACCTGTGAGTCTTCCGCAAAGAACATGCATCTTGGAAGTGTGGGAACAAATGAAAACTGAGATCCAGTAAGTCATAATAAATAACACAGGATAGCAACAGGAATGCTGATGCATGCAGAGTACAATGTTGGCAATGCAGCTCAAGCCCCTGAGTGCCTACTGAATGGAAATTCTGGACAACCAAATGTTGAAAATGAAAGGAAGATCATATCAAAGGCCAAATAAGTAAATGATGTTTCAAATACTTATTTTAAAGTCACTAATAGATGAAATGTCAAACACTAAATTTCTACCTCTCATAAGTAGAGCTTTTCTTTGGTTAAAGAAAAGGGGGGAAGAGAGATATCAGAAGAAATGTCTACAGTTAATATGTAGATTTCTAACAATGTCGCCAATTTTTTCTAGCTTTATATGAAATCTAGATATGAAATTAAAATGAAAATAAAGCAAATCATTTTGAACCATGTGGAGAAAAACTGAAACAATATGAAAGTCCAATCAAGCAATAAGATAAAACAAATTATTTATATATTAAACATTAATAGAATACTTCTATAATAGATACCACGAAAGAAGACTAGTTAACTTGAACAAATTATTATGTATGAAAAGGAAGGAGGGCTGTCAGTAGGTTGAGAATCACTGGAACTTGTGGTTCAATGTTATTCCTCTAATATACTACAAATTCTATTATTCTGCTTGATTTCTTTACTCTAAGTTGCCTTTCCACCATTTAGATTTTCTTTCTGTATACACTCTGTGGAGGGTCAGCAGTGGTGAGAGAATGCCTTTGTAGAGGCTGTTCATAGTGGACAGCAGGAGATGTTTTATAAATACTTGAACATTTCCCCACTTCTTAAAACTGTGAACATGCCCAACTAATGTCTTTAGAAAACTCAATGTTGGAAACAGGAAAGAAATTCTACTTATACTACTGCTCACTGTCAAACCTAGGAATGAGGAAAGGGCCTTATGCAGTCAATACTGGTAGTATTGGACTTTCAGCCAGGAAAAAAAAAAAAAAAACTGAGATGGAAGATGTTGGGTAACACATTTGAGGCATTGCTTTTTTGACATTCAAAACACATCCTCTGTAAACGGTACATTGAAGGGAAGGTGCAACGTGAGTTTATTAGAACCAAAGTGGATCTACCAAGTAGTGTGAATATTCATTCTTTAAATGTGTGTGTGTGTGTGTGTGTGTGTGTGTGTGTGTGTGTGTGACATTGATATAGGTATTTTTTTTAAGTCTATAGCACTCCATATTCCCAGGCAGTCTCCCATCCCAGTACTAACCAGGACTGACTCTACTAAATTTCTCAGATCAGATGAGATTAGGCAGGTTCGGGGTTTTATGGTCATAGACTAGGTATAGATTTCATACCAGAGTATGAAACATGCAGAAAAAAATCTTTACCCAGAGTGCATTTTAAAGAAGATGAAAAATCACTATTTAACATTTTGATTATTCATCTCCAGCTTTACTAAGTGAGCAACAAACAGGATTCACAGTATGTTCTATTAATGAATTAAAGTACGTGAAGAGAAATCAAAGGAGACAAGGAACCCAGTGTACCCATCAGTTCCGTTTGCTGGTAGCTCTCTTCAGAATTCTGTTTATTCTACCAGTTTCACATTAACTACATTTACGGTTATAAATTTTGACTGTGGTCTTTGAAAATGACATCAGGTGCCCAATATTCTCAGACAGATTTCTCGATAATTTCATTGCATAGTTGCAGACTCAGTTTACTGGAAACTACTACTGTTCAGATGTATCATAGAAGTGACTGAAACACTGTGAAGGTTAAGCCTTTGAGGAACTAATTTACTACAACAGAGGCATGGGAGTTAGAACAGAGCAGAGGCTGATCACGCTATGTAATTCTCCCAGAGCACTGGTGGGAGACTATCATACAGCCTACTTTCCCATGCATTTTCTCATTCGAAGTTTGAATGATTCAAACAAAAGGTCATCTAATTGAGACAATATTATAAAATATTATATTATAAAACCCTCATTGTTAGTGTTTTCTGGTAATATACTAATTTTTGTTGTTATTGTTGCCTGTTTTCATCCAATTACCCAGTTATGCCTGGGAGGCAGACACTTTAACTTTTCATCTTTTGAGAGCCCTCCTTCCTCCTTGAAGTTGGGAAGCTCAGCTGTGACCCTTGGTTCCTTTACTCTGGGTTCATGAGCCCGTAGCCATCTAATTTTTTTTCTTTCATTTGAGCAGTAACCATTCTAATCATCTGAACTCCTGATATAAATCCTTATATGCTCTATGCCCATTGTCATTTCTGGATATGAACCCTGATTATATAATAAGCCATTTTTTTCTTCAAGTTGAATTGGTAATTGGAGTATGAAAAAAAAAAAAAAACTCTTAGTGTAAATGGCATGCATGAAAAGCAAAACCGACAGAAATCACATTCTTGTTAGGGTTTTCATCTTTCTGAATGCAATTTTGTGCTAAAGAGATTATCTTAGGAGGTTTTGTCTACAGAACTGCTATGGAGCTGGTTGAGTTATAATCAGAATGTTCGGTTTAGAAAAGCTGCATCCTTCGTTCTGTAAGAGATTTTGTTCTACAGGCAAGGTGACATGAATCACTTGCCCTTCTAAAGAAGGATTAGCGACTTTTACATTTTAAAGCCCATTTCAGTACAATCACTAACATGAAGCCAGTTTCCAATTTCATATAAGAAAGATCTCTAGGGAGATATCCAGCTTAATTAACTGAGAAATGACAAGTACAACAGAATTTTGCACTGATAAAGTGACTTACTGTAAAGAGCCCAACCTCACCTGACCTCTTCAGTTGAAACTGGCTTGAAAAAAGTATTTAAAAATAATGCTTGAACATTGGTGTGGGGAGCCAGGAGGAAAAGAAAAAAAAGGAAAGTGGAATCTGAAAGTTGGATATTCTTTTTCATTTTGTTATGTAGCCTATGAGGCAAGTGAACAGTTTTCAGCATGTAGAATAATTAAGTTTACAAGTATAATTTCATAAATCAATGTATATTTCACTAATAGGATCTACTCATCTCACAACCATGCCATGTTTCTACCTTTAGAGTATTCACACTTTAATATATAATCTTAATTTAGCCTGCCTTATGTATAAGAATGTCTGTATGGGCTCTGTTAAACTAACTGGGGCTCTCCCCAAGTGCAGCAGAAACATCATTAATTAGCAATGAAAAATTGTGGGATTGCTATCCTTTAAAACAGGGCTGTTGTGGACTGGAGAGATGGCTCAGTGTTTAAGAGCCCTTCCTATGCAAGCATGAAGGTCTGAGGAGGTGCAAGAAATTGCTCCAGTTCAATCCTCAGGACCCACATAAACAGCTGGGTGTGCCCATATGTATCTTTAATGCCAGACCAATAGGGGAACAGAGACTCAACAAAAACTAATTGATTGTTATATACCTCACATCCTCAAACACATGCAACATACCTATCACCTCATTTAGAAGGTGCAAAGTTTGACTGTTCAGGAGGGAGCTCTAGAAAAACAAAGAGGAGATAAGAGGAAGAATGTAAAAAAGAGAAAAGAAAAGGAAAGAGGGCACATTGGGACCAAGAGTAGCAAGTAAGTTAACTATTGATATTTCCTAATTTTCACTAATGTCTGTAGTATGGACTGCAGAATTACAGAACCAAGAGCTTTGGTTGGATAAAGGTGAAGATCAAAAAGGAAAAAATAAAATATTAGGATTTAAAATTTATTCTGAGGGGCACATAAGGTCAATCACCATGATCTCCTATAAGTAACATCTCAGCTTTCCCTTCTATCTCATGCTCTTTTGTGAGGAAGTGAGACTGTGCACCAGTATGGGGGAATGTGACCTCCCTTGCCTTTTAATTGTCTGAAAAGTTTGAATTGAACATGAAGCTGTATGCTTTCTAAACCAAAAACATTTTCTGGAACCTTAGTTTTATATACATTTCTATATGAAACCAAATTAACATGGGCTAATTTTCTAACCCATTTCCTTTATCTATGAGGATTTGGGCATATGCCTACTCTACCTAGGGTGGGAGTGCTAGTTCAACTCTGTTTGTGTATCAAGAGACCTGCTGAGCTGCCTGGTGAAAAGAAAATGTTAAAGAAGTTTCTCTCCCATGCTTTTCCTGGTTTGCACAAGACAGCTCTGATTCAATCCTCCGGATCCAGCAAAATGCACAGTCACATTCTGAGTGACTGAGTGGGCCTTGTCACTTCTCTTTGTTTGACCACACTTTAGACAGGCTGGTACCTCCTATCTTTAGGCTACAACTCTTTCTTTTTTGTTTAAAAAATATATTTTATTTATTTATTTGAGAGAAAGAGAGAGGAGGAGAGGCAGACGGAAAGAGAGAACGAGAACAGGCACAGCAGGGCTTCCAGCCACTGCAAACCAACTCCAGAAGCATGCACCACCTTGTGCATCTGGCTTATGGGGGGTACTAGGGAATCGAACCTTGGTTCTTAGGCTTCACAGGCAAACACTTTAACTGCTAAGCCATATCTCCAGCTTGTCCCTTTTTCTTGATATCTTTGCATTATAAGACTTGCATATGTAGATTATTTTTCCATTCCTTTGGGATGTAATCTTTTAAAAAATTTCTTTCCTTTTTAATATTAATTAATTAATTTTCTAACAGGTTGTAGTATGTCCCTTTCTCTGGTCCCCATTTCCCTGCCGGCCCTCCTCAGTACAGTTATTGGAATTCACTGTGGGGTAATTAGGGCCTCTTTCCCTGGGGGAGACATATGCTTCAGTGTGTTTCTGCCTATCTTGTGGCTCTTACAGTCTTCTCACCCCTGTTTTCGGCAACAGTCCCTGAGCCTTGATGGCTGTGTTATCCATTAGTGTTGACTTCTCTTCAGCCTCTGTATTTTTGTTCTGATGTGTTTTGGTTCACCACAGTGTTTGCTTCTATTTTCTTGGATATGGACATCAGGCTAGAGTTTGGAGCAATACTTGTGTCTCTGCTTCCTGGACCCTGGTAGATGTGGTAGAGGTGGCACATCTCATAGCAAATATGTGGCTGTCTTTTCTTGTGTTGATGAATCTTAGATCTCCTCAGTATTCTCTACCATCTGTAAAATAAAGCAGATTCTCTGAACTAAGGTTAGAGCAGCTTTGATTAAAAGGGATGTGCCTATAAACTTGAAAGACATTTTGATGAGGCTACCCACCCAACTTGTACAGGGAGCACTAGGGGCTTCACTCCGAGTATTGTGATTTTCCTCACCATGGGGTGCTGATTTGATTCACAGTACAAGTTATGAGGTCTCTCCCACTGAGCAGGCCACATGTCTAATCAGAGGACACTTGGTTACCCACAAAGGCTGTGTACCACTTTGGCAAAGTGTGCAGTTCTTGTCTAGCTGGTGGATTGCATGGCTTGCCAGGTCTTCTGCTTGTTCATGCTGTTGGTGATCATTTTCGCCCACTACCTCCCATAGCACTTTCCAGCACCATGAGAGCTTGCCAAGTGAGGACTTTCTTTCCTCTCAGTTCTCACATTGACTCTCAGTGCTCTGAGCAGCAGCCTGTGATGTCTTCAGCAATAGGGTATTGTAGACAGTTTGTTGCTGTGATTTAACACTGCAACCAGGCACAGTTTATAGGAGGAAGGGGTTTAATTCAAGCTTACAGATCCATGGGGATGTTCCATCAGTGACAGAAGAAGCTGCTACCATACATCCAAGCATAGAGAAACTATCATCAGCCAGCACACACCAAAAGCTACAAGCAGCAGGATACCAGAGATCAAACTGCTTTGGGCTAGAAATTAGATCTTACCACAGACATACCTTAGAGCTGGACCCCAGGACCCACGCCCCTAGTGACACCTTCTCTAGCCAGGCAGCTAGAGATCCAAGTTACAAGCTTTATTAAAACACCTGAATCTGTGGGGGACACACATTCATAATACCACATAGGATCTTTAGATCTGACTGGTAACCAAGGGTTTAGCGAAGCCCTACAATTGTTTTAGGGGATCACATGAATCACTCTGGCCAACTGCTTGCTGTGAGGGTTAGCCCAGACCTGGCCCTGAGATACACAAGCCATAGCCCATGGTTTAAAGATTAAGCTTTCTCTACCTTCTAGTGAGTATTTCAGCCTGGTTCATTCACCTCCCTTAATTGGAAGTTCTATTTCATAATGGCTTCCTGAGGAAGGTTTCTATCATGCTGTCTGCTTTAGTCTTTGGTTTTGTGTAGTTTCCCTCCCCACACCCCCTTTCCTGAACCACCCCTTCATCTTTTTCACGAGTCTCCATACTGATTTCCATAGTGTTTGTACAAGTTTGCATTCCCACCATCAGTGAATAGAAGTTCCTCTTTCTCCACAGCCTTCCCAACATTGGTGTCATTTGGGTTTTTGATGATGATTGATATTCTGTCTGGGGTAAGATGGAATCTCATAGTTATTTAAATTTGCATTTCCCTGATAAATAAGGATGTTGACCATTTATTTACATCATTGGCCATTTGTATTTCCTCCTTTTAGAATTCTCTACTCAGTTCATTGTCCCATTTTTTTAGAAGACATTTGATTTTTTATTGCTTAGTTTTTGAGTTATTTGTAGGGTCTAGATATTAGGCCTCTGTCAGATATATAGTGCTTGTTCCTACAAAAGCTGTTTAGTTTTATGAGATACGACTGGCTGTCATTTGTTTAATTTCTTTTTTTTTTTTTTTTTTTTTTTTTTTTGGTTTTTCGAGGTAGGGTCTCACTCTGGTCCAGGCTGACCTGGAATTCACTATGGAGTCTCAGGGTGGCCTCGAACTCACGGTGATCCTCCTACCTCTGCCTCCCGAGTGCTGGGATTAAAGGCGAGCGCCACCACGCCTGGCTTGTTTAATTTCTTGAACTACTGCGGTCCTATTCAGGAAATCTTTCCCCACTCCTATGATTTGAAGAGTTCTCCCTATTTTTTCCAATAATTTTAGTCTCATGCCTTATATTTAGGCTGAAATTTACATGGTGAAAGAAATGGGTCTAGTTTCATTTTTTTACATGAGGTTATTTAATTTTTCTAGCACCATTTGTTGAATTGCTATCTTCTCTCCAATATGCATTGTTGGCTCCTTTGTCAAAGATCAGGTAGCTGTGCTTGCTTGAACTAAGGCCTGGATCTTCTGCTCTGTTTTGTAGATCTATATGCCTGTTTTGTGCCAGCACAATGCTGTTTTTATTACTATGGGTTTGTAGTATAATTTGAAGTCAGGTCTGGTGATATTTGTTGAAGTGTTTCTTTTACTGAGGATAGTTTTGGATATCCCAGGCTTTCTGGAATTGCCTATGAATTTTGAGACTATTTTTTCTATCATTGTGAAGAAAGTTGCTGGAAGTTTTATAGGTTTTGCATTAAACCTATAAATTGCTTTTGGTAGAATGGCCATTTTTACAATGTTGAGCAAGGGAAGTTTTTCCATCTCCTCATATCCTCAGTTTCTTTCTTCTGTGTTTTTATGTTTTCATTGTACAAATTTTTAATATTTTTGTTAGTGATATTCCAAGATATTTATTTATTTTTTGTACCCATTGAAAATAGGAGAGACCCACTGATCTCTTTCTCCATGTTTGTCTTTATCATACAGGAAGGCTGCTGATTTTTGTGTGTTAATTTTGTATCTTGTCACTTTGCTAAAAGAATTTATCATCTTTAGAAGTTTGTTGGTGGAATCTTTCTGGACACTTATATATAAAATAATGTCATCTGCAAATAGGGCTAGTTTGAGTTCATTTCCAATTTGTATCCCTTTTATTTCTTTCTCTTGTCTTGTTGCTTGGGCTAGAACCTTTAGCACTATGTTGAAGAACAGTTTCTTTGAGTTTTTCCCCATTTACTATTAATTTGATTCTTAAATGCTTTATATATATAGTGTTTATTATGTTGAGAGATGGTTCTTCCATCCCCAAACTCTCCAGTATTTTGATCATGAAGTGATGCTGCATTTTGTTGAAGGTCTTCTCTACATGTATTGAAATGATCATTTAGTTCTTGTGTTCAAGTTTATTTAAATGATGTATTAAATTTATTGATTTCTGTATGTTGAAGCATCTCTGAAATGTAGGCTATTTCATTAAGGTGGTTAACACTTTTGATTTGTTCTTGAATCTAATTTGCAAGGATTTTATTGAGAATTTTCATATCTGGGTTCATCAAGAATATCAGCCTATAATTTTACTTTCTTACTGGATCTCTGGTTTTGGTGCCAGAGTAATACTGGCTTTGTATAAGGAGTTTTGGGAGCATCCTCTCTTTATAAACTATGTGAAGTAACATGAGAAAACATGGTTTTATTTCTTTGATGAAGGTTTAGTAGAATTTGGCTGAGAATTCATCAGGTCCAAGACTCTTTTTGATTATTAATTACATGTTCAATTTCACTGGATGTAATAGGTTTGTTTAAAATTTTACCTGCTCTCTGTTTAGTTTTGGTAGGTGATATGTGTGTAAAATTTATCCAATTTTTTGGAATAGCGTTTTTGGAAATATGTCCTGATGATTTTTTAAAAAATTTCATTGTTGGGCTAGAGAGATGGCTTAGTGGTTAAACGCTTGCCTGTGAAGCCTAAGGACCCTGGTTCGAGGCTCGACTCCCCGGGACCCACGTTAGCCAGATGCACAAGGGGCGCATACATCTGGAGTTCGTTTGCAGTGGCTGGAAGCCCTGGCATGCCCATTCTCTCTCCCTCTCTCTATCTGCCTCTTTCTCTCTCTGTCTGTCACTCTCAAATAAATAAATAAAAATAACAAAAAAAATTTCATTGTTGTAAGTTGTGACCCTCCATTTTCACCTCTGATCTTATTAATCTGACACTTCTCTTTTTTCTTTAAATCAAATTGGCCAGGGTTTTATACATCTTGTTTATTTTTATTTTTTGAAGAACCAGCTCTTTGTTTTATCAACCTTTTATCTTAATTATTTTCCTAATTTCCAATTCATTGAGTTATGCTTTGATCTTGATAATATATATATATATATATATATATATATATATATATTGGTCTAGAGGTCTTGTGATTGGAATATGCCTGTTTTTTCCAGTGTCTTTAGCTGGATAGTTGTTATTAATTTGTGATTTATCTGTATTGGATATGAAGGCAATCAGTGCTATGAATTTACCCCTTAGGACTATCTTCATTGTGTACCATAAATTTTGGTCTGATGTGTTTTCATTATCATTCAGTTATAGAAATTTTACAATTTCCTTTTAAATTTCTTCCATCATCCATTCATCATTTAATACTGAGTTGTTCAGTCTCCAGGAGCTGGTATGTTTTCTGTAGTTTCTCTTGTTGTTGATGTCTATCATTAATGTATTGTGGTCAGATATAGTTCAAGGAGTTATGTCATTTTTTTTGAATTTATGGAGGCATGCTATATGCCCTAGTACATGATGCATTTTAGAGAAGGTTCCATGAATTGCTCGATGTGTACTCTGTGCTATTAGGGTTGAATGTTCTGTAGATGTCTGTTAGGTCTATTTTGTTTTCAAGTCAATTTGCATCATATAAAATGGTGCTCCTCTCTTTGGTGCATGCAGGCTTATGATCATGGTATCCTCCTGTTGGATAATTCCCTTGATGAGTAAAAAAAAAAAAAAAATGGCCTTGCTTGTCTTTTTTGATTACTTTGGTTAGAAGTCTATTTTGTTAGATATCTGTATAGATACACTGTATTGTTTCTTATTTCTGTTTGCTTAGAAGATTGTTTTCCATTCTGTCACCCCGAGGAGGTATCTATCTTTGACAGTGAGGTGGGTTTCTTGGAGACAACAGATAGATGGATCCATTTTTCTGATCCAGCCAGTTAAACCTGTGTCTTTCAATTGGGGAATTGAGAACATTGGTGGTTAGAGTTATAACTGTCAGGTTTGATTTAATCCCTGTCATACTGAAGGCTTTGTGAGTTTTGGTGCTGTGTTGTTTTATACATTTTTTGTGTTTGCTCCAGTTTTGGTTATTATTTTTTCCCTCTGCATAGGCTCTTGAGGTCAGTGTTGTACTCTTCTATATGGAGTACTCCCTGAAGAATTCTCTGTAGGGTTGGCTTAGTGCTCATGTATTAATAATGTTGGCTTTTTTCATGGAAAGTTTTCCTTCACCTTCTAGTATGGGGGATACTTTGGCTGGATATAGTAGTTTGGGATGGCAGCCATAGTCTCTCCAGGTTTGGAGTGTTCCATTCCATAGAGTTTCCATTGAAAATTCAGAGGTAATTCTGTTGGGCTTACCTTTGTAGATAAGGGTGTGTTATTTCTTGCTGCTTTCAGTTTTAACTACAATGTGAAATGAAGAGTTGCCTTTTGGGTCCTCTGTGCTTGGTTTTCTGTGAGCCTCTTGTATTTGCATGTGTCTCTCTTTTGCAAGGTTAGAAAAGTTTTCTTCCATAATGTGGTTGAAGATGTTCTCTATGCCTTTGGCCTGTATTTCTTCTCCTTGCATGCTCATGATCTGGATGTTGGGTCTTTTGGGGTCTTTTTATTGTATCCTGCAGGGAGCCACATCTAGTCGCCATCACTAGATGGCGCTGGCACTGCAGGAAGCCACATCTAAGTCGCCATTACAAGATGGCGCTAACCTCGTGGTGTTCAACTTCATATACGGCAGTGCCTTGGCGCCAACCGTGTTCAAGGTACGCGCATGCGCTTGACGCAACCTGTCCTGAGCCTATCCCGTGGCGCCTGGTGGTGGCAAGCGGGTAGCAGCCAATCAGTAGGTGCCTCAGTGCCTATCCCCCTATAAAAGTAGCTGCACATCCCGCCCCCGGGTCCTTCCCCGTCAGCTCTCCTGTTAACCAAGAAGCTCTCCAATAAAGTGTGATCAAGAAGGATCCTCGTGTGGTGATTGTTCTTTTCCCGCTGGTCGGGGGGCTCGCCGCAAAGTGGTGCCGAAAACCCGGGAAGGACCAAAGGAGGATTCAGAACTTGACACACGGAGAGGCAGGCGCCGGTAAGTCATTCTGTCTTTTTCTGTGTCTCAGTCATGTCCGTGTCTGAGGGCCTCGCTGCTCTTGCTGTTTTCTGTTTGTTTTGTCTGGGTCTTTCTATTGTTTTGCGTTTGTTTCTATCTTGCCTAGTCTGCTGATAGCCTGGACCGGTTAAACCCGTGGTAGACAACGCGGCTCTGGTCCTTGGAGCCTCGAGTCAGATAAATCCTCGGTAGATAACGTGGGGCTGGCTGTTAGTTTCATTTCCAGCCTTCCAGCTCGTGATGGGAAATACATCGAGTGCCCGGTATTCTCCCATTGATTTTACTCAGCCTATAAAGGAAGTTTTGAAACAACGTGATCTAAAGATCTCTAATGCCACTATTAAAAAGATCGTTAAGGATATTGATGCTGCTGCTCCATGGTTTGCGGTGTCCGGAGATCTCTCATTGCCCTCATGGGAAAAGCTGGGTAAAGACCTTGAGGCGGCTAGGGAGGAGGGTCACTTAGGTCGAGGTACCCTCCCTTTCTGGAGGATGATACATTCTTGTTTACGTTCTGGAAGCCACCCGGACCCACTTCAGGAGGGCCGGAGACGGCTCAGACAACATCAGGATAGTTTGTCAGAATCTGATGCAAGTGGGGATAACAAACCCAGATTATATAAGGAAGTACAGGAAAAAAGGGCCAGTCATTTTCCGGGAGGAGTTCTCAATATGGCCAGTCATTTCAAGGAAAAGGTTCCCTGCCATGTAGAGGAGAAGGCACCCCGTTAGAAGAGAGTAATGAGGGCTCCGGCTGTATGCACAGGAGGGGTGAGGACTTCCCTAGGGCCCCGCCGCAGCAGGGGGCTGTGGGGTTATATCCTTCCCTACAGCCGCTGCGACACCTGAGTATACGAGATGATCACGGCAGTAGTTCTGCTTCTGATCAGGAGGGAGAGGAGGACTCCAGTGGGTCAGAGGGACAGGATTTAGAGGAGGCAGCTTTGCATCGTGCTCAGGATCCTCAGTTTGTGGGCGGGCGTGTCTGCCCTCCCGCGGTTAGGGGGAGGAGTGCCTTAAAAGAGGAAGTTGGTATTCGGAACCGAGCACCGCCTAGTGCTCTGCCACGCCCTCATGTTCCCCCCCCATGTCCCAGCCGAGGATCGCTGCCATTTTGTTAAGCCGCGGACATGGTCCCGCCTGGCCTCCGCTTTCCCGGTTTTTTTGAATACCACTACCAATCAAAGAGATTGGGAGCCAATCCCCTATGCGGAGCTTAAGGATTTAGTTCAGGCCTGCAAGGATTTTGGACCCACTGCTGACTATTCTCTTATGCTGCTTCGCAGACTCACGCAGCGCACCCTTACTCCTGGTGATTGGTTAGAATTAGCCCGAGCTTGTCTAACGAGAGGGCAATATTTGGATTTCAGATCACTGATTTCTGATAAAGCCCAAGAACAAGCTAGGCAGAATATTAAGAAAGGGGAATGGGACTGGACTTCTGATATGCTTCTGGGGACTGGTCCTTATCTTACAGATCAGCTCAATTTCCATCCAGACGTGTATGTCCAAATTAATAACATTCATTATCAGGCTTGGAAGGAGCTCCGTAATAAGGGAGAGGTCGCAGGACAGTTGACTAAGATTGTTCAGGGCCCTACAGAGCCATTTTCTGATTTTTCAGCTAGAATGCTGGATGTGGCAGAAAAGACAATTGGCCTTGCTGACCACACCATGCCGTTTATACAACAGCTAATATTTGAACAGGCCACTAAGGAGTGCAAAAAGGCTATACAATCAGTAAGAAGGGGAACATTGGATGACTGGCTCAAAGCCTGTCGAGAGATAGGGGGTCCTCTGTCTAATGCAGGATTAGCGGCAGCGGTCATAGCTGCCGCTAAGGCTCAACGGACAGGGAATCAAAAGGGCTGTTTCTGATGTGGTCAATTGGGACATTTTAAACGCCAATGTCCTCAGGCGGATGGCCCAGCCCCTGTCCGAGATGCGGGACCGGCACAGCGCCCCCCTGGGACTTGTCCTAGATGTAAGAAGGGAAAACACTGGGCTAATGAATGTAGATCTGTGAGGGATATTAATGGTCTGCCCCTCCCCCCTCTTTCACGTAATCAGGACCAAAAAAACGGGGGGAAGGGCCCACGTCCCCAGGGCCCACAAATCTATGGGGCAATGCAGACACCTCAGGTCCCGGTGACTGTGGCGCCAGGTCCCCCGCTGCCTCAGCCCGGAAAGCAACATCGGGCTCCGCAGGCCTGGACCTCTGTGCCGCCTCCGGACTGGTCCTAACCCCGGAAATGGGCGTCCAAATTTTGGACACGGATGTGTCTGGCCCGTTACGGAGGGACACGGTTGGACTTCTCTTGGGGCGATCCTCTTCTACTCTAAAAGGTCTCTTGGTTCTTCCTGGAGTAATTGATCCGGATTTTACAGGTGTCATTAAGCTCCTTTGTCACTCCCCATTTGGGGCGGTGTCTATAGCCCCTGGGGACCGTATTGCCCAATTGCTGATTTTGCCTTCTAACCATTCTCTATTTCCTGCACTAGATAAGGAAAGGGGTGACAAGAGCCTTGGGTCTACCGGTGTGGACTTGACCTGCTTGTCGTTGGAGTTGGATCAAAGACCCCTTCTGCGCCTGACCATAGAAGGAAGAGAATTCTCAGGACTGGTGGACACTGGGGCAGATAAAAGTATAATAAAATTGGATTCTTGGCCAAAAGCCTGGCCCTTGCAGAGATCAGCTCAGATCTTGCAAGGCTTAGGGTTTGCTAAAACACCACATATGAGTGCAAAGGAGTTAACATGGACCACTACAGAGGGTCAAAAGGGAAAAATCCAACCTTTTGTGTTGGATGTTCCCATTAATTTATGGGGAAGAGATATTCAGACCCAGATGAATCTCCGCTTGACCAATGATTATTCAGAAGCTAGTAAAAACATGATGAAAATTCAGGGCTTTGTTCCAGGCTCAGGTCTAGGGAAGCACCTTCAAGGGCGACCTCAGCCCATCATCCCGGAGGAGAAGTTGGATCGCTTTGGGTTGGGTTTTTCTTAGGGACCACTGAAAATTCTGCTTCCAATTTTGAACAGGTGCCCATACCCTGGATGACTCATAAGCCAGTGTGGGTTCCTCAGTGGCCCCTCTCACAGGAAAAACTGGAAGCAGCCCAGAGGTTAATTGAGGAACAATTGCAGTTAGGCCACCTGGAGCCCTCTATTTCCCCTTGGAACACACCTATATTTGTGATCAAAAAGTCCTCTGGAAAGTGGCGATTATTACATGATTTGAGGGCTGTCAATGCTCAAATGCAGGTCTTGGGCCCAGTTCAGAGGGGCCTGCCAGCGCTTTCTGCTCTCCCCAGGGAGTGGCCAGTGATGGTTTTAGATATTAAAGACTGTTTTTTCTCCATACCCCTTTGCCCTCAGGACAGAGAGCGTTTTGCTTTCACATTACCAGCTGTAAATCATGAGAAGCCTGATGCCCGCTTTCAGTGGCGTGTGTTGCCACAAGGGATGTCCAACAGTCCCACTATGTGCCAGCTTTATGTAGACTCAGTGTTATTTGTAGTAAGACAACAGTTCCCCTCTTTATGTATGATCCACTATATGGATGATATCCTACTCACAGCCCCTACCTTAGATGTTTTGCATGTCTCCTTTCAGGAGGTCGTCAAGGCGTTGGAACATAAGGGTCTTTTTATTGCCCCAGAGAAGGTCCAGCAAACGGATTCAGTAAATTTCCTTGGGTCCGTCATTGGCCTTCAGTCTGTGAAACCTCAAAAAATTTGCATCCGTACCTCCCACTTGCATACATTAAATGATTTTCAAAAACTTTTGGGGGACATTAATTGGTTGCGAGGTTTTCTCCATGTCCCCCATGCAGATTTGTTACCATTGTTTTCCATTTTGGAGGGTGATCCTGAGATTACCTCTCCTCGTGTGCTCACTGAGCCAGCTCGTCAGGCCTTAAACAAGATAGAAAAGGCCCTTATGAAGGCACAGCTTAAACGCTTTGACCCTTCTAGTCCGCTTCTTCTTTGTATCCTAAAAACAAGGGATGTCCCCACGGGAGTGTTATGGCAGGACGGCCCTCTTTTGTGGATTCATGGACATTCCTTGGGAGCTCGCACCCTGCAGTACTTCCCACAGTTGGTTGCCCAACAGGCTTGTTTGGGTCTGAAATCGTGCCTAACTCATTTTGCAAAGTTGCCTGATAAGCTTATCATCCCCTATACTAAGGAACAAGTAGAGACTCTATCCGGTACGGTTGATGAATGGAGCATTCTTATGTGTGCTTTTCCAAATCCTATAGATAACCATTACCCAAAAAGCCCCATTCTGTCCTTCATGGAAAAAAATTTAGTCTATTTTCCCCGGGTCACATCAAAGGACCCTTTGCCCTCAGTCCCTGCCATTTTCACTGATGGTTCAAAAACAGGTCGCGGAGCTTATATGGTTCAGGGCTCAGAACCTGTGGTGAAGTTCTATAGGCCTGACTCTCCCCAAATTGTGGAATGCATGATTGTCTTGGAGGTGTTTCAGACCTTTGGTAGTCCCTTTAATTTGTTCACAGACTCACAGTATGTGGCTAATGCAGTTGTTGGACTGGAAATTGCTGCCTCTATTCGTTCTGCTAGTCCTGTCTCAAACATTCTTTCTCAAATTCAATCTCTCATTTGGCAACGCTCCTCCCCCTTCTATGTTACCCATGTTCGTGCTCACTCCTTGCTACCAGGACCTATATCTCAAGCAAATGACTTGGTAGACAAAGCCACGCGGATGACCATGTTAGCCATGAGTAGTCCTAAAGATATGGCCACCGAGTTCCATCGGCTGTATCATGTTCCTGCTAACACCTTAAGAAAGACCTTTGCCATTTCTAGGTCCGAGGCACGTGATATTGTTAAGGCTTGTCAATCCTGTGTCACTTTCCTGCCTTCTCCACATGTGGGTGTGAACCCACGGGGCCTAAGACCTGGTGATCTTTGGCAGATGGATGTTACTCATGTCTTGGAATTTGGCAAGCTTAAATACCTGCACGTCTCGGTGGATACTTGCTCAGGAATCATACATGCTTCTCCTCTTGCAGGGGAAAAGGTTACTCATGTAAAAACTCATTGTTTGGAAGCCTGGGCGTCTTGGGGAAAACCGCGACGCCTAAAGACTGACAATGGCCCTGCTTATGCTTCCTCTGGCTTTCGTGCCTTCTGTGCCCAGATGCAGGTTGCCCACACTACTGGCCTACCTTACAACCCACAAGGCCAAGGTATTGTGGAGAGAGCAAATAAAAGTTTAAAAGCTATCCTTTTTAAACAACGAAGGGGGATAGCGGAGAATGCAACCCCCAAGGAGAGAGTCTCTCTAGCACTCTATACCCTTAATTTTTTAGTTTTGGATGTTCATGATAGGTCTGCAGCAGACAGACATTGCCACCAGGGGGCACAAGCACATCCGGAACTGGTCATGTGGAAGGATGTGTTGGATAATAAATGGAAGGGACCGGATCCTGCTTTGGTAAGGTCCAGGGGAGCTGTTTGTGTCTTTCCACAGGACCAGGAATCGCCACATTGGGTCCCGGCCCGGCTAGTCAAGACGCTGACATCAACTCCAGAGGAGAGTCCAGGGGACGAGGATGGCCATCCAAGTACAAGTGCCAAAGATCCTGTGGATGCTGATCCTTATGTGCCTGGAGACCAGTAGAGGAGAATTGCGCTGGGGCATCCTGTCTGTTTTCCCCAAGCCCCTGCCCGTTCGCCACACGGCGAGAGTCTTTCCTCGGTTCTTCACCACTCAGAAAGGTCTCAATCTCCCTGCGGTTGTTAAAGACCTGACCCTTGCCCCCCTGGGGGAGGCTCGACACTTCGAGGAAAGTGGAAGTCTCTGCTTTACTCTCGCCCGTGAATGTGACTCTTGTATACAACTGGAGATGCAGGCATTTGCTTGGTTTAAGGGGGACAGGAAATGGGGCCCAGTATCTACCTCTCGGAATTCGTCCCACAAACTTTCTAGTCACCCCTTCTCAGAAGAGGCGATATGGTTCAATGGTACCTTTTTTCGTGGCCGGAGAGGTACTGTGACTCTGCCTCAACCACGCCTGGCACCTCACTGTGTGGGAACTTATGAAGGGGACCTTTGGCCATGGACGGAATGCCAGTCCAGTACTGTGGGCTGGGCAGATGTGGGACGGACCTTTACTTATTCCCCGAATATGAAAGGGCCTTTTTCTTTAGATTTTTCGTGGACGGAGGGACCATTTCTACAGGATGGTACTATGAACCCATTTTCAAAGTGGGTTCTGTGTGGGGTTAATGGTAGCTGCACAGATATGACACCCTTTGTTTTATTACGGGGGGGGGACAGTTGCCCGTAATAATGTGTCTGGAGTGATCCATGAGCTAGAAACGAGCGGATTAATAGTTGATTTCTTAGATAGGACAGTCCCTGGATGGCAATTTGAGAGAGTGTTTGGGGGTGTCACCCGGATAGGAAAATACTTAGGAAAAAATGCCTCTTATGTCCCCACCCCGGTGTGTGTCCATCCACCATTCCTGTTTGTCCTTAGTAACTTTTCTTTCAGCAATTGTTCTAATGCTTCTTGTCGTTTGTCCCAATGTTGGGACGCAACACTCTATCACAGAGCCATGGTACTTAGGGTCCCCCGTTGGGTCCCCGTGCCTGTAGAGGCCCCTAGTACATTATCTTTGTTCAGGCATAAGAGAGATTTTGGAATTACGGCCGCTGTTATTGCTGCGGTGGCGGCTGCTGCTGCCGCAGCTACAGCCGCAGGTGTAGCCATGGCTTCTTCAGTTCAAACCACCTCTACCTTAAATACCTTGGCTTCTTCCACAGCTGCCGCCTTAGACACACAATCAAATTTAAATTCCCAACTCAAAGGTGGCATTATGATCCTAAATCAAAGGGTGGACCTAGTTCAGGAGCAAATTGATGTTCTTTGGCAAATCGCTCAGTTGGGATGTGAATGGAAATTTAATGCCTTATGTATCACTAGTGTTCAATATGAAAACTTTACAAGAGCAGCAAATCTGTCAAAGCAACTGTCCTTGTACTTGGCAGGGAATTGGTCCCTAGATTTTGATGCGGAATTGGAAGAACTAAGACAAGCTATTGTTATGATCAATTCCACGCGAGTGGACCTTAGCCTGGCTGAGGGTTTTACCTCTTGGCTTTCCTGCAGGGAGCCACATCTAGTCGCCATCACTAGATGGCGCTGGCACTGCAGGAAGCCACATCTAAGTCGCCATTACAAGATGGCGCTAACCTCGTGGTGTTCAACTTCATATACGGCAGTGCCTTGGCGCCAACCGTGTTCAAGGTACGCGCATGCGCTTGACGCAACCTGTCCTGAGCCTATCCCGTGGCGCCTGGTGGTGGCAAGCGGGTAGCAGCCAATCAGTAGGTGCCTCAGTGCCTATCCCCCTATAAAAGTAGCTGCACATCCCGCCCCCGGGTCCTTCCCCGTCAGCTCTCCTGTTAACCAAGAAGCTCTCCAATAAAGTGTGATCAAGAAGGATCCTCGTGTGGTGATTGTTCTTTTCCCGCTGGTCGGGGGGCTCGCCGCAAAGTGGTGCCGAAAACCCGGGAAGGACCAAAGGAGGATTCAGAACTTGACACACGGAGAGGCAGGCGCCGGTAAGTCATTCTGTCTTTTTCTGTGTCTCAGTCATGTCCGTGTCTGAGGGCCTCGCTGCTCTTGCTGTTTTCTGTTTGTTTTGTCTGGGTCTTTCTATTGTTTTGCGTTTGTTTCTATCTTGCCTAGTCTGCTGATAGCCTGGACCGGTTAAACCCGTGGTAGACAACGCGGCTCTGGTCCTTGGAGCCTCGAGTCAGATAAATCCTCGGTAGATAACGTGGGGCTGGCTGTTAGTTTCATTTCCAGCCTTCCAGCTCGTGATGGGAAATACATCGAGTGCCCGGTATTCTCCCATTGATTTTACTCAGCCTATAAAGGAAGTTTTGAAACAACGTGATCTAAAGATCTCTAATGCCACTATTAAAAAGATCGTTAAGGATATTGATGCTGCTGCTCCATGGTTTGCGGTGTCCGGAGATCTCTCATTGCCCTCATGGGAAAAGCTGGGTAAAGACCTTGAGGCGGCTAGGGAGGAGGGTCACTTAGGTCGAGGTACCCTCCCTTTCTGGAGGATGATACATTCTTGTTTACGTTCTGGAAGCCACCCGGACCCACTTCAGGAGGGCCGGAGACGGCTCAGACAACATCAGGATAGTTTGTCAGAATCTGATGCAAGTGGGGATAACAAACCCAGATTATATAAGGAAGTACAGGAAAAAAGGGCCAGTCATTTTCCGGGAGGAGTTCTCAATATGGCCAGTCATTTCAAGGAAAAGGTTCCCTGCCATGTAGAGGAGAAGGCACCCCGTTAGAAGAGAGTAATGAGGGCTCCGGCTGTATGCACAGGAGGGGTGAGGACTTCCCTAGGGCCCCGCCGCAGCAGGGGGCTGTGGGGTTATATCCTTCCCTACAGCCGCTGCGACACCTGAGTATACGAGATGATCACGGCAGTAGTTCTGCTTCTGATCAGGAGGGAGAGGAGGACTCCAGTGGGTCAGAGGGACAGGATTTAGAGGAGGCAGCTTTGCATCGTGCTCAGGATCCTCAGTTTGTGGGCGGGCGTGTCTGCCCTCCCGCGGTTAGGGGGAGGAGTGCCTTAAAAGAGGAAGTTGGTATTCGGAACCGAGCACCGCCTAGTGCTCTGCCACGCCCTCATGTTCCCCCCCCATGTCCCAGCCGAGGATCGCTGCCATTTTGTTAAGCCGCGGACATGGTCCCGCCTGGCCTCCGCTTTCCCGGTTTTTTTTGAATACCACTACCAATCAAAGAGATTGGGAGCCAATCCCCTATGCGGAGCTTAAGGATTTAGTTCAGGCCTGCAAGGATTTTGGACCCACTGCTGACTATTCTCTTATGCTGCTTCGCAGACTCACGCAGCGCACCCTTACTCCTGGTGATTGGTTAGAATTAGCCCGAGCTTGTCTAACGAGAGGGCAATATTTGGATTTCAGATCACTGATTTCTGATAAAGCCCAAGAACAAGCTAGGCAGAATATTAAGAAAGGGGAATGGGACTGGACTTCTGATATGCTTCTGGGGACTGGTCCTTATCTTACAGATCAGCTCAATTTCCATCCAGACGTGTATGTCCAAATTAATAACATTCATTATCAGGCTTGGAAGGAGCTCCGTAATAAGGGAGAGGTCGCAGGACAGTTGACTAAGATTGTTCAGGGCCCTACAGAGCCATTTTCTGATTTTTCAGCTAGAATGCTGGATGTGGCAGAAAAGACAATTGGCCTTGCTGACCACACCATGCCGTTTATACAACAGCTAATATTTGAACAGGCCACTAAGGAGTGCAAAAAGGCTATACAATCAGTAAGAAGGGGAACATTGGATGACTGGCTCAAAGCCTGTCGAGAGATAGGGGGTCCTCTGTCTAATGCAGGATTAGCGGCAGCGGTCATAGCTGCCGCTAAGGCTCAACGGACAGGGAATCAAAAGGGCTGTTTCTGATGTGGTCAATTGGGACATTTTAAACGCCAATGTCCTCAGGCGGATGGCCCAGCCCCTGTCCGAGATGCGGGACCGGCACAGCGCCCCCCTGGGACTTGTCCTAGATGTAAGAAGGGAAAACACTGGGCTAATGAATGTAGATCTGTGAGGGATATTAATGGTCTGCCCCTCCCCCCTCTTTCACGTAATCAGGACCAAAAAAACGGGGGGAAGGGCCCACGTCCCCAGGGCCCACAAATCTATGGGGCAATGCAGACACCTCAGGTCCCGGTGACTGTGGCGCCAGGTCCCCCGCTGCCTCAGCCCGGAAAGCAACATCGGGCTCCGCAGGCCTGGACCTCTGTGCCGCCTCCGGACTGGTCCTAACCCCGGAAATGGGCGTCCAAATTTTGGACACGGATGTGTCTGGCCCGTTACGGAGGGACACGGTTGGACTTCTCTTGGGGCGATCCTCTTCTACTCTAAAAGGTCTCTTGGTTCTTCCTGGAGTAATTGATCCGGATTTTACAGGTGTCATTAAGCTCCTTTGTCACTCCCCATTTGGGGCGGTGTCTATAGCCCCTGGGGACCGTATTGCCCAATTGCTGATTTTGCCTTCTAACCATTCTCTATTTCCTGCACTAGATAAGGAAAGGGGTGACAAGAGCCTTGGGTCTACCGGTGTGGACTTGACCTGCTTGTCGTTGGAGTTGGATCAAAGACCCCTTCTGCGCCTGACCATAGAAGGAAGAGAATTCTCAGGACTGGTGGACACTGGGGCAGATAAAAGTATAATAAAATTGGATTCTTGGCCAAAAGCCTGGCCCTTGCAGAGATCAGCTCAGATCTTGCAAGGCTTAGGGTTTGCTAAAACACCACATATGAGTGCAAAGGAGTTAACATGGACCACTACAGAGGGTCAAAAGGGAAAAATCCAACCTTTTGTGTTGGATGTTCCCATTAATTTATGGGGAAGAGATATTCAGACCCAGATGAATCTCCGCTTGACCAATGATTATTCAGAAGCTAGTAAAAACATGATGAAAATTCAGGGCTTTGTTCCAGGCTCAGGTCTAGGGAAGCACCTTCAAGGGCGACCTCAGCCCATCATCCCGGAGGAGAAGTTGGATCGCTTTGGGTTGGGTTTTTCTTAGGGACCACTGAAAATTCTGCTTCCAATTTTGAACAGGTGCCCATACCCTGGATGACTCATAAGCCAGTGTGGGTTCCTCAGTGGCCCCTCTCACAGGAAAAACTGGAAGCAGCCCAGAGGTTAATTGAGGAACAATTGCAGTTAGGCCACCTGGAGCCCTCTATTTCCCCTTGGAACACACCTATATTTGTGATCAAAAAGTCCTCTGGAAAGTGGCGATTATTACATGATTTGAGGGCTGTCAATGCTCAAATGCAGGTCTTGGGCCCAGTTCAGAGGGGCCTGCCAGCGCTTTCTGCTCTCCCCAGGGAGTGGCCAGTGATGGTTTTAGATATTAAAGACTGTTTTTTCTCCATACCCCTTTGCCCTCAGGACAGAGAGCGTTTTGCTTTCACATTACCAGCTGTAAATCATGAGAAGCCTGATGCCCGCTTTCAGTGGCGTGTGTTGCCACAAGGGATGTCCAACAGTCCCACTATGTGCCAGCTTTATGTAGACTCAGTGTTATTTGTAGTAAGACAACAGTTCCCCTCTTTATGTATGATCCACTATATGGATGATATCCTACTCACAGCCCCTACCTTAGATGTTTTGCATGTCTCCTTTCAGGAGGTCGTCAAGGCGTTGGAACATAAGGGTCTTTTTATTGCCCCAGAGAAGGTCCAGCAAACGGATTCAGTAAATTTCCTTGGGTCCGTCATTGGCCTTCAGTCTGTGAAACCTCAAAAAATTTGCATCCGTACCTCCCACTTGCATACATTAAATGATTTTCAAAAACTTTTGGGGGACATTAATTGGTTGCGAGGTTTTCTCCATGTCCCCCATGCAGATTTGTTACCATTGTTTTCCATTTTGGAGGGTGATCCTGAGATTACCTCTCCTCGTGTGCTCACTGAGCCAGCTCGTCAGGCCTTAAACAAGATAGAAAAGGCCCTTATGAAGGCACAGCTTAAACGCTTTGACCCTTCTAGTCCGCTTCTTCTTTGTATCCTAAAAACAAGGGATGTCCCCACGGGAGTGTTATGGCAGGACGGCCCTCTTTTGTGGATTCATGGACATTCCTTGGGAGCTCGCACCCTGCAGTACTTCCCACAGTTGGTTGCCCAACAGGCTTGTTTGGGTCTGAAATCGTGCCTAACTCATTTTGCAAAGTTGCCTGATAAGCTTATCATCCCCTATACTAAGGAACAAGTAGAGACTCTATCCGGTACGGTTGATGAATGGAGCATTCTTATGTGTGCTTTTCCAAATCCTATAGATAACCATTACCCAAAAAGCCCCATTCTGTCCTTCATGGAAAAAAATTTAGTCTATTTTCCCCGGGTCACATCAAAGGACCCTTTGCCCTCAGTCCCTGCCATTTTCACTGATGGTTCAAAAACAGGTCGCGGAGCTTATATGGTTCAGGGCTCAGAACCTGTGGTGAAGTTCTATAGGCCTGACTCTCCCCAAATTGTGGAATGCATGATTGTCTTGGAGGTGTTTCAGACCTTTGGTAGTCCCTTTAATTTGTTCACAGACTCACAGTATGTGGCTAATGCAGTTGTTGGACTGGAAATTGCTGCCTCTATTCGTTCTGCTAGTCCTGTCTCAAACATTCTTTCTCAAATTCAATCTCTCATTTGGCAACGCTCCTCCCCCTTCTATGTTACCCATGTTCGTGCTCACTCCTTGCTACCAGGACCTATATCTCAAGCAAATGACTTGGTAGACAAAGCCACGCGGATGACCATGTTAGCCATGAGTAGTCCTAAAGATATGGCCACCGAGTTCCATCGGCTGTATCATGTTCCTGCTAACACCTTAAGAAAGACCTTTGCCATTTCTAGGTCCGAGGCACGTGATATTGTTAAGGCTTGTCAATCCTGTGTCACTTTCCTGCCTTCTCCACATGTGGGTGTGAACCCACGGGGCCTAAGACCTGGTGATCTTTGGCAGATGGATGTTACTCATGTCTTGGAATTTGGCAAGCTTAAATACCTGCACGTCTCGGTGGATACTTGCTCAGGAATCATACATGCTTCTCCTCTTGCAGGGGAAAAGGTTACTCATGTAAAAACTCATTGTTTGGAAGCCTGGGCGTCTTGGGGAAAACCGCGACGCCTAAAGACTGACAATGGCCCTGCTTATGCTTCCTCTGGCTTTCGTGCCTTCTGTGCCCAGATGCAGGTTGCCCACACTACTGGCCTACCTTACAACCCACAAGGCCAAGGTATTGTGGAGAGAGCAAATAAAAGTTTAAAAGCTATCCTTTTTAAACAACGAAGGGGGATAGCGGAGAATGCAACCCCCAAGGAGAGAGTCTCTCTAGCACTCTATACCCTTAATTTTTTAGTTTTGGATGTTCATGATAGGTCTGCAGCAGACAGACATTGCCACCAGGGGGCACAAGCACATCCGGAACTGGTCATGTGGAAGGATGTGTTGGATAATAAATGGAAGGGACCGGATCCTGCTTTGGTAAGGTCCAGGGGAGCTGTTTGTGTCTTTCCACAGGACCAGGAATCGCCACATTGGGTCCCGGCCCGGCTAGTCAAGACGCTGACATCAACTCCAGAGGAGAGTCCAGGGGACGAGGATGGCCATCCAAGTACAAGTGCCAAAGATCCTGTGGATGCTGATCCTTATGTGCCTGGAGACCAGTAGAGGAGAATTGCGCTGGGGCATCCTGTCTGTTTTCCCCAAGCCCCTGCCCGTTCGCCACACGGCGAGAGTCTTTCCTCGGTTCTTCACCACTCAGAAAGGTCTCAATCTCCCTGCGGTTGTTAAAGACCTGACCCTTGCCCCCCTGGGGGAGGCTCGACACTTCGAGGAAAGTGGAAGTCTCTGCTTTACTCTCGCCCGTGAATGTGACTCTTGTATACAACTGGAGATGCAGGCATTTGCTTGGTTTAAGGGGGACAGGAAATGGGGCCCAGTATCTACCTCTCGGAATTCGTCCCACAAACTTTCTAGTCACCCCTTCTCAGAAGAGGCGATATGGTTCAATGGTACCTTTTTTCGTGGCCGGAGAGGTACTGTGACTCTGCCTCAACCACGCCTGGCACCTCACTGTGTGGGAACTTATGAAGGGGACCTTTGGCCATGGACGGAATGCCAGTCCAGTACTGTGGGCTGGGCAGATGTGGGACGGACCTTTACTTATTCCCCGAATATGAAAGGGCCTTTTTCTTTAGATTTTTCGTGGACGGAGGGACCATTTCTACAGGATGGTACTATGAACCCATTTTCAAAGTGGGTTCTGTGTGGGGTTAATGGTAGCTGCACAGATATGACACCCTTTGTTTTATTACGGGGGGGGGACAGTTGCCCGTAATAATGTGTCTGGAGTGATCCATGAGCTAGAAACGAGCGGATTAATAGTTGATTTCTTAGATAGGACAGTCCCTGGATGGCAATTTGAGAGAGTGTTTGGGGGTGTCACCCGGATAGGAAAATACTTAGGAAAAAATGCCTCTTATGTCCCCACCCCGGTGTGTGTCCATCCACCATTCCTGTTTGTCCTTAGTAACTTTTCTTTCAGCAATTGTTCTAATGCTTCTTGTCGTTTGTCCCAATGTTGGGACGCAACACTCTATCACAGAGCCATGGTACTTAGGGTCCCCCGTTGGGTCCCCGTGCCTGTAGAGGCCCCTAGTACATTATCTTTGTTCAGGCATAAGAGAGATTTTGGAATTACGGCCGCTGTTATTGCTGCGGTGGCGGCTGCTGCTGCCGCAGCTACAGCCGCAGGTGTAGCCATGGCTTCTTCAGTTCAAACCACCTCTACCTTAAATACCTTGGCTTCTTCCACAGCTGCCGCCTTAGACACACAATCAAATTTAAATTCCCAACTCAAAGGTGGCATTATGATCCTAAATCAAAGGGTGGACCTAGTTCAGGAGCAAATTGATGTTCTTTGGCAAATCGCTCAGTTGGGATGTGAATGGAAATTTAATGCCTTATGTATCACTAGTGTTCAATATGAAAACTTTACAAGAGCAGCAAATCTGTCAAAGCAACTGTCCTTGTACTTGGCAGGGAATTGGTCCCTAGATTTTGATGCGGAATTGGAAGAACTAAGACAAGCTATTGTTATGATCAATTCCACGCGAGTGGACCTTAGCCTGGCTGAGGGTTTTACCTCTTGGCTTTCCTCTGCCTTTTCCTTCTTCAAGGAGTGGGTAGGGGTAGGGATGTTTGTAGTTTGCTGCCTTGGAGGCTGTGCGCTGTGCCTCTGGTTGATTTGTCGCCTGCAAGCCCAGACCAGGCGGGACAAGGTAGTTATTTCTCAAGCACTTGCCGCTTTGGAGTGTGGATCCTCCCCCCAGATTTGGCTGTCGGCCCTGAAAAACACCTAGTTTTTCCCTGGCCCCTGCCCCCTTAGGGCCTGAGGTGCCCGTTACACTAGGATGAACAGAAGGTTGGTGTTGGGGACACGACATTTATTGGCGCTCAGGCTGTGAGACAAAGTACTGCACATGAGGTATGCTCTTAGCAGCCTCATGGAGGGCATGTTTGATTGCATATGGGTTGGTACCGACATCCCATCTCTGAGAAAAGGTACCGGACAGGTGAGGCACCAGCCTGGCTGGCCACTTGGCCTGGGGTCTTCACAATGTCCTTTTGTTTATCAGAGATCAAACCTCTACCTTCACCTGCTGCGCTTTATAATAGAAAGGGGGAACTGCAGGGAGCCACATCTAGTCGCCATCACTAGATGGCGCTGGCACTGCAGGAAGCCACATCTAAGTCGCCATTACAAGATGGCGCTAACCTCGTGGTGTTCAACTTCATATACGGCAGTGCCTTGGCGCCAACCGTGTTCAAGGTACGCGCATGCGCTTGACGCAACCTGTCCTGAGCCTATCCCGTGGCGCCTGGTGGTGGCAAGCGGGTAGCAGCCAATCAGTAGGTGCCTCAGTGCCTATCCCCCTATAAAAGTAGCTGCACATCCCGCCCCCGGGTCCTTCCCCGTCAGCTCTCCTGTTAACCAAGAAGCTCTCCAATAAAGTGTGATCAAGAAGGATCCTCGTGTGGTGATTGTTCTTTTCCCGCTGGTCGGGGGGCTCGCCGCAGTATCCCACAATCCCTCATATCTCCATGTACATCCTTAAAAACATGCATTCGATCATCCATACATATACCTGTCCACCTAACTAAACTTTTATGAATGACAAAATTGTACCCTTTATTAGGTGCTATAAGTAAAATGATATATAGTACAACCTCATAGTTGCCTGCACAGCACTGGGTTCATCAGCATGTTGTCCTATAAAAATGATGAAATCAAAATAGAAGAGATTAGTTGGGAAGAATAAAGGATTAAGTGGCAGAAAGATAGAGGACGGGGGGACAAAAGAAAGTAATGGAAAAAGTGACTATGTTCCAAATATATTATAAACATGCAAGAGACTTATCAATAAAAAGTTAAAAATGATTGATAGTATATTTGTTCCACACATGAAGTTCATATGTGCTTGGAAGACATAGGCTTTTAAAAGTGACTTGTTGAATATACTTATTGAAGAGCTAAGTCTAGAGCCCCACTATAGCTGTGGGTTAGCAACAGGTTCCAGTGGAAGTGGTGTGTTAAAGCTTGAGGAAAAATGAGGTTCTCTAGCATAAGACACATCACTGTTCACTTAATGTGTGTAAATTAATGATACTGTCTTGCACTATTTTATTATATTATTTCAAAACCACAGAAACAGGGCTGGAAAGGTGGCTTAGTGGTTAAGGTGCCTGCCTCTACACCACAGATCCCACATAAGGCATATGCACAAGGTGACACATGCACAATGTTGCACATGAACACAAGGTGGCATATGTGTCTGGAATTCGATTATAGTGGTTGGAGGCTCTGGCATGCCAATTCTCTTTCTGTCTCCCTCTCTCTGTCTCTCATAAAAAAGGCCAGTCTATTGGGCTTGCCTAAAAAAAATCTTGTAAAGCAAATTTTAGCAATCTCATTTTGCTTCAAGCATTTGCTTGTGCTAATCCCTAGTAATTAGCAGAAGACTATCTTAAATTTATATCAAAGTAGCTTCCCAGTCATGCTCTCTTGATTATATCAAATATCCCTGAAGATAAGCAGCAGAAAAAATTGTATCCAAGCAGAAAATAAGAGAATATGCACAAACAGGTTTAAAAAGTCAGAATTTATCGAAGATATTTGGCATGTTGTAGGCAATGATTGGGAAGCAGTGGAAAATTAGGTTCCTGAGTAGGGTGCACCTTAGTTATGAAAAATAATACTTGCTAGATAAATTGGTATTTAGTGTGGAGCTTGAATTTACACTTTTAGAGTTTTAAGCAACAGATCAGGACATGCCTTCAGTATTTTCCCCATCTGGAAGCTATACAGACACTGCAAGAACACTTCCAGGTCAATGTACTTGTCTAGATGTATAATGATGAAGGCAGCACAGATCTTAAGAGTGTTTCTTAAATTCCTATTCTGAGGGTTTGTGTAAGATGAAGACAACTTATGACTGTGGAAAGTCAATAATATAAATTTTAATCTTCTGGAAAAATATGGATTTCTTATTGTGGTTGGTATGACTAGGCTGCGAATATATCCACCTTTTTATTTCAGAACTCATTAATGTGTTACATGATATAAACAAAGGAATTTTGAAAATCTGAGACGGATAAATAATCGTGCATTGTACAGATGGGACCTTCTTAGTCACAGGGGTCCTTTGTACCAATAGATGCTTTTCAGCTGCGGTTGGAGAGATGTATTGTTGAGAAGGATTCTGGTAGTCATTGCTGGACTTACAGGAAGGAAGCCTCAAGACTAGGAAACTGGTGGCCAGTACAAGCTGACAAGAGTTCTGTCATTTAAAAGAAGCAAGCAAATGATCAATGAAACACATTTTTCTCTTGAACCCTGCAAAGAATGCAAGCACACCCATGCCATCCTCTCAGCACAGTGTTGTAGTGTTTGTCTTCTGACATAGAGAGGTTGTGATGTAATATCTTTTTGCTTTAAAATAATATGCTTATGGCAAATTGGTGTTATACAAACTAATATACTTGTTCCTTTAACTTTTTTAAAAAAAATATGTTACTCTCAGAGCTGAGAAGAAGCAACAGTATTCCTAAGAAAGCAGAATATTTTCACAGAAGCTCAGTGAAACCAAAGGGGAATATAGAGAAACTCAGAAGTAATGAAACAGAACTCGAGTGTCTATGAGCTCCACCCTTCAGGAAACCAGAGGAGGATCCATGCTTTGTTCTACAAGTTTCATAATTTCTCTTCTGTCTGTTTATTGTGTTAGAACTTGTTTGTTTATGATACGTGTTCAACAGTGACACCCTGAAATACATAAAGTGGTCACCTTCATGGAAATCTATGGTGACTTCATGCCTAGTTTTATGTTGGACCAAACAGATGATGTCAGCAGCTGCCAGAGATGAGAAAGCAGCTGCATCCTTGCACCTTTGCTAAGGTAGTCTGCAGAGCTTGTGAGTTACTCTAGGTTTCAGAAGAGGGATTGGGAGTGTCAACAACAGAAAGGCTTATTTTCCTTGGTGCTCCATTCACTCACTACCCTTCTCCATAAATACTTAGAGGGCTTCCCCAAATGGTGAGTGCCTGCAATTCCTTACAGAGCTGGTGTCTCCTGGAAGTGTATAACTAGCTCTCACAGTAGGGACAATATGGGGAAAGTCTTTCCATGTAATTGTTCATGTGTGCTCTTTGGAAGTGCATGTGAGTTGTGCAGACGTAGTCTATGACAGTATGTGTTAAAATTAATGATGAGAAACTTATAGCATGTGGAAAACTGTTAAGGCAAATGATAAGAAGTAGACCTATTTGTTTATACCTCATTTTAATAGCAACTTATCTTTATTATATTTTTTAAAACAATCATTGTATGAAAAAGAAAACTGGGGCTGGAGGAATGGCTTAGCAGTTAAGGCGTTTGCCTGCAAAGCCAAAGGAGCCAGGTCCAATTCCCCAGGGCCCACATAAGCCAGATGCACAAGGTGTCTGCAGTTTGTTTGCAGTGGCTGAAGGCCCTGCCATGCCCATTCTTTCTCTCTCTCTTTGACTCTCTCAAATAAATAAATAAATAATTTAAAAAACAAGAAAAAGAAAACTGTAGATCATTAGAAAAGCACTGGTTTAGCATTGAAAATATGACCAATACTAAGTTTGGTAAAAAGGAAGGAAGGGCAAGAGAGAGGGAAGGAAGGAAGGCAAAAGGGAGAAGGGGAGAGGGAACTAGTGATGGGAGGAAGAAAAGGAATAAAGAAATGCTAGGGTTTTTTCATTTCATTAAAAAATATTTTATTTATTTAAGAGAGAGGGAAAGGGAGAAAAAGGCAGATAGAGAAGAGAGAATGGGTATATCAGGACCTGTAGCCACCACAAACAAATTCCAGATGCATGTCCTACCTTGTGCTTCAAGCTTTATGTGGGTACTGTGGAATTGAACCTAGGTTGTTGGCTTTGTTGGCAAGTGCCTTAACGACTGAGCAATCTCTCTTGCCCTCATTTCAATTATTTTCACTTTAGCCTGAACTTTTTTTTGTTGTTGTTTTCACAAGACCTTATTATGTAAAATATAAGGACTTTTTAAATAAAGAAGCAAATACTGTCCTTTGTCTATAAATTTTCCTTCTTTTTCTCATTCTGTTTGCCCTTTTCTTTAAGGAAACTTTCATATGTAGAAAAAATGTGCATCTTGTCATCTCATCAATAAAAGGCTTTTAAAATATTTTTATTGAGAATTTTAATACCTGTACGGTGGTTTGAAGGTATTCCTGTCCAATTACATGCTTTTGTCTTCTTCCCCCACCCCTATTGCATTGTGGACACTTCTCTTTCTGAGTAGTGTTTCTTCAGTTTTGATGTCTCATTCTTTTTGTAAGGAAGGATTTTTAAGTTCTTCTGAACTGTTGAAGCCATAGCCCACACTGGCTAAGCACGTCCTCTCGGAGCTCCTGCTACTTTTCCTGGCACATGTATAGCTCTGGTTTCTGAATTCCTTTTTCCTTTACACCAAGCTGTTCTCCGATAAGGTGCATCTGGGGAAATCCATCACTCATTGGACCAGGCAGGGCTTCACATCAGTTAAGTTAATTGACAAAAGGCTTAATATATTTCTTAATTATGTCTGCAAAGTCATTACTGAAGACTCTCCAAAATCATGGGAAAATGTTATGTTCTGATTAACTCATTCTGAGAATGGCTCAATGAAAGCACAACACATGCTACATTAGGAGTATAGAAAGTGGCAAGGACAACTCGGAGAGCCTCACAGAGAGTAAAGAGAAATTGGGGAACAAGGCATGACTATACCCCCAGCCCTGGTTTATGTAGCTTCTTCTTCCTTAGCTGTTTTTATTGTGAATATCTTATGGGACTTTGGCTAAAGAAATGTTGACTATTCCCTTCAAAATGGCTATGAAAGTTTAACCTTATAAGCAGATGTCTGATATTATTGGTATTGGGATATGGCCAGTGGGTTGTGTTCAGCTAAGGATTATGTGAGTATGATGGCTTTTTCACTAATACTTCAATCTTCGTTTTGTTTGGATATAATCTTGTTAATGATATTTTATGTATTCCTAGAAGTAAAGACATAAAAGTGACTTTGGGGATGAGCTGGCATGTTCATTATGTAGTGTATGAATGGCTGAGATTCAATGAAATTAAGTGACTTCTCAAGTCAATTTGTTTATCCAAGCTAGCACCAAGTATGAAAGGTTTTATGTTCTGTGGCCTTGAAATTATGAAAAGTAAGGAATAAATATTTTGAAAGAGGCTTCTTAAATGACACTTCACTTTTTACTAAAGATTAAAAATGAAGTATTCTAAATTCTGTAACTTAAAGGCAAGCATTCTTGATGATTTTTTACTGTATTTACACAGATTTTTTTCCACTAAAACTATGATCTTATGTCATAGCCAGCTTGCTATGTTCCTATCACATTCAACATTAATATGCCTAAAGTTTTCTCTGCAATTACAAGTTCTCTGGGCTATGCTTTTTGACTAAAATAATATTCTGTGTTGGCTTGGTCCAATGGCTATAAACATCTTTTGTTGTTAGTGAAAGCAAGGACAGTTGATTTTTATATTATTTTAAACCAATTTGTTTCTTTTCCTTTTTCAAATCTCCCTAGTTTTGATTGCATTTTTATTTCTTAGCACATTTATAATGTTTTATACATATAAAAGACACAGTTTTTCTTTTCACTTACCTTCATAGAATGTTAGGACATCTTGACTTCAAAGTTTCAGAATCATCATTATAAATTTTAACTTTTACTTTGACCTGTATTATAGGTTAAGGAACTTGCCCAATATGGCACAGCTATGAGACATAATTGTTATGGAAAAGCAGGCTTTTTAAGTATGATACCACACCACTTTTCTTTAGAGCTGAGATACAAAAGTTTAGCTTATATTCAAATTGCTAAATAGTAGAGAGTTCTTCCAAGAAGTAATGACTAATCACCATTCCATAACTTTTACTTTTTATGCAGTTCTCTTTGACACATGAAACTGAAAATATTCCACACAGTTCAGTTGTGCCATTGACATTCAGTTACTAATTCTTAGGGCTTTAAAATTTGACTCACAGGGCATCTGATGATCAGTGAGCATGGATGGAGTATAACTCATTCAAGGTATAGCACTGGTCTAGTATGTATGAGACCCTGGGTTCATTCTTTAGCACTTAGCACCAAAAAAGATTAGTGAACAACTAACCATATTTATTGTGGTTGTTCATGCTGTTGCTGATAACTGGACACTCTTCTAGAAAGATTTCACAGATTTGTGCACTTAATGTTTGTCTCATCTTCGGCTATAGGATCACTGTCCAGCTGAAGAATACAGAGAGATATACTTGGAAAAGAATAGCACCATTCTGCTCATGGCTATTTTAAATTTCAGTCTCTGTGATTCTTCTCAGCTTGATATGTAGCAATTTTAGAGAATTAGTTTTAAAGTAATATTTAATGGACAGTTGTTTAACTTGAACGTTTAATTTTTCTTATATTTTTATGTCATTAGGTTTTTTTTTGTAGAAAATGGGGGCATATTCATATTTTAAGACATAACATCTTAGGAAATATAATATGTACTAGCTTTCTACTAATTGGAAACAACATAAATATTGAAGTCATTATTTTATGTGTGTGTAGGATACGTGTGGTTTGTATGCACATGTAGTAAATGCAGGTGTGTGCCTTGTGCATGTCAGGTGTCTGCCTCTATCATTCTTCTGCCTTGTTTCCCTGAGACTGAGTCTCTCACTTAATCTGGAGCTCCTGGTTTTTCAGTTAGACTGGATGACTAGAGAGCTCAGTGATCTTGCCTCAGCTCTTTCAGCCCAGGAATTACAGTGCAGCCATAACCTAGCTTTTCATGAGGGTGCTAGAGATTGGTCTCAGGTTCTCTCGCTTACATTGCAAATGATCTTACCCACTGAGACATCTTTCTAGTCCTAAATTCATTCTTACATGCAATTTCTATCTCAGATAATATCTTATGTTAAATGGTGAGATTTGAATACTAAACTCCCATTAGGTGATTACCAAATAAATGCCTGTAAGTGTATTTCTATTCTCCTATATTCATTTTTAAATACTTTTTGTCAAGTTATCTTTAACTTCAAATTCATGAAAATATTTACATAGTCTGTCATTCACAACCCTTTTTAGATTTATCTTTGATTAAATTCCTTCCTTTGGGAACTGGTCATACCTTTTTGCAGTAATTGAACATTTTTGCAGTATCCTGCATTTGACTAATTTATCTTCTGTATTATCTTATTATGGTGTCTGAAGAAAATTAAGTAGGGAAAAATAAGACAAGAATTCCAAGATCTCCCAGATGTTTGGAAGTGGCTGGCATTCAAGCTAGGCATTTCGTGGGCTGGTGAGCTCTTTGTTAATTGTGTGAGATATTTGCCTTTTACAGGAAAATGGAGTTACCATATAGATGAAGATGATGTCTTGTCTGTCTGAGTTGCACATTGTAAGGATATTTCTTGGAAAACATGTTAGTTTCAGAAGAGGTAGATGTTGAGCATCTATCTCTTCAGTGATCATAGAAAAGTGCTGATGAAAAGACGTGCTGGAAAATGTTGATAAAATCTTTGTATTTCATAATTATGACCCTTGAAAACTTAGTAGAAAGGATTTGCATTATCATTATTCAATGCATGGAGCCCCACATAACCCCCTAGATACACAGAGGGAAAATGATGCTGTTTGCTTTCAAAGATGCTGGGAAATAATTGTTCAGTGGAAAGTTTTCTGGAACTCTCTGCTGGCCATTGCTAGATCTCCCTTTAACTCCAATGTTTGAAAGAAGATAGAAAGTAAACAGATGCAGACCTGATGACTTATATTTTAACAGAGTAACAGAAAAGGTTTGAGAAGCCACAAGTTCAATCAAAGTCATCTGGATGAAACACAAAGGAGGAAGCGTTACTGGAATGCAAGGAAGTAGAAGAATTGTATATACTCATTTGCCTAAGTGCTTGTGCAGCTAGTTATTAATCAGCTCTCCCAACCCTTCCCAGTTAAAAATAAGAGTATAGTGTGTCTGTGGTTCTCTAGTACATAAGTACATGAACAAGAGGTGTAGGTGTTGTGGTTCCAGAGACATTATTCTGGTTTATCCTCATAGTAGCACTGGATATATCAAGTTATTTTGTCTTAATGTTATGAACTGTTTGTTAATCAAAGTAACTCTTAGGCTCTAATTCTCAGCTTATCTCTCCAACAGACATAAAGGAAAAAAAAAGGCAAATAAAATATGCTTTTTAATGTAGATTTTTCTAAAACTGGAAAACCAGCTTATTTTTGTCTTCTGGGCACTTCTTATTTTCTTTGTTATAAGTGAATAAATTGCCCATTATTAACACTAATAAATTAATAAACTACTATTTATATATAGCCATCCCATGTGGTTTGGGTCTGACAATGAATTTAGTACATCTGTGAAATCCTGATTTCCTCTGGCCAACTTGATTATTTGAGAACTTGGAAACCTGAGTAGGAAATAGGACACTACAAAAATCAGACAATATCCCTGCTTTGGGAGTTTGGGAATTTTTCTAATTTCAACATTGCTTCAGAGGGTCACAGAATTCACAGAATGGGAGAACCAGGAAAGAACAGAACCAAAAAGCCCAATGGATAGCTGCACAAGCACAAGCTTTAGTGAAGGAATAAAGAAAAGGACCGGAGAGTTAGCCGAGTACACATGTAATGTTAAAATTCTTAAATCATTCATCATCAATATCTAAAACATACTGAGGGTTTCCTACATCCTTTTATTTGCACAATGACTTATTGATCTCACAAAAATCTTCTGAGGCAGGCACTATCTACTTTCACAGACTAACTCATTGATTTATTGATCTGAGGTCACATAGCTAGTGAGGGGCAAAACTCCGGTTGTCCCAGGTGATCTGACACTCAAATCAGTATTTGAACCACTATACTCTGACTCCATAATGTCACAGTGTCCATTTACTGATTTTCTACAATGTGCAGAGCCTAGTGTCTGATGCTGAGCATCGAGTAAATAAGGCTGTTGATGCGGTGGCTCTCCTTCAGACTAATGTTCCTGAATTCTGAAGGAAATAATTTTTGAGTATATATATATATATATATATATATATATATATATATATACATACATACATACACGCACATACACAAATATATGTCAGAAAACTGTAGGTTACAGAGTGAGACAAGTAGGAAAATTGTACCAATAATTTCTAATTTTCAAATTACACACATAACCTATGTAATTGTATTTATTCACTAAACTTTTATTTATTAATTAAAAGCATATGTATAGGTGGTTTGATTCAGGTATCCCCCATAGACTTATGAGTTCTGAATGCTTGATCCCTAGCTGATGGCAATTTGGGAATTGGAACCATATTGGAGATGTGTTGTTGGAGTGGGCTTATGGATGTTACAGCCATCTTCCCCTTGCCAGTGTTTGGCACAATCTCCTGCTGCTGTTGTCCACCTGATGTTGGCTGGGAGGTGATGTCCAGTCTCTGCTCATGCCACATTTCCCTTGCCATCATGGAGCTTCCCCTTGAGTCTATAAGCCAAAATAAACCCTTTACTACCATAAAATGCTTTTGGTTGGGTGTCTTCTGCCAGAAATGAGAAGTAGATTGCAAGACACACACGCACACACAATATGTAGAGATACATAGAGACTTTCTATATTAGTTATCTTCTCATTGTTCATATAAAACATATGACCAAAATCAGTTTAGGGGAAGGCTAGGGGTCATTTCAACTTCAGCTGATAGTTCTAGTCTGTAGAGTCCATCATGGTGGGGAAAGCATGGCAGACAGAAGAAGCAAGCTCACATTGTCACACCAGCATGGAGGAAGCAGAGAAAGTGGATTCTTCATGTTTAGTTAGCTCTCTCCTTTTTGACAGTCTAGGAACCCAGACCATGAAGGGGTAATTTCCACAGATAAGGTTGGATCTTCCCACTTCAACTTACCTAACCAAAAGAATCCCTCACAGGCATGAACAGAGGCTAACATAATCTAGATAATCCTTCACAGGAGATTCTAGGTCCTGTGTAGTTGCCAGACAATACAAACCATCATAGGATCTTTCAAAGCATCCTAGGAGCTAACCATTTTCTTGATTTCATCTCTGAAATGCTGGGATTACAAGTATGTGTCATAAAAGCTGGCAAAAGTTAATTATAATTAATGTTTTGGTCATATTATATTATAAAATCTCTATCATTTTAAAAGGAGGAATAGCTCTATGCACTGAAAATATGACTGTCTTCCAGGATTCACAATTTTAGGGTGTGCACAGGCCCAGGGCTAAGATGATGTGCTAAGTAAGGATATGATGTCAAAGAATGAGTAGGTACTGACCTGAACCTTGCAGCATAACCTGCTTGGCAGGACATGTTTACTGGGGGCACAGTGCATTTATTACTGGACTCAAGGGAAGACCATATACCGGCATTAGGAGAACTTCTCTAGAGAAATAACCAATATTTATCATGAGAATTGGCTCACACAATTTGGGAGTCCAAAAAGTCCCAATACGTGTAGTCTGCAAGTTAGAGACTTAGGAAAGATAACAAGTGGGAAGGCCTAATCTGCAGGTACATCAAACCTGTGGCCTAAAATGTTGCATGCATCCCAGGATAGCTATGAATGTGGCCCAACCCATATGTAGATGGCAATGTCATTTCATAGTGTCCAGTGTTGGATACTCTTAGTAAAGTCTGGGATGAAGGGCAGCAGGACCTTTTGATTCAATCTCAATAATGTAAAGGTGCAAGAAGCAGAATGCCTGACATCCCAAGGCAGGAGAAGATGGATGTGCTGGCTCAGGAAGAGAGCCCTGGCCCCTTTTCTCTGCCATGCTGTCCTATGTAGATCTTCAATGCTATTGGATGATGCTCGTTCTCTCCAGGGACATCATTACACAGTGCACTGATGTGAATGCTAATGTATTCAGGAAATACCCTAACAGAGATACTCAGAAATAAAGTGTTTTCCTAGCTATTGTAAATCAATCAAATTGACATATAAAATTAAGCATCACATCACCTAAATGACAAACTCAAAATGGGAAACATATGGGATCCAGAGAAGTGTTGTTTGCTGCTATGACTTGAAGTATGAGAAGTGAGGGTGAGGAACGTGGGCAAGAGGTCAGCCTTGAAACTGACCCATTTAGAACATAACACTTCCTTCTTTTGGTGTTGGCTTGTTGGATTACACAGAGGAAGGAATCTCCATAGCCTTCCACTCATCATGACAAAGTTAAACCAGCACCATTTTTTTTTCTATTAACTGACTCAAGTTGCTTTCTTACAAAGTGTTTTTCTTTATGATTTGTATTCTAAGGAGGTTCAAAGTGGCTTACATGCTAAAACACATTGAATGACCCAAGGGCATATGAATAGAATAGGCTCCATTAAGTTAGTAAAATCAATTATAAGACAGTTTGTCTTCACAAATTGCAGTATGAGGGTACAACCCCGAACAAGCATCACAATAAACAATGACAACAGCTGTCTTTAGTGCTTTTGCCTGAGGTTCAGTGGAAGTTCAGCATCTCATATTTTGTTCTCACCTGCCCTCATGTTTTCAGTCAGAGGTCAGCACACACCAGCTGTCCATCTGAGCCTCTCATATTTTCATGGTGGGTTAGCCAGAGGTGGTGAAGTATTTGTGATTTGTACTGGTATTATTTTCAGCACTCAGCTCAAATACATATAAATCCCAAGTTGTAATTCCCGTAAAATCAAGGAGCAACTTTTACTAGTTTCTATATTCATTTCAAATAAATATTAATTGAAAAACTGAGTAATTTTCTCTGAATATTGCTATTCAATCCTATGATTCTTAGCAATGTCTAAATACTGATGAGTCTCACATTTGCATCTCCAGTGCTGACCTCCCACCAGCCTACTCAGCGTCACTACTTTGTGGGATACTAAAACCTAACAGTACCGACTTAAGTAATTCTTAATTCAATATAATTATGAACGTTCTTCTAACTCCTCACATTGTGCCCACTTCATAAGTAAGTCCAGTGTGCCTCAACAGCCCACTGATAAGCTATGCTTTGCTTCTCTCTTCCTTAGGTGTGCACTTTGAGCAGATTCCAAAATATATCTAGAAGGTGAATGTTTTTATTCACTATTTCCTTTTTTATTGCCCTGGTCTAACATAATTTCTTTCACAGCTAAATTATTTTAATAGTTATGCTAGTGGTCTCTTTGTGGAATTTGACTCTTGGCTTACTACCATTGGGTTTTTTACACAATGCCATAAAATCTTAGAGGCCTTTGTAGTATAAATTACATCACATCCAAGTTTTTATCAAATCTTTCATTACCCTACTTGGTCTATATTTTCACTGAATTTATCTTCAGTTGTACTCTTGCTTCAGTTCAGTCTTCTCGCAGGCACTGGCTATCTTGAAATTTCTTACAATGCCAAGATCACTGCCATTGCATGACTTCACAGTTGTTATCCTCTTTACATAGATTTTTTCCTTTCACTTATGTCAACATGAATCACTTTACTTGGGTCAATGCACAAATATTATCTTCTCTACGATTCTCTTGTTGCCCTTTTACCTTTTATGGTGGTTTGAATCAGATGTCCCCAAATAAACTGATGTGTTCTAAATGCTTCATCCCTAGCTGATGGCTACTTGGAAGGAGAAGCCTTGTTGGAGGAGGTGTGTTGGTGGTGGGTGACTTTAAGTTGCTATAGCCAGCTCCCCCTTGCTAGAGGTAGGCTCGCTCTCCTCTTGCAGTTTTCCACCTTCTATGGCAGAGGTGATATCCAGTCTGTTCACAATATGCTGTTTCCTGCCACCATGAACTTCTCCTCCTGACTGTAAGTCCAATATTTTACTATCAGCTCCCTTGGGTTAAGTGCTTTGTATGAGCAATCTACAACACCCTCGCACCATTTGCTTCCTGGTTCTCTTCCTGCTCATTCATTTTTCTTTATAGTGCATATCACTAACTGTGTGTTATACTTTGAGTTCAAAATGTACCCCATAGGGCTGGAGAGATAGATTAGTGGTTAAGGTTTGCTTCCTTACAAACCCTAAGGACCCAGGTTCAATTCCCCAGTGCCCACATAAATCCAGATGTACAAAGTGGCACATGCATCTGGAGTTCATTTGCAATGGCTAAAGGCCCTGGCATGCCTATTCTCTCTCTCTCTCCCTCTTTGTCTTTCTCCTCTCTATCCTCTCCTTTCTCTCTGCTTGCAAATAAATAAAAGTTAACAAAAAAAGTAACTCATAGGCTCATGTGTTTGAAAGCTTGGTCCCCAATGGTTGGCCCTGTTTGCCACAGTTGTGGAGTTTTTTGGGGAGGTGGAGTTTCACTGGAGAAATAGTTCATTGTGAAAGGGCCTTGGAGTTTAAAGTCTGGCCCCATTCCCTGCTCTCTTTGCTTCTACTGCAGATGAAATGTTGTAATTTTGCTCTGATAGGCTAGGGAGATGGCTCAGAGACTAAAGGTGCTTGCAAAGCCAGCCAGTCTGGGGTTTCTTCCCAGTCCTCACTGTAAAGCTAGACAAGCAAAGTGGTGCGTGTATCTGGAGTTCCTTTGCAGCAGCAACAGACTCTGGTGCTCCTATGTTCTTTCTTTCTCTGCTTGCAAAGAGTAAATAAAAATATTAAAAAAGAAATTTATTTGTGGAATCAGGAAGAAAAATACATTTTTATTCAAAATAATGATTTGCTACTTGAGCATCAAAATATTATAAAATTATCTTATTTTAAAGTAATTTTATTTTTTATACTTTATTATCTGAAATAATAAATTATTCCCCTATTATTTTGGCTTAATTAGGTTGCTTATGTAACACAATTTTAAAATTGTAGACATTTTGTCAAGAGCAAAACTATTTAGAAATTGAACTTGCTGTTTAATAACTAGTTAATACTTTTTAAAAATTCAATATTTATTATTTATTTTTAAATATTCAAGATTTGTTGCTAGTTGACTTAATACTAATTAATATATAATAGCAAATGGATAGGATATAAATATGAAACCTCAATCTTTTCATAGGACCCACATTCAGTGTTGGACCACATTCGCTTAACATTCATTTGCCCTCTTAGGATGAAATATGAATAATATTTTATTTTGTTGTTACTAATTCTCTTGAAATATTTATTACTTAATAAAGTAATATAAAAAATAAATATATTTCTATTACCCAATGCATCCTATATGTTCATGTACAATGAGACCTATTGTGCAACAATAACACCATAGGGATTTATCTGTGGAACTGCTTCTTTAACTCAATTAAATAGATCTGACAAGTGATATGAAGCTTTAAGTTCTAAGGTTGCTTTTTCAAACAGGGCAAGATAACAGATTATAATCACTTTCAAGAAAACCTAGATTGGAAGATACTTTCTGACAGAAACTATCATTGGCTGATGGGGGTGTATAACTGTAGCTGAGAATGTGTCATGCTGTTAAATTCAAGCAGTTGGTTTGCTGCTGTTATAAATGTGGGTTACAGGTGAAAATAAGAATTTTTTTCTCAGGAGGGCTCCTTTTACCTGTTCTTCCTCATCCATTTTCACACAGTTCTAACAATTTAAGAATTTCTGAGAAAAGATAGCTGTGAAAGTGTCGTCAGTCTGCTGTAAGTGATTCTTACCAAGTTTAATGATGTGTTTGCTCATGTCCTCGAAGCCTGCAAGGGAGCAATTTCTTAGGTGACTCGAAAATTAGAAGCACTGCTATAGAATCCTTTTACCTTTAAATACCTTATAATTCTACTTTCCTTAAAAGATTTTTATTTATTTCAATATTTTACTACATTACTTTGCCATGTACTTTTAAGTCTAATGGGATCCAACATAGCTTCACTGTCAGTGAAAAATCATGCTAAGTCTAGTCTTTTGACTTCAGACAGCTCACTACCGCCTACACACGTACTTGGCATGCACTTCCCTATCTTTGCAGACACATACATCCTTCAATCTCACCTCAGCTGACCACCTTCATCAATGGGCCCCTGTAATTTTATTTAACATCTATCTTATATGCAATTAGATTTGGCCTTCTTGGCTTCCTCAGTTTCTTCATATCTAGTCAAGGTTTCTGAAGATGGTAAGTGCCTTTCCTCTTTTCCATGTGTCCATACAGTTCTTTAGCATGATGCATACTATGGGTTTGCTTCTTCATGTGTCTACAATTGACCAGTAACACTGGCAAAGGATGTAACCGTTTGACACTTTCAAACAGGATGAGTTTATAGTTTGGATGACAAACTGACTGGCTTACAACCAAGAGGGACAGAATCAGAACTTTGCTAAAGGAGAGTTTGGCATTGGGGCCCTTGCTGGTAACTCTGTGAGTTGGACCAGTTTTATCTGTGTATCAGTCTCTGTTTGCTTCTCTGTGAAATCAGAAGTTGGGACTCGGTCCTGTTAATTTTTTTAATCTATGTTCCTGGTTGTATCTTAGTAAAAGTATTATGCTGAGTATCCCTTCTGTGCCATCAACTGTGGTAGATACACATAGACATTTTCTCAAAGTCAACAAAAGTAAGTTAAAAAAAAAGTAATAGAGTTGGACCCTGAGAAGTTTATGCTTCAATGTGCAGGAAACAGCTAAAGAACGTACTAGAGATGGCAGGCCAGGCAGGTGGGCCATGCATAGGAGACAAAGGAGGAGCTAATCAGTGACTTCTGCAAGCTGAGGAAGCTGGTCTTTTCCTGCCCAAAGCCAAGCAATAGCCCAGAATTCCTTCCATTTCCCCTTACTGGGCAGGGCTGGCTTCCTACAGAGCAGTTGCACAGGCTTTTGTGTGCACTAGGAACCAATGCTTGGATATCACGTGCTGCTGTTCTTGTCTTGAAGTCTTAATAGATTTTAAACAAGGATCTCACTATCTTCACTCTGCAAATTTGGTAAGTGGTCCCGCTTTAATATGAGAAGCACAGTGAATAAAGATTGGATAAGAGAGACAGCAAGCACAGATCACATGAGAAGACTATCTACACCAGTGAGCCCTTACAGAAGGAAGGACAGAAAGCATTTGGCAATTAAACTAAATGCCAGATTCAAGAAAATGCTTACTTTAGTGATGCTTTGGAATGCACAGAGATTAAAATAAAGAATAGCAAGTGTAGAAGTACAAATAAGTAGGACGATGAAGAAAGATATATGCAGAGCAATGAGAACACTTACTACATTTTTCTAATAAGTACCATACATGTCCTATATTATAAAATTGCAAGCTAGCATATTAACTATATTTTGCGTTGTCTATATAAATTTCTTCTCTTTTCTCTAGATATATTTGCACATGTGTATGCATGTGTGTATGTGCACACAGACACACACACTTACCCATATCTAAACATGAAGGTAACTAAACTCTCCTTTCCCCCTTCTTTGCCTTTCTCATTTCATATAGCTTATTCAGTCATCAGGCAGCTCTCGCTATGCGACTAACAGTGATGGGTTTAAGCTTGACTTCACAAGGTCTTAGTTTTCTCACGTATAAGAAAGGTAAATTAGATCTGTCATGCTCTTTGCATATTCAGAGATGTTTTGCCTCTTTCCTGAGGAAGATAAGAAATAGTAATTAAGTAATCTAATCTCTTTCACAATACAGGCTATCAAATTAAGAATTTCACTGCAGAAGATCCAGACATGGTCTTGTTAAGATCTACCTATTTCACTTTTGGTTGGTAGTAAGAAAATGTGAACTTGGTTTCTGGTATCAAGGCTTAGTTACTTTTCTTATTGATATGATAAAATACCTGGCAAAAGTAACTTAAGGAAGGAAGGATTTATTTTGGGTACAGGCAGCTGGTCACATGGTTTTGCAGTCAGCTTCATGTTGTTGGCAGAAAACATTCAACCAAGAGCAGCTTGTGGGAGGAAAGGGTTTATTTTGGCTTACAGACTCCAAGGGAAGAGCCATGATGGCAGGGGAAACTATGGCATGAACAGAGGGTGAACATTATCTCCTGGCCAACATCAGGTGGACAATAGCAGCAGGAGACTGTGCCAAATACCAGCAAGGGAAAACTGGCTATAACACACATAAGTCCACCCCCAACAATACATTGCCTCCAGGAAAATCCAATTCCCATATTGCCACCAGCTGGGGATATAGCATTCAGAACACATTTATAGAGGACACCTTAATCAATCTACCACACATGGCATCTGCCATTTGGAAACAGAGAGAGAAGAACGCTAACTCAGCTTGATTTCCCCTTTTTATTTAGTCTAGGACACCAACACATAGGATGGTGCCACCAACATTCAGTGGGATGTTCCCTACTCAGTTTTTTGACATGCCCTCAGAGACACATCCAACATGTGTTTCCATGGTGACTCTAAATCCTCTCCATGTTGACAATCAAATTAAACTATCCCAGATGCTGTTCCTCACATATATTGGTGATCTCTCTCAGGTTATGTGCCGAGCCAGTGATTGTTGGAATGTTGTGTTTAGTTGCTCTCTTTCCTGTGTTGACTTAGATGTCCTGTGATCTTTCTTTATTATCAGGCACTGTGTAACCCCTCCATTTTCATGGTTGTTAAGTTTCTATGGCAATGTATATTTTATGTTCTGTGAATATTCTCTGTACAGTACATTTACACTTTTATAATCTTTTTTCCCACTTTTAATAACCTCTCTGCAGTTCTATCCTGAATTCTGCCTTCTAAAATATGTTCTTATTGTGCTTTAAGAGTTTTTCTTGAGCCATTACAAAGGAATCTCATGCTTTATTTTTATTTTGCCTGTGAATTTGAACCATTTTCAACTTGAATGTGATTTTTTTCTAAAGCACAATAAAATCTGTGTATTTTTCTATATGGGAGAACAAATAGAATGTGAATTTCATGAGTCTATCTCTATAAATTGCAAAAATACTGAGCAGTGCAGCTTTTATCTCACTTGACTGTAAACTTTTATTTGCATGTATTTCAGAGCACTGTGGAGCAAGTGCATAGAATATGTAAGGGAAAGAAATATATCTGCTCTTCCATCCTTGAAAAGTATCTCCTTCCTTTCTTATCTTTATATATAATAGCCACACATATGCACACACACACACACACACACACACACACATATTCATAGGCAGTTTTATATTTTTGCTCATATGAATTCTGAGATTCTCTATAGAAAGAAAATTTCAGAAAGAGTGTACATTTTCTTTTTACTATTTATCTACTGTTTATTATTACCTAGTATCTACAGACAGTTGTAGTAGGAAAAAAAATGTGCTTACTGAGAAAGTAACTAAGTTTACCTATCACCAACTACTTGGTTTTATTTTTAAAAATTACTACTATATTGCAGCTAAGTAGTCTCCAAACTTATTATTTTAAACTAGTTATGATAGTCCATATGGCCATTCATTTTAATCTTAATAACACATGTTTAATCTCCCACTAACATTCTCATTAAAATAATCTTAATGTCAAAATCAATAATCATCTATGAAATGTTTCCCAAAATGAGGACACATGTAGGAGTAGAGGAACAAAGTCCTTTCTTTAAAACTCTTGCAGCTTTTTGTGAAGAAGGGTAACATAATAGAAGACAAGTAAGCCAGTGGGTGGTTCTGTGTTCTACTTTGGTTCCATGGTCAAATGAATGACTGGGAATCAGGTGCTATGTATATTTAGGGAAAGGTTTACAACCTTCAGCTTTGTACAGGAAATTCATCTCTTTCTACTTAAGGAAAGATTATTTTCAGTGAATCTAGAAAATCCTTAAAAAGTCAAAAAGTTGGTGTAGAGAGATTTTGAATCATACTATAGTTTATAGTACAGTTTTGACCTTCAGCCTTTTTAGAGAAACAAAACTCTGAGGAATAGGGACAGAGAAAACTGTAGAAATCCTAAACATATCACATGAAATATTCCAATGTTCTGAAAGATAACTTAAAAGAAAACTGTATTAAGTACATCCTCCATGCAGATAACATTATCATTCATTATATCTTTATACAAGGTACCCTACATAGCAATAACTTTGTATCCATTATCCATCCTTTAGAACAAAGTTTAAGTTCTTGTCCATATAGTCCATAAACACATCAAATTTTATCCACTTACTCTGATTTAAACTCAGTTGTGTCTATTCTTTACCTGATTTTACTTGGCATTCCATCTACTATTTTATTTATTTATTTGTTTATTTATTTATTTGGTTTTACAAGGTAGGGTCTCCCTTTAGCCCAGGCTGAGTCTCAGGGTGGCCTTGAACTAATGATTATTCTTTTACTTCTGCCTCCCAAGTGTTGAGATTAAAGGCATACACCACCACGCCTAGCCCATATACTTTTTTTTCACTTCTTTCTACTACCTAATCTTGTAGTGTATCTTTTGGAAACATTGTGAGCAGTCAGCAATAGATATTCATCATCCTTTAGAACACAGACACAGTTGATAAACTCTTTGTCTGTATTAGAAATTCATATTCTAATATAGACATTGTAACATTGACTCCTACATCCAGGGAGTTAATGATACTTTCCCTCCTTGTTGATAGTACACTTCTGATTGCATCCTTTCTGTGGGAATTCAGGAGCAATAATCAAATGACACTCATTTTTTTGTTACTTAAAATTCAGTGGAAAATGTGAGAGATCAATATGCTAAGAAAACCTCCCAAGATTATAAATAATGAGCAAAAAGTGTTATGTGGAAACTTCTGCACAGATTTCTTGACAGACCAAACTTGCCCTTATAACTTGAGAACAGATATAGGAAACCCACACCAATAATGGAGCCGTACAAGTTCTGAAGGAATATAAAGCATATTACTCTTTAACATAGTTGTAAGGATAGGTTTCCTGTGATTCAAACATTTGGAAGCAATGATGAAAATCAGAGTAATAACTTTGATAGAACAAAATTTATTTCCCCTCATAACTTAAACAACCTAAACAAAAAGAAAAGCCAAAAAAAAAAAAAAAAAAAGACTATGGAAAATCTGAACAGAGCTACTCATAATGTATAACAGAAAAGGGAATAATATTTGAAATATAGAATATTCTTAAAGATTTGAGGATGGGTGTGTATTTTGGCTTATTCCAAAGACAATATTACAAGTAACAGTAAAATATCACAAGTAGTTCCCAAAGCCAATGAACCATATGGTCAGATTAATCATAGCAATAGTTCCACTCCTCAGTTAAAAAGTTACTGTATTAGCTTTTTTTTTCTCATTGTTATAAAATAAAATGAAAGCTCAGAAAGAAGGATTTATCTAGCTCACAGTTTTAGGCTGAGGCTACCATGTAGGGAGGCACGGCAGTTAAGAGTGGCTTTAGCTCTGGAATCTGGAGGGTGAGGCAGGTGGTCACCTTGCACCCTCAGGCAGGAATCAAAGAGAAATGACTGCTGGCACAGGCTCGCACTCTCCTGATTTTCCTTGATTTTAGTCCAGGATCCCATCTCATGGTATGATGCGGCCCACATTTAGGGTGGGTCTTCCATCTTCAGTTAAACCTCTCTAGAGATGCCCTCACAGACTTCCACAAAAGCGTGCCCCCTTGATGAGTCTAAATTCAGTCAGGTTGACAATGAAGATGATCTGGAATAGCAAGTTTGAGTAAGAAAGGGACAGCTTGGCATATGAAACCAGGAGAAGATGGGAAAAAATTGAAATTCCTTTATTTAAACAGGACCTAGAAATAGAACATAAAATAGAAACATGAGATAGTTGTGGGGTGATGAAGCTGAAACCAGTCAAAGCCTCCAGGAACAGCAAAAGGCTGAGAACCAAAGCTAGTTTTCCAGTATTTAAATGGATTCCTAAGAAAAGGGCATGTGGGGGCCATGTGTATGTAGGGACCCTGGGTAACTCATGAAGACTATTCATCAGGAAGGTCATTTGAATGATGATGCTTATACTGGCAAATGGGTCTAAGTCAAAAGGGGGTAGAGAAAGACACAAGATGACATTTTGAAATAGTTTCTAGGCAATTTGATGTTGATGAGAAATTTGATGAGAAATGTGTACATAAAAATCAGTTTCATTTGATAATAAGATCCCTCAACTCAGAAAGAATAAAACTTTGAGCAACTCAGTCCAGGACTGGAGGAAAACAGGGTAGATTATACAAAGAATAGGACAACTAAGACAAAACTGTGAACAATGTCAGTGGACCAAAGAGAAACTATAACCCTAGGCAAAAATAATTCACCAAGGGCTACAGAGATGGCTTAGCAGTTAAGATACTTGCCTGCAAAGCCAAAGGACCCAAGTTCAATTCCTCAGAATCCACATAAGCCAGTTGTACAAGGTGATGCATGTATCTGGAGTTTGTTTGCAGTGGCTGGAGGTGCTGGCACGCCCATTCTCTCTCACTCTCTCTCTTTCTCTGTCTCTCCCTCTCTCTTTTTCTGTCACTCTCCCTATCCCAAATAAATAAATAAAAATTAAAAAAATTAAAAATAACCCACCAAGTTATGCTGAATTCATTCTTGCTTTATATCTTGGGGCTTTTAGTGTAATAAATTGTGACAAATGTTGAGATGGGCTGTATATCTTTGAATAAAGTATATCTCCCATCCTTAATCCTTATATGTCATTAATGGGTTCCTATTATTTTAACTACATTGTAGTTAAACTCATAGGATAAGTAAAACTCATCCTACACTTTTTTCTAAGAGAAGAATTTTCTGCACATACGTATTCCTTCCTGCTACAGTATGATGGGCAGAAGTATTTCACCCGTGCAAAGTATGCTTCATCAGATTGAAATAGCGCAAAGGAAGACATGCAGGGATGGATGCACAGTCATCCTCGACAAGAGAACTCACTTTATTTCCCCTTATGGGCAAAGTCATTGAATGATCATGTGAAATGGATTCTAGTGAGATGTAATAATTTCCCATAGCTCACTTAATAAATAGTCTAGGGCTGGAGAGATGTCTCGGTGGCTAAGATGTTTGTCAGTAAGGCCTAAATACCCAAGTTCTATTCCCCAGTACTCACATAAAGCCAGATGCACAAAGTAGTGCATGCATCTGGAGTTCATTTGCAGTGGCTGGAGGCTCTGGTGTGCTCATATTCATTCTCTCTCTCTCTCTCTTTTTCTCCTTACAAATAACATTAAATTAAAAAATAGTCTTAAGAGCAAGCTTATTGAACTAAGTTGGTATAATCTTCAGCTGTTCAGCCACAAGGATAAGTTGGGGTGCCATTCCAGTTTGAGCTCTGGTTTATTTCAGTGGTTAATTTTTGGTCAGATTTTCAGTTTCTGAAAGCCACACAGGAGCTTGGTATTTAAAACCTGTCAGAAGGCAGACTGCTGGGCTAGAATGACATAAGCTGGAAAATAAAGCAGCCCCTATTCCAGACTGCCCTGGCATTGGCTCATTGGATTACACAGTTCAGTGAGTCACATCTGAACAGTGTGAAACTTTATCACAAAGACATTTATTCTGCATTAAACCTTCAGATGAAAAGTAATTTAGTTCATATGCTGCAGTGATGCAAATAAAAACCTATAATATTTTCATTAATTGCTAAAAGCAGGCAGGGTTTCAGAAGTATAAAAGTACTCACTCATAGCTACAGAAATATAAACTCTGCAGACTGAATTGGAAAGATGCCCAGAACTTTCAAAGTAAAGGAATTTCTTATAAATGGTTTCATAAATGAAATTTGTATATGCAAAATGATGAAATTGTATAATTTTTAGAACTGACTGATGAAGAAAATACAACATACCAAAACTTATGGGACACAATAAATACAGTCCTAAATTGAAAATTTATAGCACTAAATACCTTTAAAACAAAGACAGAAAGCCTTTTAATCCCAGCACTTGGGAGACAGAGGTACTAGGATCATTGTGAGTTCAAGGCCACCCTGAGACTACATAGTGAATTCCAGGTCAGCCTGGACTGGTGTGAGACCCTGCCTCAAAAAAAAAAAAAAAAAAAATGGCCAGGTGTGGTGGTGCACACCTTTAATTCCAGCACTAGGGAGGCAAAGTTAGGAGGATCACCCTGAGATTACCTAGTGAATTCCAGGTCAGCCTGGGTTAGAGTGAGACCCTACCTCAAAACAACCAAAGGAAAGAAAAACAAACAAACAAAAAGCAAAACAAAACAAAACAGCAACAACAAAAAAAGACAGAAAGATCTTAAATTAATAACCTAACCATCCACCTAAAGGCATTGGAAAAACAAGAACAGTGCAACCCTAAGGGTTCCAGATGGAAAGAAATAATTAATATGAGGGTAGAAATTAAGAAAACAACTAAGAAAATTGACAAAGTCAAGAGCTTGTTATTTCAAAAAAATAATCAAGATTGATAATCCCTTGGCCAATTTGATCAAACAAAAACAGAGAAGTCTCAAATTAGCAAAATTAGCAATGAAAAGGAGGAGGACACATAGGAAGAATCATCAGGACATATTTCCAAAACCTCTACTCCACAAAATGGGATTATCTGGAAGAATTGAAAGAATTCCTAGATACATACTACTTACAAAAACTAAACTTATACCTGATAAATCTCCTAAACAAACATATTATATCCATTGAAATGAAAAGGTCATCAAAAACTTTCCCAAAGGATAGTCCCTGACCTAATGGATTCTCAGCTGAATTCTACCAAACCTTCATTGGGGAACAGAAACCTCTTATTTTCAAGTTCCTTTTGTATACATAATTGGAGAATGGATATTGTTCCCAACTCCTTTTATGAAGCAAGCATCACCCTAGTACCAACCAGACAGAGACATGAGAAGAAAACTATAGACCTATATCCCTGATGAACTTGGATGCAAAAGTCCTGGACAAAATCCTTGCAAAACAAATTCAACAACACATCAGAAGCATTATCCACCTCAGTCAAGCAGGCTTCCTCCAGGGATGCAGGGATAGTTCAACATGCAGAAATCAATTGATATAATACACCATATAAACAAACTTTAGCAAAAGAGCCACATGACCATTTCAATTGATGCGGAGACTCCCTTGGACAAAATATAACATCATTTTATGGTCAAAATGCTGGAGAGACTAGGCATGTAAGGTTTATAGCTGAACATACTAAGGCTATATACAAAGCACCTACACCCTAAATAATATTTTATTAGATATGGACTGTATAATATTTAATGGGTAAAGACTTAAGGAGTTCCCATTAAGTTCAAGATCAGGATCAAGACAGTAGTTCCCACTCTCACCATTGGGCTTCAACATAGAACTAGAATTCCTGGCCCAAGCAACAAGACACGAGGAAGATATAAAAGGGATACAAGTTGGGAAGGGAGAAGTCAAACTAGCCCTGTTTGCAGGTGGCATTGTCCTATGCATAAGTAACTCAAAAGACTACTATAAAACTTCTTCAGCAAAATGGCAGGATAGAAAATAAATACACAAAAGTCCATGGCTTTCCTGTATGCAAAAGACAAATATACATAGAAAGAAATCAGTGAGTCTTTCATGTTGTCAATAGACACACACACACACACACACACACACACACACACACACAAATGAAATACCTTGGGATAACACTAACCAAGGAAGTAAAAGTCTTACATAATGAAAATATAAAAACACTCAAGAAAGAAATTGAAGAGGACATGAGAAGATGTAAAGACTTTCCATATTCCTGGGTATATAAAATTAATATTGTGAAAATGGCAATTCTACCAAAAGCAATGTACAACTTCAACAATAAAAGTCATAGCATCATTCTCCACAGAGAGAAAAAAAATGATCTCAAAATTCATGTTGAATGGCTGAGGCCTCAGATACCCACAAATATCCTCAGCAAAAGAAGCACCTCTGGAGTTACCACCATACCTGATTTAAAGCTATACTACAAAGCCATAGTAACAAAAACAGCATGGCACTGGCATAAAAACTCACATATAGACCAATGCAACAAAATTGAAGATCCAGACATTAGTTCAAGAAACTACAGCTACATCATCTTTGACAAAGGTGCCAACAATGTACACTGGAGGAAAGATACCTTCTTCAACAAATGGTGCTGGACAAATTGGATAACCACATGTAGAAAAATGAAGCTAGACTCACTTCTCTTACCATACACAAAAACAACTCCAAGTGGATTAAAGACCTCAATATACTACCTGAAAAATTTAAATGACTGCAAGAAAAAAATAGGGAACTATCTATGATATAAAAATGGGGAAAGACTTTGTGAACTAAATCAGTAAGCCAGGAAATTAAACATTTAACCAATGGGATCCCATGAAACTTTTGTACAGACAAACATATCATAAACAGAGCCAACAGACTATTCACATAATGGGAGAAAATTGCCAGCTATACCACTGACAGAGACCTAATATGTAGAATATACAAAGAACTCCCCAAAACTAAGCAATTAAAAAAAAATCAAACAATCCACTCAAAAAAAATGGGGCATAGACCTGAATAGGAAATTGTCAAAAAAAGATACAGAAATAGCTAATACTTATAAGAAAATGTTGCACACCCTTAACCATCAGCAAAATGAAAATTAAAGTAACTATGAGATTCCTTACTCTAGTCAGTATAGTAAGCATTTAAAAAATCAAATTACAACAAATGTTGGTGAAGATGCAGGGAAAGAGGAACCCTCTTCTTCTGGTGGGAGTACAAATTTATATAAGCACTATGGAAAGCAGTATGATGAATCCTGAAAACATGAAAATAGAGCTACAAACTGACCCAACTATACGAAAGCAACCAGCCTGACAATATGCACATACCTGTGCCTTAGTGGTACCCAACCTAGGTGGGTAACCAATGGCTCATTGATTTACTAAGGGGTGCACTCAGTGGAAAGAAACCCATAGCTAGAACTGAACACCAGGTCAGAATCCTATGGAAACTACAGTTGACTCCAAAGAGAAGCTGCCATTAGTCTGTGTAAAAGAGAGGCTACACCCACAAAAAACCTGTAAATTAACAATGCTTTTCACCTTTAGCCTATGCTGATCTCCACTCTCCATTAGAGAATCTGTTCTTTTTCAGAAGATAGTGAGGATAGAGGCCAAAAAACAATCTGTAAACAAGACAATAAATATAGCTGACTTCCTGCCAGGAGATGAACCACTTCTTCCACATCAGCTGGTGAAACCCCAAATGAATTGTCCCTATGAGCAAGAGTGCTTCTTCTATAGCAAACCTGACAGCCTATGCTAGGGCAATGGATCTAGACACTGAGCATAGTCAAAACACACCAAGGCCGAAATTCAGAAGCTGTTGAAAACTCAACACTGAAGTAGACTTAAGACACACCCACCAAGGCTCAGAAATTTTGCCAAAATGGGGCAAAAAATTGTAAGAGCCACAGAGTAGAAGGGAATATCCAGAAGCATTGTCTCCCCCCAAAAATGACTGACTGTTGCTGTCGCAACTCATAACCTGCAACCCCAGGGTTAATACCAGCGATCTTACTGAAAAGGGTCCTCAGGAGAATGGTGACAGGGAAGAGGGAAAGAATGGTACCAACCATTATATGTGTCCATATAAAGTTTCTACTTAATTAAAAGAAAAAAAAAAAAAACAGCTTGAGGTAGGAGGATCACCTTGAGTTTGAGTCCACCCTGAGACTGCATAGTGAATTCCAGGTCGGCCTGGGCTAGTGTGGAAAAAAAAAAAAAAAAAAAAAAAAAGATACTATGGGAAACAGGAGGGCAAAGGTTGAAAGGTTGGAACAATGTAGTGTGGAAGAAGGGAAAGGATAGATAATAAAAAGATAACAGATTGAGGGCTGGGGATATGGCTTAGCAGTTAAGCGCTTGCCTGTGAAGCCTAAGGACCCTGGTTTGAGGCTGGATTCCCCAGGACCCACTTTAGCCAGATGCACAAGGGGGGGCGCACGCGTCTGGAGTTCCTTTGCAGTGGCTGGAGGCCCTGGCGCGCCCATTCTCTCTCTATCTCTCTCTGTCACTAAAAATGAACAAAAATTTTTTTTAAAAAGATAACAGATTGAAAATTCACCTGGAGAGCTAAAGAATATACCTGCTCATGGGAGGAGAGGACTAGAAGCTGGAGCTCTAAATATACAGGTTTGTTCTCTGGCACGCGACTAAGATGAGATGTCTAGAACAATATCTGTGTCCTTCAAATGCTTAGTAATAAATATGCAGGAAACACGGCAAAAAAAAAAAAAAGCAACCCACAATTCATGTTTTTGTTTGAATGTGTACTGTCCCCTTGTGCCCAGATGGTGGCGCTGTTTCGGAAGGTTACTGAGCCTTTATGAGGTGGATCCTCAATGGAGGAGTATGTCGCTGCGGGTGAGTCTTCTGGTTTTAGAGCCAGCCCTAATCCGTGCGCTTGCTTCAGGACTGTAGTTACAACGTGACTAGTGGTCTCATGGTCCTGCAGCCATGCCTCTCCCTCCATGGCAGTATTCACTTACAGTGTAAGCCAAATGAGCACAGCCTCTCTTAAACTTGCAAAAAGAAAAGTATCTAATACAATGCACAGCTGCTCAGTGCCAATCTTGAAACCAGGTACCTGTTAACCTACTGCTCAGTCACACTGAAATTCTGATTTTATTCTTGCTTAGGTAGCATTCCTTCCCTCTGTCATTTTAGACATTATTTCATTGTAGTCCCCAAGGCTTTCTTCACCACAGTATGCAAGCTCCTTTCCAAAAGGCCAACGCCGAAGGCACTGCATACTCAGTGCCCAGTGCCACAGTAGGTAAGATGTAAATAATCATACAATAACTGGAATGTCAGCCTTAGATTTTACTGCCCAAGATAGGAAAACTCATCAAAATAGAAATAATGTCAGTATAGCTGTAAGTCCAATGCTGTATGTGTGATAGTCATCCCCTTCCACATGAGCACATTGAAAGTTCATGTCCTTTATCAATGAGAGGATGGTACCATATTGTAAACTGTCACTGTGTGGCTAAATGACTTAGTTATATTTGCAAAATTAAACATAATTCAACACAATATATCTCCATGTTTTTTTGACAGGTTAAGACATGTATATACTATATTTTCTATCTATTTATCTATCTCTCTATCATCTATATATCTGTCTACCTATCCTCTGTCATCTATCTAGATATCCAATTACCCTCATTTATCCTCCTCCAACTCCCACTGCCTCCCACTGGATGTTTTCTTCTACCACTTGCCTGTGGCTACACCATTGAAAAGAATCATTCTCCCTCTAACAGCAACCATTGGCTGCCATTCCTCACAAAAGGGTATGGCCTCAGGAGCTCTTCCCTGTCTCTAACAGAATTTTACTCCTCATTTCCTCCCCTTACTCTTGCATTCGTTCTTTGATTTTCCTGAGCCTTGAGAGGGTGATATATTTGTCCTATAGAGGGCTGAGCACTCAACAAAACAGAACCCATGTAAAGCCAGATACACAAGGTGGTGCATGTGTCTGGAGTTTGTTTGCAGTGGCTAGAGGCCCTAGCATGCCCATTCTCTCTCTCTCTCTCTCTCTCTCCTCTCTGTCTCTCTCCAATAAATAAAATATTAAAAATTGGTAGTTTTTTAAAAATTTTTTGTTTATTTTTATTTATTTATTTGAGAGAGACAGACAGAAAGAGGAAGAGACAGAGACAGAGAGAGACAGAGACAGAGAGAGAAAGAGAGAGAGAGAGAGAGAGAGAGAGAGAGAGAGAGAGAGAGAATGGGTGCGCCAGGGCCTCCAGCCACTGAAAATTTGAACTCCAGACACATGCGCCCCCTTGTGCATCTGGCTAACGTGGGTCTTGGGGAATCGAGCCTCAAACCCGGGTCCTTAGGCTTCACAGGCAAGCGCTTAACTGCTAAGCCATCCCTCCAGCCCCCAAATTGGTAGTTTTAATAGAAAGTATCCTATGCTCCCTGGCATCTATGCTGTTGGTTGGGTACTTTCACAACACATCCATCTACTGTGGTATGTAGTATATCACAAGCTATCAAAACAGTCATCCTAGGGACTCAGATTATTGCTTGAACTCAGGCTCCAGAGGTTGGATTCAAGTATCTGGATGTTTGTAATGTGGTTATGAGGTGGAATGACTGTACACTGTTGGTGGAAATGTAAAACTGTGCAGTTAGTATAGAAAATAATGAAGAAGTTCTTTAAATTGAAAAAAACACAAATGCCATGCTTTCTAATTCCATTATGGATGTATCAGAGGAACTAAAATCAGGATTTTAAAGATATTTTGTTTTGTGTTTTGTACTAAACTAAAAAACATCAGCTGCATTTATAAGATGCATGGAAGCACTGAGGCAGTGTGTTCTAGAAAACACTGGCTGTGAAGGGAAGACAGGGATGGGCAGCATTGGAAGAAGAACAAATAAAAGATTTATATGGTAGATTGAGCAGACTTGAAAGAATATAAAGTGACAAAGAAGTCAATGGGTAGAGAAATGCTGGTAATACAAGCTGATTAATATAATATGAAATAGGTGAATGCATTTGCCATTTACAATTAAAACCTGACATCTGCTTGTCTCTTAATATCCTCAGCCCATCAATGCACATATTACATCAGAAGAAAGCAGATGACATCTTTGAGGGACTCAAACTTACCATATTTCTGAGATATGCCAACAACATAGGCAGGTTTTGTAATTAAATGTCCTTCCAACTTATCTGGCTGGAACCCTGTTACACTGAGATATGGAAGGCTGTATTAACAACTTCAGATGAGCCAGTGCATCATAACTGAGCTCTCATTCTTGTTCACAACATGAGTTAAATGACAACAGTTCCATGGCTAAAATGGCAACTAGTGCTTCAAAACTCTATCTTGGCAGTTCCACAATAATGTTGGGCATAAAGAATAAAAATTCTAGCTAGGTGTGGTGGCGTATGCCTTTAATCCCAGCACTTTGGAGGCAGAGGTAGGAGAATCGCCATGAATTCAAGGCCACCCTGAGACTACATAGTGAGTTGCAGGTCAGCGTTTGCTAGAGTGAAACCAAAAACAAGAATAAACATCCCAATATGGGGACCTAGGTTTCATTATAACTTTTCACCACTTAGAAGTAGTTTCACATAGAAGCTCATAGACCCTGTCATTCTCCTATCCAAATGGCATCTCTGAGATATGCAGAAGTAAGGCCATGCATGTGCCTATTGACATGGTATTTTAATACCTACTTTGTAATGTGAAATCCAGCTGGGCATGGTGGTTCATGCCTTTGATCTCAGCACTCACACTCGAGAGGCAGAGGTAGGAGGATTGCCGTGAGTTCAAGGCCACTCAGAGACTATATAGTGAATTCCAGGTCAGCCTGAGCTAAAGTGAGACCCTACCATGAAAAACCAAAATCAAAACCAAAAAAAAAAAAAAAATCTGTAATGTGAAGTCCAGTCTATTTTAGGCAAAGAAAATCTAAACAGACTTTTAAGTCTATACATCATTGGAAACTTGTGAGATAGATGTCCTTTTAAGGGATCATATATTTTACTAAAACTTTCAAAAGATGCTTGGTATGGAGCTGAGAAATATTTGAGATTCAGCAACTCAGATATTTCAAGAATCTAAATAAAAGTACATCTGCATGCGTTTAAATCACATGTGCCTTCTCACTCTAAGTTACTCTATTTGCTATGGCTTAAATTTAATTGATCAATGTTTTTCCTGCTTACTGGAACAAAACACAACTATTAACTAGCTCATCAACTGTCATGGGAAATGCAATGTCCCTAGTCCAGGGGAATCAGAGAGGACATAAATTCTCTGACAGCTAAGTCAGCCTCCAAAAAAATATCCAAGCTCCCCTCCCACTTATTACTATAGACAAATATGACATATGTGCCATGTATTGCTTAATTACACATTTATTTCCACTTCAATCACCATACTTCTTGTATTTGTCATTTCTAATATTTTAGCTAAATTTATGCCATTTTCTTCCCTTCAGTTTGACTGATAGCACAAATTTTGATTGCTAGGGGAAGAAACAATTCAGTCTTCCAAAGAAAGAATGAAGACCTAATCAACAAAAATCCCTGTAGAAGAAGCTGACATTCTCCTTAGGGTGTGATTGGCTGCACATAAGTGGCAACGTGTGTGGGGAAACTTCCGTAGGTCTCTGCTAGTTGATTAACTTGTAAAAGCTAAGATCAACTGACAAATTCAATTATACATTCAAATTATATTCCTAAATTGGCTTAATTTTTTAAAGTGATGAATGAACTTTAGGGGGAAATTCCATTACAGTATGAGCAAGCAGAAGCAACTCTCAGCTTTAACAGGGTGCCTGTATGCACAAACTTCCCTCTTTGTTTTGAATCATGGGATTGGCTTAATGCAAAGAAGTATCTGGTTTTGGTCAAGCATGATATTCACTTTCTAGGAAGTGAACGCTGTTTGAGGTATAGAACAGGAAAGCAAGAAAATTCCCCTGAGACTTTCTATACTAGCAACACAGATCATAAGCAGAGAACACTGTCTACAGACTGACTGTCTCTCAAGATTTAGAATCAGCTAATTGACTCCCTTGGAGGAGTGATTCAGAAAGACACCATTGCTGATTCCATGTTAGGTTCTTACAGAGGCACATAGTGATAAGTAAAATGTTGCTAAACAGCTGTCTCCTCTGGAGACTTAATGTACTAATATCAGAAAAAAAAGAGAGAAACACTTCTCATATATTCTCCTATTAAAATTTGAACCACTGTCAGCACTTGAGTACAGCAAATCCCAATTTTATGGAATAGTTTGCAACTAAGACTGCTACATAAAAATTGATTTTTACACAAAATGGAAATTAGTGCTTTTTCCTAAGAATATTATTAAAAAATGTAGTCTATTTGACTAAGGATAGATGAAAAAGCACACTACCATTTTTCCTTCTATGTTGATAAATTAGCAAGACATAAAAATTCAATTAAAGTTACATTTAAATCATAAGTAGGATTTAAATCTTCTTTATTATTAAGCCATTTTCATTTGTCAAAGTTGGCATGGCAAATTGAATTTTTAGTTCATTATCAAATATGATGGCTTGAAGTTTATTGTTTATTACTTAAATGTTATCTGTATTGCTCATATTATTGCAACTGACTCAGGAAATGATACATTCAACTAGCCATTCTCAGAGTAGCGGTGAAAACAGACACAGGATAGAAGGTTTAAACATGTTTTGAGTTTTTCTTTCATAAGTATCACCACTAGTATTTACTTTTTACCAGAATATGTTGCAGGCCAAAAAGCAAAGGATCAGAAAAGTTTAACACATGTGTAAAAATATATAGCAAATGTGGTGAGACTGGTTGTGAGTGCTAGACCCATAGTCAAAAAGTTTTTAGGTATTCTCACAGAACATTTTATGGTGAATATTCCTCATGAAAAGATAGTGAGCAGAAGTTTCATAAACTATTATATAAAATATTCATAGCTATGGTATTGGGGATATCCCCAAAGTGGGACTAACTCATCAGCCCATAAATTAATGAATGAATAAACAAAGTGTGGCATAGGAAAGTACATGAGTTGGAAGAAAAGCAAGTTAAATATGCAGGATGCAACATAAATGAATCTTGAAAATATTGTGCTAAGAAAAAGAAGCAGTTACAAATGGCCACAACTTTTATTACTTTACCTTTAGGAAATATGCAGAATAAGAAAATCTTCATGGATAGAAAGTAAATGTGTGGTTGCCAGGGGCTGAGAGAAGAGACAGAAAGAGACTGATAATAGATATGTAGTTTCTTTACATAGCAGGAAAAGTATTCTAAATCTGGAATGCATTGATTGATTCGTAATTGATTACACTAAAAATGATCAAAGTGTACTCTTAAAAAGAATGAGGGGCTGGAGAGATGGCTTAGTGGTTAAGCGCTTGCCTGTGAAGCCTAAGGACCCTGGTTCAAGGCTCGATTCCCCAGGACCCATGTTAGTCAGATGCGCAAGGTGGCTCACATGTCTGGAGTTCGTTTGCAGTGGCCGGAGGCCCTGGCAAACCTATTCTCTCTATCTGCCTCTTTCTCTCTCTGTCTGTTGCTATCAAATAAATAAATAAAAATAAACAATTTTTTTAAAGAATAAATTTAAGTATGCAAATTTCTTAAATATGTTTTAAAAAGACAGTATGGGAAGTATGTAAATAAGTTAACTCCAGGATAAGTGAAACAACTGCAATTCAAAGACAACTTTAGATGAATGAGACCATTGCAGTTCCCATGTTGCTCAGACCTACATCTGACATTGATGTCATTATTTTTATCTTTTGCCTGTAAAAATTCAGTGCCCCTGAGCTTCTTTGCTGCGAGCATTTTCTGGCACGAGCCCCCTCTCAGTCACTGGCTAAATGACTCCAAATTGGCAAAATAAAAAAAATAAAATAAAATAAAATAAAATAAAATAAAATAAAATATAAAAAGACAGTATGCAATGATTCACCATTAAATGTCAGAATGATCCTTAGATGTCGTAATGATCTTCTGTCTTTCATTCTAATGTAGTGATAGATAGGTCTTCATACACAATGCCATGTAACTCAAGGGTCATTTGTGAATATGTTTGGGACCCCTATCTCTTCTAGAATTCTCAGGAAGGAGCATCACTTTTGACTTCCTTTTCATATATACTTCTATGAAAATTGGAGCCACTTCAGCAGTCACATTTATTAAACCCCAATTTTATAAAATATTTTGGAGCAAAAAGTTATCCAAGAGGAAGGCAGAGTGCTCCATCAGTTGGCAGATAAGTACTGTGCAAAACTTTTAGAGTTATGATTCCTTTGAATTTACAATTAATTAATTAATTAATTATGGCTTCAATGGTGAGATTTATTCATTCAATAGGAGACATTTGATTTTCAATATAATGTAGAACAGAAAGAATGGTTTATGATACTCTAAACATGTCTCTTGATTTAAGTGCTTAAGTTATAATTACTGTTGCTGTCATTCTGGAATTATATTAAAATTGTGACACTTCCTCTTGAATATTGGTACTAATTCTTTAAAAAAGTTTAAATTTTATTTCTGAGATATGTCCAATGTTATTTGTACTAAGAGGAAATGAACATGACCATTGGGGTTCAAAGGTCAATATCTACTTCTTTCAAGGGATGATTTAAAATTGTTTTGAGTAGAAGAAGGGTATTTCATTTGTATTTTAACACCTTTTTGTGTATCAAAACTTGTGTTATCAGCTCAGTTCAGTGAGGCAGGGTAGTAGTAGGCATTGTTTGCAGTGGCAGTTAGAGATAATGGGGAGTGGAGTGGGAAGACCACCTTTAAGCCATACCATAGCTGATGGCTGCATGAGAGAGCCAGCCAGAGGTCCTGCCTTCAGGTTGCCAAAATAATGAACTTCAATAGAAAGAGTCTGCCGTCCACTATCATTCATCTGCTGTGTGAGAAAGTGACCACATGGAGTGCCAGTCCACCTGATGGCATTAAGATCTTCCATCTAGGAGGACCACACCAACCTCACATTCCCTGAGGGAAAACCCTATAGATTTCTTCCACATGAAACTTCTACTAGGGCAAGTTCTTCCCAGCCTACTAATAATACTTCCTCACTGACATCTTTCACTGAATGGTACATTGGTAGGTACTGATCAGCATCAGTGCTCAGGCGAACTGGAGCACTGAGCACAGCATCTGACCTGTGCCACTGGTTATCAAGTGCTTACTGACCTATCCTAACTCTTAGTCTGTGCTGAGCAAGGAGACAGGACACTAACTCTTGGAAGACCATCCACCTGGATCATTTGCTTGCCAAGATTCACCTGACTCAGGCTGAGGCTGGCTTGGCCATGCCTCAACCCAATGGTGCTGCAGCCACCTTCACCAGACCCATGACTCCTTGCAGCCTGGACAAGATGCATGAAGGTGCCCATGTAAGAATCTGGCAGTAAAGAAAGAAACCAAGAAGAATTGTGCACTGAGGTGGCTATAGTGGCCTCCTCTCCTTCCTTCTTCTGTCACTTCCTGTTCTGTCTCTAAAATATTTAAATTATGGCTGGGTAGAGAGAGATATGGAGGGGCACTAAGACCTGGATTTGACATTCTAAATAAAGTTGGAAAAGCATAAAAAGTCTTAAGGCATGGGAGAATGTATTGTTAGGTAAAATGACACCAATGAAACAATGAGTAATTAACTTTTATAAGCACTCCAACTTGTGAAATAATTCTCTATTATTAGTTATCTCAAAAAAATCTGTTATGAGAACTCTGCAAGATTTTTCAAATTCCATTTTAAGTGAACATGAAGCTCTTTTATACAAATAATGAGCAAGTGATAGACTAGGGAGGGGTCTCACTTTCATTTTTTTTTTCTACTGGGAACATTATCTGCCCTAATATTTAATATGGCAGGTTTTACTGGGAAATATATATGATGGTACTCATTCCATTTATGAATTCACTCATTCAATCATTCACCAAATGTTTCTGGAAGGACCACCATATGTTGGACACTACAATAAGTATTAAGAATTTAGCAGAGAACAAAACACACAAAATTTCCTGACCTCATAAATAGCAGACATGACTTTAACACATGAAATGTCTGATGGTGTCTCTGCTGTGGAGAAAGTCAAGCAGGGAGAGAGGCTAAAACTATGTGAGCTAATCAGGGGATGAGAGGTGTAGACAGAGCAGAGCAGGTGCTGAGCCCAGAGACCAGAAAGATCTGCAGGCTTAAGAAGTGGTCCAAGGTAGCAGGGACAGGATGATGAAGGAGACACTGACCGTGCATGGAAGGTTTGAAAACTCAGTGACATTGGAAGCTTTATAGATTTGAAGTAGAAGGTAATATGATAGCCATGTTCTTACAGGATCACTATTACCCTGTTTAACTGATGCAGGGCAAGATTACATGGTCCTGTATGCATACGTCCCTGTGATTTGAAGTGATTTTCTCAGACCCACCATGTTTAGCAGCTCCTGTGTCACACTTGGACATAGGTGCCTCTCACTATTCCTTGGGTACTCCGATTCCTTGGGTGCTGCTGTCAAATGTTCATAACAGATCATTAACCAATGGATCCTTGGGTAGAAATGATTCTGTAATTCTTAAATCAGGATGCCATGGGCATGGGCAGAACTCAGAGGAAGGTCCATCAGCTTAAGTCTACGTTCTGAACCTTCAACACTCGTCATAAAACAAGATATGATCTTCATTATATAGGGATCCAAATTCTTTCAGTTCCTATGTACTCTCTGTGTTTTAATTAATACCTTTTGGGCTGGAGAGATGGATTAGTGGTTAAGCACTTGCCTGTGAAGCCTAAGGACCCCAGTTCAAGGCTCGATTCCCCAGGACCCATGTAAGCCAGATGCACAAGGTAGCGCATGCATCTGGAGTTCATTTGCAGTGGCTGGAGGCTCTGGTGTGCCCATTCTCTCTCTCTCTCTCATAAATAAAAAATAAAAATAAATAAATACCTTTTTATTGTCAGTAGACTTTAAATCCCTCAGTTTAGAGCATATGGTGATGAAGAGAAGAAAGTAGATTTAGCACCCAGATAGGAAAGAACCAAGTATTAGACAAATATTTTTTTTTTCCAAACAAGGGATCATACTTTCTGGAGGTAAATATGTACTGGGATATTTTCAAGGTGCACACACTCAAACAATATGTGGTACCATAAGATTAATTTTATTTATTTATTTATTTATTTGTTAGGGAGAGAGAGAGAGACAGTGAGATAGAGTATAGGTATGTCAGGACCTCTTGACACTGCAAACCAACTTCAGACACATGAGTCACTTTGTGCATCTGGCTTTATGTGGGTACTGGGGAATCCAGCCTAGGTCACCAGGCTTGATAAGCAAACGCCTTTAAACATTGAGCCATCTCTCAAGCCACAGAACATTACTTTAATTAGAATCTAGGTGTTATGTTTTCCATTTGGCTTCTGTACTTGATAGGGACATGAAGAACAGGGAGAATAATAGAAAGAGTAGAGGGAATCAGGAGGCAGTTTGTTTACACTGAATGTGAAGGGTCAGGGATCACTGGTTGGGCTGTGAACTGTAGCAGCCTCTGTTACTCCACACCATGGCCTGCACCTCAGTGGTGGTAACTACTGATGGCACTTGCTGCTTTCAGCAGAATCTTCCAGTGGTGTCAAGACAGCTCTGTTTCTTACATAGAAGTGTCAAGCTCCTCAGCTTCTTCCAGCATCTGCCTACAAGGTAAACACGCCTAAAGGAAATCAAAGGTGGACAGAGCTCAAGGCTGACCTTCATGGATGGCAGCAGGAGGAGGGTGGACAAAGAGACAAGAAGGGTGTACGCAGAGTGGGAGCGAGCAACTAGGTATGTGGGAATTCTCTCATCTTCAAGCACCATTTACTTTCTCATTGCTGGGATATCATAACTGACAGAACCAGCTTGCAGAAAGGACTTATATCAGCTTCCAGTTCCAGAGGGAAGAGTCCATCATGTTGGGGAAAGCATGGCAGGAGTAGCCAGCAGGCGTCCCATCGTCACAGGTACAGGGAGAAAGTAGAGAACATGCCACTCATGTGGGACCTGGAGATAACACCGCAAAGCTTGCCCCCAGTGACCCATTTCCTCCAGCAAACCTTCATTTCCTAAAGGTTCCATAACCTTTCATAACAGTACCACCAACTGGGGATTAATTATTAAAATATAAAAGAGTCTATGGATTCTGCATTCAAACCACCTCAGTAGGTCATGAAACTCAATCCATGTCACACTTCTGTTCCAAAGCACGGGGCAGATGTCCCAGTACATTTTTTTAAAATCAGCTATAAACTGGAGAAAACAGCAAGTATGATTTAGCTGGAAGAAAAAAAAAATGTCCCCAAGCAGACACCATGCATGAACAAGGGGATGCTGGGGTTAAGCACAGCTTTCGTAGTTCAGGAAGGAGATGGCATAGAGAGGGTTAAACGCTGAAGCAGCCCATCCCTAGCCTGGACAATCAGTTCTGAATAATCCCCCAATTCCTGGGAAAGCTGGTGACCCTGTGACATGCACAAATGCTGCCTGCCATCTGGGGCTCAGCCTCTCCCAATTTAAATGAGGAGCCTCCCCTTACTCAGTCAGGCAAACCTGCTTCTTGCTTCAGAGCCTCCGTTTCTTGGAATTAGCCTGTCAGGTTCCATCTGCTTCATGAAGCTTCTAGTCCCCTAAGAGAAGGACCTCCACTCTGAACTCCTGTCAGATGCTGGAAATCCACAAGGGAATTATCCCTCCAGTCTGCCTGAAATTGCTTTTGTGATATCAAGGCCTACCTTGGGGAACTACAATATACTATACTCAGATGAAAATTAGATTTGTAAGTACACCACTTTCTTCTCTAGGAAGCTTGCAAAACTTCTCTCACCTTCGTTTGTAAGGAGAACTGCACAGGCTTTAAATTTATAGCCACTAATAAGCAAGGTTTTGTTTAACACAAATATTGTATCCTTATATCAGGCTGGAGTAGAGAAAGCCTGAGAATAGACAGAAGGCTTTTCACCAGTGAAAACTGAAAGTGAAACTTCCATGTCAGCCACAACTATGACATGGATTAGAGCAGGTGCAATTAATTACCATCACATTTATTGGAACCTTGAAAACAATTAGGAACTGTCCTAGTTGATATGACAGATTCATTAATCATTTAATATATTCCAACAAATTGATTTATCAATCAAATAGCTACCTCTGGTTGAATAACTCATGACTGTGCTTATGGCTCTATTTCTAACACTCATATGTTTTAAGAGGTTTAGCCCAATGTAAACTCCTATATTTCAGTATTTAAATAGGTTACATTTAGAGAAGTGAAGGATGTCACAAGAAGACAGGGGGCTGCAAACAATACGGAAGGGTCAGTCATCTATGCCACAGAGGAAGAGCTTCCATTTCCAGGAAGGACATATCCAGGAGAATGTATAAGGACATACAGCTGGGTTTCAGGAACATCTAAACCTTGTACAAGCCAATTTTATTTGTCAGCTGAGCAAATAAGCTTTTTGGAGATAAAACCTACAGCAGGATCGCATGGCCATTCCTCCCATCGGATGTCTGGCAGGGGAACAAAAAGTAGCTCCTTGTAGTCTTGCATCATAGTCGGTTACTTCTTTTATATCTTGGAATAACTTTGATTATTGAAATCACACTGTGTTCAGAATAAAATGTCGCTTCTTTCATTAGCCCTCTCACTCTTGGAACTACAAGAGTGGGTCATATACTTCTTCCTGGGGGTCAGGTTTTCCAGCATTGGAGAATAGCTTTGCTGACCTCTTGAGTCTACTGGGCTCAAGCACTAAGCCCTTGTTCGCCATTCATTGGATGTATTTCTGCTTCCTGTGGTTTTATCATTGGAAGTAATTACAATACTTCTCATATGAAGGGATGAGCAGGAACTTCCTCCATTGCTTGTAGTTTTTATTTCTTTTTAATCTAACTAACTTTTTAACATGAAGATAATCAGACTTCATTATGTTTCATTATGTCATTTTTTTCATACAATCTTTTGTTTGCTTTTTTTCTCTTCTTTCCCCTCCTCCCTTGAAGCTTCACCCCCATAATCTCTCTCTTGTGTTCCATGGGACCTTTTGTCATTCCCCTTTTCTCCCATCTCCTCCTTTCTCATGGTCTTCTATCCAGCTTAATAGAATATATATACTCTCATATCTCTTCATTTACACACATGTGGACATTCAAAGTTACAACCCACATATGAGAGAGAATGTGTGGTAGTTTGAATGGATATCCCCCAGTAGACTCAAGTGTTTAATAAGCATTATTATATCTCCAGCCAAAAGGCTGGCGATGGCCACTCTAGTGGATCCTAGGGGCCAGTCCTAAGTTGTGTTTGGAGATGGATTTGGAATTCCAGCCTGAAGATATGCAGGGTATTTGTGGTCTGCCTGGAGTTCCTGGAGTGTGCTTGCTTATGGTGCTGGTGGTGATATTTCTCTCTGTGTGGACCTGTGAATGGGGACCATCTTCTTTCAGCATTATGAAACTTCCATTGGCTCTATAAGTTTTAAGATATCCCTTTCTACCATAACTAGTGTCTGGTTTGGGAGTTCATCCCAACAACATGCAGCTGACTATGACAGAATGCATGTTTTTTTTTTTTTTTTTTTTTTTTTTTTTTTTTTACTTCTGGACTTGGGTTACCTCTCTTAGTATGAATTTTTCCAACTTTATTCATTTTCCTGCAAATTCACAATTTCATTTTTCTATATAGCTAAAGGACTGTATACATTATCTACTTGCACTCCCATATCATTACATCTCTATTCACAGTAGCAAGGGAATGGAACCAGACCATCAACTGAAGATTGGATAATGAAGAGGTAGTCCTTATGTACAGTGGAATTCCTAGATTTTGTAATGTAACTTTCATCTTTATTTCAAAGCTAATGCATTATTGTTGGCCTATCATGGGCTGTCTGTCAACTGAACAAGTCTGAGGCTTTTCTTTGTGACATCTGCTAAACAACATACACCCTACTCCATACTATACTTCAGGCCTTGTCCCATGTTATCTTAGGAAGGAACCATGCATATTGCTAATTTGTGATGGATTATAAAGAAAGAATTATATGGATTTGACTCTTTTTTCCTCTGCTTGATAGATATGTCAAGACACAAGGAATTTAATCTTGCTAAGCCTCATTTTTTTTTATCTTCATGGCAAGGATCATAATAACACACAATAACTTCTGGATTACTGGGGAGATAATCAGTTATTTAAACTACTTCTTCAGTGTGTGTGTGTGTGTGTGTGTGTGTGTGTGTGTGTGTGTGTGTTGCGTGATGTGGTTCTCAACTATTGCTGTCCTTATTGGGAGCAGCTGAGACCAGACTCTAGAGACTCTCTAGATTGGGCTTCTTGATATCCCCCATAGAATTGGGGGGATGGGAAGGGTTTAGACCTCCAGCTGAGGTCTCCAGTGACCCTCTGCCAATGATGCATGAGACATTATGCTCAGGGGGGATAGAATGTACAGAGAGTAGAAGATCAGAGGAGGAGGAGCTCCATCTATGCACATACAGGGAGTCTTCATCCACGCTGGGATGAGGCCTTTTGGTGCTATGGCTGTTTTGGAGTCTCCAAGCTCCTATAAGTAAAACCCTTGCCCGTGCTCTATAAAGAAACCCAATAAACTAATCAGCTTGCCAGGGTGAACTTTCGTGGAACTGATCTTTAATCTGTCAGGGGTGCTCTACCTGTGGGGAACAAGTGCTTATGGATGTCTTCCTAGAAAAGGATTCATGCACATGTTGCAGGATTGATGTACACAAAGTGCTCCAAAGATTTACACTGGGATTATTATTTTCAATGATCATTCTATCATTCAATACAGTGGGTTCTCCTTATTTTCTTATTTTACTTTATATAAGAAAAAGATGAGTATCCTGAGACCAAAGAAACATTATAATACCCAGGACATTTTCCCTATATACTGTGAAATTTGTTCATCTTTCTTTTTAATTTTTTTTCTTGTTTTTTTTTTTGAGGTAGGTTCCTGCTCTAGCCCAAGGTGACCTGGAATTCACTCTGTAGTCTCAGGGTACTCATGGCAATCCTCCTACCTCTGCCTCCCAAGTGCTAGGATTGAAGGCGTGTGCAACCATGCCTGGCTTAAAATTTATTTTTTTTTTATATTTTGTTCTTATTTATTGTAGAGAGAGATAGACAGAAAGTAGATATATAGAGAGAATAGGTGTGCCGGGGCCTCTAGCCACTGCAAATGAACTTCAGACGCATGCGCCACCTGTGCATCTGGCTACATGGATCCCTAGGAATCAAACCTGGGTCCTTTGGCTTTGCAGGCAAGTACCTTAACTGCTAAGCCATCTCTCCATCCCCATCTATCTTATGTATTCAGTGAGATGCCATTCTGCTTAGTAAATAGAATTTCTTAGAATAAAACCATATATGAATAAAGAAAAACTGTTGGTTAATATATTCAGTGAGCTTTATTTTAATTTTTGAGTCGGGCACTCATGGTATGTGAGGTAGTTGTTAGGATTCCATAAAGACCTGGTATTAGGTTGCTGTGGTGATCATATTTTAGGTGTCTTGTTGATCATTTTTTTGGGTCTGTTTTAAAATAAATTTTATTGATTTATTTGTGAGGATAGAGAAAGAGAGAGAATTTCAGTACCCTAGGGCCTCTTGCTCCTGCAAATGAGCTCCAAATACATGCTCCACTTTGTGCATCTGGTTTTATGTGGGTACATGGGAATTGAACCCAGCCAGTGGGCTTTGCAAGGAAGTGCCTTTAACCACTGAGCAATCTACCCAACCCAATGCCTTGCTGATCTTTAACCAGTTATGTTTATTAAGACTTTCTTCCTTCTTCCACTAACACTTATGTTTGAGTTCATCTGTCTGAGTTTGCATTCCCTTGAACCTGTCAGATTGCCTATTTAATACCCTAGATTTCTAAATCACATTGTCTAGACTTCCTACTACTCACCCTTTTTAATCAGACACTCCATAAAGCAAAGAAACTACCTCAGCTGCTACAGAATGAGGCTTCAGCCAGATTGTTCATTGTCATTCAACTATTAATAAAGTAGTTAAAACTATAAACCTTGAATCAGACAATCTTGGATTGGAATTAAAATTCTAGCATTTATTAGGGTGACTAAGGCTAAGAACCTGCCTAATCTCTACTTTTTTTAAGGCTAAATTCAGGGTAATACTATTACCTAGGTTTTATAGGTCTTCTGCAATGATAAAGCAAACTAAATTATTATAAGAAGTTTAGGCTTTTTAAAGCACAGTTATTAGTAAATATTATTCAATTCAATTAAAGCGTATTAGTATCTCCTTAGGAAGTAGGCAGTTGAACACTCCAATGAAAATGCAAACACAGTTCCTGTTTATAGCAGCTTCTGGTCCAAGGATACTCTCATTAATACTGTAAGAGCCTAGAAAGTTCTGAAACAAGGTACTTACTGGTTTTGAAATTCCTCAGGATGAGGTAAGAAAAGAATGAAAGGGGGATGACTAGGGTCCCTTGTGGTTTCTTGTTCTTTATTGCAGACTTAACTTTTATCTTTCCTGTATACCTTATTGTAATTTTCATTTGCCAACCTGTTACATTCTTCTAATCTTTTGTAACCCACTTGCTCCACTGCCAAGTATATGCTTTTACAATTCATGTTTGCTTTGCCTCCATATGCTATAAAATCCCTAACCAACGTAAGCTCAGGGATGGTGCCATTAAGGAGTAATCTGGGTATAAATAAACTTCCTCTCCTTCACCTCACTCACCTGATGGTTTCTTGATACCCAGAAATTTCTCACAACAGTACCATCATCATTGTCGTCATTTTCATCATTGATCTCGGTAAAGACAGAACGATTTCTAACAGTATGTGCAGTGTGTCTGTGGGTCCCTTGGTTTAAGAAGTCCACATTCTCTCAGCTTTCCTTTGATACCTCCAGCTTTTCATGCCATTTCTTTGACATTTTCTCTTCTCATTTCATTGACTATTGCTTTCAACTATTTTCTAGGCCTTACTACTTTGAGCCTTAGTGATTGCCATAATATTAGGTATTCAAAATTCAGGGTTTAGTAGTACGCTTTATGATTTTACGTTGATTCTATTAAAAAAAAGCTCATTTGTCTTCTTGTATTTCAGAAATTTTCTTTTTACAGCTTTACAAATTAGGACATAATTTATCTGTTTCTAGTCTCCCAATGTCTACATTTTCATAGTTCTAAAATGTTGACAACAGTATCTCAACCGTCTTATTCACATATTTTTTAGATACCCCAGGATATAATTTTTATGAACGAAGAGACAAATTCACATAAAGTTGCTAGGTCCTCTTCTTTTCTCCATTTAGGATGTAATTATCCTCACCAGTATTATCTCTGTCCATCCCTCCCTGACAAAGAACAAGACAGCAGCTGGGTATTTACACATTTTCTAAAACATCTGATTCTATTTTTCACCCATTGTAATAGCAGATTATTTCTCCCTTATATGTATCTTGTTCTGAACATACTAAAACAGCTTTAGCATTAAATTTATTTTTCACAAGCCTTAGTTTCACAAGCCTTAGCTCTACTTAATAATAATTGAAGGCTTTCCAATCTTTAATTTTTCTTTTCAACAAGTTTTCACAGAAAACTGTGGATATAGATGTTGTTGCCTGCCTAGTTAATTCTTTCTAGTATAATTTATTTCTCTTTATATGATCATGATTTTGTTCTGCAGAAACATCTAGTCTTTTTTCTTTCTGAGCTAGACCTCTTATTTACAAGCTTTTGCCACTGGTCCATGCATTTTAGCAGAAACTTTTCTAAAAGTAGCAGATATACTTGAGACTAAACACACACAAAAAACATTTTCCATGGCTATTGTAAGTATTAAAGTAATATTATCACATTCACAATAAGTTCCCAAATCACCATTGTACTGCTTAATGTCTTTATTGGGTAGTCAGGATTAAGTGCAGAGAGCTCACCCTCTGCTGTTTCCTTTTCCTGTGGAGAAGTAAAATCATTAGGAAGGTAAGAAGAGATCTTATTAAGTGCTCTTCTTTTACCAGGATATGAAATCAGAGTAACTATCCAGAAATTGAACATGTGTCAGAATTAAGACATTTTGTCTTGTCTTGGCATAAGGAAAACCTAGCCATCGAAGCAGGAGGATAATATTGCATTTCCCTCACATATCCTTCACAAGGTTATCTCCATTTCATCTCTTTTCCCCCTGCCATACACCCATATCCTTTGTTTCCAACAAAACACTGGTGATTGTCCTACCTCAGTGAAAATATGATGTTTCCTCAAAGAAATATTTAAGCCTTGCAAATGTAACTTCATATGCCTTTGGAGTTGGCTAGTGTTGTTCACCAACCATAAATTATTCTGGTCCATCCTAGATATCCATGAGATTATGTTGGTAACATTCTACATGAATTTAAATTTAGGGCATGTAATTCCAACAAATTGAAATTACATATTATAGTCACACAATTTGCAACCAATGCTCCTCATTCTTTCTTTCTTTCTACAATCCATATTTTTCTTTGTTTTCCTAGAATTCCTATCATGTCTGCACTGTAGTATTATTTCATTGAATGTTAGTGAATATATTAAATTTTATTCCTTAATCTGACACATGTCAAGTTTTGGTTTTCCTTCAGGGGACAGGTGTATACTACCTCCCTCAATGCCAAATTTTCTTCTGTGCTTTAGTAAACATCTTGTGATATGAGGTCTGTCATTGCAACATCCCTTTGAGACATTTTCATTACTTATACAATCCTTTTCCAGCATTATATCTGCGATTCCAAACCCCAGAAAATATTACCACTCTCCAGCCCTGTAAATTATGGTAATGTTTTCATTTCTTAATTTTATTTTTAATAGAAGTTCACATTTAGATGGTAGTGATTATTCAAAGACTTTTTATTTTTATGTTTTATTTTTAATATTTTTATTTATCTGAGAGAGAAAGAAGGAGAGAGGGAGAGAGAGAATGGGTGTGCCATGGCCTCCAGCCACTGCAAAGGAACTCCAGACGCATTTGACAACTTGTGCATCTGATTCACGTGAGTCCTGGTTAATTGCTTTGCAGGCAAATGCCTTAACCACTAAACCGTCTCTCCTGCCCTCAAAGAAAACATGTGTGTGTGTGTTTCAGACAGAGAGGGAGAGAGAGACAGAGAGAATTGGCACACAGGACCTTCAGCCACTGCAATCGAACTTCAGATGTGTGCATCCCCATGTGTGCATGTGTGACATTGTGCACTTGCATCACTATGTGTCTGGCTTACATAGGACCTGGAAAGTTGAACATGGGTTGCTAAGCTTCACAAACAAGTGCCTTAACCACTAAGCAATCTCTCCAGCCCACAAAGACTTGTTTAAATAATTCTGGGGTCACTCTTAGATATAACTCTGGGCCTTGCAATACTAAACAAGTGCACTACCACTAAATTGCATGCTCCACCTTTTTAAATGCCAGTCTTTCTTATTAAAAAAATCATTGATTAAATATATATTCCATATCTAATCTGGCATAGTCTACATTTATCTACAAATTAACATAGGCATCTATCTATTGGTGAATTCTATGCTTCTTGGCAGCTTATCAATTGTGTCTCATATGTTTATTTATTTATTTAAGTAGCTAGTTATCTACTGTTTTTGTTTTTATTATTGTTTTGAGACAGTGTCTCACTCCAGTCCCCACTGATCAAGATTATGTAGTCTACTTATTATGTAATTCAGCCTGGCCTTGAATTCACAGTGGTCCTCATACCACAGCTTCCCAAATGTTGGCTTATAGGCACAAGCCACTATGCCCGGAAATGTTTCAGATGCCTGTTCTTGAAAGACAGCTTGTCTCCTAACAGATATGTCAGAGCTGTGCAGTAACTTCCTTACTACTTAGCTAAAGGCAGTAGTTAACCTTTCCACAGCCTTACTGCCAGTGTTGTAGTTCATGCATTTCCCCCCCCCCCACTTCAGTGGTATTACAACATGCAATTGAATACATGGATTAATATTAACATAGTTATTAAAGAATAATATGGAAATCAAGAATTATTTGTATTAAATAATCCAACAAAATATGAGACTCTTCTACCATACAAAAACATGAGCAGAGGACAATTTCTAAAGTTGTTCAAATAAGGGAAGGATGGTAAATGATTTTTCACGTGGCTCAAAGATAATGCTCATTTCTTAGTACTGCACATTTCCCACAGATCAATGTTTTTCCATTTGCTATGTCATTCCCTGGAGGATGCACTGGGTCTGTGTTAAGAGACTCCCACAGTCCAGCCAGCCAGAGCTAGTCTTGAAGGATCCTTGGTTTCTTCCAAATTATAGTTTGCATCTTTTGGTAACAATGCATTTGTAAAAGGTTTATGAAATTTCTGGCAGACAGGACTGCCAAAACCTCAATTTAAATACACCCTGAATGGAAGCACGTGGTATCGTCTTTCTCCTGTATGCAACATTACCCTGTGTGGCCTCTAATCTCAGGATGACTTCTAAGCCAACAGAGCTTATTTTGAATTCATTTTCAAATAAAAATATTATCATATGAGCACAGAGATAAGTGTAACTTTATGGAACCATGCATTACAAAATATGTTTGACTTGGAAAATTACCCACATAGCTTGAGGTAACTTCCATGTCTTTTCAATACCATGTTAGCAATTTTAATTACTAAAGAAACATTGTTTGGGGCACACAGAGTTATGATGACTGGTGTAAGAGCATTTGTGCTGCCAGCTTACCTTTTGAAAGTTTATATCCTGCAATCCCTAATAAGCATTGCTGATTTAGTGGGAAAAGGGCAAAACTGGTATCAAGGCAGGGTGGGGGAGCAGTGGGATGGGGATTGTGGGATTGTATGATTATGGAGGCTGGAAACTAGCATCGTGAGGCGATTTCTTTCTACCCTTCCTCCACATTTTCTTGGCTACAAATTGCATTTTTCAGGTTCTTTGCTTAAATCCTGTAATATATTTAAAGAAGCCCTTATTGTGAAAGAAAATGGAAGCTGTTGGCAAGAATTTGCTAGCCGCTCATGTTAGCCAGACATGGGTTCATGAAGGCAGCTCATGAGGCTTACTAATCAATTAGGTCATAAGCAATGTTGTTCTATTTGTCTTCATGCACTTGAAGTACAAATATGTCACACTTCAGGAAGTTGAACTTTCATATCCATGATGTGTAAGAATGAGATTTTCATAAAATTCAAAATACACCATACTTATCCATACAAAAAATGAATATTCAATATTCAAAAAGTATTGCAATATATTTGAGAATGTTTTCAGTATCTGATTTTGATATTTTGTCATTTTCATCATGTATAATTGATGTATAGGCAAATATATGTACATATAGCAGTACTCAAATTTATTGTATCTATCAGTTAAATGTTAAACAATTCAAAACTTTTCTCTGAGGAAGAATGTGTTAAACATAGCAATTGTTCAAATTATGGCCACGTTCAGAGTCCTTGACTATCCATATCTTTTTGGCTCAATATGTAGTTCTAAAACTTCCCACCCTAAGTTATATAAATAGGACAGAGTTAATCATATTGCCAAAACAAACTATAATTGTGTGCCATATTTATTAAGCATGTGATTGGATATGAAATTATCTCCATATTTGTAAACTCTTGGTAGCTGGTTCTCATGCCAGGTAATGGTAATAGTCAAAACCTTTACTTATAAATTTCTAAGTTCTTAATATATAGACCTACTAAAACCAAAACCATGGTAATGACACAAGAAATTATATATATATATCTATATCTATATCTATCTATCTATCTATCTATCTATATATATATAATCTGTGAATGCTACTATTGATTTAAAAATGTTTTTGCTTATACCTCTTGTCACATCTCTATTTCCCCTGAGAAACTGTGATTAAATCAATGCTATACATGATAATTTCCAGTTAACCAATTACATCCACTTCTGTGCTCCCTGCAGTTAGCAGTTGTTCCATTTATTTGGTTATATCATGCTGTGATGCTTCATTTTATAAAACTATATCAAATTTTTAGTTGGTAGGGAAACAAATCATATAAAACACACACTTAAATCTTCTTATTATTTTTCAATGACATGTAAGAAATTATTCAGACAGCTGTTTGAGTTGAGTTGCTCCAACAAAGTTCACATTATAGTTGAGAAATGTTTTCAAATGATAATGCTCTTTAATGTTCCCTCTCATAGTATTAGCATAGAAATCAAACAATGAAAAAATAAAATAGAAAAATAGAAATGAGCACTGGGGAATGTAGCTAATACAAGCTCAGTGGTAGAGTATTAGGCTATTGTACGTAAATCCAGGATTTGGCACCTCAGCACCGGCAAAAACAAAGGGAGAAAAAAGAGAGGGAGGGGGGAAGAAATGTGTTCCAAACTTGTAGCTTATTTTTGTTGTTGTTTTGCTTTTTATTGAAGTACTAGTGATTGAAACCAGGCCTCACACATGCTAAGAGCTTATTTCACTATAGGCTATACTTCCAATAGTCCACAAATTTAAATGTGTATGATGTAGTGCACACATTTACATAGTCTTAATTTTATGCATCAAGACCATATTTCCTATGTTAAAAGGTCTAAATATTTGTCTATGAATAGATAAACTATTTTAAAATAAGTTCGGTTTGAGTGTAGTACATAGATTCTTGTTTCAAAATGCTGAAGTATTATTTAAAATTGTTCTAATTTCAGATCAGGGTCTTGTGGCACAGGCTTACAATCACTGTTACTTGGGTGGCAAAGGCAGGTTCAATACCTGTCTGAGAGAAGAGCCAGGTCAAGGCCAGCCTGGAAAGCTAAGTGAGACATTATCTCAAACTAAAAAGTGAAAATTGGCTGCAAATATAGCTCGTAGATTGAGAGGTTGCCTAACATATGAGGTCCTTGGTTCAAACCCCAGTAGTTCAAAAACAAAGTCCTGATTTAAGTAATTAAGTGTAAGGGCAGAGACCATTTCTTTAGGGATAAACTAGTAGCATATATTCCTTTTTCTTGGAATCCAGTGAAAATACCCTAAATTTTGTTGTTTGCTGGGGGGAAAGTAAACTCTTTAAAAAAAAATGCTAGTCACCCTGCCTTTCACAGGTTTACGCCTTTTCTGTGGGAAATTTCATGGTTTGCTTGCTTTAAATGCTTTTAAGTCAGCTTCTAGGTAAATGTCATTGTGTTGGTTGTAATTAATTTACTTGTGGGGGGCAGACATCTTCCTTTCTGTGGTCAGTGTTAGCTTCTATCATTCATGTTATTGGTTCACCTTTGCAAAGGTTGGTAAAAAATGGAATGACACTATCAGTTGATAAACTGAGGCTCAAGTCCAGTATTTGGCATCTCAAGGACTGAGCTGTTTGGGGGAAGAATGTCTTCCATCAAATGATTATAATTAACTTCTCAGTTGTGACGAGGCTGTTGCTGTTGGCAGAGCTACTGATGTAATTTAACACCCTGACTTTTTATTAATAGGATTCTTGGCGAATGGAGCTCATACTAATCAATTTGGATAGAAGTATATATTTTTAATGTTCCTTCTCACATCATAGTGAGTTACTATTAAATTTTTTAATGCAGAGGCAATTTCCTCTTTTGGCTTCCATGATTTTTTGTTTTTTTTTAATATAACTTCCATAATGTTAATGTGTACAGTGATTAGATTTATTCACTTAAAGAGTGGATATAGGCTATTTCAAATATTAATAATGAACTATCTCATCAAAATGTGAAATTAAAATATATCAATGAATCATCTTTTAAAATTCATAATTCTTTTAGTATTTGTTATAAGCAAAGAATTCAACTGGATTCTAACTATTACCTCACTAGAAAAGAGAAAGAGACAGAATTTGCTTTTCATTTTTATAGATATAATGCTGATAAAGTTACACATTATCAACATTTATCTTTTGCAATTTGTGTTTATAACTTTGTGTGTGTGTGTGTGTGTATGTGAGTGTGTGTGTTTGAGGTAGGGGCTCACTCTAGCTCAGGCTCACCTGGAATTCACTATGTAGTTTCAGAGTAGCCTCGAACTCACGGCAATCCTCCTACCTCTGCCTCCCAAGTGCTGGGATTAAAGGTACGTACCACCATGCCTGGCTGGTTATAACTTTTTGCATAATAAATTGGATTATTTTATAGCATTCTGAAGATTATGATAAAATATTGTGCTTTAGCCTGAGAGGTATTTTAAGTTTTTTTTTTAATGATCATTTCTTCACTTTACAAAGCTATTAAATGGGGTGAATTGATCCATTCGACATAGCATAGATGGTCTTCACAGGTGGGAGCAGTGGTATGTCAAAGGAAGATCACTGAGAACAGGTCAGTGATCTAAGCCATCTAAGCCACCGGTACAGGTGATTAACTTTCACTGCCAATAAACTCTGAAGGATATGAACAAGGAAAATTACATATTTACCTGATCCTGAAAAAAATCATTAGATGCTACTTATCCCTTGTTTGTAAGAGAAAGTACAAGCTGAAAATGCTAATTTTAAAATATTAAAAATAGTACATTTTTTACAAATAGCAGAGAGATCAGGACACAGCAGAATGACCCAAGATCTGGAGACACTGTTAATTGCCCACATCTTTGAGTGATGAGTTATGAATATATACTTAGGATTACTACCTTTCGTCATTCTTCCCCAGTTTCCATGAATAGATGCTGTCATTGCTAGCCTAGGACAGATTTTACTTTACAAATATGATTGCAATGAAATCTCTCATCTTGCATGCTCTTTTCCAAAATGATCTCGAATCTACTGTCTTCAAGATGGAGCTTGATTCCTGATCACATGAGACTGGGATCTCCAGAGCTAGGTCATGGAATCCCTGAATCCTTGAAGCTTGCTGTTGGAGTACTAGGAAGACGCTTTGAGGAGATGTTTCCCCTTCCTGCCTTAGCTGCTCTGCTATGAGAAGCACCGAGCACTAGGATAGGGCTATGTCAGCACACTGGATCCACATACAAGCTGAAAACATCATTCCGGCTAGCACTTTCCACTTCCCATGGAAGTGATCTATTGTGTATTCTTAGTCCAGATAGTTCCAGCTGCAGGACTAGCTGTCATGTGACTGAGCTCCCTAACCCAGGACCATGTAGCTCTAAGCATTATAAGAATAAGTAATATTGAGTACAATGGAGGGAAAGACCCGACATCAGTCTCTGTTTTCACCTGCACACACACACATGTCCACATACACAAGAATGCACATATGCATGCACAAAAAAACACTAGAAAGATGAGAAAGAATTGACACATTGTTGTGTTAAGTCACTGCACTTTGGAATGGACACATATTCTTAACAAATTAGATTATATTCCCATTTTACAAATGGAAGGTGAAACAACAGAAGTTAAATAATTGTCCAAGTCCTAAAGTTAATAATGCAATTTCTAAGACTGGAAAATGTTTACTTTAAGCTTCAAACTCTGTCCTACACCTCTTCCTACACCCTTATAGAAAACACGGTGGTTTTACTGGCAGAGACAACCTTATGGACTGCATAAATGAGTATGATGGCCTTCTGTGGCAGTTCTCTGATTCCTAAATAAGTTCCTTTCCTTTTTTTTATTGACAATGACAATTTTCTTTTGAATCACTGGAGTTGGCTAGGAAAATTAAAATGGCAAATCTGATACAGCTTTGAAAAATACAGTACATAAATTACTATCACATTAAGATGGTGAGAGCCTAGGAATGACAGTCAAGGGTAATGAGAAAAGGATCTCTTCTAGAGAGAAATGCAATTATCCTGCAAGATTGCAAGTTGGCTGTAAATCTGTGATATGCTGCCTGCCTACTTCTTACGCAGAACTGGTGTTGGTATGTCATTGTTACGTTACTTAATGATACCAATTATTTAAAAATTAAACACAGGCTATTTCATGACAAGGTATTTATTATATTCAAGTGGAGTTGATTTCAGCCTTTCTTCAGGGCATCTCTGCCTTTCATGGCTCCTTTTCAAGCCTTTCATATTTTCCCAGGAGCTATACTTTTTTAAAAAATATGAACATTTTAGTGGAAATTTCTGACATAAAAAATTAAAAAGGTCAATTTTGTGATGAAGCACAGTAGCTTCAAAATTCTAAATGGCACCCCAGACTAGAGAAGCTAATTGCTTTTTCAATGCACAATTCCCTGAAGTGCCCACATGGTAAACTACCCTAGACAAAAACCAGACTTCATCCCTTTCTTGAAAATCCACTGGGGACTTCCTGAGATGAGTGAAGTTGTGAACAAAATATTAATCATGTAGAGCCTATGAAAATTATAATAGAGTAAAACTACAATGACGGCAGTCTTAACCCATATCTCTCTGCTGACCTGCTCCATGTCTTGTCACCTATTCTGTCACAGGTGTACTTTTAATCAAGCCATCTATGGCACAACCCCATCTAATCAAAGCTTGAGGGTATATGATGTACCCAAAGCACACCTGCTCATTTAGAGAGGCCTCTTTCACGGAGGATGTGAAGTTTGTGCCATAGTGGCAGTGTCGGTGAGATGTAGCGGTTTTAAGACCAGGAACCTGAGAAGCCTGAGTTCTCCCAAAAGAAAATATTTTCAGATATATATATCTTACTGATCTCATATACACTGAAAACATCATTGACTGTCTTAGAGAAAAATAAAATGTAGTGATTGGGGAAGAAATAATATATGTTGGAGAACTTAGTTTAAGTGCTATAAACCAAGAACAAATGCCTATCAACCTACAATGTATGTTATGGACCCGAAATCATGGTCAGTTTCTGTTTAAGTCCATAAAAACATTATTTGAAATTTTAATGATAAAGAGAGAGAGAGAGAGAAAGAATTGGCACACCAGGGCCTCCAGCCATTGCAATCAAATTCCAGATGTGTGCTCCACCTTGTACACATGTGCGACCTTGCCCGCTTGTGTCACTTTGTATGTCTGGCTTACATGGAACCTGGAGGGTTAATAACATGGGTCCTTAGGCTTCACAAGCAAGTGCCTTAATTGCTAAGTAATCTTTCCTGCTCCATAATAGCATTTTGTATGCAAAGTATATATTAAATTGTCATAGTGTTTATGATTTTGGAGAGTTCTAAAATGATGAAGGCATGTGCATGTGTACTCATAACTAAAATATCAAAAAGTAAGAGTTCATATCACAAAACAAATTAGGAATTAAAAATGTAAGAGTTCAAGTATTAGGTGGATAATGACACACTAGGTTAAAAGCTATTGTGTAACTAAACAAGGATTAAGCTAGGAATGCTCACCTAATTAATTGATTTGCAGTTTTCAACACATTTTTTCCCCATTCTTCTTGTAATCCTCACATCTCCTTCTGTCACTATGTGTGTGTGTGTGTGAGAGAGTGTGTGTGTGTATTTGTGAGTGTGTGTTTATTACATTATTTTTAAAAAATTCAGTTGACTTGTTTTGGCCACTTTAGGATATCCTGAAGCTGAGGTTTTATATATAACTATTAGATCTTCGGCAATTACACTTACATTTCAGATTTTTTTTTTTTTTTTTTTTTTGGTTTCTCGAAGTAGAGTCTCACTCTAGCCCAGGCTAACCTGGAATTTACTCTGTATTCTCAAGGTGGCCTCGAACTCATGGCAATCCTCCTACCTCTGCCTCCTGAGTGCTGGGATTAAAGGTGTCCATCACCAACACCCAGCACATTTTAGTTTTAAAGTTTTTCAAGACTTAAAACAAACCACTGGAGAAAATCAATTGATATTGTGGGTTTTGGCTTTAAAGTGGAAAACAAAAAAGAGTTTCCATCTTCTTAGCTCTCTTTTTCTACTGAGGCCCTTGCTAAATCCCAAGACAGCTTGTTTGGAATCTGCACTCATAAGTGTGACATAACCGTGGTCTAAGTGAGCTTACATCTGTGTCAACCATCTTGACCTACACAGCTTCTTCTAGTGACTTTTCCTTCATGAAGCTGATCTGTTTACTTTTTGTTCCCCTACACAATTAAGCACCAGACAATGTGTCAGTTGTCTATGATTCTTAAGGAATGAACTAAGTATGGCTGGGGTTCTACCAGTTAATGTTCTACCAATAAATTGTAATGGTGACATTGAAAGTTAAGAATCAAGAAGTCTTTTTCCATTCCTATATCATGTAAAGTACTTCCTAACTTTTCTTCCAGTAGTAGTCAAGTTTCTGGTCTTATATTGAGGTCTTTGATCCATTTGGACTTGAGTGTAGTGCATGGTGAAATGTGTGGATCAAGTTTCAGTTTCCTGCATATGAATTTGTCCATGGAGGATTTATTTGCTTTATAGGATGATGTTTCAGAAAACCTGCTATATAATATTATCAGTCATGAGAGGAACACTCTTGCCTACCTGGAAGACAGTGAATATGGAGACAGGCAGTGAAGTCCCACAGGAAACGGCTCTGGGCAAGCTTGTTGAAGGGAGAAATCTCTAGTCTGTATGTCATTCGTACAGCAATCTATGTATTCTTTGAATCCTTCTACTTTAGCAGCTTGCCTTTATTTCATTTTCACTTAAGGTGACACTAAAATGAAGTATTTTTTGTGCAGTGCATTCCTCTGGAAATAAATGCTCTGTTTTATCACTAGACAATTCACTAGATGAGATAGAGTCTAGGGCTTGGTTATTCAGTACCCTGTTATCAAGAAGGGACCCTTGCATTCTGTGGACAGAGGGCAGTATGTAATTCTTTTTTTTTTTTTTTTTTTTTTTTTTTTTTTTTTTTTTTTTGAGGTAAGGTCTCACTCTGGCTCAGGCTGACCTGGAATTCACTATGTAGTCTCAGGGTGGCCTCGAACTCTCGGCGATCCTCCTACCTCTGCCTCCCGAGTGCTGGGATTAAAGGCGTGTGCCACCACGCCCGGCTCTGTAATTCTTTTAAAGTTATGAGAAATTAAAACCACATGAAGTTTTCATGGAAAATATTTTCAAGAGAATGGTCAAATTTTTGTATTTTGAAGTTTGTTCTATTGTTCTGGGTAACACTAGAATTGCCCCTCAAAAACTCTTAGTGAATTTAGGTAACTGAGATTCCAGGCTGGTCCACTCTCTGACATATGTTTATACTTAATTTTCTGCAGTCTAAATTATTTCCTGAAGCAAAGACAAGGAGGTCAGTTTTTAATCCCCGATGAACCACAGATACTGTTCACATTGAAAATCTACTTGGGGTCCTTTCCGTTTTCTTTTGTCTGAGCATAGTACAGTAACAATAAATCCTATTAGTCTAGTCAAAGTCAAATGGAGATATTTAAAGAAACAGAATAATCTTTCTGTGCACCATTAAAAAATGCTGTATAATTCAAAAAGAGAAAGAGGGAATGGAAGAAGTTAAACATTATATACTATATATTATAAAAATATTACTAGAGTTAAAGCTATAGCAACAAATTCCCCCAAAAGTTCAACAATAGCACAACAAAATACACAAAATTTCTATCTATCTATTCATATTGTTTTAGCTAAAATAAAATTCAAATGCTTTTACTTAAATATACTGGTGCACTTAGCTGAATATATAAATACAGTCTTTGCTTCTGTCAATAAATATTCATGTTAATCTTCTGGCTAAAAAATCAATTTCATGCTAGCAGGAATACAGTGGAAAGTGACTAGATTAAACTATGGCCCTTGGCTACACGTTTCTAGCACCGAAAATAACCATATGGCACCAAATGTGCACAGGCCACTCTAGAGATTTCCTGTAATTATGTCATGATGTGCTCATTGCTATGGATTCAGCAGCCTTTCTTGCCTTTCTACCTGTTTTGTTCAGGAGCAGCTGCTGGCTTCAAGCTGTTGTCTGTTTCCAGCACAGAGACTGAATCAGGAAGCGCTTTCTAGGGAAGTCATGTTCCAAAGCAGGAGCAGCAACAATAAACGGATTCAATGGGGGAACATAAAGTTCACTGGGCAAAAGTCTCATCATCAGCTGGCACTAATTTACTGCTATCAGTTCCAATTGGTAAATAACACTGCCTATGCAATTTATGCAGAGTTAAAGCGATGGGGACATATTTAATGGATAGAAGAACAGAACACTGCTTTGCAGAGTGCCTGATGTGATGGTTTTATCATGATTGCACGAGTGTGCCTCAGCCACTGTTCCTATTCCTACTCAACACACGTGCCACTACTGAGCATCATGGATGTCAGTGCACAGAATATTCCATTATTTTTTGCTGAAGAAAATGTTCAGTGAAGATACATAGATACACATAAACCCTGTTTAATAAAATACCATGTACTGCATATCTATATAGGCAGACACATTTACTTTGAAATAAATACCTAAAACACTTGGCAAAATGGTGCCGAGTGGCAGAATGGTATATGTGAAATACATATCTTGGCAAACTGCTCTATGTTATGGACTTTTATGGCAATGGTACCTTTTAAAAATTGTTTTTAAAATGGATATTAATGGAGCTAGGGAGATGGTTCAGCAGTTAAAGTTATATGCTTGTAAAGTCTACTGATCTGGGTTCAATTTTCCAGCACCTACATAAAACCAGATGCACAGTGCCAAATGCACCTGTGATCTCACTGCATTTTGAAAATAGAAGGTGGAGCCAAGTGCATGCCAAGCTAGCTAGTGGGCCAGCTAGAGTGGCACTTGTTCTCAGTCTGGTAGTTCATTTACAGCAACAAAAGACCCTATTTCAGGGAAAGTGGAGCACAGAACCCTCAAAGGTGTCCTGTGCCACACATAAACACACACAAAGATTTTAAAACAAAAAATAACAAATGGGCATTTGTCTTGCATCTTATAAGCAAGTGGGTAGAAGTAAAACAAATATAATATATGAGACTATTTCTCACACCAGTTCTTCTTGGTGTGCTTTCCCTGAGTCCTTAAAGAAAAAGTCAATAATTCACTGTGGGCCTGTGCAATGGTACAATGGTGAGCACACATTCTAGGCCTCACTGATTTTTCCTGGCACAATATTCCTAATGCTCCTCCCAATCCAGACTTTTGGCTTTTTTTCTCTTTACCTACTATTGTGTATAGTTCCAACATCCTTCCGGAATCAATCAGGAATACCTCACCTGACCTCCGGTCTTCTCTCATCTCTCTGGGGGGACATTTTGTTGTCTAATAAGGTTAATGGCTGGGTCTGGCGTTTTTTTCCCCCATGATATGATGTACTTTGCCAGCTTCTAATACTTGTCTCTCTTCTACCTGAATATACTGCAGAAGGCAGGACATTAGTTTGTAATAGACCCTGACCTTAGCTTACCTCCAAATGGATACTCTTCCAAGTGTGATTTGAACTTGAAGCTCAAAGCTAAACTATATGGCTAGATCAAAGTTGCTTCCCTCTTGCATTGTAATGTGGAGAACTCATTTTAATGGTAACAAATTATACTAAATGTTCCAAAAGAGAGGTCTGGAATCTAGAAACCATAAAAATACTTCCCATATCAAACACACAGACTACTTTCTGTTACCACTGGAGCTTGTACCACAATACTGACATTTTCATATAAAATGATTATTATATGTGAGGTCCCATCATCATAATCATAAAATTCAGTTTCAGAAAGACAACAGCTACCCTTAAAATTATTTTTTCTCCTTACTTCACATAAATATTATTTTTAAATTATGATATTGAGAGATGAAAATAGTTTTTTATTTGAAAACTGACCCAATTTAACCATCTATAAACCCCAAGGTTATCAGTATAAGCATCTGATGATAATAACAGCAAAATAATTTTTGTTTAATTCCAACCTACTTTTACTCTTCATGAAAATATTGTTTACAAAGCAATCAATGGGTGTTACCTTTCTAGTTATAATAGTATTTAAAGAAGTATTTCAAAACAAAAAATGTATTAATGTACATTTTATAACACAAGTGATTTTAGGTCCCTTTATTAAAGAGACAGACATAGAGTCATACTCCATTTTATACAAATAGCCTGAAGTATTGACTATACTTTCTCATTTTATGGTCTTGAACAGTCAATGTACATCAGATACAAGGAGAAGGTTAAGAAGAAGGGATGTGATCCTTTAAGGCCCCTATTCAATAAAGTAACTATGCTACTATGTTTGAATTTGTATAAATTGAATTCCATATAATTTGCTTCACTTCTTAGTTTTCTTGTTTGATGTTGTAGAGGCTGTTGTGATGGACAGCTTCAACTCATACCAATGTGGTGATCTTGGAGTGGAAAAGTTAAATACACCAAATATTCTAGTGATAAAATTAGATATAAGAGTTCTCTGATATCTATACATGAAGAATTATAAATGAAAGAAAATTCGGGGAGAAAGAGGAATATATATTTGTGATTTGACATGCAATGCAGCAAGTATGCAGCCAGACACTACAGTACTGAATACTGAGGTGGAGCCAACACCAAGGGCCACCGACCTCAGTTTCCCTGATCTCTCATCCAAAATACTAATTTGGAGAGCCAGATAATCAATTGTAACAAATTTGAATTTTACATCGCAGTGACAGGGGGCAAAGCCAGGGTTTAGGTGTTGGCAGGGAATAAAGCTGGTTTTGGCAGCCGTGTTTTGTACTGATTGGAAAGGAGATAGACAGAGCAGGCAGGTTAAATGGAAATGAAGTTGAAGTGGGGCAGGCATGTCATGATTAGAGCAGAGATTGCCATCTGGTCAATAGGGATGAAAGGGTGATTTCAAAAGACCTCTTATAGAAGTGATTCAGGATTTCTGAACAATGTGAAACCATAAGAAATACAGATACAAAGGAAAATCTATTGCCAGGTTTGGGATAGCATGTTTCCTATAGTGTGATCTGGAAATATTGGGATAAATGTAATGTTTTCTATATTGGAATCTGGGATGCATGGGTGGGACATTTGAACAGAAATGTTGTTATAGCCTCCCTCCCTTCCTTCTCGCTCTCTTTCTTCCTTTCTTCTCTTGTTTTCTAACTTCCTTTCTGTTATTTAAACAACACTTCAGGGATAGTGAAAAGTGGGGAAAGTGGTTTGTAATGGATAGGAATGCGTCTTAATATTTGAATGGCTTGCAAAGGAAAGCCATATTATAGTATGATATTTAGGAGATAATATGACATCTAGACTAGCAGAACAGAAAAAAAAAAAGGAGGAAGTGGATCAACATAATTGTGAAGAAAGCTGTCATTGCCTCAGGTGAGCTGTGAAGAGATAGCAATGGGCATCAGGGAGGAATTCTCATTTTGAGATGCACTATGGAGAAAGAAGACAGGAAACAGCCAACTGTGACAAGAAGAGACATAGAACAAACAAACAAAACAATTTCTCTTAATATGGAAAACAAGCCTGAGGCATTACACTAGGTATAAAAAGAAACTCTTGAGCTGGATAAAGTATATCTACAAAAGCCTATTGCTAGCATAATATTTAAGGTTACAATTTAGAAGATTTCCTACTAAGCCCAAGGCATTTAAAAAATTTTTTTTTACCTCTTTTGAAGAGTTCAGTGGAAGTCCTAGTTAGTGCAATGACATAGAACAATAAAAATAAAGATCCACTGACTAGGAAGGTATACATTTGTTTTCAGATGTCATGATTACAGGAACTATGAAAGAATCAACACACTCTTGGAACTTTTTTAACAATTTTATCAAGTTTTAAGAAGATAAGTTACTATAAACAAGTTAATTGCTTTCCTATACATTAACAAGTACCCAATGATGTTTGAAATTGAAAAACACAGGTATACTTGTATTGGCCCCACACTAAACAAAAAGCATAGGAATAAGTCCAACAACATGTTGAAGAGTTATGTAATAAAAATGAGAAAAATCTATTCAAAGAAACTTTGCCCTATTTATTTATTGCTGTGCCTATGTGTTGTGTTGTGCATGTGTATACACATGTGGGCACATATATGCAGGTGTGTATGAATGTTTGTATGTATATGAATGCACGTATGTGCATGTGAAGGCCAGAGGTTCACATCAATTGCTCTGAACCTTGCCTCACTGGAACTCAGAGTCTAACAAATCAGCTTGCCCAGGGGATCCCGTATCTCAGCCTCCCACAGAGGATTACAGGAGGGCTGCTATACACATCCACCATTTACATGAGTGCTAAGAATGAAAACGCCAGTCCTCAGTGCTTGCACTCTAAGCACTTTATCCACTAAACCCTCTCCCCTGCTGCTCCCTCAATGTTTTGAAGTTGAGAGACCATATTCATATATATCAAATATTTTCCAAATACTATATTTAGCCAATGTGATGTACTAAATCAAAATCAAAATTTCAGCAGACTTTTCAATGAATATTGTCAGGCTAATTTCCAAATATATATAGAGAGGCGAAAATCTCACAATATGCAATGCAATATTGAAAACAAAAACAGTCAGAGGGCTGACACTCTCTGACTTCAGGATTTAGTCTACTGATACATTAATCCGGCGCATGTGCTATTAATGAAAGATTGAAAAACAGATCAGCAGAATAGAACGAAGCCCAGAAATATAACCACGTAAGTATAATTGCTTGACTTTGGGCAAAGGAACAAAGCCAATACAATGCAAAGAAAATAATATTTTCAACACATGGTGCTGCCATATGTGGCCATCCACATGCTTTCTCTCACCCTGACCTGCAAACAAATAGATAAATAAATAAATAAGCAACAGAGTTTAGGCATAGACCTTGTACTGTTAACAGAAATTAACCCAAAACATCATTATCCTAAATGTAGTATTTAAAATTATAAAACCTTTAAAAGAGTTCATAGAAAATCAGGATGACCTTGAGTTTTGTTATGATTTTTTTCAGATGTGATACTAGAAGCAGGATTTACAAGAGAAAGAATTGACACATACTTTATTAAAATGTAAAGCTTTAGTTTGTAATAGTATGAATAGAAAACCTTAGTGTAGGCTAAAATATTTGCAGCCATGTCTGATCAGAGACCTTTTGTTGAAAAAATATAAAGAAAACTTAAGTGTCAATAACAAAGAAAGATCTGATTAAAAATAAGCCTGACTCTTAGCAGGCACCTCACCATAGATGATGTACACATGGAAAATAACTACATGAAAAGATATTCAACATCATATGCGTTTTGGGACACACATACTAAAATTACAATGACATTTCATTATGTACCTGTTGTAGTGGTCAGTCCAAAACAATACTCAAAGGTTGGCAAGGTTGGTGGAGTAATGATTGGGTTGGTAAGAATGGAAATGGTATAGCCACATTGAAAAAAAAAATTGGTACTGTCTTACAAAAATAAACACAATGTTAACATACAATGTAGTATTTGTACTCCTTGGCATAAACTGAAACTTTATGTCCTCACACCTGCACATGGATGTTTATAGCAGCTTTGTTCATAACCAACCAAGTTGTTCTTTGCTTGGTATGCCCAAGTAATGGAGTATTACTTAATGCTAAAAGAGAAATGAGCTGTTAAGCCTTGGAAAGATATAAAAGGCTAAGTGCATATTAATAAGTATGCATATGAAAAGAGAATATACTTGGTATTCTAATTATATCACAGTTTGGAAAATATAAAACCATAGAGACAATAAAGTGATATGTGGTTGGATTCTAGGGGCTAGGGAAGAGGGAAGGATGGATTACAAGTATGCACAGTGAATTTTCAGGGTAGTGGAAATGCTGCATATGACATTTACTATGCATGCCATCATATGTTTATATATGTTGTGCAATCCATAGACAGTACCACCCACATAATGATCCTCACGTATACTATGGACTCTGGGCAATAGTTGCAGGCTAGTGCAGGTTTTCCAGCTATAACAAATATATTGCTCCTATGGGGGAAGTTAATATGTGGAAAGTGGCACATATGTTGGGGCAGGGGTGCATGAAAACTCTGTACTCTCAATTGATATGAACTTAAGACTTCTCTAAATCATAAAGTAATAATAAGATAAAGAGACAAGCCTGGTAGGATTAGATAAAGTGATGGCTCAAAGGGATGCATTCAGATTTGAAAGCATGACTGACGCTCTAATTATAAAATGTGTGGAGATATTTGGTATAGCGACATTACTTGCTTCTAACCAACAGAACACAGCAAAAAAAAAAAAAAAAAAAAAAAAATGGACACTATGCAAATGCATGTACATGTTTGCCTGCACATGACTCTGGTCTTCCCTTGTGGTGCATGTTGCAGGTTGCTGGTGTTAAGAGGCCCACAAGACATGGAAGACAAGCAGCCTCTAGGAGCTGAGAGAAGGCTCTGACTGACAGCCAGCAATCACTTCAGTACTACACCCACACAGACTGGATTCTGCCAACCACTCCAGTGAGGCTGGAAGTGAATCCTTCTGTCATAGCCAAGCCTCAGCTGAGACCATAGCCTGGCCAAATGGTGATTGTCACCTTGTGAAAAGGACCAAAGCTGAGGAGTAAGCTAAACTGGGCTCCTTTCTTATTGAAATCACAAACTACAAAGGTTGTTTTAAGCTGCCAACTTTCTGTGAACTGACACAGTAGCCAGAGATAACTACTGGTCAATGAAGTGTGGGGAAGATATTTCTAGTGCAGTGAAAACAGAATTGCATGTTAGTAGTCAAGATGCTTTAACTTCTTGTGGTTGGCCTACCTTACTTATAAAATGAGGAAATTACTGTAGATTCTCTCTTTCTCTCTCATGTCTTTCTCATTCATTGAATCTAAATAAAAGGTTCTTGTCATAAGATTTTATAGTGTAACCAGTGAAAGATTTTCTTACTGTGTTTTTCTATATTGTGGTAGGAAAAAGGCAAATCACATTTCAATACATTTGCATTTTGCTATCTCAAAATCTTTTTTTTTTTTTTTTGTTATCCCAATTCTAAAAGATGAGAAGGCTGCTGTTTAAAGATCCTCAGTCAAGAAACAAGTACACAGAGCTGGTAGATATCAAAGTTGTGACTGAATCCCACTGTCATGTTACTAAACTCATTCTTCTAACAGATCCTCTTCAGGAGATGACTGTGAGGAAGAAGAGGCAACTTCTGTTGAAGTGCTAAGTTGATTGAAAAACAGCCTCTAAAATTTCTTGTACACCTTTATTTAAGTTATGTCATCCCTGGGTATCAGCTTTTTCTAAGTTCATGCAAACAAGTTACATAATGTGGCTGGAAAATTTTCAATGGTCAGTTTTGAATGACAAATGTGGATTATAACAAGTAAAAGTATGCTTAAATTCTAGAATTGTGTAACAGTACCATGTATAATGAATATATATAATGAAAAAAGCTTCAGAATTACCAAAGGACAAGGATTTAGACATAGTTTTGATGATTGGATATAATTGTTTTTATATTCTCATTTACTTTTGGGTGAGCAAATAGAATTGATATTCAATAGATATTAAATTACTGACTGGCTCCATTGCTGAATTAATTGATGAGGCTGGAGATATAGATGGGAAATATTGTGAATAGTCTTATGTATTAGGCCAAGAAATGTATTTTCATCCTCATGGCTAGAAGAAACCCATTAATTTGGATTTTATTTATTTTTAATATTTTGTGTGTGCTGTGGGGACACCTACCATATTGCACATGTGGAGCTCAATGAACAACTTTAGGGTGTTGGTTCTCTTCTTCCAACTTGTTTTTTATGAGAAAGAGAACAAGAGAGAGTGGGAGGGAGAGAGAGAGAAGGATAATTGGTGTGCCAGGGCCTCCAGCCACTGCAATCAAACTCCAGACACATTTGCCACCTTGTGCATATGTCATCTTCTGTGTTTGGCCCATGTGGGATCTTGCGAGTTGAATATGGGTCCTTAGGCTTTGCAGGCAAGTGCCTTAATTGCTAATCCATCTCTCCAGTCCTTCTGTATTTTTAATTATTTATTTAAGAGATATATAGAATGAGAAATGTGTGAGTGTTGGGACACCAGCACCCTTGCCACTGCACGTGAACTTCAGATGCATGTATTACTTTGTTCATCTGATTTTACATGGGTACTGGGGAATCAAACCCAGGTTGGTAGGTTTTACAAAGAAGTACATTTAACTGCTAAGCTATCTCCCCAGCCCTCCTCCTGATTTCTGAGAGTCTCACTTGTTTGTCTTTGTGCCACTGGAAAGGGTGTATCTTGCCTGTGACCTTTAGAATTCTCCTGGTTCTGAAGCTCATTGTTGTACTGTGGTGGTTTGATTCATGGGTCCCCCATAAACTTAGGTGTTCTGAATGCTAGCTTGCCAGCTGATAGAGATTTGGGAATTAATGCCTCCCGGAGGTGGTGCATTGTTGGGGGCAGGCTTATGGGTGTTATAGCCAGTTTCCCTGTTCCAGTGTTTGGCACACTCTCCTGTTCCTGTTGTCCACCTCATGTTGGCCAGGGGGTGATGTCTACCTTTTGCTCATGCCATCACTCTCCCTGCCATGATGGAGCATCCCCTTGAGTCTATAAGCCAAAATAACCCATTTTTTGTCCCCCCAAAACTGCACTTGGTTGGGTGATTTCTACCAGCAATGTGAACCTGACTGTAACAGCAATGTTGGTACCAGAAGAGTGGGATTACTGCTAGATATCTGACTGTGTGGCTTTGGCCTTTTGGAGCTGATTTTTCAAGAGGAATGTGGAAGGATTTGAAACTTTGGCCTAAGAGATGCCTTGCAGTGCTGCAAGCACAGCTTGATGGACTATTCTGGTCAGAGTTGAAAGGCCTGAATGCAGTAAGAACTATGGACTGTGAGGTTTGGTTTGTGAGAGTGAGAAAGAGCTTTGCCTGGACTGGGCTAGAAACAGGTTGTGTGAGAAGCTTGCTGTTATGCCGGTGTCCTGAACATTTCTGTAAGGTTTCATTATGTAGAAATGTACTGGCATGTGCAGAGGCATATGGCACAGAAATGAAATCTTTGGATTGAAACATCTGCCTGTTCCGCTGCAATTGAGAGATTACAACCATTGATATTGGTCCAGCTGACCTGCACTGGGGAATGAGGAAGAATGTAGACTCTTTTGAAGGGGCCTGAATGCTTGAGAAGTGTCCTGTTCTTCAAAGTTTGCTTTATTCTCCCGGGATTAACAAATTGGCACCCTACCTGGCATTATGGAGTATAAGAAATGCGGGAAAGAGAGGGTCATTGAATTTGCAACATGGTTTTGTGTTTGGAAGTGGCCATGGACAGTGTGAAACAGGCTTGAAGGATGTCTTCATGGAGCCATGAGGATAGACCCCAGGTTGCAGTGGAGACCTAGTAGAGATGCCAAGACCACGAGATGGCTGCTAATGAGAGATGCTGGCCCCAATTAACTTTTCCAGGACTATGAGTAGCCTAGCTGGAGGGGCAAAATTGGAACTCCAGAGACTTGCTGGTTGAAATTATTGGACTTAGAGACTTGCTACTGGATAGAGATGTTGGACTAGGAGCTACAGAGTTTGATGTTTGCTCTTTTGAAATCTTTTATTGGTTGAATATTTCTTTGCTATGCCCAATGCTATCTTTGGCAGTGTGAATGTTTATTCTGTGCCACTTGGGTTTTGGGGGGATTTTTTTTGGTATTATAGTTCAGTTAAAAGACCTTGGATTATGGGGATGTTTGAACATCATTAGTATTGATAAAAAAATATGGGAACTTTTAAAGTTGGATGAATGCATCACATTTTATATTATGTATGGTTATCAGTTTATGGGGACCAAGAGTGTAATATGCTGGTTTGATTCATGTGTCCCTCATAAATTTAGGTGTTGAATGCTAGGTTCCCAGCTGATGGAGATTTGGGAATTAATGCCTCCTGGAGGCAGTGCATTGTTGGTAATAGGCATAGGGGTGTTATAGCCAGTTTCCCCATGCCAGTGTTTGGCACACTCTCCTATTCATGCTGTCTACCTTATATTGGCCATGGGGTGATGTCCACCCTCTGCTCATGTAATCGTTTGCCCTGCCATCGTGGAGCGTCCCCCATGAGTCTGTAAACCAATATAATCCCTTTATTTTTCACAAAACAAGCTTTTGGTCGCATGATTTCTGCCAGCAGTGCAAACCTAAGTGAAAATGTATTCATTGGGATTACAGACATCAGTCGCTTTGCATCTTGCTTTACATGGGTACTAGGGATTGCATTATGGAGAGAGCACCTTTACTGAACCATCTCTTTAGCCTCCTTTGTTAGATTTTCTTTTTCTTTGTTTTTTTTGAGATAGTGTCTCACTCTAGCACAGGCTGACCTGGAACTCACTCTGTATTCCCAGGCTGACCTTAAATTCACAGCAATCATTCTATCTCTGTCTCCTAAATGCTGGGATTAAAGGCATGAACCACCATGCCCAGCTCCTTCTTGGATTTTCATCTGAGATTTTTTTGATGAGTCATTTTTTTATTTTATAAATTTTCTCCCTATCCACTTCCCCCCCAAATAATTCAAAATAGTGGACAAGTGTCCATTTTTATTAACATTTTGAAGGAAGATAGGAGAAAGCTAGCTTTTTTTTAGGGTAATTTTAGTTAGCGATTGAGGATCAGAAACAACCAGTATGTGCCACATCAAATTCCACCTCACCCTGACACAAGAACAGACCTTTTGGCAGAAGTGGAACTTGTGTCTGATTGAGACTGATCTATAGTACCCCCTGCTACCCACAGTCTACTATGCTAAGTGGGTGGGCTGACCCAGATGGACTGACCCTTGGGTCCATCCTCCAAATTTCCTAGCCATTCAGGTCCTCCCCTTACATACCTGATACATACCTGAATCTGATGCTATAAAGGCTGCCACCTTTCAGCCCCTCCCTCTCTCTGGACTTGACCCTAGTTGTATGTGTAGGCCACTCTGCATTCCCTCTCATCCCTACTTGGATACACATGAGTGGTTGCCCATCTCACCCAGCCTGGGTAGGCGGGGAGTGGAGATAACAGAGTAGTATTTTTTTGATCTAGATGGTTTTTCTACTTGGCTCTGCTTTATAGTTTGGGGTAACTTCTCATTGTAATTATGTGTATGATTCTCTTCTGGTCACTGGATTTACCATGAGCATATTCTTCTCACTCTGAGATCTACATGGTGCTCTCTCTAACTCTAGACCTGGTACCTGTGTGATTACTCTAAACCTGGGGTAACCATGAGTGTAACTCTCTTTATTATGTTTTCTTTCTGCTGTTCTTTCTTAAGTCACCACCATTTGCCCTTTTAACTTTCTTCCATGGGGAAACTCAGGGTGGGTGCTATGAGGGTTTCTCCTAAGTCTCCCTACACAGGCTCCTAGTTTCTACTTTCCATGTGCTTGCAGCTGTGCTCCAATCTCTTTCTAAAGACCTGTTTCTCTTAAATGAACCTTATAAACTACACAGCGTTTCTACATGAGCATGTTTCCTAGTCCACAACCTGTTTAGCTTCCCTTCCTAGATCCTAATCTCCCTTAAATAGACCATGCAATTTGTGATTTCCCCCAAATAAAGTTAATAAATCATAATTTATCCTTCTTGAGTCTATATTAGTTCTTTACTAAAAGTAGTACAGAACCCAAAACTTGGGGTTCATAAATTCTGGAGGACTCCTAAACCCCAAATCCTGAAAAAATTACTTTCAATCTCTTGTCTTCAGCAGAATTATCTAGAGGAGTTTAAAATGATTACTGGGTAGCATTACATGACTTCTGATAAGAGTCTTGGTGAGGCTTGAGAATTTGCATTTTCAACAATATCCGTACTGTTGCATCCTTAGGAATCTCCAAGGCAAATCAATAAGTTGTTCACTGCTCTTAAAAGACATAAAATATTTCCAGCTGATTCATGCAAACACAAAATGTCAAGCAGTCCTGTTATAATTTTCTTATTGCCTTTGAAGATCTCACATTGCAGGTGTGGCTGATTTTATAGAATTTGTACATCCCTGAGGCTTCATTCATATGTTAAATTTCACAGTATTTCATTAGGGAAACAAATGTCTATTGAATCCTCAGAGAAGAATGATGAAGTTAATGCTTACTCTGAATTTACTGGTGTGTTTATTGCTACTATTTTAAAGTGTAATGATTTCTTAGACGTAGACTCACCTGCAAGAAACCTATTCTCCTTCAAAATGCACTTGTATTTTATTAGATGGCTGAGAGCCTCAAGCTTCATAATACTTTTTAAAATCTCACACAGAACAGCAAAAACCATACATGCCTCACAGATTACAGCCAAGCTCCAAATCTCTGCAAAGTGACTGTTTTCCCAATTACCATGAATAAGAACAGCTGCTCCTTTGTCTCTGCTCTTTAAGCCAGTGCCTGTGCTTGAGTGAGTGGGCAGAGGCTGCTGTGTGCATTCTCATATTCTGAAGCAGGAATGGTGTGTGTGTGTGTGTGTGTGTGTGTGTGTGTGTGTGTGTGTGTGTGTGAAATCTGGTGCTTGCACACTAGTCAAGAATCTGCCCAAGTGGCTGGTTAGACTGTGAGATGTACTATTTCACCCTTCCAGAAGGTTCTGCTGCATATGAGCTTCCTATCTGAGCTTTCCACATGGAATGAACATGGTAGCTCCCGTATTAGACTTCCTTCTTCAGTAAAATGCATGGAAAAAACAGTCACTTCTCTGATCTGAAGAGACATTGACAAGTGGACAGCAGGGAAATAGCAAAAAAATTCAAATCTGGCCAACATCCCCCATAAACACCCACATTACTTAAATAAATATAGAAAATCACAACACATGGGGGTGCAAAGAAGTCTCATTAAAAAGTCCACAATGAGCCCACTTAGATTTATCTTGTTGCCCACAGAAACAAGTTTTTTGTTCTCTGTCGTTACATTAAAACAAACAGGAATCCATGACCCTTTTGAGCTAATGGGATGTGACTAGGGGAGTGAATTTACATTTTCCACTTATAGTTCACTTTGCTTTGGTGAATAATATAGGTAATATTCCACCTGTCAAGTATTTACTTATGTTTGTTCCAAAATGTGTTTGTTGAAGAGAGTGGGTGGAAAGCCAAGCCTAATCCTGATCTAAGAACAGTGTGTATTCTCTTTATTCAGAGAGTTGAAAATTTATCATGACATATGCTAGCTGCACAGTCAAAACTTATCATCGCCCACAAGGTTGGAAGCATGAAAGGAGAGCTCTGTGGGAGCCACTTCATTGGCAGATGTGGTTGGATATATCAAGTTCAGGGCTTGAGTAAAGCAGAGGTAATCCTTTTAGCTGAATCTTCTATAAATGGGGGTTGCAAGGGAGACTTCACTAACCTCCCAGAAAGTTACAGAAAACAATATGATGATTTACAGAGCTTGTAATTCCTGATGAAATTGGTTTATGACTTTAAGTTGGGCTATAGCAATCAATATTAGAGAACCCTGATTTATAATATTCTGAAATATAGAGCAAAAGGAAAAGAGTCAGATCTCTTAAATTTTGTTTATTTTTTTTATCACAAACATAATGAACATTTACCCCCTGGAAAGAAGTGACTTTAAATACTATTTTGCTTACCCAGTTCTTTTCCAGACCTAACACTGAATTGTAATGATACCTTATGGTTCTGAGTTCCTACAAGGACCATGGCTGGCCTCTACTATAAGAGCCTCATGTCACATAACCTAAAAGACAAAACTTTAGTTAATGGAAGATTTTTGATTTGTATACCCCTAATCAAATATTATGATCTTTTTCTATATCATGAGTGTTGTAATGGATTAATACTGTGCCCGCTTTCAAGTATAGAGTGTCAGCATATCCTTTGAAGCTTTCTAACTTGTGACTTTGAGGACCTCCTTCCTACACTGGATGCTGGTTATTAAATACGGTAACCATATTTTGTTTTGGTAACCATAGCACAGCTCTTTAATGATTGACCATCTCATGACATTGTGTCCTCTTCATCTGGTCTTTGTGTCCTATGTGTGTCACTTATGATTTTACTCCTATATAAAAGCTTAGGTTAACATGTACATAATTGCTTTTGGATCTTAAAATGAATTTTAGCTTCTTTAAAAATTATGCACATTGGATTCATTTTCAGTATTTGCTCTTCACATTTTTCTGAAATTTCTTTTGCTTTTCACAGGTCATTTTTCTCTTTCTTCAGGTTTTTCTGCTTCACTTGGGCTCAAAATATCAATTATCAATATAAATCCCCTACACCTGTATTTCTATTTCTGGTTTCCCACCTGTTTATAAGTGAAGATGCTTAGATGAATAAAATTACCAAAAATACAGAAACTCTTCTCACATGGAAAGGAAACCAGTGGGATTATATATGATATCCGATTAAAGATTCTTTCAGCCCCATATGTCCACATCTCTACTCTTTATTCTTATTTATAACATCAGAGAACATATATAAAACATATATTTTAGCAATAAGCAAAGAAACCAGAGTGGCACACAAAGAATTAAAAATCTCCTCACCTGAAAACTATATCATTCTATGCCAATTATATGAAAAAGTTCATAAAAACACTTATCTGAAAATATTGGCATTAATTGTACACCAATATAGTTTGTCTAAATATTATTCTGCACACTTTGACAACAACCTCTTCTACCAAGATACTTGGGGGCCTGTAAAATGTGGGTCCTTATAGACATGTGTATTAATTACTTAACTCATTGCTGTGATCAAATACCAGACCTGAAGCAACTTAAAGAAGGAGGGATTTAGCCGGGCATGGTGGCGCATGTCTTTAATCCCAGCATTTGGGAGGCAGAGGTAGGAGGATCTCCAAGAGTTAGAGGCCACCCTGAGACTACAGAGTGAATTCCAGGTCAGCCTGGACTAGAGTGAAACTTTACCTCACAAGCATACACACACACATACACACACACACACACACACACACACACACACACACACACACATACACACACACACACACAGGAAGGATTTATTGGCTTGAAAAAAAAGCTCCCAACAATAGTGGGCTACAAGAGGGCCTACATCTATTAAACTCTCTCTAGAATAATAAGAACCCAACATGGCCCAGGGAAATTCACAGATCAGGGAGCAGAAAGATTATTAGGGGCATAAGTTTGGTCATTATAAACAGAAATATTGCCTCTCCCCCATAACTGATGGCTACCCCCACAATGCAATACCCACAATCCCCATGGGGGGATGACAGGGAGAGGACTGTATACACAGTATATATATATATAAAACTAATAAACTAAAGGAAGGACTTACTGGCTTACAGTTCCATATGTACATACAGTTCATCACAATGGGAAAGGCATGATGGCAGGAGCATAGGAGCATGAAGCTAGCTGTTCATATTACATGTATAGTCAGGAAAAGAGAATGCAAAGAAACTGGGAGTTGATTCTAAAACCTCAAGACCTATCCCCAATTAACCACTTCTACTAAGTTTCCACCTCCTAAAAAAAATCTTTCCAAACAGTGTTATAAACTACGAATAAAGTGTGCAAACACATCAGCCGATGGGAGATATTTTACATTCAAATCACACCAACATGTAAAAGAGAAAATTAGCTAGGGTTTTATTTGTACATAGTGAGCAATACTTCATCTTCCTATTAGTTGCTTCTTAAACAAGACCCTTAATTAGAATATGGACACAAGCAAGGAAATCTGTAAGAATGTTCTGATTATGCCAAGCATGTCAATGATTCCATATACTTTATTCTTGGGGTAGGCCCTCAGATTTTTATGAAAAACATGAATTATAAATATTTTATAATTATAATAATCTCTTCTCTACAATTTGAAAATTAAATCTAGAAAATATAGAGATAGAATAAGAAAAAAAGGTGATTTTTTTTACTGAAATGAGTTAGTCATAATGATAATGATAAATAGTAATTCATCAACTTGTAACAAAAGAACAGATAAAATGTAAGTAAGCTAGCTGGGCATGGTGGCGCATGCCTTTAATCCCAGCACTTGGGAGGCAGAGGTAGGAGGATCACTGAGAGTTCGAGGACACCCTGATATTACATAGTGAATACCAGATCTGGGCTAGAGTGAAACCCTACCTTGGGGGAGAATAAAAAGTAAGTAATCTAGTCTATGGAAAAACACAAGTCTCTTAAGTATTAAGACTACGTGCTTTAAGTAGTCTATGATGAAACCCAAAACTTTTTAAATATTAGGACTACATACTTTAAGATGAACATTTATGTATATTTCTAGTCGTCCTTTACTGTTATATTTCAAAATGGCTTATTATAGACCTGATATACATATTATATAGTATGTTACATGCTTAAGAGACATTACTTGTAATTTTTAAGCCTGTACTTCAAATATTTTTAACAGACATCACAAATAATAATGTAAAACTAATATTAAAATATTTTATAAAATTAAAATACTAGAAGAGAATGGCAGGAGAGATGGCTCAGGAATTAAAGACACTTGTCTGCAAACCTGATTACCCACATTCAATACACAAGTTTCTGCATAAGACCAGATGAGAAACGTGGCTCATTCATCTGAGATAGGGTGGAAACAGACACAGAGAATGGATGTGCCAGGGCCTCCAGGCACTGCAAACAGACTCCATATGCATGCACCACTTTGTATACTTGGCTTTATGTGGGCACTGGGGAATCAAACACAGGTCTTTGGGCTTTGCAGGCAAGTGCCTTAATTCCTGAACCATTTTTCTGGCTCCAAAAGTCACAATTCTTATCTGAGATTTAAGACTCCTCTTAACTATGAGTCCTATGAGATCAAAACACGTTATTACTTCTAACATATAATGGCACAGAGTAAACATTTCCCTTGTAAAAAGGCATAACAAAGAGACTGCAAATAATAACCAGCAGGTACACATCAAACATCTGCAGTTCAAGTCCAAAATCAGTAAACAATGGCTGAAGTCTCTGCCCCACCAGGTGGGCTGGGTAGCCCAAGGAGAATTCTGCTCTGAGCCAGCAGCTCTCCACAGTAGCCATTCCATTTTCCTGGTATATCCAAAACATCTTTGGGTCTACACTATAGATCACAGTCCATTTTCATAGATCCATACAATGGCCAGACTTGTCCTCCACAAAGAGATTTCAACTTTGCTTCCCATTGGTGCAGATATGGCTAGCACTGTTTCATATTCACACAATGGATTTACAGGGTCTCCACACAGGTATTTCAACAACTGTGTTTCCCATGCCACCCAAGTGCTGAGATTAATGGCATGCACCACATGCCCAGCCTTCCATATCTCTCATGATGCCAATTTAGCCATGGTGTATAGTGTCTTCATGTGTTGTTGAAATTGGTTTGCAATTATTTAATTAAAATTTTTGTGTAGATTTTTATTTGGGATATTAATACAACTTTATTAGAGCTATTAATAGGGATAAAGTACAATATTTGTTATCTCCTTATTAAGTTTTATAACAGGATAATACTAGCTATGTAAAATGAGTTTGGTAATGTTCTTTCTCTTTGCCATTCAAGGAACAATTTGAGGAGAATTGTCACAGGTTCATCTCTAAATACCTGGTAGAAATCAGCAGTGAGTCTATCTGCTCTTGAGCTTTAAAAAATATTTTATTTATTTATTTATTTGTAGAGAGGGGGAGAGAGAGAGAAATATGGGTGTACCAGGGCGTCTATCCACTGCAAACAAACTCCAGATGTATTTACCATTTTGTGCATCTAGCTTTACATGGATACTAGGGAATCAAACCCCGGTCATCAGATGTTTCAGGCAAGCCCCTTAATCACTGAACAATCTCTCTAGCCTGCTCTTGCACATTTTTTTAATGAGGACCTTATTAATGCTTTGATCTTACTTTTTTGTTATAGATGTGTTTAAATTGTACATATTCTCTTGATTTAATTTTGTTGGGTCTCATATATCTTGAAATTTATCCATTCTTCCTTCAACTAAAAACTGATAAATACTTTTAGAAAAGTGTCAGGGTAAAAATAAATTACAAAAATCATTAGTGTGGTAGTTTGAATGTGAAAGTGTACACATATGCCCTATAGATTCAGATGTTTTATTAAAATTAAACTTGTAACCTGGTTCTCCAACCATCAAACTGGAGGGGTTAGATCCTGGGGTGTCTTTTGAGGGTGGACCTAAATTCCAGTCCGAAGGTATGGAGAGAGCAGTTTGATCTATGGCAGTTTGTGCTTGCTGGTGTTGTTGAACTTTTGGTTGTTTCTCTCTGCTTGGATCTGTGAAAGGTATCCAGCTTATTTTACCATTGATGAAACTTCCCCTGGATCTGTAAGCTTGAAATAAATCCATTCTTCTTATAAACTGTCTGGTTGGATGTTTGTCCCAGCAACATGGAGCTGACTACAACAATTACCTTTTCAATATATCAATTCTGAGCATACATGAAATCAGGAAAGCATAATGGATTCCAAAATGCATAGGGGTAACCTGAGCCAACATGATGAAAGACCACTAAATGATAACTTTAGATCACCGAGGAAAGAAATTGAAAGAGACACTAAAAGATAGATAGACTTCTCAAGCTAAGGTCTGCAGAATTAATATTATAAAAATGACTATATTACTAACAGTAAAGCAATCCTAAACAAAAACAATATTGCTGGAGATGTTACAATACCTTACTTCAAGTTATGCTGCAGAGATATAGTAAGAAAACTACATGGATCTGGCAACAAAACAAATGTGTAAATCAGTGGAATAGAATCCAGCATCTAGAACTAACCAACACTGCTATAGCCATCTAACTTTTTGAAAACACATCAAAGTACAGAGGCTATAGGGATTGCTCAGTAGTTAAGTGCACTTCCTGTACAAGCATCAGGGCCTTAGGAGTATTCCGACCACTGATGTTCAGTGATCCAGAACCCCTGTAAAAAGCTGGGCATGGTCACACATGTCTGTAGAACCAGTCCTATCGGGAGTAGAGACTGGAAAATCACTGGGGCTCAGGAATGGCAAACTGTGCAATAAGTAAGAGACTCTTTCAAAGAAAAAAAAAACATGCATGTAAGTGATAGAGAACATGTAATGTTTTCCTCCAATCACTTCAGGTAAACCCATGGGGCATCATAGGCTATGTAGCAGGGTGCTGCATCAACACATACATATGTTTACACCAGAGAGACAGAGAGAGGGAGAGAGAGAGAGAGAGAGAGGCCACTACACATACTACAGATATGCAAAAAAAAAAAAAAAAAAAAAAGGAGCATACATTGAAGAGAAGGAAGTGTATTCAACAAATGATGATGGGAAAACTAGATATCCACATATAGAAGAATAAAAACAAATTCCTTTTATTTCATACAAAAACCAGTCCAAAAGGGAACAAAGATCTTCATATAAGACCTAAATTTCTAAGAATACTTGAGGGAAATATAGGGGCAAAATTCCGATATAAGCATTGGCTAGAGTTTTCTCAAAAGAAAGCCAAGAGCTCAGGAAAGTGTTTCAGAAATTGACATGTAGTATTAACTGAAATTAGAAAACTTTTTCACAGCAAAGAAAATAATTGTTGGAATAAAGACAAAGCCTATGGAATGGGAGAAAGTCTTTATTAGCTATATATCTGACAAAGGATTGATATCTAGAACATATATATAACTCAAAATTTGAAACACACACAAACACACACAACAAGTAATGCAATCAATCTATCTATCTATCTATCTATCTATCTATCTATCTATCTATCTATCTATAAATTCAAATGAAATGGTCACTCATTCAAGCATGAGGTGCAGATGACCAAGAGGTAGCTGAAATGAGTAACAATACCTTTAGCCATCAAAGAAAGGTGAATTAAAGCTACATAGATATTCCTTATCACCCAGTCATCATGGCCATCATTACAAAGCAAACAATAAATGCAAGGAAGGATGTGGTGAAAGGAGAGCCCTTCTATCTTACTGTGGGAATGTAAACCAGCACAGCCACTATGACGTCAGCATGGAGGTTCCTCAAAAGACTTCAAATAGGTCTAACTTGTGCTCCAGCTCTGCCACTCCCAAAGACATCTAAAGCATGCTAAAGAGACATTTGCACATCCATGTTTTTTATTTTTTGACACTGTTTTACTGTAGCTAAGCTATGGGACCAGCCTAGGTATCTGTCAACAGAGGAATCAGTAAAGAAAATGTGATACGTACACAGTGAAGTGTTATTTAGTCATAGCAAAGAATGAAATTATGATGCCTGCAGGAAAATGAAAGGAACTGCAGATTGTTATGTGAATTAAACTAGATTCAGAAAGAAAAGACAAGTTCTATGTTTTCTGTAATATGCAGAATCTAGATTTAAAGAAAGAAAGAAAGGGTTGGGGAGTGGGGGGGAGAAAGAAGTAGAAAGGGAAATAAGAAGGGTTAGAAAGGTTTGAAGGAAGGATAGGGTGGGGCACAGAGGGTAATGCAATATATGTGAGATGAATGCAGATGATGGTACTCTGGTGGGAGGCAAGGCACTGGGAAGAAGAGTGAAGAAGGTTGAAGAGGGGAAGTGAGGGGCAAACACAAACTAAGTATAATGCTAAACATGTATTAAAATATCACAATGCAACCCAGTAGTCTACCTGCTAACTGCAAATTAATAATCAAAATGTTACCAAAGTCCAGTATTGATACAGTTTTGGTATAAATATAGGAATTACTGAACGGCAGTGGAGCAGAGCAGAGAGCATAGACTGAACAGGCATAGAGGAAGAAAGTGATCATTATATGAATGGCGTTGTCAGTCAGTGGGTGGTGTTCACTTGGGGATATTGGGATACACACTCATGTCTAAGGAGAAAAGGTTGATGTGATTTTTAAATCATGCTATCCAGAAAAGTTAATTAGAAATGAATTAAAGCTGTAAATATGACACAAAAATGTTTTAAAAATCTGATATTGAAGTGTACTTTTGAGACCCTCTGGTTGGTAATCAGTGCTTAAGTGAGGAGGAAAAAAGAGCATTTCTTCATAGAAATGATCTGACACATAGATGACAGGCAAAGGAAATGTCTGCAGGGTGGACAGTAAGGCAAAATGACAAAGCAAAGTCTGGAAAGAATCTTCAGGGTAACTGTGAATCTTGCAAATGGATATGTGATGGCATCTCCAGAGGTTTAATTCAGTAGGGAAGACATGCCCTGAATGAAGGGGCCACATCATCCTATAGTTGGCAGGTCCTGAATGTAATGAAAGGGAAAAAGAAGAAAGCCTGTCTCGGGACCTTCTCTTTCTTAGTGCTCCCTCCCCTCCTCTGCTATGATGTGAGCTATGACTGTCAAACAACACTCTATTATGATGCACTGTCCCCTCTGGAATGATCAGCCAGAATTATCTTTCTTCTCTAATTGTTTGTGTCAGAAACACGAAATCTAACCAACACAGAACATTTTTCTTTTAATCAACTAAACAATTTGCTATAGGTATGACTAGGATGTTCACACTGAATGACTCTAGAATTTCTTTAAAGTAAGTGATATAATGAAGGAAATGCACCTTGAAACAAAGAAATGAAACAAATCCCTAGATTGCCAAGAACTTTTAAATCTTGACAAGTCCGACATTTGAAAATCCCGAAAAGCAAGATTGCCCCATTTGAAATTTGTCTTGGTCTTGATTATTTTATAATTAATCTGTCAGCACGTAGAAACATCAGCCAGCTAAACAGCCAAAGGTTTCTAACAGGAAAGTGCCAACAGCGAGCTCAGGAGTCATGAGGTCACACACAATGTTTAGGTAAATCTCCAAGTGAGGTGGATATGACACTGACATCACACCAGACTTTTCTCTTCTAGAGGGAGCAGAGCAATCACCTGTGTTTGTTAATGAGGTAGATACCCCTGCATTGAAAATGAGCAATTTAAAGTGCTCCAGGTGGAGAGTCCTATAAGCTCCCATTGCATCTAGATCTTATTTATATAGGATTTGTTTCTATATTACAAAGTAAAGTAAAAGAAAAGGGAAATAAAATTTCATCATCAGGAGAACTTGTAATCAAATTGCATCCTGCAGCCTTACCCCAGGAAGAGTATATAAAAGCTACAAATAGATTTCCTATTTGCAGGACTGCAGTCTGTGTAAGAAAGCTAGACAGCATTTGAGGCTGTGTGATTCTCCTGTCTTCTGCCTTCAGCTAGCCTGAACACTGCCAATTTTTTGTGTACTGAAACAAACCTTTACCTAAATGGAGATTTCCAACATAAGCTCCAGATATGACTGTTATGTAAGTATAAACTAAATATTGAATGTGTCAGACTCTAGTCAGACTCAAGTCTTGGTATCATGAAATACCCAATTATTTGTGGTAACATGACACAAGTGTTGCTTGTTTCAGAGAAGACTCTCCAAGACTAGCTTACTCTAAACAATTTGGATCTGGATAACAATTGCAGAGTTGTGTTGGTTTCCAAAGCCACCATTTTACAATTGCTGACATCACAAAAACAACACTTAAAAATTCATGAAGGCCAATATAGTATTTCAGGTACAGCTGATGAAATAAAGGACATTTAACCAGGAAAAAAGAATTATAGAAAGTTAAAGAAGAAAGAGGTCTAACTAAACCAACTGGTATTCCTGGATGATTTCTATTGGCTCAAAGAGTTTTATTTCATTCAAGCCTGACATTAATATCATAATGGAGGTCTTATTCTTTGCTTTCACTTTAATCAATGAGGCTTGTTAAGAGCCTGAGAATATTTAGCAAAACAAATTTCACACACAGCTTGTGAAGATGTCGAGTATGGTTACTGTTGAGTAATTCTTCTGCTTATAGACAAATGCTACTCATCCTCAAAAACAGTCTAGAGGCTTTCTTGAAAACAGTCTTCCCTTGCTAGGAACACATCCTCAATTCCCCTCATGCAACTTAAATCTATCAACATTCATTTTTCAATGTTCCAAAGACTTTCCTTCATTCTAGGGTTCCATGTTGATTCAGACATGGCAGCCACTATGAGAGGTGACAAATCAAACTGTTTCATAGCTATGTCAAATCTAATGAGACATATTAAATATATGCATATATATATTTATATCTATCTATATCGAAATGTGACAGCTGGCTGATAGGAAACAAATACTTATCCAATACTCATATTCTAAGCAGTAGCTAGTGTAAATTTTGTGAGATGTCCTATCCATTATGACATTCGGGGTTAGAGGTATAAAAAAGACCTGAAAGAAGAAATATGAAGCTTCTAAAAGCAAATATCGGCCATCTTTCAACTTTTCCTACAGCCAAAATGAGTGTTACAGGCTCTTGGTTTGTAAACAGAAGACATAACTTTTTTTTTCCAAGAGATGTTTCTTCTTTTGTAGGTTAAAGAAAGAAAGTTGTTTGACTAAGGTAGTAGGTAAATATTCAGAATTTCAAATTAAGTACTGAAGGTATGTGTACAGGTGAGCATGCAGATAATCCTGATCCTGGAATAATTTAACTGTGTGATTCTGTGCTTCCATCTACCAACAGAAACTACCAGATTTATGACTCTTGAAATGAATGTTTTGGATGACATTAACTGGGGTGCTCTTGCCTGTACTGTTACCTATCTTATCGTCTCACATTGATAATTGTTCAAAATCAAAATACATTGAAATAATGCCTATTTGTTAGTTTACTTTCTCTACATATTCTATTTCTATTATTAATTAAAGGGAGTAGGTCTCTTAGTGCACTTTCAGGTAAAGGAACAATAACTATAAAATTTACTTACAGTTCTGTCTCAGAAAAGTAGTATTTGTAGTGGGCAAGAAATCCATTCTAAATCTCTCTTTTTTGTGAAAGTGTTAAATAAAAACAAGACTACTGGAACAGGAAGATAATTATTTCCCATTACAACTATAGGGTTCAGGCTGAGGAGATGGCTCAGCAGTGAGAGGTGCTTTCTCTATAAGCCTGACAATTAGAGTCCAGGACCACATGGAAAGCAGGATGAAAAGCAACACATGAATCTGTAATCCCTACATGCCTAACAGCAATGAGAGACAGAGCAGGAGACTCCCAAAGCTCTCAGGCAAGCCAGATTGACCTCAGCAGCAAAACAATAGACCTTTTTCAAAGAGGTTTGTTGTAGATAACTGACGCCTCAATGATGTCATCTGACCTCCACATGCATGTGTGGCATGTACACATACCCCCTCCACACATACATACATGCACTCACAAATTAAAACAAAATAAAATTATAAGTCTGAGGAAATGGCTCAGTCAATAAAGTGCTTGTCATGCACACATGAGAAACTGAGTTTGGATCCCATTCACCCCTTTGGATGCAGGACCCAGCAGCATGTGCCTGTAATTCCAGGGGTGGGGAGACAGCAGGTGAGGCTTGCTGGATAGTCTACTGTACTTGGTGAGCTCCAGGTCCCCTGAGAGATCTTGTTTCAAAAAATAAAATGGATTCAAGTCTTTACATGCACATGCATCTCTCCCCACGGATGACCACACACATGAACATGTGTGAACATTCACATGTCAAAATCAACTAGGCTAGCAGGAACAGCAGTATTCATGTCACCACCTCCTTTGCAAGTTCTCTTGGGTTCCAGCTCTAAGATGCTGGTGTCAGATGGTGATCAATAAGAACCTATCAAAGCAGAAATGCAGAGACCACAAAGAACTCAACAGTAAATCAGACTGCCAACAGGCTTACTATGGCTCAGGGAACATTGTGGAAGAAGGGGCAAAAAGATTGTTAGAGCCACAGAGTGTATAGGAATATCATGTAGTATTGTCCCCTCTGCTCCCCAATAGAGACTGAGGCCTTCATGCCCCAGAGTGGACACCATGATACCGTGGACAAAGGCACCCAGGATGGCAGGGTCCAGGGTGAGGGGATGGAAGAGTATAGCTTGTTATATATAAAGTAATATTTTTTAAAAAAATAACTAAATATAAATCCCATTATATGACATTATTTTATATTCTCTGGCCAAATCACCATCAATTGTCATAGAGTCTATTTGCTTCTTCTTTTATAAACTGTCTTAAGTGATCAACAGTAAGTCTTCTTTAAAATCCAATATTCAAATAGGCATTGTGCTTTTGTACTTATTCACTTATAACCTGGTTATTATGGAAAAGACTTCACTATACCAGAAGGAACAGTTATTAATTATGACCCAACAGAAAATAAAGTAGACGAGAGAATAGTAGACATATTAGGAGGCTCAGAGTAATGATCAAATAGGGATATCTCTTATTTCATCTGTACTTTGGACCCCATGGTGGTTCTTATTGATTTTTTTAAGCAAATCTAAGCATTTTACCTAAATTTCAGCTTCCTCTATCAACTTATCAGTTTATCTTGAATTTAAGTTTTTTTTTTTTTGGGGGGGGGAGGCTGTTAAAAACATCAAATGGTCCTACTTCTACTTTCCCCAAATAGCTCTCCTTATTTCCTGCTACTCATTAACAACAATAACACTAACTGGCCATCTATTCTGTGAAAAAAATGAAGACTCTTTTAATTTTCATTAACTTAGTTTATTCTCACACATAAAATTAAGTGAACTGGGAAGTGAAATCATAAAGAAGGCTGAACAAGAAGGAACTCCCAAGCCTCCCTTACTTGATGGAGGCAGTTGCTCAACCACATTGCATTATGTAATTCCCTTGGTGAAAAGCACAGAAGCCAGTTAAAAGGCTCTGGACAGCAGGTGAGTACAAATCCAGCTTCATCAAAACCAACAGGAAAGTCCATGGCACTCATTCATTACAGAATTTCTGAAGCTCAGGGTAATATGTCATATTATTGGTGAAAATCTCCCAGCTTCTGGGTTCTCTTTGAGGAAAAAAATGAGAAGACTGAAACTTATGCCCTCTATTTAGAATTTTTTGTTTGTATGATCCTCAAAGGATTAGCTTCTGTCTTGTCAACTATTTAGACTTTTTTTTGTATGATCCTCAAAGGACTGGCTTCTGTCTGATATGAATCTCAGTATTGACATGAAAAAGCACCAAGCTGAGGGCCCCTGTAAGCAGTACACATGTATTGAACATGGTCCTTACCTCTGACACAAGACAAGATGAGTGGATAAAAACTTGTAACTCCCAACTTTTCCCTGGGGAGGGAAAGACTAAGAATGTGTCAAATATTCAGATTTTATGGAGGGGGTTTCTGATTAGATTCATTCTTGCCTGTTTTGGAAAGGTGATAGGAACTGGCACACTACAGAAGTCTGGGAGGGGACACATAATAAAAGATAGTTGGGCAGTTCATGGCAAAGAACCAACAGTATCATGGACATACACCAAGGAAATAAGAGGATATGAGCTACTGACCAAAGCCACTGTGGAATTCCTATCATTTTTTAAGCACAAGAATGAATAAAATGCATACACAGAGTGTGTGTGAGGAGCCCCCAGTCTCTAGCCAGACTTTTTGTTAAAGAAACTTTTCTATACAATGCCAGTATGTGATATTTGAGAAAGTTTGCTCTATTTTTTCATATGCATGAAACCTAACAAAGTTACAAGGCAAAAAAGAAACAAGGGGCCATGGCACAGGGAACAAAATAAATCTATACTTAATCCCAATGAAATGATGGTATATGAAACACTTGGCAAATGATGGGAAATAATTGTCATAGTCTGTATCTCAGAAAAATTATGTATGAACAAAATGAAATTAAGTGTAAAGAGATGAAAGTATTAAAATGACATGCACTAATTGAGAACTGAAGGATACAATAAATAAATTTAAAATTTCACTGAAAGGATAAACTTGTAAACATGACCAGGCAGAAGAAAGAACTAACAAACATGAAGACAAATGAGTAGAATGACCCAGTTAAGGGAGAACAGGAAATAAGACACCAGTGAACATCTACTGTAAGTTGTTATAAAGCTCAATCTTGGGGAGATGGTTCAGCAGTTAAAGGTGCTTATGGAACATGAAGATGCTCTGACTGATAGCCTCTTTTTAAAAGTTTTTGTTTATTTTTATTTATTTATTTGAGAGCAAGAGAGAGAGAATGGGCGCGCACCAGGGCCTCCAGCCACCGCAGACGAACTCCAGACTCATGCGCCCACTTGAGCATCTGACTAACGTGGGTCGGGGGGAATCAAGCCTCAAACCTGGGTTCTTAGGCTTCACAGGCAAGCGCTTAACTGCTAAGCCATCTCTCTAACCCTGATAGCCTCTTTTATTATTTGGAACTGACGATATTTCTCTTCCTTTGACTAAAGTTTCAACCATTCACAGTTGTTACCACTATATAAGTTACTTTCTCATTTCTGGGTTAAAATAACTGACCAGAAGCAGCTTACAGGAGTTTATTTTGGTGTACAGTTCCAGAGGGTAGAGTCTGTCTGTGCAAGAGCAGGAAGCTGGATCACACGGTCACCTCAACATGGAGGAGTAAGTTGAAAGAGCAAGAGAACTCAAAGTGGGACTGGACAATGAAACCTCAAGGCCCACCCCCAGTGCCATACTTATTCCAGCAAGGCTCCACCTTCTGAAAGTTCCACAGCTGTTCTGAACACTGCTACTACCTGGTGAGAAGTATTCTTGCACATGATTCTGTGGAGCACATTTTACTTTCAAACCACCACACTCATTGTCCATAGTTATTTTAAATCAGAGATCTGGTTGATGAACAGTTCAAAAGGAGACATAATGTAGCAAAGCATTGTTTAAGAGCTGTTTCCAGGAAACGTTCCTTCATATCTTAGAAAGGGGACAGAGATAGAAGCAGATTCCTCATTACACACTCCTGTAGACAACTTTGGCAGGAATTGACTTCTTGCTTGACAGGCCTAAGATTCATCCCCATGCTGATGAAAGTGAAGATAATGAAGGTAGCTTCACTTCCTGGCTCACAGGATTTGATATCCTCTACTAGCTGGAGACTTGCTTCATTGCAGGCTTGTAATTCCTTCTTCTCACTTCTCTGAGTTTTACAGCAATATCCATAAGCAATGTGGAAAGGTGGTAATGAAGCACACCAAAGATGGCCGATGCAATTTTCTTCTTCAAATTAAAAAGCTGGCCATTGGTATAGGAATTAGGATGGCATTCCAGTGTACTTTACAAATATTTAGAAAAGTGTCCACCTTTACAAAAAATGTTTATTGGTCTGTCAAAAAGGAAAAAAAAATGTAGTACTTGGTGGCCAAATTAGTGCTAAGGTCATCTGTCCTCTGTACCTCATTGGTCTCAATTCATAACTACCTGGATTGCCTCCAGAGTCACATATAATTTGATTATATTTATCCAAGCTCACTTAAAAGAGCTCAAAATGAAATGGAAACTGATTTCTGAGGCTGAAATCAATAACCATTAAGAAAATGAGATTTTAAAATTTAAGGGAGGGAGAAGTACCTAAATTACCCTTTACCTCTGTCTTAAAATTCTAGGTACTCAGACTATGCAGATTAGGTGGATTTTTTATAATGATGAGGTGCACAGATTTTTGTGCCTGAGAAGGGGCAGGTTAGAGCATGAGCAAACTGTCACTGAAGAAGAAGGGATACAGCTTAGCATGCAGAGTATTTGATACTTTCGCAGCTCATATAGACAGTCACACAGATCCAGGGGAACAGAGATGGGCAAAACCTATAGATAAGAAGACAACTTTTGTAAGCCACGTGTTTGAGATTCTTTAACCATGTCATTCACATCATGTAAATGCCAGACATCTTTTTATATACAGTTTAGGTATAGCAGTCATTGGCATTTAAGTATAGGCTGCTAGGAGAGAAAATTGCCCTTGAATGAGAAAGGAAGTTTACTCATAGAGAAAAATGATTTTTCCAGTTAACACTTATAACCCCAATAACAGAATTGTTTTAAACTAGAGGTGGTGGGGTGGGGAAAGGAGGAGAGATGTAATGATACTTCAATTCTCATCTAAAAAAGAAAGAAAATCAGCCTCAGTTTAAATTGCAATGTGTAGGCTGTATACATAGACCCTTCTCCTCCCTCTCCTCAAACCGCAACTTCTTGTTAAATGGAACAAATCATATCCTTCGTGGTTCCGCTCTGCTTGGTACAGCTGCCTGCTGCAGGTGGTGCCCTAAAAATATATTGTTTGTTTATTTTGCAGTATAGGAGTCTGCAGAGTTGTACCTAAAAGTGCAACTTCTCCCTTTTCCTTGTTGTCAGTGAACCCCATGATGAAAGACCAAGCCCTCTGCCAAACCTAACATGAAAAGGCCCAAATAAGATGCACAGGTAGTGCTCAAGGCTCAGCTTCTGCTAAGTTCCATTTTCTTTGGATTCATGAAGCGAGGCTGACAGGCAGACTATCTGTCATCAGAGCCTTTGACTGGGCTTCAGTGAAGCAAAGCCAGGCTACAAACTGCCTTTGTTGGGAGAATTGAGCCCCTCTGGAGATTAACATCAGCAAGCATATGGGATATAAAAGAAAAAATCAATACTGCATCACAGAAGGAAAAATAAAAACAAAGACGAATGTCAGATAAATGTTCAAGTAGATTATTTAAATAGAGCTTTTAACGATTTTTAATTTATAACTTGCATGGTCAAATAATTTTTCCTGTCCAATTGACTAAGTAAATTCTGCATACCTCACTGTTGTTTAGCAAATACAATAATTTGTATATAAAATGCCTTATGAAACATGATGAAAATAGTAATAAATGATATAAGTATCATTTATTAATAGTATCCTAGTCAGTTTTTTTAAATGAATGAGTCTTTGTAAAGACACCTCCAAAAGGCCAAGATTTATATTCATTATTGGTGCAATGGGAAGAGTGATGGTAGCAATTTAAATCAATCAACTTTGGCAAGGTATCACTGTATAAACCTTCACATCAGTGGGATTTGATGAACATGCTTATAATCCAGTGGATATATGAATTGAAATGCAAAATATGGGAAGGGTTTCTAGAAGTATTTTGGCTTTTAGTAATGAAGCAATGAAGTCACTAATGTCTCTCTAAAATTTAGTCACACAGAAATGCATCTAGATTATTAAAATGTGAGGCTATGTAGTATACCCAAAGAGTGAACTTTGACACAGCTCTCCTACAACCTACATGCTTATGAGCACAGACAAGCATATGGTGAGAAGTTCCATATATTTGGGTATGGTATATGGCCATGATTCCAAATTTCAAAAGTAGGGATGGTGTTGTTCCTCCTGACAGTGGCAAGGTGAGGACACATGATGAAGCCTGAGGAGGAGGAAGTAGTGAACTCAAGGTCATGTGTGTCAGGCAGAAAGAATAAGCTAAAGGGAAGATGGCAAGTGAAATAGACAGTGTTGAAAAATAAATTTAAGGATTATTCAAAGGTGAAAGATGGAGGGAAAAGAGAATGACTAGATTCTGAAAGAACGTCATGAGTCATTCAAAGAAAGACGATAGTTTAAATGGGCAGCAAGCCAAAAGAAGAGAGAAGAAAGAGGTAAGCTAACTCCAGTTTGGGAAAGTGACCTGCATTTTCTTTCGGCAGACTAGTGACAGGTGGTCAGCACTGCAGGTGTCCTCTCAGCTAGAGGTCACTGCCTTTACCCTTGTCCCATCTATAATGCTGTGTGTCCGCATGGATCAGTTCTCTTTACAATGTAGGCACTTAGCTAAAAAATGACCCACATGAACAGCCTTTGTTAGTGTTTCACTGGTGGCTGTTTTGCCTTATCTTGCTTTATTCTGCACAGTAGTGATGATATTGAACATACTATATACACACTGTACACATGTAGGATTCATGCACACACTGTATACGTGGCTCCTTCCCAAGATATTAGGTTACATGAGAACAGGTTAAAAGTTTGAATCACCCCACCTGCTGAAGACACTGGCACACATTAATGCCTTCATCAGATATTTGTTCAGAGACTGAATGGATATGAACCTGTGTATTGCTCCAAGCTAGAATATATCCTTTTAATTTAAATCTATAGGTGGGATCTACTAATTTAAATCACTGTTTGAAAACTGCAAACCTTTATCTACTTCTGCTGCCTGAAATACTTAACCACCTCATCAATTGTATATTTTTTTTATACTCTATGTAGCCTGAGCTGGCCTCAAACTCATGAGAATCCTCCCACCTCAACCTGTAGTGTGTTGTGATTACAGGAGTATGGCACCACACTCATCTTCAATTTGTTACTTTTCATTGAATGTTTAAATTAGTTTTGTGTTTTTTCAGTTTTGCTTCTTTCCTATGAGCAGTACATTTGAGGAGGACTCTTAGACCAAAAACAAATCACTTTTCTTTAGGAGTCCACATACCACTTTCATGGAAATGGAACACATGCAAGGTTAATGAAAGAAGGAAAGGTGTCTTTGCACAGAGTTAATATATACAGCAGGACAAGATTATAAGAACGTGTAAGGCAATCAACTATCTGATTCTTCTGGAGAACATTGGTTAAATCCAGACTTTAATGAAGGTCCTGAATGTGTTAGAAGATAAAAATTTTGAGCAATGGCTACATATCTAAACTGGTGATACATTATCATAGGACTCTAGCACATGGTCAGGATATGTTGCCCTAACAGAAATCCGTAACAGAGCTGGGTCTTCAATTCTGCTTCAGGTTAATTACTACAGAGACTTTGACATATTTAGAGCAGAAGTTTGAACACTCCTACTCAAACAAAAGATGTGTGTCTTTTTGATATTCATATAATGATTAAATAATAATAAGGGAGAGGCTAAATGTATTTTCCTACAAGTTTTGGACCATAATTATGTGATATTAATATTAATTTCCTTTTGATAACTTTTCTATAATTTTTTTTTTGGTTTTTTGAGGTAGGGTCTCACTCTAGCTCAGGCTGACCTGGAATTTTTTAATTGTAAGCAATGCATACTATTCTAAGTTCTGAAATAAGCACATTATTCAAAATGAACATGGCCAAGTTTAAATCGCTGAAATTGTGCTTTACCTCACAGTAATATTTCACTTAAAATTGGCTTTTATTCTAACATACATGTTATAGTAGCACTAAATCAACCTAAAATGACATTTGACTAATAAGGTAGCAGGAAATTTCAGTATATATAAGTTGTAAGCTTAGCATTAAAAAAAAGAATGAATGCTTTCCCATAATGCTGTGCTGAAGAAATCAATGGAGTTATGGAAAATGAGGTAGAAAAGGTAAAGATAAATAACCACAAGGCAGTGGATGGTGAAAGGGAAAAGGAACAATTTATGTTTATAAAGTTGCTGATAATAAGCTGACCAAGCTTTAGAGGAGGAGTTATTGAGAATCAATAAAGCAGAGTGGAGCAACTCATACGTTTCAGGATGTAGGAAGAGATAAAGAAACTCCAATATCCTTGGATCCATAACATTCTGCACTATATACCATGACTCCGGAACCATATTTGCAATTGGCATTAACTCAAAAATTCATGTGACAACTGCGTCATTAGGTAGAATGAAAGAACACTGCAAATAATAAACCCATTTTTGTGGAAAGTCATGATTTTGTCATGGGTTCGTTGCAGGAGAGAGATTTAACACAAAAGACAGCAGGAAAGGAGATGCATACTGGGGGAAAAAGAGCAAAGTCAAGAAATCCACTGCCATGATGCTATGGGGAGAGGAACAGGGAGAGAATAATGAGGACTAAGATTTGTACACATTGATGTCTGGGAGGAGGTGCCGGTTGAGAATACAGTTTTAAATCCAATTTATAAGAATAGCCAAAACAAAGGGGTGCAGAAAAAATATCACAGATGGCTTTTTTTTGACTATGTAAACACTATTTAGCTTTAGCGTGTTTGTTGTATTTTATTCTTTCCCACTGAAGTATAGGATGCTCTATAATAAATTATTCTTCACATCATAGCTGTCAGTATAAATATTGTTTATATCCTTCCTTTGAGAATTTCTTGCTTTTATTTGAAAACACTAACACATCCTGCTGTCATGGCTCCATCACTGTGTTTAGCAGTTCCAGTGTGGAGGAAATTCCCATCACAGATTTATCTCTTAAGAATGTGGGATTTAGCCAGGCATGGTAGCACACGCCTTTAATCCCAGCACTCAGGAGGCAGAGGTAGGAGGATCGCTGTGAGTTCAAGGCCACCCTGAGACTCCATAGTGATAGGGTATACCAGAGAATATTAAAACAACAACAACCTCCAAAACTTTTACATTTAATTTGACTTCTGAATCTAAGTTCTTGCACTCTGCGTGTTAATTGTTCAACTAATCACCAATATCTATGGCCACTTTAGTAAATAAACAAAATAAAATACAGGACCTTATAACTAATTAGAAATTATTTTAACTAATACTTGATTAACAGCTATAGCTATGACACTCTCAGGGCTTTCTGTTTCAAAGGAATATTGTTCAAATAAATTTATGGTCTAGAGGAAAAAATCAGAAGTTGTATTTGTGATCATTTTAGATGTAATAATAGACTACTGTTTTCTTACTCATTAGTAATAATTGTATTTATTAGTAAGTGGGAGAGTTCCACTTGGGGTTCTTAAATTAGTTTGTAGAGCTTTGTATACTGTAAGTGTTTTGGAACACACACTTGTGCCAACAGATGCCCTTTCTGGATTCTACTGACTGTTCTCTTATTTCAGTGACCTTGGAGAGACTCCCCATCTCACTACTATTTGGTTCTTCTTTTTTTGAGTATTTGTATAAGCTATTCTGATGTTGCAGAAAGACATCACATTTATTTTGTTTATTGGTCTGCTAGCATTTGACATGATCTATGCCTCTGAGCTCCCAGAAGAACTAGATTGGGATTAGTTGGGAACTAAGCCAAGCACTGAAACCACAGAGCCTTGGATGATCCTTGGAGTAGCCAGATTATTTCCCACCCAGGCCATTTCCCTTTGCAAGCCACCAGAAGTTTTATCCCAAGAACAGAATGATTATATGGTCTTTAACACAGGGTTAGGAATCAGAAGACCCAGTTTTCAGTTACAGATCCAAACCAACTCACTGTGAATTTTTGAAATGAAGTGCAGAGACAAAGGATTGTTACTGAATAAACTGATTAGCTGTAATGAGATTCTCAAAGAATGTTGGTGATAAAGCCAGCACTGTGATGCCTTCTGGGTGGTCAAGAATTATTTCCCTGTCTGGACTCTGAGCAAGGCAGGGTATTAAAGTTATCACTAGTGAAGGGATAAGGAAGGCACTAATACTTATCGTAAAAATTTTGAAACTTAAACCCATCTTCTACCCATCTAAGACAAGACTGTACCTCAAGCTGAAGGGAATGAAACTTCTAGAAGTAAGTCATGTGATGGTGATCTTTAAACCACTGAGTAGGAAACCCTTGTTTTCAGCCAGTGTTGAGAACCACTGCTTACAACAGTGCCCATTGTGGTCCCTGTAGCCCAGAAGTATTTAACAGCAATAGCAACAGAAATCACCTCAAAACTATGGGTGTTAGAGACCAATGCCATCAGTTTTCCTGACTAGTTTAAGTGGACACCTTGGAGATTAGCTGACCATATATATACGTATAGATAGATAGATAGATAGATAGATAGATTGATTTACTCTTGAATTCATTCTGTTCTACTAGTTTGTCTTTATGCCAGTACCATAACATTTGAATTATTATTGCTTTGCAGTGTATTTTAAAATTAGGAAGAATAATATATCCCACTTCATTCTTTTTTAATTTGCTTTTGCTATTCATGGAAATGAATATAACTTTTAGAATTGTTTATTCTGGTTCTAGAAAAGAAATGCCATCAAGATTTTGGTAAGGATTGCAATTAATCTGTAAATTGCTTCTGTAATAGGTACTAGTTTATTTTTCATAAAAAAGCTGCTTACTTTGGTATGTTATAAAGATTAATATATTTTGGAAAGAGTTATTTTGTTCTCTTTCAAATATATCCACTGAAATTTGAATTCTATTTTTTAATGGTGTCAATCAAATCCATGCATCCAGGCATGCTAGACAAACACTCAACCACTGTGCTATACTGCCAGTATATGATTTGAAATTTATTTAAATACCACAAGTATGCATTTTTTTATTGAAGGATCATAAACATTTTACAGTTAATTTTCTTTTTGAACTTGAAGTTCTACTCCACTGCTTTCTCAGAGTTTTGTCCAAATAAAAACATGTTCACTTGCTTAAAAATTTATTGCCTATCCTCTCATGTTACATTGTAACAAATTTATATGAATATTTATACTTTTTCATGTGAAATTAATGTGTATCCATTTAAATTTATATTCTCATTTGAGTTATAAACATTATTATTTTATAGAATTGATGAAAACAACAAATGTAAAATTTGGTCAAAATTATGAAGTGAAAGTCAAAATTCTATTTGAAATGCATTTTCTATTATTACTAGAATGAGAAAGACTCCAACATGATTCACTTTCTAGTATTCTTTTGTTTGTAAGCACTAAAATAATCTTTTTCTTAAATATAAAAGGAGTGACTGCATTATGTTATGATGACGTCATTCAATGTCTGCAACTTATTCTATATTGCATGCCATAATTTACATAATTATCTATCACAAATTTATTTCAGATACTCTACTAACTGGCAATTCTATTTGGCTTTCCTTGAAAAGCAAAGAATTGGAAATTGCTTAATTTGTAATAATTTCTGGGAAGTATATCAAAACACTACAAAGAACAATAAACAACTATTAATCATACCCCTGTCTCTCTTAAAGGCCCCCTAATTATATTAAAATGTGTGCAAAATGTTCAAACATTATTCACTTTAAATATTTGTGTCTTTTTATAATGTTCTGCTCAGTTAAAATGTCATGTGCTTTGAGTATATTAATATGAAATTTTGGAGCTACAGATATCGGTAATTTAACTTAAAAATGATGAAATCAAAAGCATAACTTAAATGGATAGATCATCATAATCAAACTTTATGTCTGATTTAGTGAAGTATAGTGGTTCAACTTGCAATCCTAGCAATTTAGGAGGCTGAGGCATAAGGATCACTAGAAATTCAAAACAAGCCTGGGCTGTATAATGATTACCAGGGCATGCTGAACTATGGAATGAGACCCTGTCTAAAAAATCAAAACTAACTAAATAAAAAGTTGATCTTAATTTGTCCATTAAAATAAGCAAATCACTGAATATCATCCGTGGCAACCATACCATTTCTGAATATCACAGTAGCTGAGTTCCAGCTCATGCCATTTCCAACTTATCCCTTTGAAATTGCATACATTTACAACTTATATTAAATACAGTCTTAATATCAATGACTTAACTGGCATGAAAATGAAGATATAAATCTTTAACAATCTCAGCATTATAAATAAGTGTTTCTAGATTATGGAGGCATCAAAGGGCAATGAACACAAGAAGACCACCCACATGAATATGCCACCCACAGTATGCCCCATCCATATTAGCGAATCTGAAGAAATAACCACAAGCCACTCCTCGACTAAGCCAAATCAATTTGAAGGGTTCCGCAACTTGGAAATTTCCCTCATCCATGATATTTATAGGCAAGTGCAAGTACCATACATAAATACCAAACACAAATTATTAACTGGGAAATACTGGAACATCTGTGACTCCGATGATGTTTAGGTACATTTCATGTATAATATGCTTTTGAAATCATAATCTGTTGACTAATGATTTCAAACCCTCAACAAAGTACAGTTTTCTGAATAGGCAAGAGACAGGATTTAAAGTGTGATGACTTGACAGCTATTTTATTATTAGCTGTGTACCATGTATTGGTATTACAACTTTTTCTAAAGTCTTCTATGACTTCCCTTCTAATTTGCACATGGTTTCTAACTCACCCCCTCTAATGACTGTGGGAAACAGTAAGATTATTTACATTTTTATCAATATCCTGTGCTAGTCTCTTAAAAAAATTAATAGTCAGCCTGCCATGAACTTAGAAATGTGTTGGAAGTAAAGGAAGTAGAGGAAATAAAGCAAAACAAAACAAGCAATTTTGGTTGGAGAGGTTTACATTAAATTTAGAAATATTGATTCCCTGGATGTGGCTGGAGAAAAGAGTGATTAAGAGCTTTGTTTTCCAATGAATTATTTGGAATTTTAACATATATTTCAAGCAAATGCCTTCAGCCATTGAGACATCTTTTCACCCCTCCCATATATTTCAATAATACAGGTGTTTCTGGTGTTGCAATAAATCTTTTCCCTTAAAATATCATTTGTCTGTACTTTTCTGTAAACCATGCTCTTTTTCTACTGCATTGCCTACAGGAAGAGAGGCACAATTTGTGTATAATAATTATGAGGCTCATACATACCAATTCCCCTCACCGATGGAAGATATAGCTAGTGAATCCTAGCATTCTTTGCCACAAACCCTGAATCTTTAGCTTCATGAACCCCTTACCCATCAGCTCTGACAGGGCTGAGTTGAAGACTTTTCCAACCTTAGTGCTAGTGCATGGTCATCGCCTCTTTTACCATGTGAGGAAGGCTTTTCAGCTGCTCTGTTGCCCTTATATGAACATTTCCTAATCTGGGCTGTACTAGTCACACATTGCTACAGAAATCTGATTTATACTGTAATGTGAATAATACCATCTCCCTAGTCGAGCTCCTCCATCTCCTTACACATATTTAATATATTTTGTAAATGTGAGGATTTTTTTTTGTTTTGCTATCATTAAAACTGTGCACACCTGGATGCTTTTTGAATGTGGTATTTGATACTGAATAAAGCATTGCTGAAGGGGAAGGGAGGAAGCTGGAAGCCTTACACCTGGCTCACTCATCATTAGGGTGCTCTGCCAGTCCTTTCTGCTCCACTGGAGGCTGTGTGATTAATAGCCCCTCTTCCCAATTATAGGGATATTATACTTGTCTTCCTTTGGCTGTAGATCGCAGATATATCTATGTGTGTGATGCAAATTTGTGCTTTGTGAATGCTAATACTAAAACCAGCCAGGAGTTGATTGGCAGAAAACCTAACAATTGGGTGGCTAATATTCACTAGCATATGAAGGCCAGGAATCTGAAAGAAAGGCTGAACTAGGGAGGAGAAAAAGCTGAAAAGATTTGGAGCTAATCAGGGAGCATCTCTGAGAGAACAGCAGTTTATGAAGGCAGAGCTGAGCCAGATAACCTGGAAAGGGAGGTCAGTTTCACAGACTGAGTTCAGCTGCCTTTACAGAAAGCAAGATGAACTTATAAAGCTAAGATTCTTCCCTACAGTGCACAAAATACTTCCCTATTGTTGGTTTGTACCCTCAAGACTATTGCTCCACTTTTCATGGTGACATCTTCGAGGTGAAGGAGCCAGTGTTCTCCGTTTATCCTGAAGCCCACAGGGGCAGGCATGGAGGAGCTGTTCACTCAACAACAGTGAATATCTGATTGTCAGAGGATTGATCTGGGTGATAATGTACAAGAAGAGATTGAAGACAGCATTTTTTTCCAATAATCATTACAACAGAAGCAACAGGAATTATTAAACAAAAATGTTCTCAGCCGGGTGTGGTGGCACATGCCTTTAATCCCAGCACTTGGGAGGAAGAGGTAGGAGGATTGCTGAGAGATCAAGGCCACCCTGAGAAGACATACTGAATTCCAGGTCAGCCTGAGCTAGCACCCTGCCTCGAAAAACCAAAAACAAAACAAAACAAAACAAAATGTTCTCAAAAGACTTCAAATAATTAGGCAAATTGGTTGAATCAGCCCTTTTGGGTACCACAAGAAATTTTAGTCCAAGTCTGGCTAGACAGTATCAAGCCCCAAGACAGAAAGCATATAAAAACTACCCCAAGCAGAGGCTCAAGCATGCACTTGCTTATGTCATATTTAGGTATGTCATATTTAGCATTGCAAAATAAGACTCCATTTTCCCCCCATGGACATACTCCAGGAAGAGTAGGTGAAAAGGGGACAGGTAGGGATGCTGCACCCTGTGATGTCTTGCTCATACTCTTCACTGCGGGAGGTGGTAGTGGGGAGACAGGAGAGGTGGGAATCTGAGTGCTCCAAGGGCACTAGACCTTCTCTGCACTTGAGCTGCCTTGTCTTTGTAGATTGTTGTCACTTATATAAAATAAATGTTCTTTGGGTGATATTTGACTCTCAGCATAAGCTTATGTCTCCAAATATATTTCTGGAGAAAGTCCATGTCCAGTAATTGTATCTGGGCTTTGACAAATCTGTGATCATAGCTATAGTCATATACACACAAATTCAAAAAGCATTCTAAAATTGTTATATTTCTTTATCCAAATACATTAGTTATATCTTCACATCATCCTTGAGATATAGGTGAAAACGATTCAAAATGTTGTGGGTAGAGGAAAAAATGGGGGAGATGCAAAGAGGGAACGTTTTGCTTAAAGAAATCCCTCTCTGACACATGAGTATGAAGACATTGCATATGCCTCCTAATTGCAGGAATACTGCACCTCCCTCACTGCACAATTTCTCCCCTCCCATCACAGAGCTTAAAACCCCTCCCTCCTTTACATAAGGCTCTTCATCCTCTCTTTCTCTTGCTTCAGAGCCTACCATTCTCTCTCCTGGCGCTACATAAACTCTTGGGCTCAAGAAATCACAGCTCATCTAGGTCCTCTATTCTTGAGCCTGACCCTAAAAGACATGAAAGGGACAGCCCTCCATACTTTCGCTACCCAGTGCACTGCCTATTTGAGTTAGCTGAAGCTCTGACTCACCATAGTCATGTTTACTTTTGAAGACAGGGTGCCTGAAGATCGTAAGTCCTTCTTTGGGTGGGTTGACCAAAACTGATTCGATCTAAGATGGTTGGAAGAGTGACTGACAGACAATAACCTCTAGGGTCATTGTAATCCATCTGCATGCTAAGTGGCATACCCCTCAGTACCATTGACAATTCCCATCAGGAGGATCAGAGTCCCAATATTTGCCACAATATAATTAGCTGAAGAAAGAGTAAGAAGAAATTCTACATGGTTTACTTGTTCCTAGCAATCATATGGTAATGTGTATCAATTGTGAGTCTATATGGGATCTAAAAAATACATATGGCTTTGTGATCTGTAATTATACATGGATTCACATATGAAAAAAATTGTCAACTTTGTACATCTCATGATGTTATGTATTTTGAAAAGTGCTTTTGGAGGAAGGGTTGTTGTTAATTACATATCTGTCTTAATATAGGGTAAAGTGGCTTATTTATGTCTCATAAGCATATTTTTCTAGCACTTTGTTATTTATAACTCTACTACCTCCTGGTAGAATGAAGATATTTTTGTTACAAAATCATATAATATAGGGATATGAAAGTCTAGAAGTAGAATCTATAGAAAAGTTTTGTTCTGGAAGGGAAGAGGAATGAAAGTTGGTAAACTAGGAAAAATGTAAGAAGGAAGAAGAGGAATTGATAAACAGAGGAGACAGATCTATATGTTAATAGTCCAGTCAAAAGAAACAGCTACACAGTAAAACATATATTGAAACCTTTATATTTAGATATGTGGAATGCGAGCTGTGAAAACCCTCTGATTGTCCTGCTAGAATCTTGTAACAGTCAATATAGAACAACAGATAATCAGTTCTTGACTGGGTGGACTTCCTGTATAAACTATTGATGATATCAAAGGCTCTTTACTGGTTGCTGTTTAAAAATCAGCATAGAGAGGTCCAAGGATAGCTTGATTATTGGACAAATTCCTATGATCAGGGGGAGTAATCAGGAAAAGGTCAAATGATCACACATCCACACATTCCATTTGTGTGCACTCTTTGCCCAGAGATAATCCCAGAAGCACTAGAAGGAGTTGATGACAGTCAACACTTACTGCGAGGACAATCTGGAGGGAACTATGAGCCACTTCTATGTACTGGTACTCCAGAAAACACCCTGAGACAGTGATGTAGCGATGGTCTTCTGGGGCCCAGTCTGGGGCAGGTGTCACTGATGTCACCATACATCCTGGTCCATTCTCCATCCACCAAGATCGATGCATTGAAATATTAAAAGTCAGGATAAGATCTGTTTCCTGAAAGAAGGTAATTGATAAGGATGAGAAAGATTGCATAGATGCTTGAGAGTCTGTCTGGTAATGATTTGTTCTGACTTTCCTATTTGAAAGCATGTTCTTTTCCCCCTTCCTCATATGCAGCAGAGAAGCATATAATTACATGCATATGGATTCCACTTTTGAAGGTATTCCTGAACATAATGTAGGTTAAATTATTTTATTAAAAATTAATGGGCTGGAGAGATGTCTTAGTGGTTAAGCACTTGCCTGTCAAGCCTAAGGACCTCGGTTCGAGGCTCGATTCCCCAGGACCCACGTTAGCCAGATGCCCAAGGGGCGCACACGTCTGGAGGTCCTTTGCAGTGGCTAGAGGCCCTCACATGCCCATTCTCTATCTATCTGTCTGCCTCTTTCTCTCTCTGTCTGTCACTCTCAAATAAATAAATAAATAATTTAAAAAAATTATCAGTGATTTACATTAATTATAACATGGAGAGGTCCTTTTTTAGGATATCTAAGCATTAAAAACAAATAACTTATAACATTATCTCATGAAATGATTGCTATTTTAAATCTGCTATACTTTTTGCATCCTCAGAATATTTACTTTTCATACATTTTACATCTCAAAGCTGTATTTCAATTTGACTACATTTGAGTTAATGCTGAGGCTAATGGCAGGGTTTAGAAGACTTTCATACAGCATTTCCTTCCTATTATAGTTGTCCTCCTTATATACAGGTAATTGGTTGGAGGACCCTGAAGATACTAATACTCCAAGATATTCATGTTCCTCATATTAAATGGCAGCTGGTTGAATAGCCTGTATTTTAGCAAACCACTGTTTTGATCTTACCAATTTCTACTGTAAACTTTGTCATAATATTTCATAGGAAATATCCCCAAATTCTTTCAACAAATCTTTGATGGATTTCAGCAAGTCAGGTGACACACTGTGAACAGTACAAAAGGTAGAGTTTCTATTCTCACAGACCTGTTAATAACACACCCAGGAGCTCTCAACAGCACAAAAAGAAATGTCTTCCAGAAAGAGTATAGTCAGAATGGGAACTGGAATTACCTCAGAGTCATGGACAATGGAGCCTTCACATCAAAGTGGAGTACTTGATTATGTAGGCATGTTTCATGTTGTTGAGATATTTGCTCACACTTAAAATTATGAAGGGTTGAAACTAATTGTCTGGAGAATTTGGGCAGTGGAAGGTGAATTTCACAGGATGCCAGTGTGCAATGTGTGCCACTGTCTTCATGGTGGTGACTGGAGGGAGGAGACTGATGGTTTCTCTTTTTCTTGAGACTATTGAAGAATTACTTAGAACCATGGGAGACAGAGAGCTAGTGACTTGACTTAGGCCTAGAATGTCTCAAAGTAAATGTGGCTGGAGCCACCTGCTAAGTGCTCAAACAAAAGCAGTTAGTGCCTGGAAGAAAACTGAACTGCTCAATGTGGCAGGCCTAAGTGAAGATCCATGACAGTAGATATGGGTCATCATGAGCGTAAGCTAACCTGGGCTGTTTTCCAATTCTTTCAAACAGGACCAGAAGATAGTTGTGGGGGTGGATAATGGCTGAATCTTAACTGCTTCATATCACTAGAGTCTGAGGGAAGAGAAGTAATAGAAACAAGTAGAGAAGATGTGCCTACATGAGAGATATGTAGTACAAGTCAGTGTCCCTCCAAAAAGACATAAAATTACCATGAGAGAGCCAGTATCATCACCCTCAAATGTCTGTTAGTAACCACATAGCTTTCCTGATCCCTATCTCTTCTTCTTCTTTTCATGTGGGGCCCTGTAGGAGTTGAAGTAATAATGATGAGTCAGGCAGGGATGGTTACAGAAGGTAGAAGTCAGCCGGGCGTGGTGGCGCACGCCTTTAATCCCAGCACTCGGGAGGCAGAGGTAGGAGGATCGCCATGAGTTCGAGGCCACCCTGAGACTACGTAGTGAATTCCAGGTCAGCCTGGGCTAGAGTGAGACCCTACCTCGAAAAAAAACCAAAAAAAAAAAAAAAAAAAAAAAAAAGAAGGTAGAAGTCAAATATTAAGCATACAAGTCTTTTCAATGGGAAGGGTGATGTTTAACTAAATGAAATTTGTATTCTTATTACAATGATGGATACTTGTTTTCATTTTTAACACAGACTATTTGGGGAACAAAAGTGACTTTAGATAAATTTGCATTATCTGAAGGTTATCACAAATTATAGGAAGTCTACCATACATTTTATCCAGTGGCAAAAGAAAAACCAGGGCTAGTGGTTTGCTTGTAGTGTTGATTGTGGAAAAAAAAAGAATGTCTGCTGTTTCTTTCTCATAACCTTGATCATTTAATATTTGGTTAATAAAGAGAACTAGATTAATCACTGGGGATTGCAAGGAAAAAGAGACTAAGTTGTCAAAAGCAGGCCGACTTATGTGGTCCAGAAATAACACAATCTGAGTTCTTAATTGCTAGGGTTTCTTTCTTAATTTGAAAAAAAATGTTTATTCATTTACTTATTTCAGAGAGACAGAGAGAGAAGCAAATAGAGAGAGAGAAAAAATGGACACACCAGGGTCTCTAACCACTACAAATGAACTCCAGATGCATGTATCACTTTGTACATCTGGCTTATGTGGGTACTGAGGAATCACATCTGGGTCCTTAGGCTTCACAAGCAAGTGCCTCAACTGCTAAGTCATCTCTCCAGCCCCAGTAGCTGGGGATTTCTAATGCCTCTTAGTAATGTCACTTCTCTTGTGTGTAGGCATAAGTTTCCATCTGAAAGAACTGAATGGAGAATTTTGAAATCTTGGTTATCTGTATTATTGCTCCTCATCTGTTGCAAGATTAATTAGTGTGTGTGTGTGTGTGTGTGTGTGTGTGTGTGTGTGTGTGTGTGTATGCTTGTGCCATTGTGCATGTGAAGGCCAGAGGACAGCATTGGGTGTTATACTCTGAAGTCATTCTGCCATACAAGTACTGAAGATGGAACTCAAGGGTTCTTCATGCTTTCAAGGTAAGAACTTTACCCACTGTGCTATTGCCCCATCTATTTGAAGCAAGATTTATTTCCTATAAAAAACTAGATAAGTCAGTGAAAATTATGCATGAGTTTGTTGGGCTTAATCATTATCTTAAAATGGGAATAAGTGTATAAATATTGACAGTAATTCTGGTTGTTGGCTGTGTCATTATTTATAGGACTATCATGAATTTTGTAATGAAAGTCCATTTTTGTACACTCTGAGCACAAGAGGGTAGTCAATCACTATAACTTCAGAGACAACTTCATAATAGCATTGATGGAGGTTGAGTTTACTGCTCAATAGAGCTTCTGTGGTTAATAATATTCATTTATTTATACCCTTGATTATTGCCATAAAAAGAGAGTGAGAGACAAAGATAAGGACATACAAGAGATAGAAAGAGAGAGAACATGAGAGAGCAAGAGAAATGTCATGCTCACCCATACATCATCAAAACAAATCTAAAAAAAAAAACAACAGGCAAGAAATGAAGCTTTTCAAAATATTTGTATTTTCAAGGAGGAGGGGGTGAGAGAGAGGGAGAGAATGGACACACCACGACCTTTTGGCAATGCAAACCAACTCCAGCTTCATGTGCTACTTTATGCATCTGCTCTATGTGGCTGTTGGAGAACTGAACCCGAACCTGGGCCACCACGCTTTTCAAGCAAGAACCTTTAACCTCTGAGCATCTATCTCTCCAGCCCAAGAAATGGAGATGATAGACACTGATTCAGGAAGCTGAGATGTGAATACTTCATATGGACACACAGTCCAACACTAACATGTTGGAAATAATGGAAATGTAATGAAGACAGAGCTCTGTTAGTTTAAAAACAAAATACGAAGCACACCCTCTCCCAGAGAAAGCCTTTTCTTTCCTAGATGAATGTCTTAAGAGACAATCAACTTTACAGATATTTCAGTAGAAATGCATTATAGTGGATGGTACCCTTGATTAGTTTCCTAGAAAGTTTCAAGGCTAGCTAGGCATGGAGGTGCACACCTTTAATCTCAGAACCCAAAAGGCAGAAGTAGGAGGATCACCGTGAGTTCGAGGCCACCCTGAGACTACATAGTGAATTCCAGGTCAGTCTTGGTTAGAGTGAGACCCTACCTTGAAAAAGTAATCAAACAAACAAAATGCAAGGCTTTTGGCAATACTTGGTAGACAAGTAAGCTGTCATTAGTTCTTTCTCATGTAGTCACTATTATTTTTCTGGGGCTTCTTTAGCACAATATAAATTGGGTAGCTTTAGAAGCTGAAAAATGTATTATGTCACTGTTCTAGAGGCTAAAAGTCTGCTCTTGAGGTGTAATGGGGACATTTTCTTCTGAGGGCTAGAATGCGGTAATGGCTCCTTGCCTTTGCTGGCATTCAGGCGGTGGTCGGCACTCCTTGACTCCTGATCTCCACTTCCATTTCTCACAACAGTCATCCCATGTGCTAGTCTGTGTTCAAATTCTTCCCTTTTATAAGGAATTCATCCATATTTAATTAAAGTCTGTTGTAATGGTCTCATTTTAGCTAGTTACATCTAATTACTCTATTACCAAGTAAATTCATATTTGGTGGCACAAGGTGCTAGAGTTTTAACGTAAATATTTGGGAAGGCACAGGTCAACCTAGAACATTAAAGTCTAATTTCTTTCTTTTTTTTTCTTTTTTTGAGTCAGGGTCTCACTCTAGCTCACAGTGACCTGGAATTCACTATGTAGTCTCAGGGTAGCCTTGAACTCATAGCAATCCTCCTGTCTCTGCCCCCCAAGTGCTGTCATTAAAGGCATGTTCCATGCCAGGCTTAAAGTTTAATTTCTGAGAATTATTTGAGCCATACTGTTTGCATTACAGAAGTACATTTTATTGCCTCTTTACTTTCTACATATTTATTATTCTGGACTATTATTAACATATAGTTGGAAATAATGCCTCCTGTAAAACTAATAACCAAAATAGCATTATTTGTCCATACCATCCACTATCTTGAAGTATCCTATTGAAAGGCAATCATGTTCATTTGTTTAGAAATTTTTTTATAACTATTTACCTGTACTTTATAAATATTATGCCCATATGGACATTGTTCATTTATCATTTAAATATTTACTATTGATTTCCATCATGCAATGTATGATTTAAAATGCTTATATCACATACTTCTCTTTCTATTCCCCACCATCCTGCATAATTTTCTCTAAAATTTGATTATATCAATATTATAAAATTTATGGCTATATAAATATTTTTATGGCTGAGCAGGGTTGTGAGTTATGAGAGTAATTTCTTTCTTATATAACATTTTCTCCCTAGAGTTAATAATTCCTTCCCTTTAGAATACAGACTTTGGTTTAAGAGCGGTTTTAGGGCCATAGATACTTTGAGTCCTACACATGTACAAGTCCCCCATTATACACATTGTACCCAAGGTGTTAGATTTGGTGCAGTTGCTGAATCTACATTGAACATCCTTATCATACAGACCACAGATGACGTTAATATTCATTCTTGGTGTCTATTCTATGGTATTTGAAGGATGTTGTAATGACATGACACTGCCCTTCCAGTATCTCACAGCATCACTTTACTGCCTAAAAAAATTCTTGGTGCTCCACATGCCCTCCCACTCATCTCTCTGACACCTAGAAACTGGGCACCTCTTACAAGCTCCACATTTTTGTCTTTTTAAGAATTCTTTTCAGGCTGGAGAGATGGCTTAGTGGTTAACTGCTTGCCTGTGAAGCCTAAGGACCCCGGTTCGAGGCTCGACTCCCCAGGACCAACGTTAGCCAGATGCACAAGGGGGCGCACGCATCTCGAGTTCGTTTGCAGTGGCTGGAGGCCCTGGCGCGTCCATTCTCTCTCCCTCTCTCTATCTGCCTCTTTCTCTCTCTGTCTGTCGCTCTCAAATAAATAAATAAAAAATAACAAAAAAAATTAAAAAAAAGAATTCTTTTCTACAATGTTGGGATGATATATTCTGTGAAATTTTCAGATTGGGTTGTTTCAGTTAATTATCAGCATTTAGGTTTTCTCCATGTCCTTTCATAGCTTGATAACTCATTTTCTTTTCTGGGGTATGTGCATGCTACAGGTGTGTCTGTGGAAGCAGGAAGAGTACATCAAGTGTCTCTTATCACTCATACTGGTATTTCCTTCCTCTCCTCAACCAGAAGCTGTCATATGTCACCTAGGCCCAGTGGGTCTCAGGTCTCCTCCCTTCACAAATGTGCATAGTCATGCCCAGCTTTTTGCATTGGTTGTGGAGAGCAGCAAACCTTGGCAGACTTCAGTCTGAGAGGCCCTAATGCTTTAAAAGCAAGCAGTATTAATTTCTGACCCATCTCCTCAGCCTGGCAGCTCATTTTTTCAAAACCCTATAATATTTCATTCTTTAGGTAAATTACAATTAATGTATCTATAAATTGTTTTAGGGTATCATATTTGACTTCCAGCTTTGGAAATTATAAATAAAGTTGCTATAAGCATTCATGTGCAGGAATAAGGTGGGCATAATATTTCAACTATTTAGGTAAACACAAAGGAAGATACTTGCTGGACTCTATGAAAAAGTTATGTCTGTTTTGGTAAGAAATTTCTAGACCATCTTCCAAGTAGTGTATTATTTTGTAATCCTAGCAATGAACTTGAATCTCTGATGCTCTAGATCATTAGTAGCACTTAATGTTGACATTTTTTGTTTAGATTTTGGCAATTGACTATGCATATATTAATATTTCATTTTCATTTCATCATTTAAAATCTTAAGTGTCATCTTATTAGTCTTCTCACATATTTATATGCCATATTTATATCTTCTTTATGGAGGTGCATTGTTAAATGTCTGAGAAACCACACCCAGCTCACATTTGTTTTATAATCGGGTTTGATTAAATTATTTTCTTACTATTGATCATTAAATGTTTTGTGTAGATCAGATAACAGCTTTTTATCAGTTATGTCTCATGAAACTATTTGCTCCATGTTTATTGCTTATCTTTTTATTTTGTTACTAGTCACTTTTGTAGAGCAAAAATACACAATTTAGGAAAGGAGTTTTTTTTTTTTCTCTTTTGTGGATCATGCCTTTGTTACATCTATAAAACAATATCAATCTCAAAGTCACCTAGATTTTATGATATAGCATCTTCTAGAAAGTTCAAATTTTTTAGGTTACATTTTGGGATATTCCTTTTTAAGCAATTTTTTTGCAAGAAATACAAAATCTGCATTTGAATTTTGTTTTGGTGTGCTTTACTTGTGGATGGCCAGTTGTTTTACTGCTGAAAAGACCACTCTTTCCATTAAATAGTCTGTGCTCTTTTACTGAAAATCAGTTAGCTATATTTACATGCATCTATTTTGGGGCTTTCTGTTCCTCTAATTTATTAATTTATTCTTTCATTAATAGCACTGTCTTGATTAATGCAGCACTATAGCATATTTTGAGGCCAGGAAGAGTTCTTCTTCTAATTTTGCCCTTTTTCTTAAATATTGCATTGCCTATTCTAGGTCTTCTATATTGTAGGTTTAGTTCATCAATATCCACAAATAACCTTTTGCACTTTGAGATTGTTGTGAGTTTCTCCCCAAGATCCAGCTTTTATTGCATTGTTCTTCCCTACCAATTTCTTGTTTTTAACATGATTGATTTCTCTTCTTTGTTTTTTTAACTTTCTTTTCTTTTGCTTCCCTTAGCACTCCTTTGCTCTTTCAGATGTGGTAGTGGAAAGGTTAGGGTATTGGTTGTAGGTCTTTCTTCATGTGCATTCACTGCTCCACTTTCCAACTATCCTTCCTTTTGTCACATGCATGCATTTTTGTGTTTTATTTACACGTTCATTTAGTCTAAAGTAATTTTGAGGGTTTGGGGACATGTGTGCTCAGGACATGTGAGATGCAGGTGTGTTTGAGACCTGTGAGCTCAGACAGGCTTGCTTGCAGCCTGTGTGCTCACAGCAGGTGAAGTGCAGGCATGTGTGGGGCCTGTGCACTGGGACCTAGTAAGGTGCAGTTGTGTTTGGGGCCTGTGTTCTCAGAATGGCCCTGAACTGGGTGGGATGAAGCCTAACCCTAAAATAATTTACTCTGCCTTGTAGCTTCCAGTACCATAAATCATTACAACCCACATTGAGGTATTGATCAGAGAGCCCTATAAGGTTCCCAAAACAAGAGAGGCTTCTGTCAAAGCACTTGCTAATCCACCTGAGGTAAAAGGCAAGGCCGTTTTGTTGAAAACAACTACATGCTCCTGACACAAAACAAAAGATCTAGAAGGAAGCCAGTTCCTACATGGTTAGCTCATATCGTGGTAGAAAGTGCTATATGAGCTGCTGGGGGAAAATGCCCAACAATGTGAGTAAGCAGAGGACACTTCTTTCATCCTGACAAGACATATACACTTGTACAATGGTGACACCCAGCCTAAGTGAGTAACCAATGGTTCTGTTATTGGCTAAGAGATCAACTCAGTGAAAAGGAACCTGTAGCTGGAACAGGGAACCAAGTCTGAATCCTATGGAGACCAAGATTTTTTTTTCAGCTTCCTTTGAGTCAATCCCACTAGTTTTTGGGCAAAACAGAGGCTAACTTAGTGAAAATCTAAGTTAACAATGCTTATCCTCTTTCACCTATGGTGATCCCACTGTCCATTGGAAAAGCTCTTTTTCTGTTTCAGAAGGAAGTGAGAACTGAGTACAACCAAAATCTATCAACAAGACTAAAAGGACCAAAGTGATACCATGACAGGCCTCCATGAGGTGTTGCACTAACTAGGCCTAGTTTTGGTTTCCTTGGGAGGCAAACAAAATTTCTGGGAAGCCATGAACAAAGGACTGTTAATCAACAGTAACTTTGACAAGATAATCACAGGGGCTGAGTCAGTTTCTGGAGACTTGTTTCTGCCCCAACCAATCAGAGATACACAGTTGTAATTGCTGCTTGCCTGGCCAATTATTCTAAGGATTACCTAACCTGCTTAAAATTCCCCTAGACCTAGCCCACCAAAACCTTAGGACCAATCAAATGAACACAAGTAAAATTACTGTTCAAATTAGCCAATCATGTTAAAAGAGACTAACCTCACCAAAATTCCTCAAGCTGTGCTTAAAAGGAGTCTGTGAGCTCCTCTCGGAGTCGCCACTTCACATGAATGGTTGACCCCTGCATGCTGGCTAATTCTGCAAAATAAACGCTCTTTTCTTTTACATACTATTTGAGTCTGGGGGTCTTTCTTCAGCAATTCTTTGACCCTTACATTTGGGGGCTTGTCTGGGAATCACTGGGGGGACCCACAAATTCAATAGTAGAGTGTTTCCACTGATCAGTGAGTCACGGCACCCCTCTGTACTGTTTCTCTTTGGTCTTCTCTGTTCTTTGTTTCATTTTCAGTAAATCTGGCATCCGGGTGCAATTTGGAGGCCCATGGAGGTAAGGCTAATGAGCCTATAATTACCTCTGAGCCACAGGGTTCCAGGGATGATCCAGACCCCCTTCTGGTGGAGCTGGAGAGCTCCGATCTGGTGGAGCCTGAGCGCTCCAGGCTGTCTCTGGTTTTGATAAATAGTGGCAGGTCGTGCCTGTCTGGCAGAACCTGTTCACAGGATAGGCCACCGACTGCAGCATTTGAATGTATTTTTCACTTCCTGGGAAATTTGTTTTTGTGTCTGTGTATCTGTCTTTTGTTTGTCCTTTTCTGGTTTCTTGAAAATTTCATTGAAAGGTATTGTGGGATAGCAACCAGTTCCACCCCACTGGACCTAGTCCAGCCACATTTCAAGGATTTCAAGTACAGTTATTGTTCAAATTAGCCAATTATGTTAAAAAGACTAACCCCATCAAAATTATTCAAGTTGTGCTTAAAAGGAGCCTGTGTGCTCCTCTCAGGGTCGCCATTTTGCATGAATGGTTGACCCCCTGCATGCTGGCTGATTCTGCCGAATTAATGCTCTTTGCTGTTACATACTATTTGAGTCTGGGGTCTTTCTTCAGAGATTCTTGGACCCTTACAAAGACAAGAAAAGATAGCTAACTCCATGGTAGGAAACAAACTATCCTTGCATATCAACCAGGGCTTGGGTGAAACCATGGAGGAATTGAAAAGATGAGAAAGAGTGCTGCTTCCATGGTGAGCTTGACAACTTGTGCCAGGGTGATGGAGACAGATATTGAGGATACTCAATACATAAAAAGCATAAATCCAGGAGATGTTGAAAGCTCAACACTAAAGTAAACTTAAAACACACCCATCACTGCTTAGTAAGAGCCACATGGTGGGAGGGAATATCCAGAGGCATTGCCCTCTTATACAATCTCCCCCTGCCCCCACAAAAAAATTGTGACTGCTGCTCTCAGAATTTATAACCCACAACCCCATAGTGAATACCAGCCATCCCACTGAGGAGGTCCCTTAGTGGAACTGGGACAGGAAGGAAGGAAATGATACCCACACATGTTGTGTCCATACAAAGTTCTTATTTAATTAAAAAAAAACTTTTTTTGGGGGGGGTATATTCTTTACCAACATATTACTGAAAACATGTGGTTTAATCTACAAGTTTTGTGGGGTTTCCATATATATTTCTTTTATTAATTCCTTCATATTTTGGCATACTTTATATCCATCTGTTATAGATCTATCATTAGATCTTTTTAAACTGATCAATAGAATAGTAAAATTAATTTCCACATGATCTTCCACTTTAGAATCAGTCTATTCTTTTTCTTTTATCTGCTCTTTTCTGAAAAAAAAACCTAGCAGCTTCAACTACCATGAGGCTCCACACATTTAATGCTCATAAGTGGACATGGCACATCACTAAATATCGTTGGTTCTCTTGTAGGTTAGATCCCTAGTTTCTGTGATGTGCACATTAGATAGTCACTTTTTGAGTTTGGCTTTGGCCTCCTTTCCCTCCCTGGATCATTTACTGTAGAACTGTTGGGGTTGTTAACTCTTTCACTGCTATTTTATTTATTTTTAAAAACAATTTTTAGAGGTAGGGTCTTGCTCTAGCCTAGCCCAGGCTGACCTGGAATCCATTGAACTCATAGCAATCCTCCCACTTCTGTCTCCCAAGTACTGAGATTAAAGGTGTGCCCACCACACTCAGTTTTTTCAATGCTTTTGAGATGTAAATTTCCTACAACCCAGAGACATCTTTCTCCAGGACATTGGCCAGCCTTTTAAAATGTGGTCAAGAAAAAGAACTCTGCTATTTCAGCCTCGGTGAGAGGATTATAAATTATCAATATTAGCTAGCCTAATATTGATAATTGTGATGGGCAGAGATTGACTGATTACATTGACTATTCTCCCTCTCTGATATCTTCTAGTATTTACCTACTGCTTCATGCTATCATTGAAGATCTTCCTTTCCTTTGTCTCAGTGGTATTGGGTTCCATCTGTCTCCCCTAGTAAAAAGCTGCCAATACTTCAAGAATTAAATAGGCTTCCTTGCCTATTTAATTTGGAGTTGTCAGTTCTTTTCTGAAATATCTGTCCTCTATTGCTATAGTCTAAATTATTCCTATCTCTCTATTTTTTTTATAAGTGTCAGTGTTATTTCTCTTTAACAGTTCTCATGTCATTTTCTTATCTGGTTTCTTCTTTTATTGCAGAAAGTACATCTTTCATTGCCTTTTTTAGAATACGTGAACAATTGTAAGTCTAATGTGTTTTCATTGTACTTTTATAATGATTGATTTTTGGCTAGATAAATGCTTTTTATTTAAATGTCATTTTCTTTTAGGAATGTGTGGACATTTCTCCATTATTGCTTCGAGTTTTAATTCTTACAGTTAAGATGACATAACAACATTCAGAAAATATTTGGTATCTTTAGTTTCCTTAGAAAGTAAAATAAGTCCACTATAATAAGAACATTTGATGTAGTTTCTATGGATTTGATTATAAATTATTTTGTAATGGGTTAGATTATGGATTTTTCCTTAAACTATAAATCCTCAAAGGTAAGAACTGATGGAAGCCAGCTCAGTCTATAAAATTCTTGCCTTGTAAGTGTGGGGAACTAGAGTTTGGAATCCCAACAGTCACTTAAAAGCTGGGCACAATGGCATCTAACTGTAAATCAAGTGCTAGGGAGGTAGAGACAGGAAGATTCTTGAAGCCTGCTGTCCAGCTAGTCTAGCCAAATCAGCCAGCTCCATTCAGAGTGAAAGCTTATATCAAAAAATGATGGAGTGAGGGGAGCTGGGAAGATGGCTCTGCAGTTAAAGGTACTTCCTTGTAAAGCCTGATAGCCTGGGTTCAATTCCTTAGCTACTCAAGTAAACCAGAAACAAAGAGTGACACAAGCATCTGGTGTTCCTATGGCACGTATGCATGAGTGCATAAACACACTAAGGTGAAAAGTATTTGATGAGGTCACCTAGGGCTGACCTCTGCTTCCACATACATGTGCACTCATGTCCATGCTTACTATCAAACATGTCTTTAGAGGAACTTATTCTAGTCACTGAGGGCATGCCCTTAAAGAGGATAAGGGGACTGAAGCCCCTCCTTCTTTCTCATTTTGCATTCTAGCCATGAGACAAGCAGCTTCACTGTACTATATATTCCCTTACATGATGGCTGACTTGCTATATCCCTCTAGAGCAATGTGGCTAAGGGGCAATGGACTTAGATCTCCAAAACTATGAGCCAAAGCAAACCTTTACTCTTATAAGTTTATTCTGTAAGGTATTCATTATAGTGATGCAAAGTTGACTAACACTTTATTTAAATAAAACACATTTTCATTTAAGTTAAATTTAATTAAAATTATAATTAAATAATTAAATAAATAATTAAAATTTAATAGAGTGATACTCTCAATTTTTTGAATATTCTTCTACTAGTTATAAATGAAGAAACTTTTTTCCCAACAATAAATACACTCATATGATTTTTGCTTCCTGTAATTTTTTATATAAGCTACTTTCATTTTGTCACTTAAATCTTTTCGTTACACAAAAAATTTTACAACAATGAATAGAAAAATGTCATGATACCAGTATAGTAACCACTGAAACTCTTTAATATTTTGAGAACATTACTTTGTAAACGTATTGCAAATTGGTCATATTCCAATTAGGTTATACTTTTATGTATCCTCTCCCTGCCCACATTCTACTGAGGAGCCTCCTCAATGGTGTTATCAGTAATCACTGTGGGGTCATAAACGCACCAGTCAGTCATGGGTTGGGACATTTCAGAGTACACATTCCCAACATGTTGCTTTTACATTCTTTGCATTCCCTCTTCTGCAAAGTTTATTCAGTCTTAGAAGGTTTGATATAGGTCTCCTTTAGTGTTGAATTCTCAACAGCTTCTGATTTTCTGCTTTAATGAGTTTTGAGCCTCCTTAGTTTCTACTGCCAGTTTTGTTAAAATCTTTAGACTATGTATGAGGAATTTTTAAACATAATTTTATACATCTAAGTATTGCTCTTAAAATTATATTACTTTGTTCTTTTCTACTAATAATTACTACCATAGTTTTAGAATTAATACCCTTATTAAGTTTTTTCAATTTTACTAAGTAGTCACATATCCACTCATAAAATATTGATTTTAGGTTTTAATATATTCATGCATATATGCAGTTAATGCTTTATTCTAGTAAAGATATTTTTACCTCTAGGTTCTGAAATTCTGCAAGGTAGAACCTTGGTTGATGTCTTTTGCATTTAGTTTTAAAGTATCTTAGATCTTCAATACAGTGTCTCTGTTTCATCTTTGAAATCCTTGTGATGGTGAAACTATGATTGTCAACTTGATAAGATTTAGAATAACTATGAAAACATATCTTGAGGTATATGTGTGAGGGAATTTCTAGATTGGGTCAATGGAGGTGAGGTGTCCATTTTATGGGCTGGGATCCTGGACTGAGCCAGGAGAAAATGCACTTGGCAATACCATTTTTCTGTCTCTGCTTCCTGACGAGTTGATTCATGCTTCTGCTGCCCTGCCTTCCACGCCATGATGGACTGTCACCTGGAACTATAAGCTGATATAAACCCTTATTCCTTAATACCTGTCTCTGCTCAGGTATTCGATCGCAGCTATGAGAAAGTAACTAACACAAATACTTCTGTCAGACATTTAACTTATGGGCTTCATCTCTTATTTCTTTATATTTCCCTTCATAGTTTTGATCTTTTACAATTCTCTTTATTCTCAGATAAGCCTTCCCAATCAAATTTTGAGTTATTTTTCACAAAAAATCCATCTAAAGATCCATTACTCTTTGTAGGTGTCTTTAGTATAACTCTACTTTTAAAATGATTTTCTTGGTTATATGTTATGGTAGTTCTCTGAATTATCATAGTTTTAAAATCATATTTCTTACATTGTTTTTGTTTTAGTCAAGTGACTTATTTTTAATGACTAAATAAATAAGTAATTAAGTGAAAAACATTAAAGTATGTATCAAGGTCTGTTACATGTATAGGTAACATAATTTCCCGTGTAAGTCTTATGTTTGGAGCAGGAAAGATGGGCAGTATCAAAATAAGTGTGTAGTGATTAAGATAATAGAAAAAAAGTAAAGTGAAGGCATAAGATGATCAGGAATTGGGTGATGGAAGAGGAATGGACAGAATGGTAAGAAAGATGTCTATCTCTCAGTATCCTTCACTTGCGCTCTGGGAATGAAGTGGAGAGCACAGAGCAAAGATAGGGAGAACATTCCAAGCACAGGGAAAGCTGTGAAGGTTTTCTATTTTACTTATTTTTCTAACTTTTCTGTTGGACCATGTCTTTAAAAGTCTGCTTTTCTTTTTATGTTAACAGTGATCAGCTAAAACTTGATTGACATTTTGTTATGCATTACTGCTTTGGTTTGCTGGTGTCTTTCAGATAGGAAAGTTATTTGAAGATTTTGCTCTGTCTTCCATTATTTTTATGAGTGAGGCAAACATTACAAGCATTATTGAGCTGAACTGGGTAGACGCTTACATTCTTGTTACATAGCACACTGATTGTTTTCCAATATGTAGCTTTTACTTTAATTCTTTTTTGGTAGAAGCTTTTCCTCATACTTTATATATTCCCAAAGTGACTTGCCTGCATGGAGGAAAAGCCTAGTATGCAACCGAAAAGAAAAGCCTGGAGGGATGTAACTCTTCATAGAATAGACTATTCATTCAATCCATGCCAGTGAGTTCTCCACACACTTCAAAATCCTGACTTGCACAGGGTTTTACAGGTCAAATCTATATCAAATCTATGCACTGTAATGCCTGTCTATAGATTCATGGTTTTCAAGTTTTTAAATATTTTTTAATTAATTATTTATTTATTTTGTTTTTTCAAGGTAGGGCCTCGCTGCCTAGTCCAGGCTTACCTGGAATTCACTATGTAGTCTCCGAATGGTCTTGAATTCAGTGATCCACCTACTTCTGCCTCCTAAGTGCTAGGATTGAAGGCGTGCGCCACCACACCAGGCTCATGATTTTTGTTTTTAAACTCTTCTGTGACTTGTCAATCCTATATATATTCTTCTTATACTTGAGAAATTGTTGATCTAGGCAGGCATGATGGCGCACATCTTTAATCTTAACACTTGGTAGGCAGAGGTAGGAGGATTGTTGTGAGTTCAAGGTCACCCTGAGACTACATAGTGAATTCCAGGTCATCCTGAGCTAGAGTGAAACCCAACCTTGAAAAAAACAAAACTAAACAACAAAAGATAATGTTGCCACTTTTTTTCTAATCTCTTCTTGCTATGAGTTTCTGATCTTTTATTCATTAATGTTACTTTGGCATTTAAAGGTGCAATCTAGGTAAGGAAGTATCTTCAAACAGCTATTTATAAATGGATGGTTAGGCTGGAACTCTCATGTTCTCATTTACTTAGTTATAGGTATTTAAACAGTTTCTGGGTGCAAGGGTATATGTGTAGCATTTTAACCACAAATTATAAGTTCTTGTCTTCAAAATGGACAGGTTAAAAGTCACCTATACAGTTCCTGAGTGTGATTTGCTCCATACATACTTAATGGGTCCTTTAATTCTTATGTGTTTTGTAAACTGAGCTAAAAATTAGGACTTCTGACTCATTGAACAAGTCTTGACAAAATAAAGTAGAAAGTCAGAAATCAAATCTTACTCATACTGAGTTGATATATAGAAAAAATGTATAAAATCAGCTCAGAATTATTAAAGACTTTAAACAATTCTATTTATTTATTTATTTATACACTTATTAGAGAGAGAAAGAGAGGCAGACAGATAGACAGAGGGAGAGAGAGAGAGAAAAATGGAGAGAGAGAGAGAGAGAGAGAGAGAGAGAAAATTGGTGTACCAGGTCTCTAGCTACTACAAACGAACTCCAGATGCATGTACCACTTTGTGCATCTGGCATACATGGGTTCTGGTGAATTGAAACTGGGTCCTTTGGCTTTGCAGGCAAGCACCTTAACCACCAAGGCATCTTTCCAACCCCTAAACAACTTCTAAATCAGAAGAAATACAGTGACAAAAATCATCTCTCTTAGTAACTCTTTAAAAGTTCACATTTTAGGACCTCACTATTGGTTGGTTCATATTTCAAAATAACAAGGGCTGATGCATTACATGAAATCTGTTATTAGCACAAGAATTTGTTTCTGACAGGGCCTTTATGTATTCAGGTCAATGAAAGAAGTCCAATTGCTTAACAACTAATAAGCATTTGGTTAAAAGAAGAAAGCTGACAAGTAAATGAGAAGTTGATACTAGTGGCATTTCAGTATTTGAATAGAAAGCTAAAATGTACACACAGTTTATGACATTTGAAGAAAATCTGACTGTTATGTCAGTAAGCAATAGAGGCTATCATTAGAACATAAAAGGTAAGAGTGATAAATTTGGTGGTGTAGTTTAAAAATTTAACATACAGTCTTGGATTTCAGGAGTTTTCTATTACCTCCTTTTTGCTGTAATAATATTAAAATTTGATATTTTCCCATTTCTAGGTTATCTAGAATGTCAGAAAGGGTAGCAACTGCATGTAACTACATTATAGTCATCTATAGTTGTGATTGTGGTTATTAGTTATTAATTGCTGAGAGTGGTGGCACATGGCAGTAATCCCAACACTTGGAAAGCTGAGGCAGGAGAATCAGAAATTTGATGTCTTCCTCAGTTATGTAGCAAGTTTAAGAGCAATCTGCATTTTGTGTGTTCTTGTCTCAAAAACAAAATTAAAGAAAAAAAACAAAGAAACAAAAATCAAACAGATAAGATGGGCCTAGAATGGGAGAATGTAAATGTCAGATCAAGAATGTCTAGAGTACTGAAAAATTTCTTTTTAAGCTAATGATAGATCATAGGTTCTGTGAAACACAAAACCAGACATACTACAATAAAAATATCTTCTATAGGATTTGGGTAGACTATACAAAAGACATGGCAAAATGTATGAAAAGCCTGTGTTAATGGTCTTTATACAGGTGATGATCAAGATGTTGTAAGTTGTCCACAGAATATTCTTGTGGGACAAACCTCCTGGGAAGTAGATCTAGGACCATTAGTTCAACACTTTCAGAGTCAAATGGAGCTCAAGGCAGTATTTTCCTTACCATAAAAGATAGCACTGTGCTCATTTTATTGGAGGAATGCCAAGCAAGTACATTCAATAGAGCAAAGCATATTTTAATGACTGAAAATACTCCCCAAATTGAAATACTTATGCTGAAAAGTATATAAATTTAGTATTTAGGATTCAGAAAAATAGTTGAGAAACCCCATGAATAATGATATTATCTAATTATTTGAGTATGTAAGAGTTGGAATTATGAGGAAGACTGAATTTAAAACTAAGAACTTTATTTTTTCATAAACATTTGCTCACAACTAACTATAGTAGATTAAAGCTTAAAAATATCAGATAAGGGCTGGAGAGATGGCTTAGCAGTTAAGGCACTTGACTGCAAAGCCAAAGGACCCAGGCTTGATTTCCCAGGACCCATATAAGAATAGATTTTTAAAAAAATATGCCTGTTAGTATGGAAAACATTACAAATATTCGTCTACAAAGAGATAAAGAAGGCCCTGTGTATTTGGATTCCTAGAGTTCAAATAAAGGAAAAAAGAAAAAACACCAAAATATGTTTCATCTTACCATGTGGTAAGTTTCATTGAATATTTAGTATAAAGTGTTACATGTTCAATCATACTGCTTTTAATTGCTTCTGGACTGGACAAATACTATATCCATGCTCCAACATAGACCATTGCTTCACTTTTCAATATCCTATCTTGGCTACGTTCTTAGTCTAGAAGAAACATGTTCTCTGCTGTCTCACAGCTGCACTGCATCTTTTGCATCTTGAGCATTGCTTCACACTTTTGTTTTGAAATGAAGCACCCTAAATAAATATCCGACTTCACCTGAATGAGCACCTCAAGAGTCCTCTCCCAGAGAGATATTTCCGTTTCTCCTGGGGAGCCTCATTCTGCCCTCCTTAGTACTTCTGTGTATAAGTCAATAGCAATGTTAGCTAGGCTGGTTGCTTTTTTCTTTGGGTTCAGGATATATAGTCACTGTTTCTGCTCAAGAAATTGATATTAATGCTCTGCTGGAGAAGAAGAAAGGGAAGAAGGAATAAAGAGAGGGAGAAATAAAGGGGAAAATGAGAAGGCAAGGGGAAACAGAAAGAATTTAATTAGGAAGGTTCCAGACCATATTCAAGTTAATTGAATCTCCAGGAATAAATGTCTCAATTATTTTTTTAACCTTCAAAATTAGGACTCCTCATCTGTGAAGGGGACCAAGTTTGGCAAGAATGACTCACAGTCACTAGCAGATACTAGAGGCAGAACTTCCTCAGCTGGTTATGATAATAAAAGATCAATTTCTCCTTGGGTATAGTTTTCAATGTACTGAAACCTCTCCAGGCAGCTTTCCCTGCTGTTTTCTCACTTTCCTATTTGTTCTCTCCCCACAGGTAGCTTTTCCTATCTTGTGACTCTTCCTTTTCCAGGCTAAAAGCTTTGAAAGTGATCTACGCTCTCTCTAGGGTCTTAGGCAAAGAACAGGTTAGCTATTTCCAAACATGTCATGCCATTTAAGCACTCACTTAAAGGTGACCATTTCATTAGTTTTCAAATCACATTTGTGAGGATTTTTAATCAGAATGGAGGCGCAGAGCAGCTGACATTATTTTGGGCTTGGAGCCATTTAAAGAACACTGAATGTCCTCCTCAACAGGTCCTCATGATTACTGCCAGTCATCAGCCAACCCCCAGTAAAGTACTGTTGTTTTCCAAAGCCAGAACTTCTCGCTTGCACAGAATCCATGCTAGCACTGAGGTTTTTAACTCATCAATACACTTGCATTGGGCGTCTGATCTCATTTTGAACCACAGCTCAAAATGTCTTTCTGTTAAATTGGTTCCCAGAGATGCTAATAAGGGTTTATGCACTTCTCAGTGTTCACTTCATTCTCTGGAAGAAAATTCATGGGGAAATCACCTAATCATGGCAGGAAGCTGGTAATGAACAGATATTTATGTTATTGATGGTGAATTTCATAGTCATTTTTTCTAGATATTAGGGACAAAAAATATGTGGAGATGAAGTAAAATACTAATTAACTACATTTCTCTGTAAAATCTGCATAAATCTTTTGGTTTAAAAATGACAAGCACATCTCATGGTCTGCTGTAAATTCTGCAACTAATTGATAAAGTTGCAGGAATGTGTACTACAAAAATGAAATGAAATAAAATTTATGTATTCATTATGTGGCCTATGCCACAATATTTAGAAAGAGAAATTACTACTCTTATTTAATAGGAAACAGTGATGCTGAGAGTACATATATACCTGGATCACATTGTTTTCTATTATAGTTCAAAATCAGTATTGCCTGTTGTTCCTTATTGCCTATAAAGGAAATTCTCCTGGCCAAGCTTTCTATTACTACATCACCACCATATTCAGGATTCTGAATGAGCACTTCAGGGTTCTCTCCCAAAGAGAGCAGTCCCTCTCTCTCCCCCATCTCTCTAAAATACTATGGTTGTGTGTATATATCTGTGGACGTGTATCGTATGTGTGTATATACTTGCCTCAGCACATGTGTGGGGCTCTGAAGACAAACTCAGGGTGTTACCTCTCTCCCACTTTTGCTGGAGACAATGGCTCCCTTTTTTCTGCTAGTGAGTGCAGCATACTGCTTGGACCAGCTCCACCTCCCATCGTATGCACATTGGGATCACAAATGCATGAATTATTTTGTATTTGGAGTTTACTTGGGTGTTGGGTATTTGAACTCTAGCTAGCAGGCACCACTGAACAATGTCCTCAGCCTCTCTATAGAGTCTCCTTAAGGAAGGTATACTAGACTAAAAAATGATGGAGGCATAATCCACACAATTAATTTCCAAATTTTCCAATTGCTTTTCAAAGCATACCTAGCATAATGAAAGATGTTGATGTGTTTCTCAAATGATATGCCAAGTCTAGACTGAAACACATTGCATTTACAGTGAAGTTTTGTTTGTCATGCATTTGGATGAAAAAGCTTTTAAATATATTTTAGTAGCACTTGATTCTCATGAGAGAATTTTTTATGTGGTAAGATTTGTATCTTGTCTTGTTTTATCCTGGTCAACATATAAATCAATACCGCTTAAACTTTGTGGAGACAAATATAAATAAACCTCTAAGTCTAAATAAAACACCTTTGAGTCTCTGTACTTATTTCATTTGGATCACTTCCAAATAGCCCTTTGCAGCTGTTGAAACATACAAGGCCAAGGAGCTACTGGTGAAAAGATCACAATTCAAAAGAAATGTTAAGAAACAATTTTAAAAATTACTACTCATCATCAATTTCAAGGAGCAATAAATCCTTTTACTACTTTAAGAAAAAAATATGTATTCTCCATAGAAGATTAAGGGGAGATAGAAGTATATGTTGAGGTTATAAGTATTGAGAATGAAATAAAGAATTCCATCATTTTGTTTTGCTAGTAAACAGAAAAATGAAAGTAGGGAAGGGGTGGTGGCCTTGTTAGTTCATCAATGCCATGATGCTAATACTGTAGCAGTGTTCACTAATCTTGTACCTAAAAGATATGTTTTTCTCTAACTTCAGTGAATTTTTTCATTTTGCCTATATAAAGGCATCATCATCCATCAACCTATGACACCCGATCTTCTCAGAAGAAATCTTTCAGAAATATCTGACCAGGTACTAAAGATTTTACTGAAAGATGGACCCTGATTAAATGCCATCATGCCTCCATGCCCAGATTAGCTGAAAGAACTGAAATTTATATGAAAAGCCTCAAGACAATTTGGGTTATACTGTCTGGAGAAGGAATAAAAGGGAGCTTCCTAATTGCCTTCAAATATTTTTATTTTAAAATATTATTATTGAAAACTTCCATAATTGTAAACAATAAACCACTATAATTACCTCATTCCCCCTCACGTTCCCCTTCACAACTCTACTCTCCATCATAAGTCCTCCCCCTCTCAATTAGTCCCTCTCTTATTTGATGTCGTCATCTTTTCCTCCTATTAAAATGGTCTTATGTAGGTAGTACCAGGCACTGTGACCCAGACCATTTTTTGTTTGGAAGAGTGCATTGTAAGGAGTCCTACCCTTCCTTTGGCTCTTACATTCTTTCTGCCACCTCTTCTGCAATGGACCCTAAGCTTTGGAAGGTGTGGTACAGATGTTTCAGTACTGAGCACTCCTCCTCTTCTCAGTACTATGGTACCTTTTGAATCATCCTAGAGGTAACTGCTATCTGAAAAGAGAAACTTCTCTAACCAAAATTGAAAGTAGCATTAATATATGGGTATGAACATTAAGAAAAGTGCTTACTGGAAAGTTTGGTGAGCGTAATATATGCATTTAGCCAAACACAAGGAAGTGCTACACCCCTAGGGCTCATGAGTTCCCATTAGGTTTTTAGTAACAGGCATGTATTTCCTCCTGTGTACCAGGCTTCCAGTCCAATTAGAGTGGTTGCTTCCCCCCATAATAGACATGCCACTATTGCACCCATTGTCTCATTTGGCCTGGCTGGCTCAACTTAAAGCTTCTCTATCCCCCATGAAGTTGCATGCAGTGTAACTTTCTCCAGCTTTCTGTCATCTGGTCAGAGGAGGTTTTCAGCTCAGCTCCAGCAAGATTTCTCAGTGATCTTACAGCTCAAGTATGTGGAGTCTTCAGCAATAGGGCCTTACCATCTATTCCTGGTGGGAAACCAAGAGCCTCGGTAGTGGCCTGTAATGTTTTGGAGGAATCACTGACCTCCCTGGCCAACAACCTACTTGAAGGTATCCCATCCCTGGCATGGAAAATTTTCTAGTAATAATCCATGGTTTATGGATGTGCCATTGTCCAAAAATATAGATTACCATATGCCTCATTTTTATTCTTAACTCTAGGGAGTTTGCCAGAAATTCAAGCTGATGTAGATATTCAGAAGGCAAAAAGTGTTCTAAAACATGGGGTGGGGTGGGGGTGGCATGATCAGTAATATAGTCCTGCTGCTGCTGCTGCTGGTGTTCAAGCAAAGGTCAGATAGTCCTACAAGACTGAAAATTGTACTTACAGACTCTATAATGGTTCTGAGTTTAAGAGTTATATATGCTACATGTGACATCATTTTCTCTGTTAGGTAGGTACTGATTGCCATTTAAAAATGATAAATAAAAGTTTGGATAATATTAGTCTATCTAGATTATACTAATTAATGTTGAAAAATAGACTACAGTTTCAAGAATGTAAATGACTATTTCCAGTTAGAAAACTACCTCCATTGACATCTCTACAGTTTTTGCTATTAAGTAATGCACATTGCTATGTTTAACAATAATCACTTACCAATTGTCAATATCAGGAATATTTTGAAAATCTATATAGGACTAAGAAAAATATCTTAAAGGAACCATTTCAATATTTTTTCACCAATAATTTATAACATGGATTTTGGGTTCAGGAAATGTCCTTAAATCCAAACCTTGTGTTCCTATCTGGTTTTTTTTTAAGTTTTTGTTTATTTTTATTTATTTATTTGAGAGCGACAGACAGAGAGAGAAAGAGGCAGAGAGAGAGAGAGAGAGAGAGAGAGAGAGAGGAGAGTGGGCGCGCCAGGGCCTCCAGCCACTGCAAACGAACTCCAGATGCGTGCGCCCCCTTGTGCATCTGGCTAACGTGGGTCCTGGGAATCGAGCCTCGAACCGGGGTCCTGAGGCCTCACAGGCAAGCGCTTAACCACTAAGCCATCTCTCCCGCCCATCCTATCTGTTTTTTAACAAAGAATTGGTTAAAACAGATTGGGAAGGATAGTTTATAAACAATAACATATATTCAGGGAAGTCAGGGTAATGAAGAAAATTCCTTGGACTAAGGCAGGGGGAACAGATACATCCACTGGACAGAGAACCCATGTGGGAATTGAACGTGGGCCTGGGAAAAAACATGAAAAGGGATTTTTTTAAGAGGCTTATATTTTAAATTAAATTATGTTTAGAAAGGAAGAGAAGTTCAGAGAGCTCCTACCATGTGGAAAGAAAGAGGGGTAGAAAGACCACCTGGGAGTAGGGGCTGGAAAACCACCCCATTTCAGCCTGGCCCAACTGAGCTAAGATGAGAGGGGCTTACCAGAGCAGGGACTTGGAAGTTCAGGACAGGTGAAAAGAGGTCTTGCCCACCTAATAAGGATCTACTTATAGTCTTATTGTGGTGGACTATACCTTTAAGCTCAGGTGAGCCTGAGAGAGAGCTGAGTGGTCTGGACTAGGGGCTGGCTCTGGAGTAGGGGGTGAGAATTGAATGGATAGGTTGGATCAGACCTTGAACTCTGGTTCTGCTGGAGCAGGCAGGCACAGTCTTCCCCCTTTGGGCCCTCTCTCCTGACTGGATACCTAAGTTCCTCCTCAAAATGAGTATTCCCAGCTAAGAACCAAGGGAATCTATTAGCTTTCCACCACTATATACTCAACATAATAAACCACATAATAATACCAATATACCAACATAATAAACCACAAAATACTCAACATAATTAACTTAAAAGGAGAAAAGGCCTTATTTTGACTCATAGTTGGATGGTTTCCCATCCAAACAAGATCAAGTGAACCCATTTCTTTGGGCCCCTGGTTGAAGTGCGATGATACTGGTGTGGCGGTTTGATTCAGGGGTCCCCCATAAACTTAGATGTTCTGAATGCTATGTTCCCAGCTGATGGAGATTTGGGAATTAATCCCTCCTGGAGGCAGTGTATTGCTGTGGGCGAGCTTATGGGTATTATACCCAATTTCCCCTTGCCAGTGTCTGGCACACTCTCCTCTTGCTGTTGTCCACCTGATGTTGGTCAGGAGGTGATGTCCACCAACTCCTCATGCCATCATTTTCCCCTGCCATCATGGAGCTTCTCCTAGAGCCTGTAAGCCCAAATAAACCTTCCCCTCTGCAAGCTGCTCTTAGTAGGGTGCTTTCTGCCAGCAATGCAAACATGACTGCAACAAATGGTAAGGAGTGGCGTGGTGACACAGCAAGCAAGCAAAGAAGAGACAGTCTAGGTCTCGCAGTCCTTTCAAGGTACGTCAACAATGACATGTGGAGCACTCGAATAGTGTCACATCCCAACAGGTTTCATCTCTCCACAACAAGGTCACCCTGGTAACCAAGCTTTTAACCCACTGGCATTTGTGGATCACTCAAGATCCAAATTATAGCATATTTGTAACAACTACTCCCAGCAATGTAAGAATTTAATTTAAACTAGCTAAAAACATAGTGTTAGGATATGCCTACATGCTTCTGCATAACTTTGCACTTTAAAATATCAGTCACAGAAGAGCTGGAATTTATTATAGATCTTAAGGCTAAAATCAGACCTGACACATCCAATTCCTTTCACTCTAAAATACAGTAATTAATTTTCCTTGGTGCTATACTGTCACTTAGCATGGATTGAAGGTTTAGTTTTTATTAACTATATAATTTGATTTCTCACCAGTTGAGTCCATGTTAATTATTCTCTATAAAGAGAGATGTATGAGTACGTTTAACTTCACTGAAAGTAAGGAAAATAAAGGAGTAAAAATAATTCACGTTTGGGAAATTTTGAAATAGCTCATCCAATTCACACCAATCCCCTATTCCCCTCATTGCAAATTATCATGGTATTTATGTGATTCCTTTGCTCTGTTCATAAAGATAAAGATGGTGGGAATAGTAAAAGACTGAATGAGAATCCTTTGGTTCATGACCCCAGGCATCATTTTGTACACTGCTTTCAATTACTCTGCAGTGCAGAGGAGATAATGACCATCTCTTTCCTGGTACCACAGAAATAGAATGGGAATTGTTACCTTTAATAAGGATAAATTTAGTCTCTGTGCTAAAGCTCTGAAGGATATTCAAATAATGAGACTTCTGACAATTTGTAATAATTAACCATATTCATCTAGAGTTCTCTCTGTATTAGCACAGCTTAGGATAAGTAATACTAGGAAAGTACACTTGCCCAAATCCTGGTTCTCCTATTTTGTTACTTTTCACCCAGTATTCTCTTTATTTCTTAATGTTGATCCTCCTAATACGTATGGAGTCTGCATTTGTATGTGCATATTTATAAACTCCAAATTTATGCCATCTTTAACCTAGTTTAGCACCCTATATTGCATCCTGGATGGTCACTCATATGTGATATCTCTCCCTCTGGTGGCTATATGCTGCCTGAATCATCTTGATATCATTTGGTTTTCAATGTTGAAACTTATACTCCCTCTCTATCCGGCTGCTTTCTAAAGCCCAGCAGTGTATAATAGCATAGAATGTGCAGTCTAACTATATTCATTTACTACTTGCTGTGTATATATCTATTTATTTATTTAATTATTTATAAATGAATGAGAGAAAGAGGCAGAGGAAATGGGCACTCCAGGGCCTCTAGATATTGCAAAATGAGGAATCGAATCTGGTCATTATGCTTTGCAGGAAAGTGCGTTAACTGTTGAGCTATTTCTCTCCAGGCCTTGCGTGAGTAATTCTTAGATATGACAAGTACCCAGTGTGGTTTCTCAATGAACATTTATTGAGTAAACATAATTCATGTACTTATAATGCAAGTATTGTCATGTGAATTCTGTCTCTTCATAACTTGCCTTGATCCAAGGGATCTGAATCCAAAGATTCAACAAATTGTAGGTAAAGAATCTACAAAAATTTAAACTGTACAAAGCATATTGTATAGCAATTTCCTCCAAATTGACACATTCCCTCCTGGGAGAAGTAAGGAAGCTCAGGACAGTCAGGAAGTCAGAAAGTCTGGCATAAAAGGCTGCAAAACCCTCCCCTAAGATTATGTAAATGGAAAACAATTGCATGGTGAGAGATTCTCTAATCAACCCAGCTGCCTACAGGTTGGCAGTGTGCTCCAGAAATGAGGCTCCCGTGAATGGATTTCCCTTTCTTCCATTGTTCCTTCTGTTGCTGGGGTGGCCATTTCAGTGATGAAGCTGCCTTTGAGTCATTCATGTTCTCCTGTACAACTCTTAACCCTGCTATGTTAAGTAACCCCAATAAAGTCATTGGTTCACCAAAACTGATTTTGGTACTTTGGTCTGTCATGTGTGTCCTATCTGGGTTGAATAGATATGTGTTCACGTCTTTCCAGGGAAAACGTTTCCTGTGACATATGTAAAATTTTTGTTATTTCCTAAGCAATAAAGTAAAAAATTTATATAGAATATATTTACATTGTGTTATTATAAGTCATCTACAAATGATTTAAGCTATATCAGAGTATAACATAGACTACATACAAATACTGTACAGTTTTATACAGGGACAGGGGTTTGAGTAAGCATTTTTGGATTTTGGTGTCCATGGAGAGCAGGGTCCCTAGAACAAACTCTCCTTAGATATGAAGGATTACTATTTGTCTTTCATTTTTGACCTAGAACTTCCATGTTGGTAAATGATTTGGTATGTATTAAATTTAGCCCACACACTGAAGTAGTAGGAGAATTGATAAGTAACTTCAATTCAATTAGGTTAACAACCAAGGCAAGTATAGTTTTATTCCTCGTAACCTCCACAGTACTTTCTTCAATTTAAACAGAAAATAGTATTTCTTTGCACATATGGGTAAATTTTTCCTCCTCATAGACCCAAAAATAAATCAAAAAGTAACATCTTGATTTTCTATTTTCGGGGGATATACTTTTAGATGGGAAATGGAACTGAGTTACATTTAGGGCTAGTGAAGTCTAATAGAAATAGTTTTCAGGGGTTTCAAGAGCCAAAGAAAATGTTTATCAGTGTCTAAAGGAAGTACTTAAAATTGCAAAAGTTGCGGAGTAGCAGTCCACTAAAAGTGGGAGAAGCACTATTACCATTGACTTCTGTTCACACTCCTCCTGAAGAAGAATTATGTGCTTGGGATCTAATTCTTAGTGTCAATAGATGAAGAAAAAAGTACTTATTTACCATTCTTCAAGTTTCAGAAGTGAGAAATAATTTCTGTTGAATTTCTTCTCAGGGTAAAGGATAGAGGAATATCTCTCCCCCTTTCTGTTTATCATCACTAGACAATACCACTACCATGATGAGTGGCTTATTTGGTGGTTAAGATTTGAAAAGAGCCGAAGAAGGCTCAGTTCAGGGATGCCTTTCATTTCACTCTGGGCCAGCTTGTTTGTGTACAACACACTCACCAAGAGGGAAAGCAAAGACACATGCTTTGCCTTCTTTCTTCTTGTTTATTGTGTGTGTGTGTGTGTGTGTGTGTGTGTGTGTGTCTGTGTCTGTCTGTCTGTCTGTGGTGGATGCAGGTGTGTAGGCCCAGTGCAGGTATGTGGAGATCAGAGGAGAATGGTAGGTGCCCCTCCACAATTGTGCATCATATGTTCCCTTCATGCATTGTTTTACTGATTCCAGAGCCACAGCAGATACTTTTGTCTGTACCCCTCAGAGAACCAGGCTTACAGGTGTTTATGGCCACACCCAGCTATTTATGTGGGCACCAAAGAATTGAATTCAGGTAGTCTCAGGGCCCTTCATCCCCTCATGTTTATAAGAAGCACTTTTTTGTTTGTTTGTTTTTTCAACGTAGGGTCTAACTCTAGCTCAGGCTGACTTGTAATTCACTATGAAGTCTCAGGGTGGCCTCGAACTCACGGTGATCCTCCTACCTCTGCCTCCCGAGTGCTGGGATTAAAGGCGTGTGCCACCATGCCCAGCTAAGAAGCACTTTTAACAACTGAGCAATCTTTACTGACTGCTTTACCTTATTTACAGCATTGTTCATACAGATAATTTATGAATATATTTTATAATGTTATTTCCTTATGAAAATAAGCAACTCAACTGACTTTATGCCTGAAAGCAAAATAATTGCAAGTAGCAAAGATAATGAAAAATGAGGCCCGAGAGAGGTACTGTGGGAGGTATATAATATTGAATGGGACCACCTTTGTGAATTTTAGGGAATGATAATTTGAGACCCCAAATCATGGCTAAGTAGGTCATGAATGTGTACCATATACTAGTAAATAGATTGGTAGAGGTGGTTAGACCTATCTTTTCTCAAGGTTAAATACTGTAAATTCATATAAAACTATCTTCTATAGTTAAGGGGTCCATGCTTAAAGTCTTAAAGTATTCTATTCCTACCTTATCCTTGGAACATGACAGTGCCCAGCTCATGGATATTAATTAAGATCATAGCTCATGAACATAATGAAGGTGATCATGGTGAAGGATGAATGATAGATAAGACTTGATCACAGCTGTCCTGTGTGTCCATGGGGAAAAAACAAAAAAGGTTCTCAGAACTCTTCCATTCCAAAATCTGAGGATATACAGGTCTTTTGTATAAAATGGCATAATATTTGTATGTAAGCTCTCCACATTACTATATAATTTAAATAATTTCTAGAATAATACCTAATTCAATATGACTATATAAATACTTTTTATATTGACATTTTTGTTTTTTTCAAGATAGGGGCTTTCTCTAGCCCAGGCTGACCTGGAATTCACTATGCAGTCTTAGGGTGGCTTCAAACTCATGGCGATTCAAGTACCTCTCCTCCCAAGTGCTGGGATTAAAGGAATGTACCTCTATGCCTGGCCTTATATTGAATTTTCGTAGGAGTAATGACAAAAAAATTCAATATGTTTAGTAAAAGAAAATGTTGTTTTCTTAAACATTTTCTGTGTTACATTAACTTTGAAGTCTTTGTACAGCCTTCAGTACTTTTACAATCTTATATTCAAACAAAATGAATAATTATACAATAAGGCAGAATGTTTCTACAATGAAATTTAATGAGCTTAGGAAAACTCCTTAGAAATGAAGGGCACATATAATTCAGTGATCCCCTAGGAAGGTTGGTATTTTAGCAAGACCACAAAGAATAGAAGATTCAAGTAGGAAAAAATAGGAAACAGATACATAAAGACAATAAAATCTAGAAGGAAATGGAAATTGTAGACAGTTCTGTGTAGTTACAACCTAGTGCATATGAATGGTTGTGCAATTGTGAATGCATGAGCATTCAGACATGTGAGTAAAGGTATCTGAATGTGTATATGAACGAGAGTGTGTACATACACTTCCCAGGTTGGTCAGTGTGATGGTGAGGCAAAGAGTAGGATACGCTAGACAACAAGAATCCTGGGGTTCTAAAGCAAAAACAATTAAGATTGCTAATTACCTTGGAAATGAATGGCAGGGCATCCTTATGAGTATGATGCCCACAAATCCGCAGAATGTGTCTCCGTAATCTAGGAAGCCTGCCCAGAGGGCTCACAATTTGAAAGAGCATTGCATAAGAAGGTGAAGGATGCACACAAGGTCTATGCACTTTACATACAGTGGTTTCTTTTCGTTTCACTATAATTTTTCAGGGAACATTCAGACACAGTGTGAGAGACATGAAGCTGATCATTTCAGTGGTTTGCTGAAGAAAACGTAGGACTGGGATGAAACTTTTATTTGTTTTGATCCAAATCCTGATTTTTCCACCATACTAGTGATTGGGAAATTTTCTTTATTTACTTATTTTCTTCCACGATTTGCTTTCTAAAGGTTAATTTTTTTTACCAGTATCAAAAATATTTTATTATAATTAATCCACATTACTTGTTTGCTGTTAGTTTTTCCAAAACAAGTTAAAAATCCTTATCTAAAATGTCAAAAATAATGTTCATTTCCTACAGGGGCTGTGGCCTACATTTTCACTGTATGAAGATACAGAGTTTAGTGAGCAAAGTGTCTGTATTTCAGCCTCCAGTTAGCCCTCCAGATACATGCTTGAGAGCAGAGCACAACTTGCATACCTGCACGTGCTCATTCAAAGCAAACCTATATTAATCTGAAATAAAATTCTGCCTGGCTATAAATTTCTGAATTCAGCATCATTGTGTAAGTACTATATTTTACAGATTGAGAGGGTCTGTCAGCTCTCTTGGTATCTGCAAATTCTCCTTTTAGACAACTGCTCATGTGTGGGAAGTGTTCAATGAGGCATGAGCCATTCACAGAATAGATTTCCTGGATGCTTAATGCGCCTTTAAGTGTGTGTTAAGTAGATGGATTTACATACTTGGGCAGGGAAATGCTGCTTATTTGGTCCCTGAATCTGCATTGTACTAGTTGATGATAAGAGCTCTGGTACCACAAGACTGCCCCTTAATAAGATTATATCATGTTTCTTTGATTTATTTATACCATATCTTGTCAGAAATTTCAGGATTTACTTAATTCAAAGCTGATCTCCAGAGTGTCATGAACTGAATGCAGACAGAAGTAGAAGGCATTTGGAACCCATTCATTTTTATGCTTTTACTTCACTGACTATACTCATGCTTACTTTCAGAGCCTGCCAATTATTTCTTTAGAGTTTTATATAAGAAGCAAATACAACTTTTTAGAATGTAATGTAGTACCACAAACTAACACGTGGTTGCAGATTTTTTTAAGGAATAATACTGGGGGGTAGGGAGATGGCTCAGTGGATAAAACAGTTCCCATGAAAGCATGAAGACCTGAGTTCAGATCTCTAGCACCATATGAATATCAGGTCTGTGACATGCAGCTAGAATCCCAGGGCTGGGAGGTGGAGACAGTAGAATGCCTAGGGCATGCTGACTAGCTAGTCTAGCAGTATTGTTGAACTCTAGGTTTAGTGTGAGACTTTCTCTCACAAAATAAGGTGAAAGCCTGGTGTGGTGGCACACACCTTTAACCCCACCACTCAGGAGGCAGAAATAGGAGGATCACTGTGAGTTCAAGGCCATCCTGAGAATACATAGTGAATTCCAGGTCAGCCTGGGCTAGCGTGAGACCCTACCTCAGAAAAAAAAAAAAAAAAAAAAAAAAAGGTGGAAAATGAGTGAGAAAGACACTTGATGTCCACCTCTGCCTTTCACATACACTCCCATCCCCAGATGCATGTGAACATGCAAACACACACACATGCATGCACACCACACACATGCACAATAAAAGCTACATGTTTTATAGGGAAAATAACAGGTGCTGTGGAAGTCGACTTCTGTTAGCTTTTACTTCTCCCCAAATACAGAGAACCCAAGGGCTATCTTTTGCATTCTTAATTAATATTTTTCTTCACTGGTCAGTAGCATCACTTTCAGAGTGATAATCTCTCTATTTCTGGCGCCTCTGTGTCGCAGTGAGGGACAGTTAATTTAAAACACTGACATGTAGTCAAGCCACCCAGACAGTTGTCGCCTGTGTAGTTTAACTTTCAATTCTTTAAGTGTAAAATTGTTCTAAGCAAAGAAAGAAACTATGCTCAAGCATTACCCTGCAGTTGGTGTTGAGACTCTGACGGTTGTATTTTGGTGCTTTAGTGGAATTAAGGCTGCACCTGAGTCATGGAGAGAGGAGGAAAATTCAGGTCAATATTCAGGGGAGGCTCAAATAAGGGGTTGTTTCTCCCTATTTGGTATTTTTGATATGTGAATATGCATCTGAGTGATTTTCTGAGTACTAAACCAAATAAAAGTGTAAAAATGTAGATTTGATAAAGGTTGAATTTGGAAATTTTAAGAAATTAAGTCATATAAATGAGCCATTGTAGTCTATTTAAAAGGACCAGTGGGAAAATACAATGTTCACTTTTATTTGTATATCATAACCATTTGCCCAAGTGATAGTTTTAGATTCAAATCTCTAATTTTAACAGGTACATCTGCTAATTCAAGACAAATAAAACTATAATGCAAATAGGATCACAAATATCTTGATGACACTAAGCAGTCACAATTAAAAGTTCCATCTTAAAAAGTTGTAATTCTATTTGTTGCTTTGGGGAAATTTATGGAAAATTAATCATATTCTGGTAGTAATTTGAAATGATGCTTCATATTTGAGAAAATAATGAAAGCTTACCTATAAGGTCTTTGGTAAAGCTCATATATATTTTTTCTCTTCAAATCATTTCATGATTGGATAGAAAAATTGGTATTTCAGCATTGTCACAATGAGCTCACATTACATTTCTACAATGGCACAAACCTTAGACTCACAAAGGAGCCCCAAAACTTTTATATCTGTTGGTAATTAGCAGAGACAGATGGAGTTTCCTGACTCTCATAAATTTTATTCCAATGTTCCCTTTCCAACTCTTATGCTTCTTCAAGGGACAAATAACTCAATCTAACCCCACTGACTTCACTGCTGTGATGGCCTTATTCTCTCACCTTCTCTGTAAGTATACTCACTAATTATGACCATTCATTCCGTACTCTTGTGAGTTTACTGAACACATATACTTAACAATATATGAAGTTTTTCTTATGTATGAGACATGGGTTATTGTCTGCTATATGACACTCCTTTTAAAACTGGTAATTGAATGCTACTTCTTTCTGTTTTATGGTCTACCTTCCTTTGTGAGTACCAGGTTGACCAATAGTAGTACATAATTTTCCTAAACACAGAGATTTGGAAAGCAGGAAAACCATGCTTCAAGTATGACCAGTCAGAGTCTAGGCATGGAAATGACATTAGAAGGGAGAGGGTTTCTCTTTCTGAGACTGACACTAATGGAAATTGAGAAAAATAATGGTTGAGAAAACCTGCAAAGGCCTAGTATTATCTCTCCTACCATATTGAGGTACACAATAGGTCACTGAGCAATACAGAAAATGTAAGCCAGAAAAACTATGAAGAAATGGAAAACAAGTTGCCACAGTGCTAAGGGAGACAAGAGACAGGAGAATCATTGGGGCTTGCTGCTCAGCCAGTCTGACCAAAATATGTCAGTGCCAGGGTCAGTGAGAGACTCTGTCTCAAGGAAATGGAGTGGCAGAGTGATGTAGAAGGATGCCTGGTATTCTCCGGCATCTGCCTATGGGTAGGTGTATCTATGAACACCTGCACACTCCCGTTATACACATACACAAACACAAACTAACATTATACTACCTTTTCATCTTTATTTTTAGCCTCAAATTTCCTATAGACAATTGTTCTTGCTCTTATACATTGCCACCATTCTCTTATTTATGTAGCCCTTTCCTCTGTTGATGGTGTTTGCCTGATGTCTTTCCCTTGTGGCCCATTCATTTAAGGAATAACCTTAAGGTGAATTATATCACCTAAAACATGTTCTGGATCATTTGTTCACAATGTGAGGGACAATGGTCATTTTAGTGGGTTGACTGCTCCTACCCCAACATATCGCAGAGTCCAATTTTCATATGTCCCTTTTCATATCTTTACTTTAGTCTTCTGATCTCCAAAACTGTGAGATAAAAAGATCATATAATCCTAAAACTAAGCTTAGGCTAATTTATTATAGTAGCATATAAAACTAATATAGACATTATATAGAATATACATGTGAAAATCAACATTTACATTTAGAACCAATGAATGTTCAATTTCTTTCTATCTTTCATTGAAGTTTCCAGCCTGGGATACTGCCTTGGAATGTCCCTGGATAGAATTTTCTCAGTAGCAAGAGTGGGGAAGGGGAACTTGGTTCTAAATATCAAGAAAAATAGTTAATCCTGTAATATGTCTGGGATTAAGAATGACCTTGGAAGGCTAGAGAGATGGCTCAGCAATTAGAGACACTTGTTTGCAAACCCTGAAGACCCAGGTCAGTTCCGCAGTACCCACATAAAGCCAGATATACAACACACAAATTGGTGAGTACATCTGGAGTTTATAGAGGCAGGATGCCCTGGCCCACCCATTTTCTCTCTCTTTCCTTTTGTAAATAAGTAATAAATAAGAGAATTTCAATTAAAATAAGAATCATCTTGGTAAGAAATCTCTGTGTTTCTGAGGAGCATTTAGATTGTGTTAATTGAGATCGGTGAACCTGCCTTTATTCTGGGTATCACCATTCCATGGCCCAGGGTCCTCTGCTGAATACAACAGAGAAAGCTAGGTGAGCATCAGCATTTATTCCTCTCTGCTTCTTGACTATAGATGTAAGGTGACCAGCTGCCTCAGTCCCACTGCCTTGTCTTCCCTGCTATGATAGACTGTACCCTCAAACTGCAAACCAAAAAAAAAAAAAAAACAAGCCCTTCCACAAGCTGCTTCTTGTCAGACATTTTGTCACAGCAATGAGAAAAGTAGAGTTCCAACACAGGGCTCCAAGAAGTTTTCAAAAGTAAGAAATCTTTATTTTGGGATTTGTGGTATCCATGTATTAATGGTGTGTATTTGTATGTTCATGTGTGAGTGTGGATTTGCACATGTTGTGGAATGGGTGTAGAAATTAGAGACAACTTCAGGTGTCAGTCCTCCCCTTCTCCCTTGTTTGACGGAGGGTATAACAGGATTCACTGCTGTGTCTGTGTTTGCCAGGCAAGCTGGCCCATGAGCTCCCATGGGATTCAACTGTCTCTACGCCCCATCTCGGCATAGGCACTCTGGGGTTACAGACAATGTGCTACAGCATCCAGCTTTGCATGGCTTCTGGAGGTCCATACTCAGACACACATGGCTGGATGACAAGTGCGTTATCCACCAAGTCATCTTCCAAGGCCAAAGTATTTTTTCTCAATTTTTTCGCTTACAGGGAGATGCATTTTCTTCCAGTCCAATTGGTGATCATTGTGAAAGAAAAGGTAAACAGTACAAGAACCCTGAAATCTGAAGTAGAAAAACATACTTTATATATAATATTTAATTTATGTCTATATGTAATGTTTAAAATATAAATATATGTGTGTTTATATGTATTATAAATAGCAAAGTGCTTAATAATATAATTCCTAACATGTATGTACTTTATAAAGATTAGTGCCATTTTTAGGCTGAAAGTCTGTCAGTGTATTACCAAAGGAGCTTCAAAGAGCAGCAGTTTTTCATCCATGGCTACACAGTGTAATCACCTGAACAGCTCTGCAAACCTTCTCCTGTCCAGTGGCATCCATGCCAATTAAGTTTGAGTCTGTTGCAAAGAGACTTGGGCTTTACTGTGTTTTTAGACATCCCTTGGTTATTTCCATGTCTAGTCAATGCTTAGAACCACTGTTTAAGGATAACACACAAACAAGATTTTTAGGGAAGAAGAGAAAGTAAAGAATGCTTTTATTTTAATTAGCCTCCCTAAATATTGTCAATATATTGTGCCAGGAGTTTGAAGTTCAATACCACTCTGAAGACAGCTTCTAATCTTGTTTTTGCTCCTTCTTGCAAGTTGTTGCTAGTTTTCTGTAGCCAGAGTTAAGAGAATATCTTTGAGCCTCAGTAAGCTATGTTCATTTGTTTTTAATGTATGAAACCCCTTCAAGGTTTTGAGCTCATTATTTTATTAGGGACTAATAAATTTAACTTGACCATACATAACTGCTACCAGGCACAGTGTTCAAAGTGAAATGGAACAGATAATGATAACTTTACAGCATTCAGGTATTACAGTGCTACCCTAATATCCAATGTAAATTGTGTGTAAATTATGGGTGAATAACTAGGTACTAAGTCCTACTTCCCTGCCACTATGGCCATATAGTAGTGATCTCTAAAATCTTCTGAACTGTAAAATTTAAGCTTTAAATGTGATACAAAGATGAGCACTGTTTAGAGCCATGCAACAAATCTTTCTACCTCCAAGTAGCTGTTTTCATCACTCTGTGTCCCAGTTTTTCTTACTTGTAGGATGTAGTAAGTAATCTTTCACTTGTAAACCTCACAGAATAGATAAACGGTAATTATTGGTATGGATGAGTTTTCCAAACTAACAATATAAATTGAATTTTATTTTTATTTTAGAGAGTGAGCAAGTAAGAGAGAGACAGATAGAGGGGAGAGGTAGAGAATTGGCGTGCTGGGGCTTCAGCCACTGAAATTGAACTCCAGATGCTTATGCCACCGAGTTGGCATGTGCAGTCTTGCTCTTGCCTCATCTTTGTGTGTCTGGTTAATGTGGGATCTGCAGAGTAGAACTTGGGTCCTTAGGCTTTACAGGCAAGTTCTTTAACTGGTAAGAGATCTCTCCAGCCCTAAATTGGATTTTATATGTGATTTTTCCCTTAATTATTTGAAGAAGAAAGATAATTTAGTAAATTCTATCATGTTAGTTATTCAAAACATATGCTTGCTGTATCAGAGGAAAAATAATGAAAAATTCTAAGGATCACCTTGGTGTCTTAGGCTATTTATTCTGTCCTATGTCAATTAGATGAGAGGGAAGGAATGCCAATATTTCTAGGCATCCATAAGGAACAGAACAGCTTTACAAACAATATCATTTCTAATTTAACATTATTTGAGTTCCTGAAAGGTACTGGTTTACTTGATGCCAATGAGGGATACAGACACAAGAATGTTAAACAGAAAGTTATTTATTAGAAGTAACTAGCAGAACTAGAATTTAAATAAAATATAATTCTTTATTCCTGTTTTTTGAATGAGGTCATCCTGATTCCAAGCTCCAGCAGAGAGAATTGGTCTAAAAAGAAGTAGGAAACACCAATAGTCATCAGAACTTTTTCTTGCCAATCATTTCTTATATTATAAGTTTGGAAAGTACCATTTAATACAGAAAACATGCTGGTGCAGATTCCTTGTTCTTCTAGCCAAGCTATTTGTCACACTCGAGTTTATCATCTTAGCTGCTCTCTGATGCTCCCCATCACTAGAATGGTAGAGCTTTTAGGGACCTGGTTTTGGTGAAAGGACAAGTTTTGGATAAAAGTGTATGCTCTCTATTTTTTTGTGTGCAAGTATTTCTTTTAAGAATTAAATTTTTATCCCCTCTCAAGTGAAGTGGAATTACCAGGACAAAGAAGTGAATGATTTAACAATATTTTTAATATTCATTTTTAGAGATCATTAGCTAAAATAAAATATTTTATTGTCTCACAGCTTCTTGGCAAAATTATTTGAAGTTTAGGAATGTGATATCTTATTTTTACAAAATACAAAAAATTAATTTCTCAGAACTATCTAAAACCAATTCTGTAACCACAATCCCTACATGATCCCACAGGCATTCAGAGCATATGGAAATCTTCCTTTTTCTTTTTAAAGAGAATGGAACTACAACAATAGTGAAGCTCAGGATGTGGATCTTTACAAATCTATATAATTGTGTATGTGATGTGCATGTGTGCACACAAGTGAGTGTGTGTATATGAGTGTGTGTGTATAATGTGTGCATGTTCTCATAAGAGTTCAGACAGGTTCCAAAGCAAAGATTCATAATTGAAAATAACTTGATGTTTAATTATGCTAATTATGCTATAACAATCCCTTCGTCAATGTGATGATTAAATATGGAAATAGTTCTAGGAAGTTTTTAGAAGAATTTTTTTTTTTTACTTGTGTAAAACCTTACATATCAAAGGACCCTGGAGTAGATGAGATGAAGCCCAACCTTAATTTTATCCTGTTTCTTTTTTTTTTATTTCCTTCTTTCTCTCTTTCTTCTATTTTCTTTCTTTTTCTTCTTTCTTTTCCCTTGGCGCTGGCCTATAACTCCCAGTACCAGGACACAATTAACACCCACAATGAGCTGTTGATCAGAGAGACCTTCAAGGTTTTCCAAAACAAGACAGAATTCTGTCACAGCACTTGATAACCCACCAGAGGTTAATGGTAAGACCCTACTTCTGAAGACATCATATGCTGTCAGTAGGAAACATGGAATGGCCTGTCTGGAATCTAGAAGAGATCCAGTCTCCAGACAGTTTAGCCCATCTAGCACTAGAAGATGCTACATGAGCTGCTGGGGGAAAATGACAAACATATGTCCAAACAACTCGTGGTCTAAGCTACTGAGAAGCCAACAATGTAATGTGATGCTTACACAAGTGCAATAGTGGCACACAGCCATGGTAGGTAACCAACTGCTCTTGGATTGGCTATCAGATCTGCTCAGTAGAAAGGAACCCATATCCGGAACTGGAAAACAAGCCAGAATCATATCCAGATCATGAGTTTACTTTCCACTATCAAGATCTCACTAATCTTGGGCTACAAGAGGGTCTACACCCATTAAATTCTTTTTAAACTAATAATAGTTATCCCATTGAACTTGCACTAATGTCACTCTCTGCTGGAGAATCTGTGTCTCTTTTTCAGAAAGAAGTAGGATGTTAGGAGAGAAATGACCTATCCTTTCTTCACCAGGGCCCCAGCTGAAACCATAGAGGAATTGGGGAAAAGAGCAAGAGGCTAAGGAGCTGGACACTGAGAACACTCAACACCTACCAAACCAGATATCCAGAGGCTCCTAAGAACCCATCACTGAAGTAGATTGAAAATGCACCCAATGTTAGTGGGGTGTGGTGGCTCATGCCTTTAATTCCAGCACTTGGGAGGGAGAGGTAGGAGGATCACTGTGAGTTCAAGGCCACCCTGAGACCACATAGTGAATTCCAGGTCAGCCTGAGCTAGAGTGAGACCCTACCTAAAAAAAAAAAAAAAAAAAAAAAAAAGCACCCAACGTGGTTCAGGGAATTTCATGGAAGAAGGGTTGGATAGATTGTTAGAGCCACAGGTTGGGACATTATGCACAGAGATATTGCCTCATGGCAATACCAGACGGCTGCTGCCACAATGGATGACCACATGGGGTTGACCTGCATCCCCCAAAAGGAGGGTCCCTTTTTAAGGGGGACAAGGAAAAAAGAAAGGATGGTACCAACATGTGCTGTTTACATACTGAGTATGTCCATAACTAAAAAACAAAACAAAAACAAGCAAACAAATAAAACAAAAACCACAAAAATACCTTACATATAGGTTTCTTATATCAGAAAGGGCAACCAATGTTTTACTTCCAAAACTAATTTTCCTGAAGCACCTGGTCTGGAACATTATATGTATGTCAACATTGTGGAAACATACTATTGAGAGTAAATGGTTATGAATGTAATGAATGAACAACTTTTATCTCCATCTCCTTTAAGCTCAGTAGTTACAATGCTACAACCTCAGAACTACTTTTCCATGAACTGTTTTTCTCCCACTCATCTAGAAATTAATGTATGAATTTATTCCCTATAGCTCCCATGCCTTTTTCCTGTTGAAAATATTTGCCTTCTGTTACTGCAGCATATATTCTTTTCAAGGTATAGATTATCATGAGAAAAGTTCAAACTTAATGGCAAAATACAACAAAAGGGACCTCCAGGGCTGAAGAGATGGCTTAGTGGTTAAGTGCTTGCCTGTGAAGCCTAAGGACCCCGGTTCAAGGCTCGATTCCCCAGGACCCACGTTAGACAGATGCACAAGGGGGCGCATGCGTCTGGAGTTCGTTTGCAATGGCTGGAGGCCCTGGCGTGCCCATTCTCTTTCTCTGTCTCTCTCTGCCTCTTTCTCTCTCTGTCACTTTCGAATAAATAAATAAAAATAATTTTAAAAAAAGGAACCTCCAACTATTGAAATGTCAATGTAAGAAAGGGATTTAAAGGGAAATAAGTACAAAAAGTTCTGTATTTAACCAACTCAAAATAAGAGATTAATGAACTTGCTACAGAACCATTAAATAAAAGTTGCCAAAGAAACAGTGATTATAAAACTGGTGTAATTGTCAATCTGAACTTACACAAAAATTATGTTCTACAATTCTACATTCATTATTTTGAGTAAAATCATTTTGCATTTATTTGTGGAAGTACAAGGAACAAAGTTTTCATTCTGCCTCTCTCACTCTGAATTTGTCTTCATTGAACTTTTCCTTATGCATATCTAAGCAACCCTTGGAACTTCACTATTTGAAAGAGTAGATTAAAATCATCCACATTATTATTATATATAATCAGCAAAATTAATCTTTTCAAAATGCATATTTATAGCTATGCCACTTGTATTGAATCTTATATGATATTTGAATATTACTTGGTATTGTAGTAACTACTTGTTTGACAACAGTAAGACCTTAGGTCTCAAGTATACATCCATGATACTTATGATATCCATCTTATTTTTTCATTCATCTAGCAATTGTACTAGCAATAAGTGCTTACTTTCACAGATGGAGGTCATAATTTAGCAAGTAAGAGAGCTAATGTGAATGATGAAATAGAACCTGGTTAGGTCATGAGGAAGATGAAATTGTATTGAAGAGATCTGGCAGCAAAGAAGACCTTGGAAGGAATATGTGTGGATATGGTATATATGGTATGTAATCTGATCCTTGAGGAATATTTAGAAATGCATGGACTAGAGGGATGGCTCAGGGGTTAAGCCATTTGCCTGCAAAGTCTTAATGACCTGTGTTTGATTATGCAGTACACAGAGAAAGCCAGATGCAAAAAGGGGCATTCAATTGTAGTGGCCAGAGGTCCTTCCATGCTTATTCTGTGTGTGTGTTTGTGTGTGTATGTGTTTCTCTCTTGCCCATTTTTCCTTCATAAATAATATATAAGTAAATAGAAATTCATAAAGCTGAAATGAGAAAAGGAAAGAAACCATGGCATTGTGCTATGCAGCCAGAGACATTTTTGTGACAAGACAGTGATTTGAATGGTATTGATGAATAAGAAGGATGTGATAAAAAATGTAAAATTAACTGGAAACTGGATCAAGGAAGCTCTAGAATCAAGGAAGAAACACCCTTGATATTTCTTAAAAATGTTTAAAGTAATATTTCTGTACTGATAATTGTCTTTTAACTCTTAGGATTCTTTGAGATAGATACAATTTTGCCTATTTAATAAGCAATATAACTAATTCAGATGGACATCTTGCATAAGGCTGGAAAACTGTTCAGTGTCATACCTTGAACTGAAATTCAGATTTATATGGTTCCAAAGGGTGTGTGCTTTCCATGACAACAACTCATTCTTTAAAGAAGTGAAAAGCCATTAGCCTTTCTGAGAATGAACATAGCACAATCAGAGCCATTCTCTTCCACAGTCTTTAGGAAATAACCAGAATGATTTTATACATGAGACATACCACTCTAGTATTGTCAGCAGTGGCATGGAGGATTAGGAGCTTAAATATATACAGGCAAGAAACAAAAACTTCTATCCAGAAACACAGAAGCAACAGAGATGATTACCTCAGTAATATGAATCCACCCCAAATAGGTTTTCTAAGTTGAATACATTCTATTAAAACAAACAAAAATAGTGCTTGATATGGTGGCACATGCCTTTAATCCCAGTACTCAGGAGGCAGAGGTAGGAGGATCACCCTGAGTTTGAGGCCACCCTGAGAATACAGAGTGAATTCCAGGTCAGCCTGGACTAGAGTGAAACTCTACCTTGGAAAAAAAAATCATCTTCTTATATGGTCAAGTAAGATAGTACTAGGTCAACACTTCTGCAAATAACCATGACAAACCTACATGAAATATAGGCAGCCAGGAGGTACTGGATAGTAAGCAAACACCGGCTGACAGTGGAGATGAGCTGATAATCAGAGGAAGGGAATGGCTTACTGTATATATAATAATTTTCTAATAAAGATACCAGAATATCTGTTGAGAAGAACACAAGGACAGCAGCTCAGAGAAGCATGATGACCAATGAGAAACCCAATCAGGCATCAAATAGAGAGCATGAACCCCAAACTGTTTATAAATTGATCTACATCTCTGGCCGTCTCCTGAACCACACACGTGGAGAACTCTGCGCAGTAGAATTAAGGATTAGATTACTGAGTCAAATGGAATTCTTCAGGGAAAAGAATTTGATTTAAAGTTTACATTAATCAAGTTCACTGACAACCCAAATTAACACAGAAATTAAACAAGCATACTTTCTGGACTAACAAAACAGAATCCTGAGTCTCTACAATACAAAAATGACACTGTATAGGTAAGTTCCACAATGAACACACATGTTGGGATTCAAAAAATTCTAACCTTCTGAAGTAAAAAACATTTAGCTAAAATAAAAATCTGTGGTAACTTAGAGTTTTTAACTAGTAAACAGAATTCTAAGGCACATTTTATAATGATATTAAATCATGGGTATAAAATATGCTACAGCAAGAATGTATATGTATGCAGAAAAGTGGAAATTATAGGAAAGGAACAAAACAAATGTAGAATTCATTAAACAATATGTTATCTGAAAAATACCCTCAATGGATACTTAATAATAGATTGTAGATGTCAGAAAGGTGAGTCAGTGCACACAAAGAAAGAGTAATGAAATTATCCAATTCGAAGAATAAAAAGACTAAAATAAAGATCAGAATGTTAGGAATCTGTAGTACAATGTCAAAAGATCCATTATCTGTGCAATTCCAGTCTTGGAAGGAGAAAAGATGAATAGGATCAGAAAAAAAATACAGAAATAATCGCTGAAATTTTCCCAAATATGAAGAAGGATATAAATTTGTAAGGAAGGTATAAATAGGAAGAGTAAGTTACAAAATCAAAAAAGAAGCTAGATATTTCTTCTGCCAGATGGTGTCAAACAACATGGGAAGCAGCAGGTATCAGGATATTTTAGAATTACTAAAAGGAAAAGAAATGTTGATCCAGAATTTTATATCCAGTGTTAATTTCCTTCAAGAATGAAGAAAAATGCAGACACTTACATAAAGAATCAAAGCAAGTTTTTTGATTTGGAAGCATATGTAAGAACTGGGAACTCGGGCAGGTAGGGAGGTGCTTGTCTATAATCAGCACTTGGGAGGCAGAGACAGGAGAATCATCATAGATTTGAGGCCAGCTTGATTTACAGAGTGAGTTATAGGCCATCTAGAACTACAGAGTAAACCCCTTACTCAAAAACCCAAATAAGGGCTGGAGAGATGGCTTAGCTGTTAATCACTTGCCTGTGAAGCCTGAGGACCCCGGTTCGAGGCTCAGCTCCCCAGGACCCACCTTAGCCAGATGCACAAGGGGGTGCATGCTTCTGGAGTTTGTTTGCAGTGGCTGGAGGCCCTGGCGTGCCCATTCTCTCTCTCTCTCTATCTGCCTCTTTCTCTCTCTGTCACTCTCAAATAAATAAATAAATAAAATTTAAAAACCAAATAAATTGAAGGTGAAAATGACATGATAGCATCAATAAGAAATTAAAAATACCCAAATGGATAATACCTGGGAAACAATACACACTTTTTAATTTCTTTAAGTTATTTATGGCCTTAAAGCTAAAATTTTAACAATTGGTCTTAGAAAGTATGCTAATATTTACAATTAAAAGAGATGATAATGGGCTGAAGAGGTGGCTTAGCGGTTAAGCGCTTGCCTGTGAAGCCTAAGGACCCGGTTTGAGGCTCAGTTCCCCAGGACCCATGTTAGCCAGATGCACAAGGGGGCGCACGTGTCTGTAGTTCATTTGTAGTGGCTGGAGGCCCTGGCACGCCAATTTTCTCTCTCTCTCTGCCTCTTTCTCTCTGTCTGTTGCTCATAAATAAATAAATAAATAAATAAATAAATAAATAAATAAATAAACAAAACAAAAATAAAAAAGAGATTATAACTATTTCATAAAGGATGGGCAAATGGATCCATATTGTGTAACGTACCAACATTTTACATGAAGTGTTACAAATTAGACTGTGAAAAGCAAAGATTTATTGAACATATAGCTACCACTCAAAATTAATGTGAAAATGTTAACCTTTCCAAAGGGAGAGATATAATCAAAAGAGAGTATGTGGGGCCGGGGGTGGTGGTGCATGCCTTTAATCCCAGCACTTGGGAGGCAGAGGTCAGAGGATTGCCATGAATTCAAGGCCACCCTGAGATGACATAGTGAATTCCAGGTAAGCCTGGACTACAGTGAAACCCTACCTTGAGAAACCAAAAAAAAAAAAAAAAAAAAAAAAAAACAGTAAATGTGCATGCACACACGCACACATGAGCATGCCAGGGATTGAATCCAGTCTGACACATGTAAGGTCAGCTACATTTCCAGCCAAAGAAGTAGATTTTGGATAAAATTATACTCTTAGAGTATAATTTTAGATATGTACTACATGGCATTCTGGCATACTTACCTGACATCTTCCCCAATGTCTCTGGAGCAAATAGAATGTGGTTTGATTTCAGTAGGATGGGAATGGGAAACTCTTAGTTGTTTTTTGTGAATAAGGCCAAAATCCATTGGTGGAGTAGCTGTGGTTCAGAGGTTGAGGATGGAGAAGAGAAAGTGTCTAAGATAGTGTTCACATGTAGAGGAGTGTTTGTGAATCCAGAAGATGCTTGAGCACCTAAGCTCAAAAAGAGAATCTAATAGAAATGTGAGGTATAAGGAAAAAGCTTGTGGAGTAATAGTGATCCAGGAGAGTATGATAAAGAGTTCTGGGGAAAGATTATTTTTAAAACTAAAACAAGAGGAAAATAAAGATGAGGAAAAGCATAATCAGTAGAATTTTGGTAATGTTGGATTGAAAAATAAAATTATTCAAGGTCACATGCCCTTGATCTTCTCATGAAATGTGGATTGCAGTTATGTGCTCAAAATCACATAGCAGTGCTTAGTCGGCATGGTAGTAAATGTGAATATGCCCATAAAGTCAGCACGGGCTTAACAGCATCTTCTGCATATCAGCCACTATGCTGGGCACTGGTCAAGTGATGATGAACAAAATCAAGTCTTTGTTTTTCTGACTTTTTCATGTCTTTAGAAACTAATATGTATTATGTACTGATTCTCTTTGATGCTCTTACTTGTTAGGGGGCCAGTATAGTTTGAAGGACATACTATGTTTTCATACTTACACATCTGCCTTCCCCACCCCCAATTAACTGATCTCTGACCTATAAGACAAGTTTACATTTTCTTTATTGGATTTCTTTCTACATTTAGACTTTGACCTGGAAGAGATTCACTAAAGAAAGCCATATGGATTGAATAAACCTCACTAGGTAGTGCCTTAACTATCTCCACACAAAGCTCTCACTCCACCCTGAAGGCCTGATATTTGTTGGTGCCCACGGATTTCCACACTGTGATCATGTATCATGTTACCTAAATTGCATGCAAGATTGGGGTGCATATTCATTAAGTAAAAATGAGAATAAAAATTTTATGGGCTTAAGTAGTTACTCTGGAATAAATTTCTCCCTGTGTTCAGCTTATGGGAAACCAATTTATAATGAGAAATCCGTTTTAATTTTCCTGAAAAAGTTGTCATGAAAGAGACAGGACAGATTAAGAAATAATATTGTCAGTGCCTATTCTACATGCTGGAAATTCTAGACTATAATCAAAGGTCAACTTGGTGAATAGGAAGTCTGAACATGGAGAATTGGAAGATTAAAAAAGTCTAATAGCAACTGTTACAACAGTGTGATGTGTTCATGTCACATGGCCCTGTTATTTACATGGAAATACCAAACATAGCCTCACTTCCCATAGGACTTGGCATACTTGGGTCCTGCTACCATTTGCCAATAATGCTCGTATTTCTGTTCTTCTAAGAATTACAATTTCCACTACTTTTCAAAACGCATTCTTGCTCTGGTCATATTAAAACCTCCAAGTGGCTGCACTGTAGTCCTGCTGGCACGGGAAACACCTACTCTCTTTAGACGACTTTGTCTTTCTTTGCTCTTTAACATGTCAATTTGACAGTGCAATTCCCAAAATGTAACTTATTTCCCTTATTCTCATAGTTGGTGTTCTCAAAAGTCAGATGTTCTTCCAGAATCACTCATGCAAATAATAGATAATAACCACATCAGTGATCATCATCAGGGATACATTGGGGGGGGGGATAATTTGAAGCTATATGCTCTTTAAGATGTCTTCTTGCTTTGGGAAATTATGATTATATATTTGCTGGACTCTTTATTTTTAACTTTTAATCCATATATTCATGAAGCTTAAAAGTGACCTTAGAGAGTATCTGACTCAATAGCTTCATTTATATGAGAAGAAATTGCTACTTTAGAGATTTTTAAGCCATGCTATATGTAAGTTGTACCTACTGGAACTAAAGTAAGGATACACTGTGTGTCAGTCTCCCCAGTTCTCCATTGCCTCAGGACATAAGACTCCAAGAAGTCGATGTCCACATAGATTTATGCTCTATTTTTCAGACTGATGACTTAATCTTTTTAAAATTTCTATTTTATTACTTCTATCATGGAGCAAACATATAAAAAGAAGTTACAAGCTAATCAGTATTATTGTCATGTGAGTTCATCTAAGAAAAAGTGCTGTTATATCACAAATAACAGAGAGAAGAATTCCTTTCTAATGAATACAAAATACACTGGATATTTTTTATTTACTAATTTTCACTTAAAATTGGTCTTGGAACTAAGACCTTTCCAAAAACAAAATAATTCCAATGAAAATGTCTCATGGATTATATAATGCAATCCAAATATTTTAAAATTTGTGAAGAGGTTTTACATTTGTTTTTAAGGATAGATTATATAAAATTCATATCATTTTGATAGTGAATGGCAATTCTAAGAACTAAGAGAAAATTGACAAACTTTAGACATTACTTGTTTCTCTGACTGCAAGTGAGATTGGAAGTTAATGATGCCTGCATGTGCCATAGAATTTAAGGCTAACCAACGAAAGGTTTTCTTCTGACTCATTTTGATATAAAAGCATTCCAAATTCTCTTAATCTTTAGTTTCAGTTACATTATGAGTCTAGATGTATAGAGAAAACAGGTAATTTCAAGTAGGATCACACGTGTTTGTGTGCTCCAAGGCAGATTCACACTTCAGCAACCTGAGTAAAGGAACATCATAGCCTAAGCATTCAGAAGACCAAACCTATACTTATTTGGGTATATCTGTACATCCCTTTAGTTATAGACATTTTCCCATAAAACACACACTTTATACTGCTCTAACAAAACTGTCTACAATTTCAAAACAAATGTTCACCTCTTTTCTCATTCTCTCTCCCCTATCTTCCTCCCTTTGCCTTTGTATTTTCTTATTTCATTCTGGATCACAACCAGTGCTTTGTACATACTATACAAACACTCTATCACTAAGCCATATCCTTAGTTCCCTATTACATTTTTTAATATCTTTCTTTTCCCAGGTAAATGATTCGCATTTCTTTAACTAATGTCTTAGGCTAACTTTCTAGTTTTTTTTTTTTAAATTCTGATGCTCTCATTCCACTAACAAAATGACCAAATTAATAACCGCAATGGAAATTAAGAAAAAAATATAGAAGTACAATTTGGGTATTATTTAAATGAGTACTTTGGAAGTTAAAAACAAAACAAAAACTGAGTAGCAGCTGCTTAGTAGAAACTTTTCTAGCACCAAGCAGTATTTTTACACTTTTTCCAACTAACTTTCCAGTTAATGCAAGTATGAGTTGCTTTTCTTAGGTTGAAGTCAGGGATTTCAGTAACGCAATTCTATCCTACCTTCTTACATTTATTAAAGTAGCTCAATGGCACTGAATATGGATATGGAGCTTATGCTGAGTCAGCTTTGCTGGGTTATAAATATTACATTATTGGTTAAGTACTTTTCTTTAAAAAACAAATTCATAAGATACTCTATATCAGTCAAAATACCACTTAGAGTTTTATTCATTCTTTAAGTCTATGGAGAACCTTACCTGGAAAAAGAATAAATGAAGTTATTACCTTTTCTGTCATTGAACATAAACCCAAGAATTACAACATTGTGTTTGGCTCAAGTAGCAAATATTCTACTATGTCAATAATATGGCTAAACTTTGTCAATGCATTATATATCTACTAACCAATTTAAACTTTAAGCATCCCCTTGAAGATAAATTCCATTATTGTCTCCCTTGAAACGACAAGAAAAATGAGACACAAGATCCTATAGCTAGTATCACATGGAAATAAAAAGAGACACCAGGCAGCCTGGTCTCATTACCAATATTGTCAACCACTGTGCATGCTGTGTCTTTGCAGTGCCTTTTCGAGAAGGGTTCTGAATGATGAACAAAAGGATTTTCCAGGTGGAGGAGTGCCTTACATACATGGCTGTGAAGACTTTTAACTCACAAAAAGTATTATGTGTTGACAAAAGGGTAAAGGAATTTGGGGCTCCAGGAGCCCAAGTGTACATTAGAGAGAAATGAGGCAAAAGGATAGTGGAAGTCAGAACACTGGCAGAGAAGGGTTATCATATTCACCTATCCTTCTCCTATTCCATGCCAAAATTTTCACATGTCTTTTCCATATATCATGACATCTATGAATCTACAACTGCATGAGTTTTAGAAATCTTCCATTGTAATTTCTAACACTTTAAGAAGCTATTTTTTCTCTTCATCCTAGATGCTTTCAAATCATCTATAACTCCTGGAGGGTGAGTGATGAAAAAATAGAGTAAAACCGACTTCAGCCTCAATTTTTGTAATGATTACATTGGCTGCCTTTCTTTTCTTTTTCATTTTTTTTTTTTTTTTTTTTTTTTTTTTGGTATTTCGAGGTAGGGTCTCACTCTACCCTAGGCTGACCTGGAATTCACTATGGAGTCTCAGGGTGGTCTCGAACTCACGGCAATCCTCCTACCTCTGCCTCCCAAGTGCTGGGATTAAAGGCGTGCGCCACCACGCCCGGCTGCTTCTTTTTCATTTTACACTCCAAATATGGCTGTAAGAGGATCTTTGTTTTCTCTTAGAGCTGAGAAAAAAAAAAAGTATTTATTTTTCTTCATCTAATCACTTAAATTTAGGGGAAATATTGGTCAGAAAACTAAGAGCATAGCTCACATCACAAGCTATAACTAAAATTAGAGGTGGCATTCTGGTTTCCTGCCTCACCCATCTATCTTCTTCCTGAACAATTCCTATGTTCACTTACATTGAGGTTTCCAAGCTCTTAAACCACAAGCAATTACTCCCAAATCTGGAGTTTCACCAAGCAAACCACAACAGATACAAGACAGCTGATTTCCAGCCATTACACCACAGACTGACAAGTCTGCATGGACACATTCATTTACTCACCAAATGTCATCCAGGATGCTCTGCAGGCAGGTGATAGTGACGTGAGGAATTCTAGTGCCTGCTGCCAGAGTGCTGCGTAATTACCATCTTGACCCTGTGGGTCGGGTTTTCCCCTTTCCTGAGTGAGGTCTGAAACTGTCAGCCCTGGGGCTGGGTGTGAGCTACAGAAATATTTTCTTTGTTGAGTTCAGTATTTTTTTTTAATTTCAAGATGCTTTTTTATATTTAAAGAATCAGAATTTTCCATATAAATATTTGAACCTGTTGCATTTTGGGGAATGTGGAAGAATTAGTATTATATTACCCATGTCTGCAGGATGTTTGGGGAATAATTTTTCTGCCTTATGAGGAAGGCAAAAAGATCACACTTCAATCATTGTCTATCTTCATGACCAGGCTGCCCACCTGGCTATACTAGATTTTGAATGATTTCCCAGTAGCCTTTTCTGCTTCTGATAGATGCATCTACCTCATATCCATATATATTACCATTTATTAGTTCCATCTTGTTAAAATGAAGATGAAAATAGAAGACAATTTAGTTCAACTTGTAGAAGAATTATAAATTGATGACTGTGTCAATCAACATGACTAGACACTAATGAAAAGGCCAAGGATTGCTTCATTTGGTACGAATAGGAGAATCTCATCTTGGCTAGTATGCCCGCTTTATTTATGGTTTGCTTTAAAAAAGCTATTATAATACAGTGGTACATAGTATTGAAGTCACAAATATGAAAAGCATTTACAATAAGACACATTCACAAAGGAAATACTTATCTTAAGTGTTAAGTCATATATGGATTAAAACCCTAAAATTTGTCAGGTGTAGTGGTGCATGACTTTATTGCCAGCCCTCAGGAGGCAGAGGTAGGAGGATCGCCACGAGTTTGAGGCCACCCTGAGACTACATAGTTAATTCCAGGTCAGTTTAGATCAGAGTGAGTCCCTACCTCATAACCCCCCCAACACACACACACATAAAAAACCCTAAAATTTGTTCGTTTTTTTCTTTCTTTTCTTGACCCTTCAAAAATAAAGATTTAGTCTATGAAAACCATGGGCAAAATTCCTATAACAGTGATACTTTAAAAAATATAGTGCTAACGGCCATAACACTAAGATACTACTAGCCAAATGCAGTCAATAGAGATGTGAATCTTGTATCTAATTTTTTCACTCCTGCTTTGTCTATATGTAAAATGTAACTCTCTCTGGATAGGAAAATGTGGTTGGCATGAAATTAAAACAAGAAAACAAAAAAGTTGTAGTAATTTTGGGAAGAGTCAGCCCCATAATGCTATATTTTTCTTTACTCTGAGATCTAGTTACTTCCAAGAAATAGCATGTTGATGAATTCAGAGTTGTGGGAGGTGACCAAAGGCACTATTATTTAGAGAAGATTTAAATAGAGGATCAGTGGTAGAGTACTTGTCTAGAATGCTGAAGGCCTTAGGTTCAATACCAAGTAGCAATGATTTTAATATATGTTTTGTTTAAGTAAAATACTACATGCTGGGTATTAAGTAACCTCAAAAATAAATAAAATATAAAATAAATGTGGAGCTTAAACATGTAAAAAGTTAAAGGATGAAAAATGCCATCAGCCTAAATTTGAGTTCTTTGTTTTTTATTTATTTGAGAGAGAGAGAAAGAGAGAGAGAAAGAATGGGTGTGCCAGGGCCCTCAGCCACTACAAACAAATTCCAGATGCATGTGCCCCCTTGTGCACATGTGGGACATGGCATACTTGTGTCACTGTCAGTCTGGGCTTACGTGGGACCTAGAGATTTGAACATGAGTTCTTAGGCTTCATAGGCAAGTGCCTTAACTGCCAAGCCATCACTCCAGCCCTAAATTTGAGTTCTTTAGGTGTTTCCTTTGCTTTCCAAAAATTCCTTCCTAAAATTCAAACTCTTATCTTTAAAACACTTTCATATTTTAAATGAATTTTCCTTAGGAGATGAGGCTGACATTAGGAACACTGTTCAAAAATAAAACAATTGGAGACACAGGTGACTTTTTGCTCCCTGCTGGAGCAGCTCCATGAAATGACTGCACACATGATGTCTAATGTTCAGCAGAGTCATTGTCAACAAATTTAAATATTTGCTAAAGGAAACATTTCATTTTTGTTTACTTTTTTGGTAGCTGTAAGAGTGTATTCTAAATTTACGAAGATATCTCTTCAAAAAGGTCTACAGAGAAAATTTATGATATGAAATCATATTTGCTCATCATAAAATTCAAGTTGAGAATCTACCAGGGACATACTCCATGATATGCCTCAGAATAGAATTTGAATTCCCATGGATTCCATTTTCAATTAATTTTTCTAGTCTTCATTTTGTTGGAACAAATATAAATTTATTCCCTTTTCAACTTCCTATAGCTTGGAATTGTAATGGAAAATGTGCTCAGTTATATTCACTTAGCACTTCATTGTATACAGTCTGGCACTATTCCCTAATTGTGGTTTGGATCTGGTTTTCCATCCAATGTGCATGCTATAAAGGAAGAAATACTCTTATAACTTATATCCTTCAATTCAATTTTTCTGTGCCATTTTAAGAAAGTACAATGTCAACAGTAAGAGTTCTATAAGTGTTGGCTGGTTGTGTTTCTTAAATCTCTAGCCATTCCATCAGGCTTTTCACAGACTTAGGGAATAAAATTAACCACAGCCCAGTAAATAAGTTTCTGGTAATATTTGAAATCATTTGTTTCTATGAAACCTTCTCTTTCCAAGCCATACATTTAGAAAAGTTGAATTGAGTTTTTAAAAATGCTGTCAGAGAGCAGGGGCTATTCTCATTTATGCCAGAAATACTTTCTTCCTATGCCAGATTCCCTGGGGAGCCAGTGTAAGATGTTGAGACATAGCTCGGGCTTTTCTATCCCTGTGTTCATTCGTTTGACAAGTATTAATGGGGGCCTTCCTCATAGAAGACATTCTGATAGAAGCTGTTTGGGACTCAGTGTTGAATCAGCAGAGATCTTGGCCTCCTGCCCCAGGGTGATTTGTTGTAAGGAATATGGTCAGAGCCAGGTGGGAAGGCCACTGAGCCCAGAATCTGAATCCTGTGACCTACAGCACTCCCTCAGTGCCACACACAGACTAAAGTAACTAAGAGTAGACTTTAATTTTTGAACATGGATAAAATTCTTTTATTCAAGTACAAGGAGGAGTTTGGATTAACACTAGTCAGTTTATGAATATCACACTCTATATTTTGTAATACAGATGAAGACCTATAAAATTTCACCTATTTTTTAAGAGGTGGAAGAAAAAGAGAGATAAAAATAACAGACGGGGACCCAAAAAGAAGGGATACAAAGGAGAAACCAAGAAACTTGGAAAGAATTTTCTGCAGCCTGAAAATGTTTTGCTTCAGCTCAATTTGTAGACTAAATGCAATTTAGCAGATAGAGCTAACATCTGTGAAAATAGCACATATGCCAAGGGAAGGGCTGAAAAAAGTATCAGTTAGAGATTTATCATATTATTTTAATATTTGTAATTCATGTCAGTCAATGGCTTTCAAATGTAGTATAAATATGAGTCACTATGTATTTGATTAAAACTTCATGCCCTCAGGCCTTATGCTGGAAGTTCTCACTTGGTGGGTAAGGATGGACTTTGGAGAAAAAGAAGAAGCACTGTCTGCTTCTTTGCTCTGGTTCTTAGGAAGATTGTGCTCATTGATTTTCAAAGAAAAATGGGCTCTTTCATGTACTACATACAAAGTTATTTTGACATTGCTTTTCTCTAATAACAGGCCAGCCAGCCTAGACTGGATTTGACTGCATGTGCAATATGGCAAAGTGTGTCTTTGAAATGAACTTTTAGTAAGAATCCCTTTTTGTCATCTGATAACTGTATATGAATGGTACACATAAGATTTTACAAGGTGCATCATGGAAATGGACCTATGCAGTAGAGAAAGGATTATGTGATTTGAGGCTGTCAATAAAAATAGGAAACCTTCCAATCGACATGCCTTGGCCATCATGGCCTCCTTACCAAGTGGACTGCTTACAAGGAAGTCCCAGGCAACAGCCCAGCACCTTTGAGTACTTCCACTAACGTTCTTGGCAATATATTCAAACTTATAACTGTCACATTGCTCTTAAAGTTTCTTGCTGCCCTTTTTTATTAAGTTTCACCCAGTGACAGTTCACTCTTCCAATTTTCGTTCAATACACAAACTTTTCTTTCAAAGAAACCATATGTTTAATTCCACAAACCATGAAAAGTAGTTGTTTTTTTCATTAATTTAAAATTTTATGGTATTGCATACTGCCCATATTACCATCAGGTTATATTCTTATTTCCTGTCTGACCTGCGATCAGTGCACAGAGGGACCTCCTCCACGGGGTTTTTGGTATTTACTCAGGGGTTATGAATGCATCAATCAGTCTCTGCTGGGCGGGAGGCATTGCCTTAAGATAATCCTTTCCACCCTATGGTTCTTATAATCCTTCTACCCCCTCTTCTGCAATGTTCCCTGAGCCTTGTTAGGCATGTTATGTCTTTTTTTATAGTTCTGAGCTCTCCTCATCCTCTAAATTTCTGCTTTGATGAGTTTTGAGATTGTCCAGTGCCTACCACCACCACCCTGGAACATGATGTTAAGCTTTCAATGAAAGCAGCTCTTGTGTTTAAATTGCCACTTCCTCTATAATGTTTCAATTCTTGGAATAAGGCAATAGAAACCTGGAAACACCCAGAGACCACTGGTCTGTCATAAGACTATATAGCCTTTACATCACTAAATATGATTTTTCTCCTTAAATATAGTAAATATGAAACATGTACTTGTGTAAGCTTGGCTCAAAATTACCAATAGCTGGACTGGAGAGATAGATGGCTTAGTGGTTAAGGTGCTTGCCTGGAAAGCCTAAGGAACCATGTTCTACTCTTCAGATCCCACTTAAGCCAGAGGAACAAGATGACACAAGTGCACAAGGTCACACATGTGCACAAGATGGCACAAGCGTCTGGAGGTTTCAGTGGTTGTAGGACTTAGTACACCGATTCTCTCTCTCTTTCTCGCATAAAATAAGTCCAGTCAGTTGGGCTTGCCCCAAAAAAGTTACCAATAGCTGAGGACACATAAAACTTAGAGCCACTCTACCTCACCCATTCAGTCATTTCTTTACCCATGTGGCAAGCACTGAAAGGACTGAGTCTTCATTCTCTGCTAGAGGCAGAGGTCTCCAGCAGGTAGTAGCTCAAGGACAGACTTAGCCTCCACAAGCATCCTGTAGTAATTATGCAATGATCATAATACCTAAAACTGAAGATTCAAATAAATACCCAGATATGCATCTTTTTCATTGAAAAGATTCATAGCTGAGGAATGAGCAGCTGGACCTAAGCTACTGCTCTCTTTAGCTGGGCTTGCCAATATGTTCTACAGGCAATCAGTTGACATGAGAAGATTGGTAATGGCATCTTTTTAACTCATTCGCTTTGTAAGCATGGACCATGGTAATACTACAAACTAAATCTCTTTGGAATTTCAGTTTCCTACACATCTGATGCTTATACCATAGTCAGTTGTACATGTTATCAGAAGCTTGTACAGACACCACAGCCTTTCAAGTGGCAGCTTGGCTTCTTGTCTTGAGCTAACATTTGCATTTTCTCTCTTTCCTTCCTTCCTTCCTTCCTTCCTTCCTTCCTTCCTTCCTTCCTTCCTTCCTTCCTTCCTTCCTTCCTCTCTTCCTCTCTCCCTTGTTCTTTCCTTCCTTCCTTCCTTCCTTCCTTCCTTCCTTCCTTCCTTCCTTCCTCTCTTCCTCTCTCCCTTGTTCTTTCCTTCCTTCCTTCCTTCCTTCCTTCCTTCCTTCCTTCCTTCCTTCCTTCCTTCCTCTCTTCCTCTCTCCCTTGTTCTTTCCTTCCTTCCTTCCTTCCTTCCTTCCTTCCTTCCTTCCTTCCTTCCTTCCTCTCTTCCTCTCTCCCTTGTTCTTTCCTTCCTTCCTTCCTTCCTTCCTTCCTTCCTTCCTTCCTTCCTTCCTTCCTTCCTCTCTCTCTCTCTCTCTCTCTCTCTCTCTCTTTCTTTCTTTCTTTCTTTCTTTCTTTCTTTCTTTCTTTCTACAGAGGCAGGGATAGACTGGGTATGGCAGGGACTTCAGTTGCTGCAAACGAACCCCAGAAGCATGCCCACCTTGTGCCTCTGGATTACATGGATCCTGGGGAATTGAACCCAGATCCTTTGGCTTTGCAGGCTAGCACCTTAACCACTAAGCCATTCCTTCAGCCCTCATTTGCATTTTCTAATTAAATCTCCACTCTTCAGATATGCTACTCTTCCTGCAATGAGAATATGATAATGTTGTTGGAAGAGATCTCAGTCAGTGAAGTAATTGCCTTGCAAGCATAAGAACCTGGGTTCAATCCCCAGAGCCCATGTAAAAATGCCAGAAGCAATCAGGTGCCTGTCTAGCCTGATGAGTGAGGTCCAGACTCTGTCTGAAAAGGAAAAGAAGACAAGCTGCACCTGAAGAACAATCTGACATTGTTCCCTGGCCTGCACACACACACGTATGTTGTGCACACTCACATGTGCATAACCACACACAAAATCTGACTACATCACAATAGTCCCTCCTATGGAGCTGGGCTTTCCATTTAATTTCTTACTCATAGATGCCACTTCAGAATCATGACTTGTGTAAAAAGTGATGTGGGACATTTCTAACAGTTTTATGTTAAAAACATTCACCTTAGATAGACAAGCTGATTGTTTTGAAGACGGGGCTTATTCACTAATCCAGCACCTTAATGGCTGGAAGTCTAGGAAGAGCCAGGCTGGGTCACTGTCGTTGGACATGGGCATCAGAGCTCAAGTTCAAAGGATCAAAATCAATAGCATTAGAGGGCATTCTTTCCAAAATATGGCACAGTATGGCTCCTATTGGCTTTACTGGAAGTCATAAAGCTAACATGCCATGTAACCTTTTCAAAATGGAAGGATTAGCATTCAACTGGGGTTGCCTTAGAATATCTATTGACAGAGCATTATGCATGGAGCTTCAGTTGATCTGAGTGACTGAAATTTCTTCTCTTTCCTCCAGTGTAAACTGAGTAACCTATTATCCTCCCTTCCTGGATGATAATGACTCAGTCCTTCAAAATGGAGCTCAGTAGGGATTTTAAAAATATCATGGGAGCAGGAGGCCAGTGCTTTCAATGTATGATTCATATGCCAATAGTAATGCCATTTTGGATATTTTATTTAGATCATCATTTTGTCTGATAGTTCTCCTTCACTGATTCATTTTAGAAAAATATAGAGAAGGCCTATTAAAGTGCATGTGCTATTACATGTTGAAAAAAAGTCTGGTCAAAATTGAGATAATTCCTCTTGCTCATCCTAACAAAGAAACATTTTAACCATGAAAATTTCAAATTTCCAAAAAAAATTCTGAGCTATAATCCAAAGGGAAATTACATGAGAGTTTTCTATTATAAATATTATATAATTGTTAAAATTGCCTATCAAATATATGCTAAATTTAACCTGTAAGATTGTCTTTGTTTTCACTTATGGATTCCTCAAATACTAAAATAATTTCAAAGCCAAGTATCTTCTTTTTAAAGCATTAATTTAACAATAATAAAAATAAAATATAGATATAGATTCCTGACAATCGTGACTAAAGTCACTTATTGTCAAATAAAATGCTAACTCTAATATAAAGTATGATTCAAAAATAAATTTTCTTTGTAAAATAGAATTAGGTTTTTATCAGGTTGAGTGCTTTTATATTATAAGAGCACATAAATATGACATTGACTTCAGATGCTTTTGTGAGCTGCCCTGAAAAATAGTTGTTTCCACTTGACAACGCTGTGCATGGGGATGGCATTTAGAAGCTGGCTGGAGGCTTCCCTATAAACGTTTGATATATTTGTGAGTGTCCATCAGCAGTCAGTCATTATCTCATCCTATAAACAACACCCATAACTGTGCTGATGATCCCAGGCATATCAGGGAGGGTGGTTTGCTAAGTGAATGTTGATATTCAGAATAGTAACACCTTTTGCTACTCACTGTGACATTGTGCTCACCAAGAGAATGGCTTTTTTCTTTTTTACATCCCTGAACCACAATAATAAAATCCATCTGGGATCCTGGAAACCTTACCCACCTAAGTTTAAAATCATTGTGGCCAGATCATTTGATGTATTACATCATTTTTGTGTGTGTGTGTTTAGCAAAATCCTACACACAAAGAGAACACAACTCAAATATTCCCAAGCCTTTATTCGATATTATCATACCCCAAAAATGTCACTTATCATTTTTGGTCCTGAGAAAACAAGACAGGCAGACACACTATGTTATTCACAACTGTGAATCCTTGGGGCTGCAGAAGTAAGCTACTTGAGACGCTTTGCACTATTCCTTAGCAATTCAATGGCAGTAAAGAGAATTAAAAATGGCATTTCCAATGCATTGTCTTTTCTTATTTTTGTCCTTACTCAAGAAGTAGGCACCATGTTTAGATGCTCACTTTGAAGGGAATTCAGGGTACCAATCTCACAGTGGAATCTCTGCCTGTGCACACAGAAACCAAAGGTGCCTTCTACCCAGAAGTACTGTGAATGTACTGTTTTTCAACCAGGAATATCAAAAACATTTCATAGCAAGGCTCAGAGAAGAAATCAATGAAACAATGATGACTTGCTCCAATTAAAAAGATTTTGCCTGGACTGGAGAGATGGTTCAACTCTTAAATGCAATTGCTTGAAAAGCCTGATGGCCTTGGTTCAGTTCCTCAGTATCCATATAAGGCTAGACTCACAAAGTAGTGCATATATCTGGAGTTTGTTTGCACTGATAGCAGACCTTGTTACATCCATGTTCATTCTCTTCCTGTCTGCCTCTTTATCTGTCTCTCTCTCAAATAAATAAAAACAGTTAAAAATAATAAAGAAAGATTTTGCCTGAACTCACAACCAAGTGAGCTATAAGTAGATTTTTGTTTTAACAAAGAATATCCATATTTTAGACCCAGTTACCATTAACATATCTATTTTCCATGGATGTATCTTTTGATTTTATATTATTTTTCACCAACTTTAATCAAATTTTCACTACTTCATATTATCTGTATTGGCATAACAATGATGTAAAACAAACATCTAGGACTAGAGTGGTTCATTGAGAAGTCAGGATCATCCTAAACTGGTAATCATTGTAAATAAGTAATTGTTAGGTTTTCTGAGAAGTAAGAAGGATGTTGGTAGGAGAATGTTTTAATTCCCTGTGATGAGATTTTAGGTGCTTGAAAAAATATTTATATCAAAATATTAGGTTGTATGAAAAAAATAAATTTCTTTTACTGGCCTATGTATTTCAACATTAATCCCCTTGAGATTAATTAAGGAATATTTGATTCTATTTTCCCTAAACAAATAGATGAGTGGGTAGGAGAACTCATAAAGGAATTTGAGATACTGTGACAATGTCCCTGTGCACATATCCATAAGAAGGGGCCAAGTGCAAATAAACAAATTCTATGAACAAAAAGTTAGAAGTTTGTTTTAATCATGACTTTGTTTAAAACCAGCTGTTAAATTTGGTTATGTAGTTTGTATGTTAACCGATTTGGATTACTGTTTCCTAAACCAAATAGTATGATTTTCACCCTCTAATATGAATCAAGTTTTATATTTGTTTCATATCTACAATGCCCTTTTTGGTGATTTTTTTTCCCCCATGGAAGGAATTACACTCTAGCCAAATGTTGCCAGATTGGCTTTTAACTTTTTGTGGGCAACAAGATATGAGTGGGACTGAAAGGTGTCATATCAAATGAGAAGCTATTAGATCTATAACATCTTCCTGTTATTTTTTTTAACATCTTCCTGTTATTTTTTCCCAGTATGGGGACATTAACCATCAAGAGAAAGGATTTCAATAAAGCCTGCCTACTCACGTGTCTTACATTCATAGGTACCTCAGATGTTCACTAATTCATGGAGTTCAATAGAACTGACACTTTATGGGTCATAAAAATTCCAAAAGGTTTAGGCTTTTAATCCTTTAGGAAAGAGAGAGATTAATATAATTTTAAACATTCAATTACATCAAAATGCCTATAATAAATAGAAGTATTCTAACCAGCAAGATTCACAAGCAGCTTTTCTTAGAAATGTAATAATTTAATGTTTTGATTGTAGTTGCTTAGGTAGACTTTTTAAGAGAGAAATCACTCTATCTAGGTAATTTTTCATGAAATGAACTTAAGCTATAAATTTCCTCAGGAAAAGGTTAGACAGCTTCAAAGTTAGATGTTTTAAGAAGGGAGAACTAATGACTGTTTGACAGCTTTAAAAAGTCTTACTTGACAGCCTGGTTATAGCTGTTTGATAGTAAGACTTAGATGTTCGGCTTTATTGAATGTCAGCCAGCAGAACTGAAAGATCATCCAAATAACCGCTCTTCTTTAAAATCAGCAATTTTTCATTTAAAAGCACAGGGTAGTTTTAATCAAATGATGATCCTTAATATCCTGCACAGCTTTAAAACCCATGATTTTATGAGCTCAACCATTTGTTCAGTGCTAGAGGAAGCCAGAATTTCAGTTCTGTGATTTACTCTCAACTGTAAGTATGGTTATGAGGAAAATGTACCTTGAAATTCTTGAGATGGTTTTGAAGAGGAGAACTAAATATTTTGTGTCTTACTTTTCAAGTGCTAACACTTGAAAGTATCTATATTATTAATTTTTTATTTCCCATACATATGAAAATACAATTTATTTTCATATATACTGACTTGAATAATGCAATCAGCAAGTCTGTCTAACTTACCAGCTGCAAATTATTGCTAATTTTGGTATAGGAGGTGATAGGGTTGACAACAAAAAACACAAGATGTTCATTTAAATTTGAATCTTAGGTGAAATAATTAGTATTGTTTGTGTGAGTCTTGCATAGTTCCCTTAATCTCTTGTCTGATTAAATTGAGCTTCAGTCATTATTAACAATGAAAATTTTTACTCTAATTATGAAGACAAAGTCTTATCATGTTTAAACTTCTTGTTTTGGCATGGTGTGATGATGAATTTTAATGTGTTGTCTTGACTGGGTCACAGAATATCCAGGTATTTGGTAAAGTGTTATTTCTATGTATGAGTATGAGAGTTTTCTCTATGACATAAACATTTTAACCAGAAGAGTGAATAAAGCACACTACTCTTCCCAGTGAGAGTCACATTCAGTCTATTGAGGCTTGGGAGAACAAAAGTCTCAGAAAAGATGAATTCACTCTGCCAGAATGTTGGGTAGCAATGGCATCAGTTTTCCTTGCCTTTGGACTTTTGACTGAGCAGTAGTGAGAATGACAGGTGCCTTATAAGTCAGCTCCTGGAATGTTAGTCCAGTGAAGAGAATGCTGGTAGAGCCCAGGGGCCTGGCCAGGTAAGGGTTCTGAGGTCTTATTGAGGCAGGGTTGAAGAGGAGTGCCAATTTGAATCTGGTATCCATCAGCCCAGGGAACCTGGAACAGCCCAAAGATCAGAAACCAAGGAAGATGGCTAAGTAATCATGCTGAGCATCCGCAGTAGGAAGGTTCAGACTAAACAAAAGCTAACTTTGCGAACAGAAGACACGACCAGCTCATGATATCTAACTTTAGTTGGGAACTTAGGGCTGTCAAAAAATCTTACATGAACCTGGACAGCTCTTTTATTCTGCTTTTATTTCAAACTGTTAAGGATCTCTTCAAGATTCTAGCATAGCCACTTTTCTCCCATCTCTCAGTCCATGGTTCTGCCTTCCACTTCACAGAGTCCTGTAGCAGAAAATACTTTTATTTTTCCCCCTTAGCAGCAGCTTCATATCACTGTGCTCTCCTTTTCACCTGTTCTCCTGGGCCTGGGGAGAAGGCATTCTTCTTCCTATCTAATTACAATTTCTCTTTCCTTTGAATCCCAGAATGCCCTACTTCCAATGGCTTTGCAAAAAAAAAAAAAAAAAAAAAGGGGGGGTCCAACAGTTTTCTTTCTTCCTCCATCCCTAGATATCTTACTTCCTTCTCTTTTGCCTTCTCTTTATGCTTAAGTCTCCCTATTACATAATAGTAATATTAAGAATGATATCACATTTTGTTTTAGGTATACTCATTTCTTATTCTTCTATCTAAACTTTAGGTAAAGAGCTCTCATTTTTTTTTAAATTTTCTACAGATCTCAATGTCTAAGTTAGGTGTGAAAACATCCCACTCCATAGAAATATTAACTATATTATGTGTTCAGTTAAATTGGAATTGGCATTCCAGAGGGTATAGGCAATGGCTTTGGAGAATGAATAGCAATTTGGAGATGCCCACAGAGGAGCTTCCACTGGTTGGCTAATAGAATGTAGGATATCAGGATTTTTGGAGAGGTTTTGGAATTTTGTGGAGAATACCTGGCTTGAAATTCAAAGTAATATCATCTGTTATGGTTGATTTCTTACTATATGTCCAGCACTTGCCAGCACTTGGTATCAAGTATGACATGACCACTTCACAGGGCAAACTAAACAGGAACCATGCTTGCATCTGCATGGCTATGAGGTTGCAGTTCCTGGAACAAAATTAACCACTATCTGGTAAATGGTGAATGTTGGCAGCATTGTTTAGGCGTAAGTATAGGTGAATTTGTACTACCTTTGCAGTTATTAGCTCTATGTCTGTCAATTACATCCTTTAAAATTCTCCAAAGTTTACAGCTTAGGCAAATTCTAGGTTTCATCACAGTTAACACCCTTTCCACAGTTAAGTGTTAGGAATCAAAATAATTAAGTGAAACTGTCTCTTGTGCTTTAAATAATGGCCTGTATATTTCTGGAATGAAAAGGTTCTTTGATTCCTGCATTTCTCCAGTTGCATGAATCATATATTAACATAAACCTCCATTGAAGCCCTTTCTCCCATGTAACAGGTACTAACAGAGAGAATAGCATGCACACACACATACTCATATAGAAAGAGTCATTTAAAATTCCTAAATATTTTAGTTGCTCCTTTTGTTTTGTGCTCTTTTTGCCCTGAATGCGAATGAACACAACCTCTATCAAAGTCCAAGTTCTGCTCAAACTGTATGGTCAAGGACATCCTCAGTAAAGTGACCATTGTTCATCGTCATCAAAGTTCGGTAAGCATAAAGTATATGGGTTTTTGATTCTTCAATAACTACCTTAGTTTTACTCATTATTAATTATATGACCTTGGTTAGATCAATAATTTGTGTCTTGTAATTGCTTAAGTGGTTAGGATATTCCCTGAACCATGTTCTTGTTCAGCAATTGTATTATTCCTGTCCTAGTTGGTTTGTTTGGGAATATTACGGGAAGTAAACTTACCTCTTTCCCCTCTCAAATTCCTCTGAATTGCTGCCTTGTCTCAGGTTCTGTCTTTAGGAAACCTAATATAAGATAGTTGGCCAACTCTTAACTATTGTCTGTGCTGTGGTTGTGGTTACTGGTGGGGTGGACATGTTGCTTTAATTTCCAGCTAAGTTCACTTTTCTGTGAATACATTCCCCAACAAGTGGTCTTTCTTTTAGATTTTTGTCATGTCTGAAATAGAATTCATTTGTAAAGACTGGCGTCTTTGTGTTGTGATCCCATGCATTCTTCTCTCTTGGATGACAAACTTAAAAAAAAAAAAAAAAACCAATGAAATCACTTTCTCGTTTTAGCTTCAGAACTTGGCAGATAATTGCAGAATGTGTGAAGCAGCTATGGGATATTTAGTGACAGATGGAAAGGGAAAGATGAGAAAAATACATATTTCTTGTCTGGTTATTTATCACTTTCGTTGCTGTGGTCAAGGGTAACCACATCAAAAACTACAGAAGCAACACAGCATTTTGGGATTGCTTTAACCTTGAATAAGCAATCAGCATTGGGCAGTGGCGAGTATTGGTGTGGAAGGAGAGTGGGTGGGTTATAATCTCAGTGAAATAAAAGGCAGACGTGGGAGGACATGGAGTTATGGTGTTGAGTATGAACATCTTCCGAGGAATGTGCTAGCCTGAATGCTATGCTCTCAGATTCTTATCCTTTTATTTTCTGCCATCCTCACCACTTTCAAATTCCTTTTCCTCTAATCCTCACATCCTTCAGATGAGTTCTATTCCTGTGTATCATATGGTATTTCTTTCTACCTTTCCATTTTCTTATCTGAAATCATGAGTCTATAAGAAACAAGTGATTTCTTAAACAGACATTGGGCAATATGCATGCCTTTCCCTATAATGATCAAACCCTCAATGAATCACACCAAGGACTTTAAAAACAATGGTATGCTTGTTTCTTCTTGACATCTCTAGAATTTTCTGAGTTCTCACAAGAGAAGCTGGCAGAAACAGCCTCAGGTTTATGAAGTTCTTCAGATATTTTTTTTAAAAAAAGATTAGATATTCTAACTCCAATCTATTGGTGTTAGAATTGACCTTTGTCATTTTCACTTTGTTGGTTTGGTTTTTTATTGTTTTCCAAGGCAGGGTCTCATTCTAGCCCAGGCTGACCTGGGATTTACTATGTAGTTCCAGGCTGGTTTTGAACTCACAGTAATCCTACAATCTCAGCATCCCTACTGCTGGGACTAAAGACATGTGCCACCAAACCTGGCTAGAATCGATCTTTGTTGCTGATACATGATATTCCACTCATAGAATCTGTACCACTGGAGTGATTTTATTTTGTACTGATTCCCTTAGAAAGAGTGGGTCTTTCTAAAGGCACTTCAATTTTTGATGAAATTCTAGCTGCTGTTCTAGAATGTGAAAACTTTGGCCAGCTTTTCTAACTACCTTCTTTGAAATGACAAAAGTTTTGTTCAACTACATTTAGCACCCTGTGAGGCCACTGGGAATGTCTGCTCTGAAGAGTCCACGCTGGTACTCTTTCCATGATGAAGAATCACTCAACACACAGCTATCTCCACAGTTTAATTTCTCATCCACTTCTACACCACTGGAAATGTCATCTAAGGCCTTTCACAGACAGACTCTTATGGAAGTCCCTCAAGACCATTGGTCCTGATAGTAAGTAAGCTTCTAGCTATGAGGATCCTGTTTTCCACATGCTTCTCTGTCACCTGACAGCTCAAAATGAGAACATTGTTATGTCAACATTTCCTACATATGATTTCAGCTATGATAATACAGGATTGTGGACAGTTTTTGTTGGTAGGCTATATATAAAATACTTTTCAACATTCCTAATGCAGTTAACAGAGCATTCATCCAAAGTTCACAGTCCTAAGAACTGCAGTTCATTCCAACAAGGTCCTGACACATATGTGAGGCAAAAACCACTGAACAGAGAAGCAATTGTCACAAAACTTTAGCACTGTAGCATGGCCTCAGGGCCTCTGGGAAGCTACTCTCTGCTATTATTTAGCACATAATTATTTACTAGGTTGTCATTTGGGTTTCTTACCTTACAGCTAGCAGCAAAGGGCATCAGCAAATAGGAAAGAATGGACAGACGTTTACACTGTAGGTAATATGGGTGAGAGTGACAAATGAATGTCTGCAAGCCCACAGGAGAGAAGCGGCCAAGGGCAGAAGCACAGGGCTCTGTTTCAGGAACACGTGAAGAATTTATATTAACACAGCTTCTACATTGCAGGATGTACTTTCCCATCTTCTTATATTTTAATGTTTTTCAATTAAGATGTATATATGTTATCAATAATCCTATTAATAGTAACTATGTTAAATAAACTTTAAATTGTGTTCAAATTTTTTACTTAGAAGGGCATACAATATTTAATAAATATTACAGTATTTCCTAAGGGGTATAGTAGTAAAATAAGTAAAAGAATATTGAAATTATAGATCTATTACTTGGAAAATGTATTTATTTTGTTCTCAAGCAGCAAGAGAAAAAACAAAGCTTTAACAAAACCTATTGCTTTAGTACTTCTTCCTGAGTAAGTGCAAACACATTAAAAAAACACCATATATTATGGCAAAGCGTGCGCACGCGCACACACACACACACATACACTCACATATATACTCACACTGACAATTTATGCTCCTTTCATATTGGTGAATGAAAGACTAGCATGCTTTACTTAACTATGTACATACATATTTCTCTGGTTCATGGGTTTAATCTCTTGTCATTTGATTTTAAATGATTGTATACTGCAAAAGCATCTTTATGATATATACAGATGACTGAAGAATAACATTGTCATAAACAGGATATTAAAAGTCTAATGTTTTGTTTGCTTTAACATAAAAATACTCAAAATAGGTCACTGAAGTAGATTCTCCTAATTGTGAACAATGTTCTTTATTATAAGTTAAGATAGGAAATATTTTCCAGAGTTTGCACAAACAGACTAAACCACAGACATAACATTATTTCAGATAAATGATCAATCTCTCCTTGGTCCCCAAGGCTTATTTTAAAAGAGCATCCAGCTGGGGGTACACCAGAGACTCTGTGATGCAAGTAATTGAATCAAGAGTGCCATTACAGACCCAAATCGGTAGCACCTTTCAATGTCTCTTGGCTCTGTTTCTAGAAAAGAACCAAAGACCCCGAAGTCCCAAATAACAGCCCTGCTCACCTAGTTATTAGTACATATAATTGAAAGTGAATTGAATTTCATTTACTGAGCTCCCCTGTTTCACAGCTTCATTTTGGGGACCTAATACATCATTTGACAAGGTAGTCCAAACTAAAAAGTAGTGAGCCAAACAAAAATATTTCTAAGTCAGTGAATGAGTATAAAGTCGTTCCTTTACAATTGTTACCATAGGTCACACACTCATAATTCCTGTGATCATTTTCCTCAATTTCTAATTAACTATGAATAATTAAAAATATATATCTTTAGATTTTGAAAATCCTCATAAAGGCAAATTGTTGAAAGCAGTGTTGATGGGTGAAGAAAATTACAACATTATAGGAAATTTATACTTATAGCTACATGTGCACATTATTGTTTTCATCAGTTGTAACTTTTAGGCTGGTGTGGTAACACACACCTGTAATCCCAGTATTTGGAAGTTAGGGGAAAGAGGATCAGTTAAAGGTCATTTTCAGCTTTATAGGTAGTTCATGGCAAGCCTGGAAAATAAGAAAGAATGAAGGGAGGGAGGCAGGGAGGGAACAGAAAATGGAAGGTAGGCAGTCATTTGTAACTAGTTAGTTACCCATGATGCTGAGTTTGGCAATATGCATCGATGATTGAACCATGATCCCTTACTGCTATAAATCTATACCTGTAAGAACTCATAGAGGTGGGAATGGTATGCAGTCAGGAGAATGTTGCAATAGAAGGCACATGATCTCTCTGGAACAATCATGAGCTGTGGGGCATGCTCCTTTAATGATTTCATGAGGGAGGAGAAAGGAGTTTTAGAAAGATGCTTTATCAAGACTTAGTTGATAACTGCACTGAGTGCACTGGCCTGGCTGAATTCTGACTATTCACACTACTTCAGAAGTAAAAGTTGCCTTAATAATAATAATTTTGTAAACCATTTGCAAATTGAGACATGCAATCCTCCAGTGAAAGGATGAGGGTTCCTTCACTTTCTGAAATTTCCCTGTAGCCTTGGTGTTCACCTCTGCTTCCCACTTCAGCTACATGAAATCATGAGCCTGAGTGGTTTTGCATTTTTCAGGGGGAAACTTAAATCAAACCATCACATTCCACCCCTGGCCCCCATAAACTTACAACTATCCATGATTAAAAATACAATACATTCATTCAACTTTAAAAGTCCCCATAGTTTTTTTTTATTTATCAATTCCAATGATATTCAAACATTCCCATAGTTGAAAGTCTTTTAACAGAGCCATAATACCAAAAAATCCCCCCCCCCCCAACCCACAATTGCACAGAATAAAAATCCACACTGCAAAAGATGGCGTTTGGCATAACAAAGAAATATTCAACCAATACAAGATTAAACAGGGAAAGCATCAAACTCTGTAGCTCCAAGTCCTACAACTCTAGTCAGTGACAAATTTCCAAGTTTGGTAATTCTAAGCAGCAAGTCTCTCGAGTTCCAATTCCACCTCTCCAGCTAGGCTATTCACAGTCCTGTTAAACTTCATCTGGGGCTGGCAGCTCTCCTTGGCAGCCATCTCATGGTCCCGGCATCTCCACTGGGTCTCCATTGCAACCATCCTCACAGTTCCGTCTGGTCTCCATGCAGGCAATCAAGCAAACCTGCTTCACACTGCCCATGACCATTTCCAAAACACAAGACCATGTTGAAAATTCAAAGACCCTCTCTTTCCTGCATTTTTTTATACTCCATAATACCTGGTAGGGTGCCAGTTTGTTATCCTGGGGGCAATAAATCAAACTTTGAAGAATAGGTCACTCCTTCAGCATTTAGGCCTCTTCAAAAGAGTCTACCTTCTTCCTGTTGCCCCAAAGCAGGTTAATTGGCCTATTCTCAAAAGTTGTGAATTGTCACATAATTGCAGGTAAGTGGGTAGATGTTTCAGTCCAAAGATTTTGTTTCTGTGCCATATCCCTTTGCTCACATCAGTCCATTTCTATGCATGCAACCCTGCACAAATTCTTAGGACACAGGCATAACAGCAAGCCTCTCACACAAACTGTTTCTAGCCCAGTCCAGGCAAAACTCTTTCACACCCTCACAAGCCAAACCTCACATATTTTTTTACTGCATTCAGGTCTGTCAACTCTGACTGGAATAGTCCATCAAGCTGAACTTACAGCATTGCAAGACATCTCTTAAGCCAAGATTTGAAATCCTTCCACATTCCTCTTAAAATCAACTCCAAAAGGCTAAAGCCACAAAGTCAGGTGTCTAGTAGCAATCCCACTCCTCTGGTACCAGCTTTACTGTTGTAGTCAGGTTTGCATTGCTGGCAGAAATCACATAAGATCAGGTTTTGGGAAAAAGGGGTTTATTTTGGATTATAGACTTGAGGGTAAGCCCCATGTCAGGGAAAATGACAACATGAGCAGAGGGTGGACATCAGCCCATTGGCAACATCAGGTGGAGAACAGCAATAGGGATGTGTGTCAAACACTGGCAAGGAGAAACTGGCAGTAATTCACACAAGCCTGCCCCCAACAATACACTGCCTCTGGGAGGCATTAATTCTCAAATCTCTATCAGCTGGGAACCTAGCATTCCGAACACCTAAGTTTATGGGGGACACCTGAACCAAACCACAGTACTCACTAAAGTAAACATCAAGTAGAATTTCTGAGTCTTATTTGTAGCTATATTAAACTTTAATAAACTTTCCATTTACTGATTTAATTAAAATTTAACATTTTTTGCATTTTTTTTGCACGTGTATTTATGGATGTATGTGGATAGTGCATGTGGTATTGGCATGCATATGCCGTAGTCCTTGTGTGCAGGTCAGAGGACAACCTTAGGTGTTTGTCCTCTCCTGTCTTCTTTTTGACATATGCTCTCTCTTGTTTTGCCACTGTATCTGCCTGTCTAGGTGGCTTGTAAGCTGTTGAATGCTCCAGGCTCCACCTCCCATTACCACAGGCGCATGGTAGTAGCAGATAATATGCAGTGCTTTGCATCTGGCTTCATGTGGATGGTGGGGAATTGAACTTGAGCCAGAAGGCTTTAAGTAAGCACCTTTTTTCATCCACTAAGCCACCACCCCAGTTTTAAGCATTTTAATAGTCAAAACTCATTTTCTTATTTGTATTTCCCTAATGACTAAAACACTGGGCCTTTTACATGCTTATTTGATGCATGTGCATTTTCTTGGAGGAAGTACTTGATAATCTATTTTGCCCAATTTTTTTGAGCTTGGAGAATTCTTAATACAGTCTGGCTATAGGTCCTCTATCAGATATATGGTTTGAAAATATTTCTTTAGTTTGCCAGCTTGTGTTGGGAGAACAAATACTTAACTCTTGCTATTTGTCAGTGTATCATTTTTAATGCATTTTGCTTTAGTGTCTTGCTTAAGAAATCTTTGGCTCGACAAGGTGGTATGCACCTTTAATCCCAACACTGCAGAGGCAGTGGTAGGAGAATTCCTATGAATTAAAGGCTAGCCTGAAGCTACAGAGTGAGTTCCAGGTAAGTCTGGGCTAAAGTAAGACCCTATCTCAAAACAAACAAACAAACAACAACAACAAAGAAAACTAGCAACTAAAAAATAGAGAAATCTTTGGTTAGAAGTCATCACTATTTTCACCTAGTTTCTTTTAGCAGTTCTTTTTTTTTTAATTTTAGGTTTTACATTTAGTCATATATTTTGTTTTGACTTAATTTTAATATATGATTTGAAGAATGTGTGTTCTCTGACTTTATACATAGTTCTACAAGTGATAGTTCTTAAAGTATATTTGTGCTGTGCATGACATACAGCCCCATCAGTGAATGTTGCATAGCTACGTTAAAATCCATCTGTCTACGTTGCTCAGGGCATAAAGTTCTTCTTCCTATGCATGATTTTGCATAGTCATACATTGCTCAACTTGCAATTGTTGGTTCGCTGAGCCTGTAAGCTTTCCAGTATACATTTTCAAAAATCATAGTTTAAACAACAGTGCTAAGCTGAAAGTGAGGTGTGTTCCTGACCTTCACAAGAATGGGCAAGTGAGAGAAAGAATATTAAGTTAGTATAGGGGGAATGAGAGGGTAGGAAATGGGAAAAACAAACATATTTTAGTGCAGTCAATATATATCTATATATATGTAGAAATATTCAAGAGCATTGTGGTTCATTGACAATTTCAAGTTATAATTTTTACTTGAAAGTTCACAAGTTATCATTGACATGAAATTGGAGCTTTTCACCTAGAAGTGACAGATGTTTTCATTTATTCATATGAAAATGTCTGACAAATATCTATATTCAAACAACCATAATTTATCTGTCAGTTGTTCTTTCAAGTAAATATCATCTTCTAGGAAAAAGAAGTAGCTACTTTAATTTATAAGTTAATCACTCAAACACTTTTCTTTTTAGGCAACCATCATAGTTCTCTATGAAATAGAAATAATTTTTTGTATACATCCCAATTGTTCATATAGAGTAGTTTTGCACACATGTATAGTGTATATGTGTATGTGTGTGTGAGAGAGATTATGAGTGAATATGTGTGCCCATGTGTATGCAGACTAGAAGTGAATGCCAGATGTCTTCTTTAGTTGCTATTTATCCATTTGTTTATTTATTTGTTTGATTTAAAAAAATTGAGACAAGTTTATCACTGAACTTGGAGGTAATAGATTAAGCTAGAATAGTTAGCAAGTAAGCCCTTGGAATCCTCTTGTCTTTGCTCCCCAGCATTGGAATTACAAGTGAGTGCTATGCTTGGCTCTTACATGGGTGCTGGGGATCCAAACCGAGTTCCTCATTCTTGGGAGGCAAGTGCTTTACTGATTGAGCCATCTTCCCATTCTCCACAGTAAATATAAATAAATACATATCATCAGTGGGTTGCAGTTGAATAAAATCTGTAAGTTTTGGTGCTGGAATTAAGGATGTCTATTTTTCTGAGACACTAGGGATCAAACCATGCTAAGCAATGCTAGGCAAACATTTTCCCACTAAGCTTTATTTCTATCTGATCAAGGCTATTAAGTGAACCTATATTTCTTTCCTAATCTGTAAATGCATGTTGGAAACAATACAACTTCCGCCGGTATAGTCTAGTGCCTCAGTCCTGATTTGCATTCATACACCAGCAGCATAATCTATGGCTGTTCTTATACTTCCAATGCACATGTCAACACTGTGGCAAAGACAAACAATTTCTCAGCCTTATAAAAATATTTTAACCACATAAAACAGTCTTGGGATATGCCAGAAGTTCATAGACTACACTCTGAAAACCACTGCCATATGATGTTGTAAAAGGGAGCCACCACACTAGATTTAGAAATACCAACTGGAGCCTCATTCCCAGCTCTCATTGGAATAAAAAGTAGAATTTAGGAAAGAACTTTCTTTAGCAGGCAGGTCTCACTGGTCCAGGAAATTCCCCAACAGAAAGCACAGAGATGGCCTGATGATGCAAGTTGAAAACGCTGCTCTAGAGAGATAATTAAGCTGTGTAATCAGACAGAACACTCCCTCAAGGAGGAACAGAGCCCAGAAAGCAATGGTGCCAATGGAAAATGGAAAGTCAGGCAGCTTCTGAAGAGAAGACAGGCAACTTAGAAGTGACCAGACACTAAACTGCCACTATGGCTGATGTCTGAAGCTATTGCAGGACACAATGTTGCAAGTGACTTCCTTAGGGAGAAGGCACTTTGTTTGGATGAACTTATCACTTTACCTCAGGTGACAGCACACACCTGAGTAACATAGTGAGAAGAGACTTTCAGCCATGGAAGAAGTGTCTAGTGGAAGACATGATGAGGAACCTCTCATGTTTGAGGAGGTCTGCAGGTCATGGGGGTTGTGACTAATTAAGTAACAATATGTTCTCTAAAATGCGTGAGTCTACTTTTAGACAGAAATTGCTAAAGGAAGTTTCCTTCATTCTTTTCAGAAATATTCAGAATTTTGATGTCTAAAGCCAGGTGGATTAAGGACACAAATATTTTGACAGTTACATCTTGCATTACAAACCTTTGGCAGATTTGTGTTCCTTGATTCTAAGGGATTCTGATGTGACATGATCACAGGAGAAATTTGCACTCTTGTGCCCTAGATAGAGACTCTGAAGAAATGTGTAGCTGAGAACAGCCTTAGTGGTGGCAGCTTGAGCCAGGTGGAGACACCGGCCCAAGAGTCACACTGGTGTTGAAAGCACACACAGTACAGAATCATAGCAACCTCATCACATTTAAAAGACAAATATTTCCTAATTAATACATCAATGTTCACTTTTTCATTTAAACACTTTTCAATGTATAGCTTCTTATTTGCATATCCAAAATGCCAGCATGACTACTTTTGAACTAGTAGTCACTATTATGTTGTTGAACCTGAGTTCTACTAGAGGAGATTGATAACCCCCACTACTGCTAACTGACTAGTGAACCAGTAGTGTATATGTAGCATGGACAAAAAGATGTTTATCTTGGAATTTCTTAACTCATTTCCTAAGAAGGTTGACTACAGATCACTAATACCATGGAAAGTGAAACTTCAGTTAGATGGCTTAAAAAATTAGTGACTCTAATCATGTCATGAGTTACATATTAAATTTTGTAGATGAGAAAATTCAGTCTTAGAGAAGTTAAGAAGCTCAAAATTTAACTTGCAGTTGGATCCTGAAATTAAATCCAGGTCTGTCAGGCTCTAAAGCCCATCAATTTTCTATTTTTACCATTTCAAAAGAAACGTATTTTGCTGTGTTCTTGTGTATGTAGATTATGTGTAGTGTGTATTATGGATGATATATATAGGTGTGTGCTGTGTATCATGTATGACATATATAGGTGTGTGTAGTGTATGTGGTGTGTGGTATATATAGGTATGTGCAGGTGTCTGCTGTGTGTTTTGCATGCTGTGAGTGGTATAGTTGTATGTGTTGTGTGGTGTATGTGATATGTGGTATATATATAGATGTCTGTGATGTGTAATGTATATGTAGGTGCATGTGGTATGTGACATGTTAATATATATAAGTATGTGTGGTGTGTGCTATGCAGTATGTATAGATGTGTGTGATGTGTAGTGTGTGTTGTATAGTATATATAGGTATGTGTATGGTGTGTTGTATATATAGGTGTGTGTGGTGTGACAGTGGTTTTATATAGGTGTGTGCTATATATATGTGTGTGTGGTATATATAGGTGTATGTGGGTACCTATTGTGTGTTTTGTGTTTGGTGTGTATGTGTGGTATATAGAGGTGTGTGGGGTGTGTGTGTGTGTGTGTGATGTGTTTTGTGTGGTGTATATATAGGTGTTTGTGATGTGTGAGATATATATATATATATATATATATATATATATACACACACACACACACACGTGTGTGTGTGAGAGAGATGTGTGGTATTTATACCTGTGTGTGCAATGGGTGATTTGTGGTATATATAGGTGTATATGGTGAATATATTGTGTGGTATATTATATATAGGTGTGCATAGTGTGTGTTTTGTGTGCTATATATAAGTGTGTGTGGTGAGTGTGTTGTGTGGTGTGTATATATGTGTGTGGTGAGTGTGTTATGTGGTATATAGAGGTGTGTGTGGTGAGTGTGTTGTGTGGTATGTACAGGTGTGTGGTGTGTGGTGTGGTATGTGTAGGTGTGTGTGCATAGGTACTCATCCTGTATTTGTTGTGAGGAGGTTTCCTGTCCCTCCCTCAACCTAGAGTTGCTCTCCGTCAGCATCAGCAAGTCCTCCCAATGATTTGGTCTCTTCCATATCTCAACCACCAGACTGGTGTTAGAGCTCAGCTTTGTATGTGGGTTCTGGGGAGTTGTACTTGGCCGTGAGTAGTTCAAGAGATCCTTATGGTTGAGTAACAAATGCTCAGCCATCTCCCTAGCTCTAGTTTGCTTTAGTAGCCGTTTGTCAATAAAATTCAAAGTAGAACACTAAAATGTAACAAGTTCTCACACAGCATCAACACCCATGAAATGGTAATGAGCCATTTGGAGACCCTCAGCTGTGTGGCCACAGGCCTCAGGTAGAAAACAAGCGCCCTGCAGCTGTTTCTCCACTGCCCAGGAACCTTCCTCTGCTTTTCCTGCTGCCTGTACCCAAGAGTGTTGTGACAATGCCCAAGCTTTTCCATTTTAAATCCAAGCTAACAGAACTGCTTTGGTCATATCTACTTTCTTTTTTTTTTTTTTTTTTTTTTTTGAGGTAGGGTCTCGCTATAGTTCAGGCTGACATAGAATTCACTATGTAGTCTCAGGGTGGCCTCAAACTCATGGTGATCCTCCTGCCTCTGCCTCCCAGTGCTGAGACTAAAGGTGTGTGCCACTATGCCCGGCTATATCTACCTTTGGTAGCTTCAACTGCACTTGTGTGGAGAAGCTCCTGCTAGGAGAGCAAATAAGCTTCTTCTCCTTGTTATGTATCTGAGAAAGAGAAGTTACAGTGGCTCTTCCACCCCCATCTAACAATTAGCTACACTGTCAGAAGGATTTCAGCGGAACATACTTTGCTAGAATGAACTTTTTTTTTTGTTTTTGTATTTTGTTTTTTGTTTTTTGTGAGGTAGGCTTTCACTCTAGTCCAGGCTGACCTGGAATTCACTCTGTAGTCTCAGGGTGGCCTTGAACTCATGAGATGATCCTCCTACCTCTGCCTCCCGAGTGCTGGGATTAAAGGCGTGCCTGGCTTAGAATGAACATTTAACATTAGTGTTTCTCTGCAGCATAGCAAATCCTTCAACATATTCTGCCCATATATGTAGCATATGCTGTACTGTGCTACATTTTGTACAAATTCTGCCAAGCCTTACCTTCATACAGAAAGGTAGGCTGAACTGGGATATTCTGAACCAGAGTGGGCTTTTCACATGGAAATATAAACAGGTTAAAAAACACACAAGAAGCCGGGCGTGGTGGCGCACGCCTTTAATCCCAGCACTCAGGAGGCAGAGGTAGGAGGATCGCCGTGAGTTCAAGGCCACCCTGAGACTCCATAGTGAATTCCAGGTCAGCCTGGGCTAGAGTGAAACCCTACCTCGAAAAACCAAAAAAAAAAAAAAAAAAAAAAAAACACAAGAAGAAAAATATGAAAACATTTGCATCATAGAGGGATAATCATTAGCTATAAATAAGACAAGAGGCTAGAAGAGCCATTCAGAACCCATCAAAAGTGATAAAATAAGTAGAGTCAGTTTCAGCCATTCAAAATGTTGCAGAAGCATGAAAAGAACAGGAAAAAGCCAGGAGAGGAAGAACAGGCAGGTTTTGGAGCATAGGATAGAGAAGAGAGAAATGAATAAGAATCCCTGGTCTGCTCTCTCCAGCCCCAAAGGAAGCCAGAAGGAAGGAAAGCTGCAGCCAGACTATCCCATTCTGTTATAGGCCTGAAGCACAGCTGATTTCCAGTCTTACTTTAAAGGTGACTTGGGCTTTTGAGAAATAACTAGCAAGTCTTATGAAATAATTTATATAATTATTGACATAAATTTTATCTATCTCTCAATCATATTTTATTAAATATATCAATATAGTATGATTCTTCTAGGGAAAATGTTATATTATTACAATTTATGAATTTGAAAATATAAATAGATTATATTTAGCATCTTAGTTCTTTTATTTATTTATTTATTGAAAGTGACAGACAGAGAGAGAGAGAGAGGCAGAGAGAGAGAGAGAGAATGGGCCCGCCAGGGCCTCCAGCCACCGCAAACGAACTCCAGATGCGTGCGTCCCTTGTGCATCTGGCTAACGTGGGTCCTGGAGAATCAAGCCTCCAACCAGAGTCCTTAGGCGTCACAGGCAAGTGCTTAATTGCTAAGCCATCTCTCCAGCCCTTAGTTCTTTTTTTTACTAGAACAAATTAGTTAAGGCTAGGTGCTTTACAGAGAAAGTAAGTTTATGTGGTCCACAATTCTGGTGGTTGAAATGTCCAATATGGTGGGGAAGGAGCAAGTGAGCTGGCCATATGTAGAAGGGTCACATGTTAACTCTGGTGGTGCATAGGTAAGGAGACTCATTACAGGTTGCTAAATCTGGACTGGAGACATACTTTCTTCTAAATTAGGAATGTACCCATATGTGTATAGATAATAAAAAAATGATATAAAGGAGAAAGAGATGAGATGTAAGAAAAATGACTGATTAAATGAAGTTTTAGATCTTGAGAGAAGATTGAACTAATGTGAAGAAAGGATGGATTCAATGACAAATAGGAAAGTAAAAAAAAATAATCTTCTGGTTTTTATGTAGAAAGAAATCAGAAAGTGCCATCATGTGACTTCCAGTGCAGGAAACCAGTAGTGAAGTCAAATTCTAGTCTAGCCTCAGAGAACATTACAAGAGAGGGGACAGGAAGACTGTAAGAGCCACAGGGTGTGAAGGACAGAGACTGACTGACGCATTCATAACCCCACAGTGAATATAAACAACTACATTGAGAAGGGCTCAGAGTGGAATGGAAGAGGGCATATAAGCGTAAAGCCTGACAGGAATATGACCAACACACAATATGTCCGTGTAGTTAAGGTTTTAATTAATAAAAATATAAATGTTGAGTATGGAGCTGTTGAGGCAGAAGAGGGGCTGCTATAAAGAATTATTCCAACAAGCATAAGGAATTTTCATTGAGAAAACCATCAAAGCCCAAATAAGTGTTGTTAATGTAAAAACTATTTTTATTTGTTTATTTGAGAGAGAGAAGCAGACACAGAGAGTGAATTTGGACACATCAGGGCTTTCTGCCACTACAAATTAACTCCAGATTCATGTAACACTTTGTTTGTCTAGTGTTACATGAGTCCTGAGGAATTGAACCTGGATCTTCAGGCTTTGCAAGCAAGCACCTTTGATCATGGAGCCATCTGTCCAAGCCTCATATGCTTTTCCTAAATTACTCAACCTGTATGTCACCCTGGGTAATATTGTCTAGACTGGGGTGGATGATCAAAAGTGTGAGATTCTGGACTACAAGGTAAAGGTGTTAGCAGGATTCTGGATTTGAGCAAAATGGGAGTAATGGCTAAATGTGAAAATGTATAAATATTAGAAAACTGTAGCTATAGCAGATTAAGGTCTTATGGTCAGAAATAATGAGAGTTTGGCATATATTTAACTTCACAAATGCTTAAATATGGGAGCATTTATTCAGTTCAGGTCTTTTAGTCTGTTTCCACTCATTTGCTGCAATGCTTTTCTGACAATAATGCTGGGCACGGGGTACTGCACAAAGACCTTTTCCCCTCTGATTTTTGCTTTCTCTACAGAGCATAGATGGCTTTCCGTTCCTCTTCATGAGATAACAAGCCTGTATTTGTAATGGGGTATAATGATTGAGTTCATGATGACCAATTAGGAATAGTAAAACTGACATGTACTGACATTGAAATGTCCAGTTTATCAACAGAGGCTAGAACATTTGAGCTTAGATTTTGGTATTGATAGAGGTCCAATTTATTATTAATTGGCTCCATAAATGTATGAGATTAAGATTTCCCATTTGGAATGCAGAGATGTAACACAGAAAAGTGCATTCCTTTAAATGACCCAGTACACTCTACCAGGGCCCCAGCTGAGACCACAGAGGAATTAGGGAAATGAGCAAGAATGTTGTGCTCTCAGTTAAGCTGATATCAGCACAGGGTGATGGAGAAAGTTACTGAGGACAAGCAACACCTACCAAACCAGACATCTAGATGCTCCTGAGTGCCCATCACTGAAGTAGACTTAAAACGCTCCCAGCATGGCTCAGGGGGTCTTGCGGAAGAGGGGGCAGAAAGATTGTTACAGCCACAAGTTGGGACATTTTGCACAGAGACATTGCCTCTCCCCCATAACTGACTGCTGCCCCATAATGCATGACCCACAATACCCATGGGGTTGACCTGCATCCCCAATGAGGAAGGCCTCTTCAGAAAAGGGTCAGCGAGGAGGGAAAGGATGGTACCAACATGTGACATTTACATACAAAATATGTCTATATCTAATAATAAAAAATTAAAAAAATATGTAAAAAGTGTATTCCTCTACTATGTGTTTTTTTCTGCTTTCTGCAAAACGAAAAGGGAACTTCTTACACTGATACTTTGGGCTTAGCTAAACAACTTGCTTTGGCTGCTGGAATGTGGGCTAGAGTGTCAGTGTTCAGTGCCAAGTCTAGGTCTTCAGGCCAACCAGGTTCTCACTGCTCTATTTTCTTTGAGTATTTTAATATTGCCATCAGAAGAGCAAGCCTGGTGCCCAGAAAGCATACCTTTGAAACAGGCCACAGCTCTGCACTGCATGCAGCACCTAATACAACCCTTGCTTGAAGCTGAAGATTTCCAGCAGTCTAGATGAGTGTGTGCTAAACCACCAGCCCTGGCTAATCCCACTCATGGCTGATTTTGGATGGCTCAGGAAGTAAATATGGCTTTTGTGTTTTAAAGTTTTGTTTCAAAAAAGAAGAAGAATATGCACTGATGACCACCAGTATCTTCAAAGTCTCATAGATTTATAACCTGAATTTTTATAAAAAATAAAAGGTAGCTGACCCTGGTTTTTAGTCTCCAATACTCAGCCAACTGTGGACTCATGAGTGACGCAACTAAGATGAGCAGAGCTGCTGCCAGCTTGCCACGCCGAGAGCAGGACATGCTTGTAACTAGGTATCACTATGGTGAGGTCTTGTTACAATACTTTGCAAAAGCTAAGAGGTAGGTATTCTGGAGTGAAGCATGCCTAGTCCCCACCAGATGTGCCAACTCAAGTTTTGATAAATGCTGTAAATAGCAGTTGTCTGATGATCATAGAGTGAGAATGAAAATTTGATGTCTGAAATAGTCACTGGAGTGAAGGTACAGCAAAGAATTAGAAATTCAGAAAAAAAATCACACATGTTCAGAAACTCGAAGTAGGATGTCTTGACAGCATCGAAAGCCCTGAAATTGGTCATCATGATTTCAGAGAAACACCTCTCAGCCCTATGCCCCACTGCTCTCTAGAGCTCAGCTTCGGATGGCAGGCTGGGTGCATGAAAGCACAGTTCTGCTTTCATCAAGGACTGAATTTTATGGAGATGGGTTAACAAAGACAGGAGGTGCAGGAACTTATTGTAGTGTAGAGAATTACTGAAATGAGAACAAAATTGAAGTGAGTATGATCCCAGAGAAGAGGGCTGATGGATTAGGAAAATACTAGGAAGTCAGTATTGTCAAAGTACTAATGAACTTGCAGAACAGGGTGAAAGAATATAGTTCACAATGAAGCTGAAAGAAAGCAATGATGGTCTGAGCATGTATTTGCATTGATGTCTGTAGAATACATGTTGCCAAACAGGGAGACACACCTTCTGCCTTCTTCTTTCCTCTCTTACTCCTGTCTTGCTCTTTTTTCCAGAAAATCTCTTCCTTACCTTCCTCACCTTCTGAATATTACATGGAAAATATTAAATATTTGCTGGAAGACCTTTCTTTTATAAATATATATAGTTATTTTATCCTCATTTCTAATGAACATTATATGAGTCATTAAAAAATTTTAAAGTCTCGGATAGAAAAAGCACTGTAAAATTTTATTTAATTTAATATGTATAGGCTGTTGATTGCAAATATCTTTATTGCATAATATCCTACAGAAAAATATTTTAGAAAATAATTATATTAGCTAATCTACTGTAAAAAAGTATCAGAGGAAATTGCCCATCAGCAGGAGGAATATTGGATTTATAGAACCAAATAACAGACAATGTATATATGCAATGAGTTAGGAGATCATAGTAATTATGTAATATATTTAAGAAAACTGAGCAAAAAGGAGGTGGTTTACACTCAGTGTATTTGGGAGGTTAGTATTAAATCCTCCAAAGAATGCAATCAATTAAGTACACACTCCCATATTCAAGCTATAAACATGCAAGGTTGAATGTTAGATCCATAGCCATAGTCCCTCTATTGCCCTGTGCAACTGTACTTGAGTTAGGGACATCTCTCTTCCCAGCCCCAGTTTCAGAAAAATGCTTTGCTCTTGCTTTAAGAGCTCCAGTTGTAAAAGTGAAAAGTGTAGGGACTTTTACACAGACTGGTAATATTTGGGTGGTGAAATCCTAGGGCCTTATAAAGTTTGTTAATCCATAAAACTAAGGCTGAGAAAATTAGGGGGAATAGAAATAGTCATGAGAATGAAAACAGTTGGGTCCTATTTGCATATATTTAAAGTGGAGAATCAGTTTCTAGAAAACATCTTGTTTTGCCTTTTTGCAATTATTTCTTGACTACAAATGCATTAACCCTGGTCTCACTTAACAGAGTAAGACCCCATGAACTTTAAAAAATGCAAGGGTTATCCTAGGAAGAGCCCAAATGGGCAAGAACTAGAGAAAGTACAATCCAAAAGAAGGTTCGGAGAAGCTAGAGTTAATCCGTTGAAACCAGTGGAGATGTGAAGGCAAGCTTATTCAAAAATAATTTCCTCAAACTAATAGATTATGCATTTCCCAATGCTCATTATTTATTGTACACAGTAATAGATTTGTATAAGGGTATTTCCATGTAAGTAAATATTTCAAAGGATTTGGTTAACACTAGCTCTAGGTTTTAGGTATTAGATCAAGGTCAAGATTAGTGTTAGGCCTAGTACTTGTTTTTAAGTCTCAATTTGCCACCAATTAAAATAATACTGATGTTAATAAAGCAACCATGGACTCAAAAGTACAAGCAGAAGTGTCCTTTTGTAAAACTATTTTCATAAAATGCTGAGAATTTATCACCATCTTACAGCAGTTTAGAAATCTTAATAAAAGTTTGTTTAAATATTTAATTTTTATTTGTTTATTTGAGAGAGGGAAAAGGGGGAGAGAGAGAGAAAGAGAGAGAGAGAGAATGAGGGTGCCAGGGCTTCCAGACACTGTAAATGAACTCCAGATGCATGTGCCAACTTCTATATCTGGCTTACGTGGGTCCTGGGGAATCGAACTAAGGTCCTTTGGCTTTGCAGGCAAGCGCCTTAGCCACTAAGCCATCTCTCCAGCCCAATTTAGAAATCTTTGTAGAATGTAGTGTAGAAGAGTCATAGAATGACTCTGCATGTCTTCATATGATGCTATGTTTGTAATAATATTAAGGTTTAGTTTTCCTTATTTGTTTTCTCCTAATGACCAAGAAATAGGGGCCAGGTAGATTTATTTTTAGGTAGCCAGCTAGGAATGGGCCCAAAGGGATTCAGTGTCTGATCCAGTGCATTCTCATCCCTTCATGGAAGCCTTCTCTACTAAGGCATACTAGCTTCTTTCTGGTATAGCCCCTGAGGCTTACCCGGAGTGCAAGGGTTTCTTCTTGGCAGCTCACTGCTCTTAGCCTGAACCTTGAGGTGTTTGTACACATATGGCCTTCTCCAATTTCAGCAGCCTAACTGCTGGGATGGAGGAATGTATTTTTACTTCTAGCCTTGTTACTCTCTTACTACCTCTTAGCTTTCTTTTCAAGCTGTGACCCTTGTTCAATTTTCCTGGACAAGTCCCCTTCATAATTTCCCTCCATCACCATGCCTAGCTTCCTGCATGAGCTCCCAGGTCCTGCCTCTTGTGGATGTATATTCTCATTCCAACCTCCTCCCTGGATTCATAAACTCTCTATAAAGAAATTAAATAATTTATCATTTATTCTTCTCATTCAGTTTAATTGTTAAAATTAGACAAGAACTCAAAAGTTGGGGGTTCATAAGCTCTTCCCCATATCACTAAGTTCATAAGGGAGTTATTTTTTATATTTTATTTATTTATTTAAGAAAGAGGGAGAAAAATGGAGAGAGAGAAAAAGAAAGAATGGGCTCACCAAGGCCTCTATCCACTGCAAACAAACTCCAGGGGCATATGCCACCTTGTGCATCTGTCTTTATCTGTCTTGGGGAATTGTTCCTGGGTCCTTTGGCTTTGCAGGCAAACATCTTAAGAGCTAAGCTATCTCTCCAGCCCAATATAAGGAAGTCTTCTCAAAAGCTATATCACAACAGAATGAGTGCCAAATTAGATATTAAAGTATCTATATATATTAAATATTTATGTATATATTAAAGTTATTTTTAAAATAACATGTTCTATTAAAATAGTCAATGAAGCTCTTTGGAAAAGGAACCAAAAATGTCATTATCTTCATGATATTTTTAAAATTTGTTTTTTTCATGAAAATATGTTGTTTATAATAACTTTTTAAGGGTGTATTTTTGCCCTTAAATGAATTGATAAATTGCAATTAAAATATTTTCAATTTTTAAAATGGTTATATATATATATGATGAGAATTTCTGAGCTATTCAAATAAGGCATTCGATATTTGACTCTATCCATTTATTTTCGTTTATCTAAAAACACTAAGCCACAGGCAAAAAAAAAAAAAATAATAACATTATTTGTGTGTTTTGCTCTATAGGCCAAAAGTGTCAATCTAAGAGGGTCTGAAAGTACTGACATATTTGCACTTCATTTTATTTGAATGAGATAGTGTCTCCATGGCACAAGTACTAAGGGAAAGAATCCTTTTCATTCTTTTTACAATGGTAAGTTTCTCTTTTTGATGATTTAGCACATCTAGCATCCATCCCACAGTGTTATGTGAGATTCCAGTGCTGAAATTTAAAGGAATTCATGTTGATTGTTAGACTTTCAAAGGTAACTTGAAAAGTCACTACACATTTACACGACTATGAACTTAGCTTGCAGAAAACTCCCATAGGCACCAGATCCTAGGGACTTAAACCTTCATGGTAAATTTATCCACGACAGACACTAAAATTGTGCAGAGATAAAATATGAGATTTGCCTGCACTGAACTCAGTTCCCTGGAATGCAAAGCACCCTGTGCATGGCTTTGACTTATGATGTGGTGGACTTATGGCCATGAGTTTGTCGACTGTTATGCTGAGTGGTGACAGCTGCGAATGGCTCTTCCTGCTGGTAATAGTCCCCCAGTGCACCACAGCTACCTGTATATATATTTAAAACATGGACAATTTCACAAGAAAATAGTGTAAGGTTTGTCTTCTTTTCAGATATATTTCATCATTAAAATAATTCAATGGAATTACTTAGAAATCTGTCTCCAGGTGGCTGCCACTAGGATTGTGCCTCTGCTTCTCTTTAAAGATGAAAAGTACCAAAGTGCACACAGCACAACTAGGTTCTCTTCCTCATATCGAGTCTTAATATCTAAAGGGGAGAGAAAAGGAGTCAGCTCAAGAGCTAAAACAAATGTAATGTTGTAAAAATATTTTTCCCACAGACCAGACTGCAATTTACAATCCTGCCATTCCATCAAACACTGTGATACTCCACAATGCCACCTAAATACAAAATTGGCCAGGTTTCGCATAATAGCTGGCTGTGTAAAACATGAGATTGCAAATGTCATGGGAAAGAGATAATGAATGGCTGTGGGATATTTATATATGTACTCTATAGATATGTTGGCTAAAGTGCTTGAAGGAAATCTCGTGAAAGTGATTATTTCAATAGCAGATTTGGACTATGAATGGATTTTTGTATTGTAGGCACATAGGGCGCTAAGGATGGCTTGTTCCTGACCCCTCCACTGCTCCATATTTATTCTGCTTGCATCATTGCTGCTGTGTGCTGTGAAGCAAGACAGTAACTGCTGAAAATTTGGCTGCCCCTTCTAGGTGAGTTGCCAGACATCCTTGCTTTCCCTTCTCCTCTGTTTGCAGAAGTTTGTTGACTCCATGCCTGACGCCTCATCACCTGACTACTTCTGAACCATTTTCCAAGGGGCAAGGTCACTTTTAAGATGTGGAAGTACTCAAGAGAGTCAATGATACTTTCAACCTCTGTCATTAATTTTTCCAGTTCTTCTTTTAATCAAAAGTAATATTCAATGTTGCTGGGCGGGGTGGTGCATGCCTTTAATGCCAGCACTTTGGAGGCAGAGGTAGGAGGATCACCATGAATTTGAGGCCACCCTGAGACTACATAGTGAATTCCAGATCAGCCAGGACTAGAGTGAAACCCTACCTTGAAAAACAAAAACAAAAACGTAATATTCAATGTAGATTATTTCAATTTTCCCCTCTACTATAGAATGTGGGTGGCAACAAAAATCACAATATGTGACATTAAAGTAAGAAAGTAAAAGCTTTTTTTAATTTTATATATGTAATGTAATGTTATGTTATGAGACTAATTCCTAATCCCCATGTCATGCCTACTTATACAGGGTAGCCTCATACAGATATAAAATAATTTTACCAAGGCCACACTGGTAATCAATATAAGATCCAGGATTTATACTTCTTGGCAGAGTGCATGCTGTGGTTATGAATTTTTTTTTATTTCACCTGTACATTATATAATGCTCAAAACTACTGACACATTTGTAATATCATGTACAACCACTAATCTCATCTTTTGACCTAAAGGATCTTTGAAAGGATACTAACTTTGTGCTTTCAAACTTGAGATAGAATGAAATGGACTGTGGGCATATGTATCAGTCAGAATAGATTTGTATGCTGCAGCCACAAAGAACTGCATTATGTCAATGGTTTAAACATTTTTTAAAGTTTTATTTTTCCCTTGTGGTCTGTGTCTATCCAAGGCCAGCAGGCCTCTGTTGTATAGCGTATTATTTACAATGATGGAAAGCTGGCTAACATAGACAGCAATCTATCCAAAGGCCACAAGTATTGGTTAAGACAACAAAAACACAGCTTAGTCTTAGCTTGTGTCCTTGAGACAACTTGTATGATTACTCACAAACAGGTAAAAAAATCCAATATGTACTATTAAAACACTTGCTTCCCCTTTTAGTTTACTCATTTTATTTGTGATTATTTCTTCTTTAGCCATAGGATTTTATAGGATGAAATTAGTCCAATCACTGCTCGAATCAGACATCCTGTACTCTTAAGTTCTCACATGTCATTTCCTTTTTGTAGCAAAGAGAATGTTTTCTGTCCTTCCTACCTATTAACTCTTAGCACATCTAGAACAGTAGAACAGGTTTTTTATTATGCAAGTAGATTTTAAAGTTACCCAAATGAAAATATCTTAGAAATTTAGCATATAAACGCATATTACTAAGTGTACCTTTCTTAGTTTGATAGGAATAGAGCTGTCAAACCCAGAGGCAGCTTTTATAAAGGGAAGGAGAGACACGTAACAGACAACAGAGTAGAAAGAAGAGGCCGGAGGTGAAATCACTAATTTTGAATCAGTTTATATCATCCTATTCAACTAAAGCTCTTACATTATGTCTTGTTTCCATATTCCATGCCTATAAAATACCCTGAATATCTTCATGGGACCTGTGGGCCACACACATAAATCATGAATCAGACATTAACCTAATGCAAGGAAACAAAACCATTATGTTTGGTGTTTTCATTGGCCACCAGAGACTGCATAAAGAAAGGCTCAGATCCAGACTAGGTTCTCCTGTGAAAGAAGAGTTAATTTGCTTGAAGTACAAAGCACAATATGTCATTGCTCTCTCTCTCTCTCTAAAAAACAATGCATATTCTAACATGGGTTCCTAGGTCATATGCAAATTTGGAGTAGTTAGTAATTAAAAACATTTCTTTGCTAATTCAAAATCACATCTCCTTTATTTTTTATCAGTGTTAGTTATTTAAAAAATCTAACAATAATGGCCGGGCCTGGTGGCACACACCTTTAATCCCAGCACTTGGGAGGCAGAGGTAGGAGGATCACTGTGAGGCCTCCCTGAGACTACATAGTGAATTCCAGGTCAGCCTGAGCTAGAGTGAGACCCTACCTCGGAAAACAAAAACAAACAAACAAACAAAAACCTCTAACAATAAGAAACCAAATGATTAAAGGAAGAGGAAAGCTTCTCTAACAAGAGAGTATCTTCTTTAAACTCATTGCACATAAAAGAATCATGTCTCAAGTTTCTAGTCTCCTTAGAGTAATCAGACCTCTTAACTATGCTTCATGTCTGACCTCACATAAAGTAGAGTTACCTCACAGAAGAAGTGAACAGCTTAAAGTTAGAAAACACAGCATCTTGCAGAAAATTCCAGCAGGGGAAAAGTCTCTCTCCTTTTTCTTCTTCTTTTTTCTGCCAGGGTCTGCATTGTCTGTAGGAACAGTGCTAATTTGTTAAAAATTCAGTAATGAAAGCCTAAGGACTTGGTTTTTTTCTTTCTTAATCATTAGAGTTACTTGAATTAAAAAAGAGCCTTCTTCTACAAACACAACTGAAAAGTAAGATCACTTTGGGGGATTGGGGATATAAAACAAAACAACACAAAGATTTGGATCTAAGCAAAGGCGATCCATGAAAGAATCTCAACCTCTTTATACCCTGAACATAAAATTTCCCTGTGTTAAGATTATATTTCTACTCCATCTCATTTTATTAACAAAGGCCAGTGTCAATTCCTCATAATGATGCTTTTCTCACTAATACTTATTATAGAAAATTTATAAGTGAGCATAACAAGTAGTAGCATATGGCCGTGTTAGTGTGTGGTGTCAATGTTCTTCACATTATTATACAAGATATGCATGGGGACTAATTTTTCAAAACAGTGATAATATCTTGGTGATGGCTAATCTGTGGTTGTCAATTTCATGGGATTTATAATCACCCTGGAAATAAATCTCTTGGCATGTCTATAAAGACATTTCTATATTAAATTAATTGAGGTGAGAACATCCCCCCTGTGGTGGTTTGATTCATGTGTCCTCCATAAACTTAGGTGTTCTGAATGCTATATTCCCAGCTGATGGAGATTTGGGAATTAATGCCTCCTGGAGGGAGTGTATTGTTGGGGGTGGGCTTATGGGTATTATAGCTAGTTTCCCCTTGCCAGTGTTTGGCACACTTTCCTGTTGCTATTGTCCACCTTATGTTGGCCAGGGGGTGATGTCTGCCCTCTGCTCATGCCATCATTTTTCCTTGCCATCATGGAGCTTCTCCCTCAAGCCTGTAAACCAAAATAAACCTCTTTTCTCCCACAAGCTGCTCTTAGCTGGGTGATTTCTGCCAGCAATGCAAATCTGATTGCAATACCCCCCTAAGTATGGGTTGAACCCTTCCATGAGTTAGGGATCCCGATCTTTACAAAAAAAGAAGAAAGCAGGTGAGTATTGGTCAGTCTTCATCTCTCTCTATTCCACCTTGATGATGTATGGCTTTTCTGCCATGTTGAATTTCCCTCAAGACTGTATGCATAAAATGAATGTTTTCCTTCCTTAAACTGTTTCAGGTTGGGCATTTTGTCCTAGCAATGAGAAAGTAGCTGTTATAATTGTTAATCTAGTGTGTATAAAACTAATTATAACTAATGCTTTGGTTTATATAGTTTTATCTAATATAAAATACTTTATTTTGAAATTAACTTCTGTTATAGTTGACATTACGTATTAAGCAAATAAGATTTGATTGATAAAGTAGAGATTTGATTTGCTTTAAAATGGAATTGTGGTCTGGAGAGATGGCTCAGCCATTAAAGGTGCTCGCTTACAGAGTCTGACAGCCTAGGTTCGATTCCCCACTACCCAGGTGAAGCCAGATGCACAAAATGGTGTATGCATCTGGAGTTTGTTTGCTGTGGCAGGAGGCTCTGATGCACCCATACTCATTCTGTCTCCTCTCTATCTCTGTGTGTGTGTCTGCCTCTTTGTATCTCCCCCTCTCTCTCATATAAATTTAAACAAAATGGAAACATTCTTCATGTTGCTGAAGAAACACTATGTGGACTGAAAGTAGACTTCTTACACCTGAATTGCCATGGCACTGGGTGGGGGTGTGGGGGCAGAAAAAAAACAAAAGAAAAAGGAGTTAGGAAGATGATTCGGCAGCAAAGAGTGCTTGCTGAGCAGGTGAAAGAGGATAGGAGAAAGCTAGCTTTTTTTTTTTTTAAAGGCAGTTTCAGTTAGGGATTTAGGAGCAAATGGAACGATGAGATGCTACCCCACATGCCACTTTTATCTGGCAAAAGAATTGCACTCTTGGCAGAAATGGAACTCTTATCTGATCAAGGCTGATCTACAACGCCCCCTGGTGCCTGAATTCTATCTAAATAAAATGGCTCAAATGGGTTGGCTCTGGGATCTACCCACCAAATTTATGAACCAAAATCCTACATCAAAAGCATGAGGACTTACATTTGATTTCCAGCACCCATGTGACCAACTGGTCATGGCCATGCATGCCTATAACCTAAGCCTTGTGGAAGGTGGAGAGGGAGAATCAGTGGGCTGGCTGGTAGCCCTTCTGACCAAACAAAAAATAAAAGGTAACTCCAGATTCAGTGAGAGTCTCTGTCTCAAGGAAACAACATGAAAGTACAAGAGAAGTGCTAGAGAGATGTCTTAGTGGTTAAGCCACTTGCCTATAAAGTCAAAGGACCCAGGTTTGATTCCCTAGGACCCATGTAAGCCAGATGCACAAGGAGGCACATGCATCTATGGTTTGTTTGCAGTGGCTGGAGGCCCTGGCAAGCTCGTTCTCTCTCTCTCTCTCTTTCTCTCTCTCTCTCGCCCTGATTGTTTTTTTCTCTCTCTCTCTCAAATAAATGAATAAAAATATTTTTAAAAAGAAAAGAAAAGAAAGCACAAGAGAATACAACCAGCATTCTACCCCAGCCTCTGCATGCGTGTCCACAGGATGTGTGCATCTGCCTAAACACATGAATGTACCATATGTACACACAAGAAAGAAACCATGAAACACATTAAATTTCAGTGTTCCTAGCTATAAAACATCGTACTAAAACCAAGGTGATTTGCAGGGTTTACATTTACATTTATTTCATCCTACCTGTGCTTCAGGTTTGCAACTGCAAAGATGACAAACAGAATAATAATTATTCTTCAGCTTTCAGAAGAAAGTTGTAAATAATTAAATATCACATTGATCTTTGAGTTTCCTGTAAGTCCAGATAAAAATAGAAATGGGAATAACTAATTTAGACAAGCTAATTAACAGGATGAGGTTGAAATAGGCTAAATAGAAGCTGATTTCTCAAAACATACAGGGGCTTTGGTATTATAACAAGATACATTTTCACATATCTAACTCAATAATATAATAAGAAAAAGGGATAAAGCAAAATTGAGCTTTTGGATGACTTTTCTACTGATAAAAGTCAAAAGTTTCATTTAAACTACTCAGTAAAGGTCAGATTGAATGTGCTTCAACTTGCTTCTGACTTAACATGTTAGATAAATACTGGAAGCAGGATAGCATAAATCTACATTTAACTTGGTACAGACCCTTTAGTCAGGTTTTGACAAGAACTAAATAGAAAGTAATTCTTAGTCTTTCAGTGAGAACATGTTGGACTGCATAATTTGGAAATCAAGTTATATAACATGCTCTTGATAATACCTTCATAAGATTTTCTGAATTTCTCTCTCTCTCTCTCTCTCTATATATATATATATATATATATGTGTGTGTGTGTGTGTGTGTGTGTGTGTGTATTTACCATATTCACCTTCTGTTCAGTCAGGGCAAACTGTTTACCTTTGGGAAAATGAGAGTGCCTAAAGAAGAAATACCAACAGGCCCCATGAGACAGCATTAAGAGTTAGATAAACAGGGAAGGATTCATGGGTCACTGGAATACATAAAATTTAAATTCATATTTGATGGAAAGAAAACATAATTTCCTAATTGTCTTAGTCATCTTTATTTTACAGTAAGTTGCTGGTCTTAACATACATATTGTGGTGTTTTACAATATGCTTAGGGCAGAATGAACTTTGGTATGTTCTTGTCATAGAGGAGATGAGAAGGATGCGTGTCCACTTGTGCTGTGTGTTTATAAGGTTTATAAGATATAGTTAGGACAGACCGGCTCCCAGTCACGTACAGAATCATAGAGTGTTTTATAGATTTAGTAGAACGCTAAAAGCAAAGGGATATTTGCCATGCCCTCTGTTTGGCATCCAGAGTCATTGTGCTGTCCTGCATTCAGCAGTTTTATACCAGTGGATTGGGAATGCTCATTATGGAAGTAATCTAAATGTTCCCTTATAGTCTAGCAACATGCTAGAAAGAACCTGGGGCTGTAGGTAGATGATATGCTATAAGGTGTCTGTGGAGAATTCACACTGAACTATTAGAGCTGGAAGACCTTGTGCAGTCTTACTCATGCTTCAAAATCTTCCTGTGAAGAGGAAAGAAGGTGAAAGGGAATAGTACTCATCTGGGTCAGACTTTGAATGGACAGAAGTTGGAACAATCTGAAAGGTTTTATCCAGAATAGAAAGTTAGCATCAGCATGGCAAATAATAAATTTACTAGGACAGATATCCTCCATTGTCACCTTGACTAGATTTAGAATCAACCAGGAGATTGGAGAGGCACACCTTGGCATGTAGACACTTGAGGGTATTTCCAGAGAGGACTAGCTGAGGGGGAATTTGGGCGGTACCTTGTCACAGGCAAAGGGCCCAGGCAGAAGGAGAGGGAGAAGAGAGAGAGGACTAGAGAAAGAGAGCTCTTATCTTTGCCATGCTCTCCTTGCCATGGAGGACGGAACCGTCTGAAACCTGAACCCAAATCAGGAATTCCTCCTCTAAATTGTTTCTGTCATATATTTGGATAAAGCAAGGAGACAATAAGAACATTTGCATTTTCTTACAACACTTGGGTTTCATGGGAAAGTTAAGAAGGGAGGTTACTCCTTCCTTTGTGCAGGAGCATGTAACCAAGTTACTTAGAGGCAGCCTAAGGCACTTTTCTATAAAGAAATTCATCTCATTTGGTGCTCTCAGACAAACATTTGACTGAAACTCCACATCCACTCCAGAGAGCTCAGTAGAAGTGGTTTTAGCTTAAAAACATTTCACACTGGGAGAATTGTCCTCTTTATTGGCAGCAAAGATGCTTCAGCGGGGTCTCTGCAAATGCCTGATTGAGATCAGCACTGGCTCTCCATGTGCTGCCCGGGCTACAGAGCTCCAGGAAAGAAGATGTGCTCACTTGCTTGATAGAGTTATTAGCTATTTGGAGCTGACTAGCTGCATTTTGAAAAAAAAAAGTTTTTCAAAAATAATAATCTTAGTTGCATTAATTACAGTTGTTATTTCTGTCTGTAGCTATATGTAAGATCAATTCCTACTGGAAACAGTCCTGGTTTATGATATTACAGTTTTGTTATTAATAGAAATGAGAATATTTTTCCCTTAATTTTCTGTTGTAAAAGAGTACACTGCAGCTTATTGAAAGTATAAAGGGAAGATGGGCATCTTCTGATTTAATGGAGTGATGTTGTAAGAAGTTATCTGTCAAATATTCTCCCCTCCTCTAAAAGGGAAATGATGTTTGCCTAATGTTTAATCTTCTTAATTAATGCAGATCAAGTTTGATAGTTGGGCAGGCTAGGGATTGAATTAAATTCCATGTATACATGGTGTTTACTCTGATGTAAATACAGCTGAAGAATGGGACTAATAGTCCAATTACATATACCTTATTGGGTTTCTGAAAAGGTCAAATGAGAAAGGTCTATAAAATTCTTATGTGTTTGCCACCAATTAGATGATCAATAAATGCTAGCTATGCCCTTATCTGACATGATATAATATGGGCCTAAATTCTGTCAACAGTGTGCAATGTTGTAAACTCTGCCTGAGGCAGACAAGCACAAGGAGTAGTTTGGCATCCAGGGCACTACTTGGCTTGAGTAATGAACACATCCTCCTCCTGAAGAGTGCATTTAGCAACTGTTGGGAACCTGAGACCTCTACCTGTACCAGGCTACAGGTACATCTCCCACACAATGAACTAGTTTTCTCTTCCACTTAGCGGCCTCTATTTATAATCAGTACCTATTCATGTATGTTCTTAGGTACATCTGGGATGGGAACAGTAGGGAGCCATCTAGCCTGGACTCATTCTGAATACGTGCACAGGAAGGCAAACTGTCCTCAAAGTGAACATTTAGGGAGAAACCCCTATTTACCAACTTATGCCTGTGTATAACTGGGGGTACATATGGTCAAAATCAGATGCATAATGGGAAGAAACATACACTGTGGAGAAAAACTCAAAGCTGTTAACAAAACCTGAGGACCTCCCAAGCTAGAGTGCCAGCAACAGATACAGATCTAGCCTCTGTCAAGAATCCTGTAGAGAAGCCCAGACCACTTCCTGCTGTTCTTGAGTCTTCACCACTGGTGGGCACTGCCCCTGTGATAGTGAACTCAACGGTTACTATCCATTTGCTCTTAAGAAAGTGTCTTGACTGCTTAACTACTTGTGTGTGCCTTTCTTCAATTCTTTGAGTAAGATGCCAAGAACTCCCAGAAATCACTAAAGATTTAATACTGAAATTAAAATATTTGTCATAGTAACTCAGATTTTGCAATTTATCTTCCACTTGTCATTAAACATTTTTGAGCACAAAAAGACTGAGGGTTTTATGTAACAGACATTTCTGGTTCTCTAAAAAAAAATGCCAGAGGGAAGTTTTTGTTTATATCTTTTAATCCAGGTAAGGAAAAAAGTAAAAATATCTTTTAATTGGCTATTTGTGAGCAGAGAATTTTGTTGTTTGTTTTTTTTATTTCTTTGTTTACTTACACCTTTTTTTGCAACAGGCTCTCATTATGTAGCCAAAGCTGACCTATTGCTTGTGATTCTCCTGCCTCAGCCTCTCAAGTGCTAAGATTACAAGTGTGTGGCACTTTATCTGACTTTTAAGTATAGCTTTTATTTCAACAGTTTATTTTAGAAAGACAAAAAAATAAGATGATTCCAATAATGATCATACATCATCATTTAAAAATATTTGTGCATTACTAGTCATATAAATACTATCTGTTCTGCCCATTTTTAACCACTGAAATGTTCAAGCTCTACTCTGTTGCCTGGGGAATGAGTGAAATTTTTATTCTTCAACAAGTCATTGGGTCAACCCTTAGATCCTGGTTCTCAGACCTTCTTTCTGCCTATTTAGCTAGTGACCCACACATAGTTTTCCATTTAATATTTAACTCCATAACTTCACTACCTTGGCTGCACTACTTATTTAATACTGAAAAATTCATTCAATATTTTATAATTGATTCTTTTCATAGGACAAATAATGGCAGATTTCATGCTCTTCAATGTCTTTACCACATCCAGCACTCTGTGACTTCACATAGACTTATCTGTGTATTGAAAGAAGCAGACTGAGTAGGTGACCAACTAGATTAAAAGGATGTAAGCTGAAGATTCCTCCTGCCTTGTTAACTACGGAAATCACAGAGATGCTTGCCTGACTTGTTCCTGTTTAAGTGCCTGCTTTGTATCCAGATTTTTCTCAGATTCTGAATATCCAAGTCCAGTCATCACCACTCACATGGGAACTGATGTTTGGTTGAGACAAGCAGATACAAATTCTCTGAAGTATGCTTACCATTCATTTATTTAGCACACAGAGAGGGATGGAAGATGATCCTAATGTTTTTATAAATGGATAACTGAAGATGTAGTTTCTGCCTGTCTAGGAGTGTTTACTCCTTTTTAGAACTGTGAACAGTTTTCAGGTTAAAAACAAGCAGAGTGGATAAATCTGAGATTTGCTTCAATATGCACTTGTGCAGTGGGTCACACAGCCTCTAATAATCATTAACTGGAAACCAACTTCATTAACCCATGAGTAATTACCAACATTCTCATGAATAATGGTGATGATAATTTTAGAAACAGCCATTTAGCTGACACATCAAAGGTGACCAAACATGTTTCACAAAGTAATGACTTTGACCAGTGAAAAATTAAACCACATCCCCTCATCAATTTGTTTTTGGATAAGTTAATGGAGTTTCCTACAGAATAGGTTTTATTTTTACTTTTTGGTTTCATGTACATGACCTTAATTGGACAAAGGACATACTGAGGTGAGACATGGGTATGGCACCCTCTCTAATTCTCAGACCTGTCAATGTGTGGCGACTCATGATCTCCAACCAGAAGACCACTTTCTCTTACTTGTACAAGGTATTTAATTTACAAATACTCTTACAAAGTAAGAGTATCAGGGCATTTTTTTCTTTATTCGATGATCTATGGAAATGATTGTATTCTTATTTAAAAGTGAGGGTATTAAATCACTGGGTACTGGCAGAAAAGAAAAGGATGTGAGAAAAGAAATATATAGCAGAGTTCACCACATTTAGAATAAATTAATATCAGCTAATAAAGTCAAAGATGAAACATTAGAGAAGATGCTAATAGTATGGATTCTATACTACACTCAACAAAGTAAAATAAATTAATTTGTTTCACTGGATATACAGTTCTGTAGTAGAGTACTTGCATTGCATGTGCAAAGTTCTGTTTCTAACCCTCAAAAATGAATGAATATTAATTCATAGCTTTAAATGAAGTCCAGTTGTTTTTCAGACTACAGAATTTGGAAATTATTAGGGGGAAGCAGTAAGTTCATGTCCAGAATCTTGGAAGACGGCATTGCTGTCTAGTAATCATAGCCAATATAATATATTCCACATCAGGATCCTGGATATGAAGCACTGAACATCTATTCTACTTTCATGATGTGCTGTCCTTTTGATGATTGTTTAATCAAGACAAAATATCAGAAAAATGACAAACTGAGAGCTATTACAAAAAATAACTGCCTTTGTTCGAAACTGTCAAGGTCACAAAAGTAAGGGAAAAGTAAAGAGCTGTCAGAGATATGAGATGAATGGGATTCCTGACAGCAATGAAATGTGGGGTTCTGGAAGAGAAGAAACACATGAATTGAAACATTAAGTTCTCTACTTACATTAATAACACTGTACTAAGACGATTTCCTTTTTATAAATCCTCTAGAGTTATGTAAGACAGTAACCTAATGTGTGAAGATGAGGGCAGGGTATATGGGACATCTCTACTATATTTTGGTGATTATGAAATTCTAAAATGATCTCCAAAGATAAATTTTTCAAAATCACTTGTTTTTGTGACTCCTAGCTATTGCTTATCTTCCCTTCCTCCCTCTCTCCCTCCCTCCCTCCCTTTCTCCTTTACCTCTTTTCTTTCTTTTTTTTTTTCCTTGTCTTTTCTTTCCTTTTTTTGTTTTGAGACAGAGTCTCAAGTAGCGCAGGCTGACCTCAAACTGATTATAAGCTTAAAGTTCTGGTCCTCCTATGTCCTGCTCCCAAATATTAGAATTATAGGCATGTACCACCACAGCCAATTCATGTGGTACTGAAGATCAAACCTAGGGATTTGTGCACACCAGGAAAACACTCTACCACTTGGGCTTGGACCACAGAACCTCAGTAAAGCTAATGGAAAGAGCTATCTGTTGTCTTCAACTCTCACACTCACCTCCTTTTTCATTTTTATTTTTTGAGGCAAGCCCAACAGACTAGACCCCCTTATTTTTAAGTGGGAGAGAGCATAAGAGCTAGAGCGAGAACAAGAGTGAGAGCGCGCGCGAGAGAATTAGTGAGCTAGGGTCTCCAGCCACAGTACTGGAACTCCAGAGAGGGAGGAGGCCCCTTGTGCACATGTGTGACCTTGCACCCTTGTGTCATCTTGTGCTCTGGCTTATGTGGAATCTGGAGAGATCCTTAGGCTTCACAGACAAGTGCCTTAACAGCTAAGCCATCTCTTCAGCCCATCTCCCATTTTTTTTGTACCAGTTTGGTCAGGCTGCACAGTCTCCACCATTTCCTTAAAATTGGCACAAAATGTCACCTTGGAAAAAGTGATGACCCATTCCTATCCCAATCTTTCTGGATCCACAGCAGTTTGCTGAGTTGGTACTCCCTTCTTGTTGAAATGTTCCCTTTTTGTGCCACACATGTAACACAATCTAGTTTCCTTGGCAATTTACTTGGTGCTATTTCTTACCCTTTGATAAGTGTCTACTTCTGTTAAGGCATAACTTTCAAAAATGTGATATTTAGCTTTGGTTTTTCGAGGTAGGGTCTCACTCTAGACCAGGCTGATCTGGAATTCACTATGGAGTCTCAGGGTGGCCTCCAACTCAAAGAAATCCTCCTACCTCTGCCTCCAGAGTGCTGGGATTAAAGGTGTGCACCACCATGCCTGGCTCTGGTATTTAGCTTTCTATACCTCTGTATTTCATCACACCACTCAGCTATCCCTTCTCAATAAATTAAGACACTATGTATGTTGTATTTTTGTCCACGATTTTTTCCTCCCTATTGAAGACGACAAGCTTTGCTTGATGAGGGAGGTTCTCTTTTCTTCTATAGTAGTGAGGGTCAGATGGGGACTGAGGGGACCTGAGTAATAAGGCTGTAGTTCTGAACTATTCACAAAGCTTCTCTTTGATTAAGGAAGAAAAGATGAGTGAATGCCAACAGGATTTTCCAGGGTGATTATCAAACCCCATTGAGAAAACTTAACTATGATCATTGTGCATTCCAATTTGGATTTTGTTATACTGAGTTAATTATTGCTTCCTGTCACTTAGAAGCCCATATATATCAAAATCACAAGTTAATAGAAGACCTCTGAAAATGCACATCCATTTCAAGGATAAGGTTATTCATATTTTGTTCATCAAGTGATCCTTTATAGATGTAATACAGACTGGACTGGATGAATTCGTTGACAAATATTGTCTAAAAATATGGCAAACATTAATATATCCTGCTTCTTTAAGAAAAAAGAAAAATTTTTGTGGTTAGTTAGTATCATGGGCCACTGGAGTTCCATGTTGAAATTTCCCTTCAAATTTCCCAAGCAGCAAAACTAAATCTAAGAAAGGCTTAGATTCATGATACTAGGAAAACAAAATCTATGACTTTGTTTTGGCCCTAATGACCATCAACACACCTGTGTTGCTGTGCACGAGGCAAGGGCTGGGCAGCTCTTAGTTTACTAATCTTCAGTTAGAGTGACAGTATCAGAACTGCATTGAGGGAATGGTAGCACAAATAAAGGGGGGAATGCTGCACACTGCATGCAGGAATTGTAGTACCTGAGGTCAATCACTCTAACTGACCTTGGCTCCACACCTGACAGCTAAATTGAAAAAGAAAAAATATTGAACCACATTTTCAGGAATTAAAACATGAAATGGGAAAGTTGCTAGAAAATGGCACAAAACTAGGTTTCTCCATAGCTTTTAAGCTAGTGCCTCTCTGAGTTACAAATGTCACTTTTAGACTCCAGCTGTTCTGAATAGGTTCTTAACTGCTGGCTAACCAAATATAAAGTCAATTGTCAGCAATGTTCCAGAATTTAAAGTAAGTTCTGCATGTATTAATAATTGAATGGTCAAGTCTTGTTAATGTTATTACATTTCTAAAATGCTATAGCAAAACATAATTTAGAGACCCTGAATACTTCTCTATCATTCAATTAGTTTGTGGATATTATACAATTCCATCAGAAAACAATAGAGCACTCTCCACTTTACTTGAACTACTTATAAATCAAGGGTTTCACTGAAGGCAAAATTATACAATCCTTATTCAAATACATTTTAGTCATTTAATTTTCTCTCTTGCCATTTAAAATGAATAACAATTTCTCACATTTTCTTTAAAATGGACAATTTTTTTTCACATAATTAACTCTAAAGGAAACATCTATTCTGTGTGCAGATGGAAATGTGAACAAAATCTTTATACTCTTATACAATAGTCCTATCTCTTGTCAGAGATTCACTGATATTCATGTATGCTGTGTGTTATTTCCTGACTTTGAGGACCAAGCAATATTGATTTCTTATGCACCTTTACAATCTTCCAACAGATATAATAAATAACAAAATATTCACATTACAACAGGTAAGGTAGAATGGACAGACAGACACACACACACACACACACACACACACTAAACACACACTTATTCCATGCACCAAATCTCATTCAGGGATATTTGGGCTGAAGTTTGAGGATACAGCTTTGTGATACACAGGGCATTTATCCAACAAGTACTCAACAGAATATTTTTGGCTTAATAAAGAAATTGTGTTTGTACGAGATTGACTGTTTAGGTTGCATTTTATCCATATATCATTCGTTATCAGTGCCATATTTTCTTTACAACATAAGAACTTTTATCTAAGTATGAGCTAAAAATAACTCAGGAAGTAAGAAAGTGGTATTTTTATGCACTATTTTTAGGGGATGGCTTGTTCAAAATAGAACATTAAAAACTTGAAGAAGAGATAGCAATTTCTAAATGTTGCTATTTAGTTCTAATAATGTGTCATTAGAGTATACAGTATCTGTCACTAATACAGAATCAAATAATCAAATTTTTGGCAGAATTTCTGAGACTAATGTTTGTGTCATTTCATTTTTCAGTTGCATTGCGGGTAAGTGAGAGCCAATTTTAATAATTATATTGCCATTGTTTAGTACATTGTGCATAAACAACTATATCAGTGTCATGCATTAAAGTAGTTAGCACTTGATGGATACATACACACAATGGTAGAGAACCAGACACAACAATAAAACATAATACACAGGAGCTTTATATATATTCATATTTATATTAAGCTCATAGAGATGTGCTCTTTTTACCTTATTTATTGAAAACTTGAAAAAGGTAGAAAATGAGGTTAAGTAACTTGGCTTAAGATTTTGTTGGCTAGATAATAAAAACTTTGAATGGTCAAAGCAAAACAAAACAAACCACCACCAACAACAAAACCTCCAAGCCAATGCTGTACTTTGTATCAGGCAGCCATAAAGGTTCTCCCAAAAATTCGGCTAACATAAATACCCAAGCTGCTGCATCATGTTAGATGTCAGCCTTTTTTTTTTTTTAAATTCCTGAATTGAATCAATTGCCTGTTCTAAAATGGGCAAAGGGCTATGATTTTAGAAGGGAAATGAGTATGACATTCTCTAATTATTTTCTCATTGTCTTTAACGAATGGAAGGTAGCTTTCCATCTTAAGTATTTACAATTATTTTCAAGTAAGTTTTCAGTTTCCATGTAAAGAGCAGGTTCCTAGAATTCAGACTATTTTCACGTCAGGCACTACAGTGATTCTGTTTACATAAAATGTGCTTTAGTGAATCGCATGTGATCCCAGACCATGGAGGCAAATAAGTTGTTATAACAATTAAATAGTTGAGAAAGTCTTATAGTTTCCTAATAGAAGAGCTTTAAATCATTGCCCCCAAAAGGAGAATTATTGAACTCTCCATGATTTGGCCAAATAATTCTAGAGATACATGAAGAGCTTCTGGGGGCTCTGGATTATAAGTACACTTAAGAATGTTCATTCCATCACACCATTTTCCATAAAGTACAAACAATATTGCATTTAAGGATGTTTGAAATTATTAGCTGCTTTGAAATAAAATTAAACATAGTTCCAGCTTGCATGTTGAACAGGTAGGGCTCATTGTTTTTTATCAGATGCAACTTATTTTTTTCCCTTTCATTATTGATTAAATTTTAGTAAAGAAGGGTAACCCATGTCCCTGAATTGGAACACAGGCTGGTCTATGACATTTCTGTTCTCTGTTAATTACTAAAAAGCTCACACTAAGTGACAAATAAATTCAATTCCACAGTTAGAGCACTCAACTTCTAATTTTCATAGCCTCCATATGACTTCAGTTTTATCTGCTGAAGGAGTTAATGTTCTGGCAAGGTGGAGGGGTTTGGTCATTTCCTGTTTCCTAGCTTGTTCTCCACCTTACAGATTTCCTCTTTTTGTGGCCAGATATTTGGATGGAAAATGGGAAAGAAGTAGGGAGGCTGAGAAGTTCTTTCTTAGTTATAACTTGCTGCTTAGCTTCCTGAGCCCTGGGCTTTCTGTAGTGCTCCAAGACCCCCACTCCCTGAAAGGTCTCCCACAATGCAGTCCAATTGATTAGTGAAAATGGATTTTACTCCAGGAATTTCAACAACTTACTTGCTGTTCTTTCCCTATCAAGAATTGTTAACCTTTAGGGCTGGAGAGATGGCTTAGTGGTTAAGGCACTTGCCTACAAAGCCAAAGGACCCAGATTTGATCCCCCAGGATCCATGTAAGGAGGCACATGTATCTGGGATTTGTTTGCAGAGGCTGAATGCCCTTGAAGTCCCATTCTCTCTCTCTTTTTCTCTTTTCCCTCAAATAAAAAAAAGTTCAATTAACAATAAGAATTGTTGCCTTTACCAGGACTTGTTTGAAAAGTTGTACCAGGGTACTGATATGTCTTACAGTTTATGGGTAGCTTGCATTTGATTCTTAGAAAAGAAATGTGTATTTTGCCTCAACAAGTACTGGGGAAACAGGTTTATGTCAATATGGTAACTCTTCTTATTCTTTTATCAGTATTACCAGGATTTCTCTACCTTTTAGATTTCTAGGCTGGCACCAATACCAGGCAAACATGCTCACTAATTAGAGAGTTCATAGTTCAATTATTCAAGTAGCTCATTTAAAGGTCTTTCTTATTTTTTGGAGTGTCATACCTCACACTTGAGAAAGTGGAGCTTTACCTCTGTTAGTAGCTCTCCCCCAAATTAGCCACTCTCTTCTCTCAACTTGTATCATCTCACAACCTGTCCACATTTCACTGGTCTTACACAGTTCTGTAAATTCAACAGATATTCTTGCATCATTTTAGAGTTTTTATCTCTTGTGTTTTGTTGCTTGAGTAAAAATTTCTAAATGAGCATCCTATTACACAATATTTTTTAAATCTTCTAACATTAGTTAATGGAAAGGATTTCTCTTAAAAATTATTAAACATCAATTTGGGATTGATAAAATGGGTCTTGTTTTGGAGTTAAACCCTGTAAAAGTAAACATCAGTTTTCTTATTACAATGAAGAGCTCATTAAGCCTGTAGGTAATTAGTATTTAAATTAAGTGTATAATGAGATATTTACTAATCTATATTTTATGATGTACTTGTAAAGGTATAATTATTTGGTTAGGTAATGAAAAGATTAGTTGTTTAACAGCATGTTGTCTTTCCTAAGGAAAATGGAGTGCACATTTTGATTATGACAAAACACCAACCACATTTCTTAATTTTTAAGCAGTTGATACTCATAGTGTATACCATTTAAATTCTATTAAACTTGCAAACATACCGAAATACCTTATAAAAAGAAACATTCCTTTGACTTCCCAGTGTTGTTTTGATTGTTTTTATCATTATTTAATATTCACCAAGTAGTCGTGCTGAGAAAAGCTCCAATTTAATGTTTATCAAGTGCTGGGAAGCGTTTAGTGAGGGATCCAATCTACTAACATTGGATCTAGAAATTCAGGCTACCTATTCATCAGAATGTTTGGAGAACATACAGTTTTGTGGTTTTTGTTCCATTATTTTAAGTTTGAATGATGTGAATATTATCTCTTAAAACCAATTTTTTATTAGTTTATTATTTATTCAAGATAAGAGTTTTAATAATTTTGCATTGTATTAATGTCCATTTGGGGCTTCAAAAGGCTGTTTAGCAGTCATCCAATCTCCTCCCCTGCCTTTAGCCCCACAGACAAACAATTTTATTATTTCCCTGAGGATTTCAAGATAAAGAAGCACATTTGCCCAACCTAAACTCATCTTTTATATATTGATTTTCATGTGTGGGGACAATTGTGAAGGTCTTCAGACTGGACTCAAAAGTTTGACTTTGTATTTCTCCTCTGACTTGAATTCACTGGTCAAGACTCCTGTCAGAAGATTATTTCTCCATATGAGGCTAAAACTTTAAAAGAACTGAATACTACATGGGAGAAACTACAGAGTTACACACCAATGACCAAGGTTAAGCATTTTTAAAGCTCCCGTCAGGCCACCACCATACAGACCATTAATAATACATGAAAAATATAATATTTTTCTTTACAATTTTTATATGATGATGCTTATTTTCCTTATACTTTCAATTTCTAGTTTTATTATAGTTAACATTAAAATGTTAAATAAATTTCCTAGACTAAAAGATAATTGCTGAATACATAGTAGTTTCTGTTTCACTAATTTCCTCTCAAGTGCTCAGTTCTTCTGACTATGTAATTAAGAAATGGGCATAGAATCTCATGAAATATTTATATAATACAAACAAGTTTAAAGATAAATTGAAAACCAAATTTCATAGTGTCTATAACTGAAATGGACTCATAGACCACTTTCATATTGGTTAATCCAGATGCAACTTGAAAGATGTTAACACAAGTCTCTGATGGATGTCTCCAAGGAAACGGATACCAGTGTTAGGAAAATAAATTAAACAACTGCTAACTGAGGTCTCTCTAATTTGTATCACAGATGGGACTGGCAGAAAATATTGGTGGGTGTTTTAAAAACATGACCTAGTCTTTCCCTAATTGAGGAGGTTTCTAATTGTGTAATAATTGTTTTTCACTACTGAATGTCATGGTGTTAAAGACATTTGCCAAAGTACTAGCTCTGACACCCAACAAGGCACACTCTTTTCCTGCAATACATCTTTCTGTGTGCTTTTCCAAAAGTATGTTTATAATAATGTCCATAATTAAGGATGTTATATTAACTGAATAGTTAACATTTTGTATACACTGGAATAACCTTTTATATTAATTAATTCTGTCAATAATTGACATAGTTCCATTGTTCTTTTCACTGAAAAATGAGAAATTAGAGCTTAGAAACATAGTTACCCTTATTGTTATAAACCTCATTCTTATGAATCTAAATCCCCCAATCAAAGATTTCTAACATCAATAATATACAAACTGTCATGCTACAATACTGAATAATTCTTCTGTGGAGAAAGAAGTTCTTAATGAGCTGGTAAGTCCAAGTGTTTTAATTAATCATTACTAAAAGTAGATATATTTTAGCAATATAGAGTGAAGGACCTGAGGAGATGGCTTAGTGGTTAAATGTGCCTCTTGCCCAAGCATGAGGGCCTTGAGAGGCCCTGAAACTACCAGGCTTTGTATCTCCAGAATCCATGTAAACAGATGGGTATGGATATGTGTGCTTGTATACTCAGTCCCTCAAAGGGGAGCAGAGACCAGGGAATTGCCCTGGCTTGGGAAAAGTGGCAGGCTTTTGTCAGGAAGAAACTGTGGCTCAAACAAGAGCAAGAATGGGCTGAAGAGCAAAAGAGTAGGACACTGTCAGGGGATCACCCTCTGCCTCAGGTGAGTGCATGCAGCTACTGCAGGGTACATGCATGCACATATACCACACACATACACCATATTATATAGATATAAACAAGAAAAAAAGAAACAGTGATCTGTAGATGTGTATATTTGTGTGTGTGTGTGTGTGTGTGTGTGTGTGTGTGTACAAAAATAGAAATAATTATTGAAAGAATTATGGTACTTTTTATGGAATACCAAACAGATATATTGCTATAGTTAGCTTTAGTTGCTTGGATGAATTTCCAAACTAGGTACAGGTTATGAGAGGAAGGGAATTTATTTGAAGCTTACAGATCCAGGGAAAGTTCCATAATGGTGATAGAAACTGACCCTGTTTACTAGATCCATTGAGAAAGAAAGGGCAACTACCACCAGCACAAACAAGCACACTTCAGAAAACCCAGGAACAACTCAGGAACCTTTAGCTAGATTTCCAGATTTGGTCCTAAACACCTTAGGGCTAGACTGAAGATTCACACATAGTGACACCAAGTTACAAGCTTAGGTAAAACTCCTGAATCTATTGAGCAACATCTATTTATTGAGGGTCATTTATTTATTTGACTAACACACAGAGAGAGAAAGAAGCAGATACAGAGAAAGAGAATGTACATGCCAGGGCTTTCAGCCACTGCAAATGAACTCCAAATGCATGTGCCACCTTGTGCAGGTGGCTTATGTGGGTCCTGGAGAAGTGAATCTGGGTTCTTTGGCATTATAGGAAAGTGTCTTAACCATTAAGCAATCTCTCTAGCCCATGGGTGGCATTTATTTAAACTAGTGCATTTTGTCCTTGGCCCCCAATAGATTTATAACCATTTTAATTGTAAATTGCATTTAGTTAAAATTTAAAGTTCTCCACAGTCTGTACCAACTTATGATAGATTTTTTTTATTTTTTTTTAATGTTTTATTTTTATTTATGTATTTGAGAGAGAGAAAGATGAAGAGGCAGAGAAAGGGAGAGAAGGAGGGAGAAGGAGAGAATAGGTGCACCAGGGCATCCAGCCCCTGCAAATGAACTCCAGACACAACCACTACCTTGTCTATCTGGCTTACATGGGTCCTGGGGAATTTAACATGGGTCCTTTGGCTTTGAGGGCAAGTGCCTTAACTGATAAGCCATCTCTCCAGCCCTAAGAGTTTTAAAATCCCATGTTTCATGTGAAATTTATCAAAGTGCCCACTAATCACTTCTCTTAATGTTCATACCCATATATTAAAGCTACTCTCACTTTTGGTTAGAGAACCTTCTTATTTTCAGATGTCAGTGACCTTGGGATGACTCAGGAGGCACCATGGTGCTGAGAAGTGACAGAGAAGTGCTCAGAACTGAAATATCTATCACACCTTCCAAGGCTCAGGGTCTATTGCGGAAGAGGTGGCAGGAAGAATGTAAGAGCCAAAGGAAGGGTAGGACTCCTTACAACGTGATCCTCCAGACACAAAATGGCCTGGCTATCCATGACTCACAGTGCCTGACACTACCTACACAAGACCATCATAACAGGAGGAAAAGATGATGACATCAAAATAAAAGAGAGACTGATTGAGAGGGGGAGAGGATATGATGGAGAGTGGAGTTTCAAAAGGGAAAGTGGGGAGGGGGTGAATTACCTTGGGATATTGTTTACAATCCTGCAAGTTGTCAACAAAAAGACAAACAAAAAAGTATAGTTTCTTAGCTGTGAGTCCTGTAAAATCAAAACAAGTTATATACTTTTAGCATATAAAGGCACAGAGTAAACATTTAATTAATTAATTTATTTCAGACAGAGAGAAAGAGGTAGTTAGAAAGAGGAAGAGAGAATTGGCAAACAAGGGCCTCTATCTGCTGCTAATGAAATCCAGACACATGCAACACCTTGTGCATCTGGCTTACGTGGGTCCTGGGGAATCTAACATGGGCCTTTTGGCTCTGTAGACAAGTGCCTTAACTGTTAAGCCATCTCTCCAGCCTTAGAGTAAACATTTTTAACTATTATAAGGCATAGCAAGGATAAATTTGAAAAATGTAAACTAAGTAACCATCAAGCAAGCATCAAACATCTGTAGTTTAAGTCCATTATCATTACCAGTGACTAACAGGTTCCAGTTTTTTTAAATTCTGCCCCTGCAGCTGGCCTAAGTAGCCAGGGCAAACTTCCATCCTGAGCCAACAGTGCTCTATAGTGCCAGTATATCCAAGACATCATTGGGTCTCTATGCCAACCACAGTTGATCTTTTAATGGCTTCAGCAGCTTCTTCACTGGGGTCATAACACCCTGCCTCAAGCTGCATCTCAGCAGTGGCTGCTGCTGGAACTGTGTAGTGTGTGACCCTCTCTACGCACTTTTCCTGTTTCTGAGATCAATTCCAGGTATGCAGAACACAGCCATATTCTTAATTCACGGACAAAATAAATGAGTGACTTTGAAGAGCAGGTTCCTTTCTCTCAATTTCTTTTAAAAGAGTTTATAGTCTTATCATTATTCTTTTTTTTTCAGGCATAATTTTTTATTGTTTCAATGTAAAGTACTTGGGCCTTCTTTCTTTCAAATTCTAATGTTTGACAATAATGGCAGCTTTAATGACCTAAAACTAATGTCTGTGCCAATAAATTTTAAACTTGTTAGAGTTTTTAAAATTTTCTGTCTTAAATTTCTCAGTTCTATATCTTTAACCAACCACATTAGTCCCTTACAAATTTAATCTTTTTTTTTTTATTAGTTTATTAGTCAGTTCTGTATTCAGCAAGTACAGTCAGTTTGGTACCATTATTGGGCTCATCCGTGACCTACCCCCTCCCCTTGGCCCCTCCTTGTTGAGGTATACGGGTCATGCATTGTGGAGTTAGCCCACAGTTATGGGTAAGCTAAATGTCTCTGCATATCATGACCCAACATGTGACTCTGACATTCTTTCCGCCCCCTCTTCCGCAAAATTTCCCTGAGCCATGTTGGGTTCATTTTTGGTCTGCTTCAGTGATGAGGTGTTGGGGGCCTCTGAGGCTCTGGCTCTCTGATTTGGTAGGAGTTGATTTTTCTCTGTGCTGATCTCCTTCCCCCTTGTGCTGGTGTCTGGTTCATCAGGAAAACAGCCCCCTTGCTTGTTTCTCCAATTTTTCTTAGTTTGAGCCGGGGCCCTTTTGAGGTATGATGGGGTGGCTCTCTTGATCAAACTCTCTGGACAGGGACAATAGAACACACCTGACCCTTATGGCAGTAACCCAGTTCCAAGAATTTTGGGGGGAGTTTTTCCTTCCCCTTAGAAAGTTCATAAGCCTGGACTCCAAATATAATTTTCTCTGTACTTAGCATTTTCTGGCTTGCATCCTGCTCCTGAATACATCTTCAGTTGCAAGCATTCAGTTTCCCATTCCTCCAACATAGAAGTTCCAAATCACCAGAATCCACATGGTCAGATTCATTTCAGCAAGTCTATCCCATTCCTGGAACTAATTGTGTCACAGTCAGCTTCAGTTGCTGGGATGAGCTTCCATACTAGGGACAGATTATGGGAAAAAGGGAATTTATTTAACGCTTACAGATCCAGGGTGTGGGGGGATTTCCATAATGGCAAAAGAAGCTGGCCCCCTTTATCAGATACATGAAGACAGAAAAGCAACCACCACCAGAACAAGCAGGCACAGTTCAAAAAACCCAGGTAGAACTTGTGTATTTTGTATACCTTTATCTCTAAGTTCCAGATCTGCCCCCAAACATCTTAGGGCTGGAGTGAGGATCCATACATAGTAACACCAAGTTACAAGCTTGAATAAAATTCCTGGATTGGACTGAAGAGATGGCTTAGCCATTAGGCCACTTGCCTGTAAATACAGGGGACCAGGTTTGATTCCCTAGTACCCACATAAGCCAGATGCACATGGTAACACATGCACATAGACTTTGGTGTGCCTATTCTCTCTCTCTCTCTCTCCCTCCCTCCATCTTTTTCTCTGTCTGTCTCTGTCTCTCATAAATAAATTTTAAAAAACAAAACAAAACAAAAACTCCTGAATCTATTGCGGGATTTCCATTCAAACTACCACATACATTATTATATACTGTATCAATTCTTGGTTCATATCAACATCATGGACTATAGATACTCTTATCCTGAATTCTAGGTTATGTATACTGGGGCTTACATGGGTATTATATCTTTCATGATTTCCCATAACTGGTGGATGGTTAGGCTAAGGTTGAAAATCTAGATTGGTTTGGCTGTAATGTTTTTCTTCCCAATCAAGTCAGACTTTCCTACAGAATTATTTCCCATTCGAAGGAATGGCAAAGCAAGGATCACAAAGCTAAAAGATTCAAAAAAAGTAAAGTTTCCAAAGAAGCATTTAATAAATGAATATATCTGCATGAACTATATTTCCATAAAGGAAGAAAGACATGGGAAATTTCAGATGCATAAAAATTATCAGTAGGTAACAGTAAGGGGAAAGGATATCTTTATAATATTGACATATTTAATTCAAGAAAATTGATTCTAAAGAGAAAATGTAAATTACAGAATAAGCTATTTTAGAATCATGAGGTTTGATTTTTTAATTTGAAGTTCTTTATTGCCTGTCTATACGTCAAAATAACTGGAACTATGCTCTGTGAAGAAGCTGTCCTGTCATAGTGAATGTGTCTGAGATTTAATTCTTGAAACTTTTAAATATTTGCACAAATTACTTAAATTTGTATTGATATAGTCTGCTATACTTTCTGTATACACCATTCATTTGATTAGAAATCAAATGTAAAATCCACATCATTCTGTTACAGAAGAATATTTAGCATAATAAGAATATTTATGACAACTATCTTAAAACCTTGGTGTTTAAATAACATTTCTAAAGTTAACTAAAGCATAAGAAGAGAAAGATGGATCTTGCCGTCTTTTTGGTTCATCACTATCAAACATGTTTGTTAAGACAATTGAGTAGCTAAATCACAATTGAAGTTGTTCTTACTGAATTTTAATAATATATTTATTTTACACTAATAAACATATTATCTAGATTTCATACAAGCTATGGAATATGAGCCTAAGTAGAGAATTTATACTAGCACTTAATTTTCATTAGTGTATATATCAAAGGAAAGTCTAAACATGGATGAGAGCACATACATATGTGTGCATAAAATGAAAGGGTGAATGCATTTTTTAAACAGAATAGAATAAAAGCAATGAGGAGGCATTTTTCAAGGGAAATGAGTTCTATTGATGGTTCTGTTGTGGGTTTCTTTTTCTTGCTTTTACTTAGAAAAGTGATTGAAATATTGTTTTCTATATCTTAAATCTGTCATCATTGCACAAGCATAGTAGTGAACCCAGAATCTCCAACTGAACATTTAATATAAGGTTGTACAAAACAGAACATGGACATATGAATTTTTAAAATATTTTCTGAATTCTTACTAACTGCCTAACTCGCTGTATACCAAAAATATAGAAACGTAAGATATGAGCCTTGCCTTACTGCTCATTCCAAAGGAAATTAATTTCAAAGCAAAGCCTGGTAAGAATTAAGTAAAAGTCTGTTTAAAAAGCTTAATGTTAAAGGCAGGGTGCTACCAGGTGAATAGCAGAAAACACAGAGCCAGGACCTCTGGAGCCTTAGGAACCCCGAGCAGCTTCATGTAGCAGGGTATCCTTCTAGAAGTGGCCATCTAGGACACCTTGCTGCCATGAGAGATAGCCAGAATGCTCTCCTCAGATTCTCCTGAGACTGATGTCCTCAGCGCCACCCCATGAATACCCCTAGTATCTGGAAAAACAAGAAAAAAAGGGTTCTTTTGCCCATGGAGTGGGGGAGGTTATAGATTTTTGGGTGGCCACTGACCTTACTTAATTAAAGTTTTGCAAAATTTGTGTGGACTCTGGATTTCCCAAAGAAGATGAGATCCCTCCCCTCTGCTACAGGGACTTTTGGGTTTGTTGAGGTTGTAGGTGCCAACCCTATATCTGACTGAGGCCTGTAGGACCATGCTGACCCTGGATGGACAAGCTTCCCAGAAGTCCCTAGGGTATTATCCCTGTTTGAAATGTGTTCTACTTGTGAGCATGTGTAAGGAGACAAATATACAAAGTGGGTGTGTTAATACCACGCCCGTTCATGTTTGTGAAAATGCCACTGTGAGATCTGCTATAGAACAACGTGATGACTTCTTGTTAGAAAAAAATTAAGAAGAAGCTTGATGCCATAAAAGAAGACACCATTTTCTTAAAAATTGGCAATAGTGCACAATACCAGCAAGAAGAAATACCATAGTGCTCTATATTATGCCCAATGATATAATCAGTATCATTGCACTAAACTACAGACAAAGCTATTATTAACAACTTAAGAATATTTTTTCAAAGTCAAAACAATGAATCCTGCTGAAGTGACTGGAGAAATAGCAGAGGAATAATACCCAAGGAATAACAATTAGAAATTTTCCAAATGGAATGGGCTTAGATGGAAAAGGGCTTTCAAGCATTAAGGTGGATACAACAGCTAAATGTACTGTGACATCCTACAGATTAAAGCAAGCATGCCAACAAAAGGCATGTAAGTAGGGTCACCCATACACAACACATCCCCAAAGCCAAAACATCAGTTAAATATGACCTTGTCACTTAGGAAAGTAAGCACAGAAGAGAAAGATAGAATATAAGACAGAAGAGGGCAGGTAAACAACTTGCTAATGGAAATTACCTCTATTAGCCAGGTGTAAGTGGTAGTGCTTGCCTATGACCCTGTTTACTTGGGAGATTGACAAAAGGACAAATAAAACAAGATAAGTACACATAGTTTTAAAAGTATGAAAGATCTATAAAAATAACAAAAGAATTCATGGAAAAATCAAAACTTACAGGCCTAGAATGATTCATATATGCTTAGTACTTGTTTGTATCTAGAACACATTAAATTCAGACTCATCAGACAAAATCTCCAGCCACTTGAGTTATGTTAATTTCTTTTCTTATTAGCTCTCTCAATTGAAGACAATTTTCCAATGTTCCTTCTGAGATATGGTATGGTAGTTTGAATGTGATCAAGTAAATATATTGTGCCATAGACTCAGGCATTTTATTAAAACTGAGCTTATAATGTCAGGCCCTAATAGACAGATTTCTGATGTGGGGGGCATTATCACCGTGGACAGATTTTGGGGTCCAGTGCTAAGGTGTGCTTAGGGGTAGATCTTCATTTCAGCCCTAAGGTATGGGGAGAGCATTTTGAGCTCTGGTGATTAATGTTTGCTAATGTTGATGTTTGCTTGCTGTAATTATTTTCTCTGTGTCTGGATGGATGGAAGTAAGTAGCTTCTTCAGCCATTGACAGAGTTTTCCCTGGATTTTGTAAGCCTGAAATAAATCCCTTTCTCCCATAAACCTTGTGTGGTTGGATGTTTGTCCCAGTAATCTGGAGCTAACATGGTGTGTTGGCAGGTTCAAGCAGCCATCAGCTGACAGAGGCCTACCTGGGAGAGCTGCAGGTGGAAGAGTGGCTGCTTACTGGCTTTTTGTCCCCATGTGCCAGAGCAGCCTCCCCCTTCCTAATAGGGCAGTAGCTATATTATCTGAGTTGTAACCATGTGACTATAGCTTGTCAACACTAGGCTTTTTCTCATAAAGCTGAAGTTTCAAATAAATCCCATTTTGAATTGCTGGCTATGTAATAGACTGTGATGTAAGCTACACTTGATTTAATTTGTTATGCCTTTTTGTTTCTTTGACTCATGGAAGGCATGAAAGAAGAAGATAGCTACATCAAGACAAAGAAATTAAAGCCAAATGCCCAAGAGAAGTAGCAAAGAGTCCCAACAGAAGTGTGATTATCTGTGGGTCTGGTCTGCATTCTAAGCCATGCAAACCTAAGCCCTTGGAGTGCAGAAATCAGTCCTGTATCTTATAATAAATTTTCCCTTTGGGTAAGCTGTCTCATATGTTTTTTTCTGTTAGTAGCAATTGAGAGAGTCCTAACTAATCCATGCAGATTCAAAAATAATAGAGCTGACATGCTTGGATGGGGTCAGGAGGTAGCCAAGTGTGAGGGTACATGACACTTATCCGTCTACCAGGCATCCAGATACAGTGCTAGGATGTCCCTTGGGTTGGATGAGGTCACTGAAGAAGCTTAATGTAAACCTGGAGAGGAGACCTGGGAAAATATTGGAGGCTATGATTCCTACTTAGGAAGCTTTGCCCATGGCTAGTGTGCTGCAGTTGTAAACAAATAAATAAATCATATACAGTAAGGACTCAGTGGAAAAGTGCTTCAGGGCAGAAAATATGTAAGAAGCCTTACTGAAGAGAACCTGTTTCATGTGTTCGTTTTTATAGGTCTTTCTCACTTTCCCTTGCTTCTTATGGGTTTCTTGTGTTCAATAGTCATTACGAGGGAGTTTGATTTTTTTATTGAGTGATTTCTAGCTCAGTAGCTCTCTTCTGTTTGTAATGACCTGCATCACTCCCCATGCATCTCTCCACAGAAGGACAGTCTTCCCAGGCCTGCCCCTGATTTGTTGTAACCAGGTGCCTATCAGTAGGTTCTTTTTAGCATCCTGTGCCCCATCAGAAGTATAAAATAATGATGCATGCTTTTCCTTAATCCTGAACCATCGTTTCCTGCCTGAGGGAAGCTGAGAGGAGGGCGGAAGCTCACAGGCCTGTCTTCCTGAATGGCTCCTGATCCTCTTGACTAGGCCACAAAAACAGAAGCTTGCAGACTGCTGTCAGGGCAGCTGCATGAGCTCCGGGCATCACTCAGAAAAAGATTGAACTTTCATGGGCAACAACCTCACATGGTAATTATTTCAGGTCATTGATGTTCTCGCTGTACCCTTCAGTGTTAACAGGCATATAGAAGTGACAAGGAGTCTAATGAAGTATTGTGTTGGAGCATGTAAATAGCAAAAATCCAGTATTTCTTCAGGGCAACCTGGAGATTCATGCCCTGTAATTTCAAGAGGTTTCTAATTAAAAATAGTCATTTTCTTTGCTTACTCTTTCATCCCTATATATGATTCAGAGATTCCACACCAAACTGACATTCTGTAATATAATTGTCATCTTTTAAAGGCCAATGGAATAGCTGAGAAAGAGAACTACTGACTTGGATACTGAACTACAAATAAACAAGTAAATTGAAATATGAATGGAGAATTTCAACATGATTTAGTTACTATAGCAGTCTACCTGTCTTTTCTCAGAGCCTCTTGTAAACTCAGCAGTGTGCTAACTGCTGTCCTAGATAAACAAAGGGTTGGTCCAGGTCCTTACCCTAGGGCAGCTTAAAAACCTAGCCAGAAACAGACGATTAATACAGAAAATCTTAAGAGAGAGAGAAAATTAAAGCCAAACCTTATGGTGTTTTTGAGAGCAGTGAAGAGGTATCAGCATGAGTTTGGGAAGGGGCACATTCATAAAGGAGGAAGCTGTTAAAGAAAAGGTTGGAGGGACAATGATTAGGAGAGGAAGTAGGGAGATGCTGGGAAGGAGCAACCATGCCGATGAAATCTGGGCATTTTTCTTATATGTTTCAATGCTTACTTCCTTGAACAAACCATTAAGGTATCTAGAAATATAAACCAACTCTCTGAAATTCTCACATCTATCTAGTTTTGACATCACAAGGATGTAGTAAGTCACCTTGATCACCACAAAGCACTGACCTTATTTCAAATTAACATTTGTTGGGAAAAAATAGGTGTTAACCACAGAAACACTGCCTGTTATATATTTAAGGGCATTTATGGGTTATGTGACAGATTGAAATGCTTACCTCTCCTCCAAATTCATGTATAGTGAATTGGAAAATTATTTTTATTTATTTATTTGTTTAGTTGTTTAGTTAGTTAGTTTCATGAGAGAGGATGTGTACCAGGACCTCTTGCCCTTGCAAATGAACTCCAGATGTCTTCAGAACATTGTACATCTCACTTTATATGGGTTCTGGGGAATTGAGGTTTGGGAAAACAGGCTTTGTAAGCAAGTTTCTTTAAAGGTTGAGCCGTTTCCCCATCTCCAATTTCTTATGTTGAAATCCTAACCCTTAATGTGATAGTCTTTGGAAGAAGGGTCTTCCAGAGGCGATTAGAACATATTGCATAAAGCTCCATGAGTTGGATAAATGCCTTTATGAAAGGGACTCTGGAAAATGAAGAAAGCCTTCATCTGATATGTGCCCAGGTCTCAGACATATCAGCTCCAGAACTATGATAAATAATAATAAGTTGAAAAGCCACCAACTATGTAGTTTGTTAGAGTACTTTAACCAGATTAAGGCTGTAAGTTTCAGAAGTGACCAGACCATGGAGACCACTCTGAGGCAAAGATGGAAGCTTTTATTCAGGAAAAGCATGTGCTGCCAGGACTGACTCTCAAGAGCAGAGCAGTTGACTTTGAGATTACAGATAGTGAGCTATATAAAGCTTTACAGCTGGGTGAAGGAGGGGAATGGAAGGAACTCCTTTGTTCTTTACATTAGCCATAGGGTGTGAGATCAGAGCAGTGACCAGACATGAGAGATAAGGGGGCAGGAAACCTAGACCTGGGGCATTGTTAGGCAAGGAAGGGATGATGGCTGGGTGGTTCCTTGAGGAATGTGGATGACCCGCTTCCTTGTGTCTCTGTTGTCCTCCTGCTGTCCTTAGTGACTCCATTTTTTCCAGACCTAACTTCCAGACTTGTGTTAATGATAAGAGATTAAGGTTAATTTTTTCCTGCTGACCATAAGGGCAATGAGTTCTTATTGTTCGGGGGGGGGTGCTGGATAATGTGGTTCATGGGTGTCTCTTCAGGGCAGGTGATAGGTGACAAGGCGGTTTCATGGTGGCTAAAGGTGGCAGAGTGGTGAGCTCGACAGCACCAGTGTGGCATGTTGTTACTACTTAGTCCTGAATGAAACAGAGATTTCTCTTGTACCATCCATGTATTGTGCTGTGGCTGGCAGATACCTGTTATAGGGAAAGTGAGGTAGATGGGCTCTGTGTACTCTGTGAGGAGACAGGAGTGAGAATAAAGGAGCTTGTCAACAGCTATGACATCAAAACACCAGGTATAAAGGGAGGATGAGCATTCAGAGGTGAGGCATAGAGGGCTTGGGGCAAGAGGAGGAAGAGGAGCATTTTAGGATCAGTGGTAGAGTAGGAACACAAGAGAGTTTAAGTTTGAGAGTGTCCATTGGGGTGGCAGTGTACTTGTCCCTGGACGAGATAGGGTAATGGCTAAGGAAGGAGGCGGTCCAAGGAATAGCTCTGATTCTAGCTGAGGCAAGTGGGAGGATCTGGGGTCAGGGTAGGTGAAGTTAATTAGGGACAGGCAGAGCAGAAGACTTGAGTTAATGTTAGAGTCTAATATTGTAAGCCAGCATCAGACTGGGGAGTCTATTAGTCTGAATCATTGTTTATATTGTAGTTACATTTTTCTCATTGGGTGATTAAGACCATGTAGGCTGCCAGAGTTAACTATATACTTTGGAGTCAATAATGGCTCCATAGGAGAGACTTTTAGGGACCTCTGAGGAATTCTCTCTCAGTATTGTTATCTGCTAGGATAAGTCAAGGCCATGCTGACCAAGTGGACCTCCATCTTTTGGGAAGCCTGGAGGACTGACTATCCTCTGATATGACTCTCCTGTTGCAAATACGCTGATGTGTAACTTGTTTCTGGGTCTCTACATCCTCTCTGATCAAGAAGACAGGTAACTTAACAGAGGATAGAAATTCAAGTGTCCCATCATCTCCTGTGGCCTTTTGACCCAGGAGCAGAAACTAAAATATTGGTTATCCTTTTAACTCTAATGCTTCAAATTGATTTTGGCTTCTACATATGCTTATTACTCAGAGAGACTGTGCATATCTGATTAGCAAAATAGATTAAAACAGGGAAAAAAAAGAAGTAAATAGATCCTCTGTAAGATTTTTTTAAGGCGGGTTTTTAGATATAATAACATTAAGATTTAGTTAAAAGGTTGACAAATAGAGGAACCTAGTTAACTTGGTTGGGTACTTTAAATTTAGTCTTTCATGACCATTATTATGACCAGATTGACATCAATGAGTTAAAGTTTAGTTTACAACCTGAATACCATTGCAACCTGCTACCATCCAGGGCCATACTTTGTTAGTCTGATGCAAGCCCTAGACTAATAGTCATTTTATAACTCAAGAAGTCTATAATCTGATTAAGTACTTTGTCTTTAACCTGTTTAAGCTTACTCATATCATCATCTACATACTGTACTCATACCTTCATCTACAAACTTTTACCTTACAATCTATGTAATCACTCTGTAACAATCTTTTTCATCAAAAATTTAACATACAGCATATAAAGTTTTCTCTCCAGTATATCTTTTTCAATCAGTTCATCTCATAACTACCAACAAAAACTTTTATTGTTCATACCATAACACGTTTAATATGACCAGTTTTCTTTTTCCTCAAAGGCCTTTTGAAATAATGTTTTTAAAGAAAGAGTAGGTCATATTTGAGTGTTGCTAGTTACCCAGAACAAACATATAAATTTTGTAACTTTGTTTCTTGTAACTTTCCTGAAACACATTTTAAAAAAAAGAAAGCATATTTGAATATTAGAAATTTTAGAAATTTTTTTTTTACTAATTTACTATCAAGTACTTCTAAATTTAAATATAAATCTTGAGGCTGCTGTCTGTTAGTAGTTCCATAGAAGCATAGAAAAATCAACAACAGTTACAAATTTCTTATAAGAAGTCCCCATCTGTTTATAATGACTTGGCATTTTCTTATCATCATGCTGGCACCAGGATCCTGAGATTCCCTGTGCTTGCAGCCCCCCCACCCCCCACCCCAGCTCTGCAAGGCAGGGAAGCTAAGAAAGAGCATTTCTTTTTCTAAATTCCAGGGAGAGTTCCCTCAGGGGCATAGGCTGCTTTCCAATCCTGCCGTTTTACAACTCTTTTTAAAAAGTTTTTTTTTGTTGTTGTTTATTTTTATTTATTTATTTGAGAGTGACAGATAGAAAGAGACAGAGAGAAATAGAGAGAGAATGGGCATGCCAGGGCCTCCAGCCATTGCAAACAAACTCCAGATGCATGTGCCCCCTTGTGCATCTGGCTTACGTGGGTCCTGGGGTATGGAGCCTCGAACCAGGGTCCTTAGGCTTCACCAGCAAGCACTTAAGTGCTAAGCCATCTCTCCAGCCCAATTTTACAACTCTTTAAGAGAAGGAGAGTCTTGGTGTTTTGTTGTTGTTTGTTTGTTTGCTAATGATCTTAATTACTTTTAGTATCCCTTCTGGGGGACACACAACAGTAAAAAATTGGCTATGCCATCTTGTAGAGTGGGCTTGGTGAAAAACATCCCACAATGAAATGGCAGTGCTCAGAACAGAAATCATTTTTAGCCTTAGGGCTGTGAGCCATGAACATACTCATATGCACACATTCATTTTGAGTACACTTTTCATATAGACACGAGACAACCACTTCCTTTCATATATTCATTTATTCAGAAGTTATGCATTCTCATCTTAAATTTCTATTCTATTTACAACTCCAGAGACTAAAATCACATCTTGTTACCAGGCAAGGCATCAGGAGAGGCTGAGGGAGCTGGAGGAGGTGGAGGAGCTATTGGGGTGAGGTGGCTATAAGGACCTGGTGAGCAGGTAGAGCAGAGAGAAGGCTGTGCATGCAGAGTGAAAACTAGGGTATTTTGGACCATTTGCCTGTACATTGGCAGAAGTTTTTTAAAATCAGTGAAAATTTAGAAATAAAAAGTATCATTCTTAGGCCATTTGGACCCATTGTCCAGCTTACAGATAGATGTGGCCAAGCAGAGCTGTAGAGAAAGATATGATGTCATCCAAGAGTCATAGAAGCTTTAAGTTCTTAAGGAGACAGGGAAAGAGCAAAATAAGAGTAAGAGAAAAATAAACCAGAGCTTAAGCTGTGTTTACACAGAACACCAATATGACCCCCTAGCCTGTTACGGTGACTGCACCTCCCATGTGGGCAGAGGCCATACAGGTCGCAACTGTTGGCTTTTTAGCCTGTTAGTGGGCAAGGCAGGTGGCTGTGCTCCTGATGGCAAAAGCAGCTGCCTGTGGAAGATGAACGTGGCTGGAAGTGGAAGATGAGAGCTCAGAGGGAGAGGGAGTGTCCCGAGATGGTGCAACTGAACCAAAACGTGCCCCTTAGGGTATGGTAGAACAGAGAGTGAGAGACCTGAGGTTTTGAGAGTGTGTCTTTCTTGAGACCTGGAGTTGGGTCCTAGTGGCCAAGAGGTATAGCCTGGAGTGCTGGCACAGCTTCCATGAGGAGGGGTGTAACCCAAGTGCAGGCCAACCAGAGAGGGACACTTACTGAGAAGGAGGGAGGGGATGGGAAGAACAATGAGGCTGAGTTGTGGTGGGCGTGAGAGCCTGTGTCAGACAGAGATGGTCCAAAGACTTCAGAGAGTCGGAGGTCAGCTCAGGGGTCTGGTCAGGGGATAGGAGGACTGGCCACCCAAGAGGGCAATCAGAAGCCTTCCTATCCAAGTCACGGCACCAGATATACGGTTCAGGAATGACTAAGATCACAGAGACCACTCTGAGGCAAAGATGAAAGCTTTTATTTGGGAAAAACACATACTGCCAGGACTGACTCTCAAGAGCAGAGCAGTTGACTTTGATATTACAGATAGTAAGCTATATAGAGCTCTGCAGCTGTGGGAAGGTGAAGAAGGGAAGGAACTCCTTTGTTCTTTACATTAGCCATAGGGTGTGAGATCAGAACAGTGACCAGACATGAGAGATAAGGGGGCCAGATAAGGGGGCAGGAAACCTAGACCTGGGACATTGTTAGACAAGGAAGGGATAATGGCTGGGTGGTTCCTTGAGGAATGTGGATGGCCCACTTCCTTGTGTTTCTTTTGCCCTCCTGCTGTCCTTGATGATTTCATTTTGTCCTGACCTAACAAAGACAACCCACAAAACATAAGGAGCACCTATGTAGATACTCAGCTAAGAAATTTTTTTTACGTTCTGAGAAAGGTCATTAGCTGTGTTCACAAAGACTCTGAGTTGCTGATTGCAGTCAGCAGGACACAGAGGAGCAGAAAGGGACATACATCTTTGCCACCTCCCACTAAGGAATACCAGTTAATCAGCAGGAGCTGTGAAGTTGACATTTTCTGAGGTGACATCAGCCTCATTCAATTAATGAACACCACCCTTAGACAACTGAAAAAAACATCCACATGAAAACAGGTAGAAACAGCAAAGATAATGTCACACACTATGATCTGTAGCCCTGCATCATACTTTGTCACACTTGGCAGTGAGTCATACCTCTATACTCTATAGTCCTGCATCTTTGCCTTGCCACACTTGGTAGTGAGCCACACCTATATGGTCTGTATCCATTCAATACTACCTTGCCATGCTTGCCAGGGAGTGTGGTCACATGCCCTTCCAGGAGGACCTTGTGGCTTTGGTCTTTCTAGCAAGCAAGTATCTTGGAGTCTGGCTAGCAAATCATTAACTCCCTTAGTATGAACTTGAAAGATAGCTGCCTCTGATTCATTCACTAGCTTACTCTAATGACAATTCTAGCCTTATAATCTCTTGTGGGAAGAAATTGGAGGGTGTTGGCAGCAAGAAGGAGAAAGTATAATTGTCAGATGAGTGGGAAGAAAATAAGAGAACTGCATCCTGATAGTTTAAAGTAGATGTACTGTTCTCTTGGCCAAGAACAGCCCCGTTTGCTTTACCATAGGAGTGACATACTCTGGCGTGTCAGTGTCAGTGGACTGGGCTGTTGCCCCATATGGGATCCAGGCTGGCCAATGTCTGAACACAGTGATTGCTCTAGGACATAGGTAATACCATTGAGCAGGCTAGATTGGATAGAGAGCTATAGGGAATATGTACCTAACTCTAGTAAGCTAAAGCTGACTAAGTGTTTTCTAAGAATTCTCCCCAAATAACCTTGTTTATGTTGGTTAGAAAATTGACTGATTAACAAGAAAAAATCTGCTTGATAGTGGAGCAAATGCAGAAATATAAAAAGAAGTGTGGTGTAATAATATTGTAGAAGTGTGTTGTTCTGATTACCCCATTTGAGCCTGTGTCAGTTTAAGCCTATAAATGTTAGTAACAGTTTAATTCTTCTATTCTTTCCTTAGTTCATGAAATAGTTAGAATGAAGCACTGTCACATATACATAAGTTTAAAATGTTAAGGCGAAGATAATACTAGACATTAAAATTATTATCAAGATGGAAGAGATTTCTTTCCCTCAAAGGGCAATGTGATTGACAATTACTATGATAATTGATTACTTACATTGAATTAGAGAAAAATATAATTTAAAAAATATACTCCTAATCTCATTCTTGAGCATAGAAAATGTTTTCTTAGTTATCTGAGCATTTAAACCAAAAATACTTTATTACTAATGTAATATTTCTATCTGAAAACTTGATTTCAGAGTACCTTCTGGCTGTAAAATTCTGACTGCAATCTTAGTTTATGTTCTATGACATCTTGTAATTGCTCTAAAAATATTCTGTGTTGGCTCTGATGAGTTTCATTGTTATTCTTTACACTGAATACTATTTTTTAGTTTTACTTCCCTAAATTGTTTGCCAAGTCAAGAGGATTTAAAAAATATTGTTTCCTCTGAAGAATTTCTGCTAAAAGATTCTATCTTCTAACACTAGAATTATCCAGTGCTACATTACTGTAAGCATTGATGTTAGAGATTTTTGCACAAAAGATTTGATGATATTCTTATGGGATACTCTCAGCTGTTGTCTACTTTATGGTGGTAGATTTTTACAGTGGGCTGAATAAATCCAATGACACTAAATTACATTTAAATAATGTCCTTGGGAAAACAAATACTTAACACATTCATGCAAGGTGTAAAACTTCTTGTGAATATTTTCTTAAGATAAAATAATGCATAGCAAGAACTGATCCACTGTTTAATAAAAAACTGAAAATAGGTATATATTTATAAACAAGAATTTCAATAATGAACTTCATGATTTCTTTTGAATATATAGATTTTCTTGACTTTCATTTCTTAATTGCCATTGTATACAACTTCCTATCTCCATCCAGTTAAGTACATTCTGTGCTGAGGTTTTCAGCATCTCTATGGATTTCTTTAAAAGCTCTTAATGTATCCCAGTATTCCAGCCTGTATTCCTCCCAAGTGAATCTCACATTGTCATGATCTTTCTCAGTGTGAAGCTAAGTATGCCACCAAGCACAATTCAGGTAAAGTTTAAACTTTTTTGCATGGGAGACAAGATACTTAAGTACTGGATGGTGAACTCTTCACCCTCATTATTTGTTACTATCTGACTCGTGCTCTAAATTGGCAACTGTCATAAAGAAATAAGGCATTTTTGAAGTAACTAGGGTTTTTGCACAAGTTTTTATCTGCCTGCAAAGCTATTCTAGCTTCCTTCACCTTTGCAAACTCTACTTTGTATGACATAGCTTAGATGTATGTGTGTGGCTTTCCATGGCAATAGCCTATCTACTGCTGCCATCATTCACTTTCTTCAGTTACAACAGAATATCTTAAATAAGGCAAGTCATAAAGAATTGAAATTTACTGGGCTTATGGTAATTACATCTAGGAAGTCCAAGAATATATTTCTAGAATCTGGGGAATACTTTCTTACTGTAGGAAAACATGGCCAAAAGTCATGAGATAGGGAGAGAGAGAGAGAGAGAAAGAGGTAGGGAGAGAGAAGAGAGAGTGCCATTTTGTAGCTAATCCCACAATAATGACCACACACCATTGAAGGAGGTGCCCTGTAATTTAATCATGTCCCAAAAGTCACACCTTTTAATGCCATGAAAATACCAAATTTCAATGTGAGGTTTGTAAAGGACTTTCAAAACTCAGTTTTTCTTATTTTCACACCAAGTTACTAATGTGTCTCAAGTAATCTAAGACCTCTTTGTTGACATCAGTCATAACACTTACTGTGTTCCATCATGATAGCTACTTGTCTACCTCCTTCACATATCCTCAGGGTCCACAGGGTCCACAATATTGCACATATTACATGAGTTATATGTGTTCAATATTAGCTAAATTTATGAATAAATGAAATATTGGATCTTAAATTGTTGACAGAATAGTTGAATGCCAGAAGAAAATATGGAAGACAAAATTTGTTCTTACAAATGCTGCTATTAATTATAGTACATAAGAAGTGATTATAATTGGGGGAAGTTCAGGGAAATTATTCCCTGTTGCTAAAGGTAGAGTTAGCAACACTCTAGAAACTTCAGTTATGCAGATAAAGTGTTTTGAGCAGGTCTTAGAATAAGAACACAATAGAAAGGAGGAAATTATATTCTCTTGACATTCTTAAATGTTATATGGGACTTTTCCAAGAGTAAGCATCAAGGAAAAATTACTCAAGTTACATTAAAAGAACCCAAAATGTCATTGTAGCATGTCCTTATTTCATGAGGAATTATATTGGTTGAGCATTGAGTACTTTTGTAAATACAAGACCTTGTATTGATTTGCCTGTTTGTTGTAATTACATTAAAGTATAGGTTATACAATAGGGAGCCCTGGGTTGTGTACTTGTTTCTCATTTTCTATAGGAAAGCATGGTTTCCAGATTTTTAGGTAGCATAGTAGATAAGTAGCTCACTACTGAATTAAATGCATCTACTACACAAACCTTTTTTGCAATAATTGAGGTTAGAATGGAAAAAAAAAATTCAGACCAGAAAGTTGGTGTCAGAGGGATCACTTTTGCTATTGTATTGGCATCTTAACATTGTAAGTTAGCATATAAATTCATTATCCACATCTTTACTGCTCTGATAGTTATATAAGAAAACAGTACCGGCTTCTGTATTCATTGATTCATGCACAATGTCTAGGACTGTACCTTCTATATGATTCTGTGTTCTAAAAATTCGTTAGTTAGGAGATATAATTTCTTGCTATTTTCAGTTACTACTTCTACCTGGTTCCCTGTATTCATGATCATGGGTTCCATTTTTTGTAAAACAACTTCTTTTTCTGCAACCCCACCATAAACGACCCACTAATAGTTCTGTTATCTATTTTTCTGGGGCTATCTCTGAGATACATTATTTTTTCTATTTCTTGGGGGTCCTTTAATATGATTCGTAGTAATTATTTTAAAAAGTCTGGAGACACTGACTATCTCCATCTGGCATAAAGAAGTCACACCATGTAGTCTTTGGTTTTCTTGACCCACTTATTTTAACACATGTAACTGTTCAGTTCAAGGTTTCATAAGCACTTCTTGTTGTCTCCAATATTAACTATGATCTGCTCATTGAACCCACATAAATCATGTTCTGTCCCGCTACATCTGCCTTTTGTATTTCTAACTTCCTTCCTAGAATCACTCCTCCATTCCACCCAGCCTCTCTTGTTCACCTGGTTCATGTTGCTTACTGTGCCCTGCTTTCGGGCATTCACATAAACTACTATTGTTGGTTTTTGTTTGTTTGTTTGTTTGTTTTCCTAGCATGTACCCACTAAACATGCCTCTTCAGATATATGGCTTTGCTCAAATTTTTCTTGACATTGACCTCTTTGGTAAGCCTGTCCCATCTCACTGACGATGTTTTTTTTTTTCTTTTTTTCTTTTTTTTTTGTCACTCCTTTGAATGCTCTGAGCATCCTCTCATTGTTCGTGTTGTTGATATACAGTTGCTGACATAGAATTTGGCAAATTTTCTTAAGTCATTTTATGTTCATTTATATTATCTCCCAGCTTACCTTTTATTTTATTTTCCAAAAGGTTCCCTAGCTTTGGAGTCACAGACTTTATGTTCTTGACACCTTTCACCCTTGGAGAGGCTATAACAATGTGGTGTTTTCTAAACCCTCATTTCTCTTTGTTCGACATATCAATTCATTTTTATGCACGTGTATGCATGGGGCAGGGGTGTTAGTGTCTCTGGCTACCCCAAGTGCTGGCTCCTCTTTTTGTGTCTGGATTAAGTGAGTGTGTCAGAAATTAACCTCCTGGCTGGCAAGCTTTGCAAGTACATGCTTTTTACTGCTCAACCATGTCCTCAGTGCCCAAATCTTCTTTCTTCCATAGTGTTTTGATATAAATTAAAAAAAAACAATAAAACTCAATTTTATTCCTTCAACATCTTATATTGTGATGGAGAAGCTAAGGCTGCATATCCATTATTATGACAGAAAATAACACCTTTATTCATGTTTGTCAAAAGCAGATTAAGCAAAGGAGAAAGTCCTGGATTGTATTATGTTCTTTCTATTGTTACTCTTCATCTCACTTAATTATTGTGACTCACATAATGTCAGTAAGTTAAATGTTGTAAAAGAGCTAATTTCATTTTCTTGTTCAATTCTTGTATTGTTTTGCTTATTGAGTTTTGTGAATAAAAAAGTACTAAACTTTCCAATTATTAAAACATTTCCACCATTAGTAATAGATAAGAACTTTACAAGAAAAATACTTCATTGTAGATTCATTTTTATATTACATAACAACAACAAAAGACTTAGAATCTACTGCCTGTATATAATCGACAGTTCTAATTAATGGAAAAACCAATGCTGATTTCAGAGAGAAAGATGCACACACTGTGGGCAACGTCACTTACTGACCTGTGTTGAATTCCCTTCACATTTTCTTTTGTGTTTCTATGGAAGCCTTTGTCTCAGTTTATATTAGTGGCTTCTGGACTGGAAAATACACCCACAGAGCAGCACAGAAGCTCACCCCTTCTTTTGCAGAACCTAGTTGTGTTATTTAACTTTAGTTCTCATTTTCCAAGTTTTGATGGCTTAGGCCACCTCATTCAGAAACACATGCAGTCTACCTGTGCTCCCTGGCACCATCTTGATTCCATGTGGCTTGTGTCTGGCATCCACATCTAATGGTTTATGAGTGGTGTTAGGCATGTCTTTGAAATTTCCTTATGGTTGCAGCCTAAGACTCTAGAATCTTTACCTTTGACACCTACACAAACCTGTAACAATGTCACAACTGCGTGGTAACTGCCATTAAGTAAACACTATCTGTGTTTAAGCACAGGCAACTTCCTGGGTAGAAGATAAGTGCTAAATATTAGCAAATCCAACAAGCACATGAAAATTAAAGACAGTGTCTTTGTCACCAACTGCATGTCAGTTTGAGAAATTTCTTCCAATTTTTATCACTTAAATGTACTGTTCAGACGAGGGACTAAAAACACATAACCTACTTTGCTAGTAAGGGTATTACTATAGCTGAATGTGGTGGCACACACTTTTAATCCCAGCACATGGATGCTGAGATAGAAGGACCACCATGAATTTGAGGCCTTTGTGACATGAATTACAGGTCAGCCTGAGCTATAGTGAGATCCTCCGTAAAAAAGTATTAATACACTGATGATTTCATTATTGATAATAAAGTGAACATCTATATGTTAAGCATTATTAAGATAAATGAAATGAATTATTTAAGGTTTTTTTTTTTTGTTTGTTTATTTGTTTAAGTTTTTCAAGGTAGAGTCTCACTCTAGTTCAGGCTGACCTGGAATTCACTATGTAGTCTCAGGTGGCCTTAAACTCATGACAATCCTCCTACCTCTGCCTCCCAAAGGCTGGGATTAAAGGTGTGCGCCACCACACCCAGCAAAGGTTGTTTTATGTAGATCAGTAAAATTTCTTCAAAGAAACAAATTGAGTGTTTACAAAATAAATAACTATTTGTTCTTTCAAATAAGTAATAAATATACTATAACATGGATATGAATTTATATATTTCTTATAAAATTTACTTGCTAGTAGGATAATTCTAAATTTGTTTCTCTAATGAAGTAGTCATTGATCTTTTTTCACCCAAATCAATATGACTTTGTCAAGCTGAGTTTTAGCTTTTGCATATACTACTAAAAAAGTAGTAATTGCTGAGTGAAAATATGAAGTTTCCTTTAAATCAGAGTTAATTTATATAACATTGTGAATAAAGCATGTCATTCCCATACTTTTCATGAAAGGTGTTTGTTAGGTCAGGACAAAATGGAGTTACAGCAGGAGGGCAACAGAGGAGTCATCCACATTCCTCAAGGAATTGTTGAGCAATTACCCCTCCCCTGCCTAACAAGGCTCCAAAATGAGATTTACTGCACCCTTTTATCTCACTGGGTCACTTCTGGTCTCACCCTATGGCTAATGTAAAGAACAGAGATTTACTGCCCCAACCAAGAAATTCCTTCCCCCTTTCTCACCTTCCCCCAATTGAAGGGCCTATAAAGCCCATTATCTTTAACCCCAAGCTGACTGCTTCACTCTTGAGAGTCAGTCCTGGCAGCTGAGTTTTCCCAGAATAAAAACTTGCATCTTTGCCTCAGAGTGGTCTCCGTGGTCCTTGGTCACTCCTGAACCTTACAGTGTTGTATTTGTTCCACTTAATATGGACTTATTTGTTATTCAGTGAAAAATTAATCTATTTCTCTAACCAGGCTACGGGTTATGTTTTATAGTACTATTGGAATATGGCATTAAGATATTAAGGCATTAAGACAGCAAATGAATTCTTTATGATTAAAACCTTGGGAATACTCTACCCCTTCTTTTCCTGTTCTTTTATCTGTATTTATTAGAGAGCCAGAATTTGTGCAGAAAGGTTAGGTGATGGTTTCTAATCTCTACTTATGCATCAGTGGCTTTCTCTTTTATATATAAAAAGGACAAAGTAATTTAAGTGGCTTTAATTCTACCAAGTTCCAATTCACTATAGTCAATAAACACTGATAAATTTATCACATTAGATACCACTGTGCTCATATTTATTTCGTTTCTACCCTCAATTTCCATTATGATGTAATTAGAGAATCACTGAAAAAATATAAAAATGTCATCTGCCACAGTAAAATCCCTAGCAAGTCACACTTACACTGGCTCATCCTAAGGGTAGTTAGAATATTGCTTCACTCTACCATCAACATTTTTAGAAACAAGAGTAAGTACTGATAATGAACTTTATATCCTTGTGATTGTAGAAGGAAACACTCCACATATTTGTATGAGGCAATTAAGACAAAAGCACAATTCCCAACATGCTTTGTGGTATAGAAGATGGTGATTAACAAATAGGAGGGTTACAGTAATTAAGAGTAAGAGAAAACATGTCAGGTTAAAGAATACATTTGTTAATCTACAAAAACTTCTCATCAAAATTTTATGCCATTTCCCCCTTGAAATACATCAGCAGTGATGATTTACCAGCATACATATTTCATGTTAATTTAAATTGGAACATCTATTTTAAAGATATCGGACTAAAAATAAACTCAACTACAGTGTTCTTCACAAGGAAAAAAAATGTATTCAAATTGAACAGCTATAAACATGGTTGAGCAAATCTCTCTGGACTGTGGTTTAAAGGTTTTAGGGTAGATCTGAGGGCAGTTTCTAGGTTTCTAGGTTCCTATTTGAAGCAGAAAAAATAAAAATTAAATGGCAGGTTATCTGTCACTTAAGCAAGTGACATTATCAGCTGACAAGAAAATCATAGTACTCATCTGGAGAATAAACTTTGTGGCAGAAAACAATTTACTAAAACACATTTTATTCCCATGCACACCTCATCGAAATCCATAGTATTAATACATTTGTCCTTGAAAAAATACTTGTCTATAGTATATTTCACCAAATTCTCTTGTAAAAATTCCTTGAATTACACCAAATGTCATTTTGTATTTGATGAAGAGTACATAATATTGAATGGCATATCCTGTTTTACACAAAGCAGTTGTACAGTAAGGTATTATCTTTGAAAATAATGAAATAAAACTTTATATATCTAAATTTTAAGCACTGAAGTTTGGAACATAAATTATCATGTAATGGTTGAGAGTAATTCTTCAAAATAACCTACTATTCCAATAAAAAAAACCCAGAAACTAAGGAAGGAGAGAAAATATAAAAAGCAGAAGGCAGGGCTGGAAAGATGGCTTAGTGGTTAAGGTGCTTGCCTGCAAAGTAAGAGGACCCAGGTTCAATTCCCCAGAACCCACATAAACCAGATGCACAAGGGGGCGTATGCATCTGGAGTTTGTTTGCAGTGGCTGGAGGCCCTGGCACACCTATTTTCTCTTTTTCTCTCTCTCTTTCTGCCCCTGTCATGCTCAAATAAATAAATAATTTTTTAAAGTAGAAGGTAAAGAAGCATGTCAAATTCAGTGGCATTAGCAATAAGAAAGGCTAAGTGAGCTGTCTTGGTTTTCCTTTAGTAATTATAAAACTAAGCTTGAAATGACTCATTGAAATGGTGAAAATAATTTTGGGACTGGGAAAATGCAGATATGTACAACAAGAGTTCCCACACATCTAAGTAGTTTGTGAAAAAAAATCATGTCTGTTCATATGTATCTATGTTAGATAGTCTATTCATAATTTACTCACCATACTTATATATATTTATTGAGTCAACATATAAAATATGTTACATAACCATTACTCTTATACATAGTTTTTTATTCTTTCAGGAATGATAATTGTACTTTGTAGCAAGAATGAACTAAATACATAACTTATGGAATTATAGCAATGAAGTATTTAATATCATGACCAACATTCATATATTGGCATTAAGGTATTTACTAAATACATACTATATTCCAGGCACTGTGAAAATATCCATGATGTAGGAGCATTTAGGGAGATGAATAGAAATGAATAACAAAAAGGATGACAATAGAATAACATCATATGAGTATTTCAACAAATGCAGAAGATAAAAAAATTTACATTATTTTATAAAATTTACTATAAAATAAGAATGAAAACAAGCTATAGCAAAGAAAACATAGTCAGGGCTGGAGAGATGGCTTAGTGGTGAAACGCTTGCCCGTGAAGCCTAAGGACCCCAGTTCGAGGTTTGAGGCTCGACTCCCCAGGACCCACGTTAGCCAGATGCACAAGGGGGCACACAAATCTGGAGTTCGTTTGCAGTGGCTAGAAGCCCTGAAGTGCCCATTCTCTATCTATCTGCCTCTTTCTCTCTCTGTCACTCTCAAATAAATAAATAAATAAATAAATAAATAAATAAAAACATAGTCAACACAATACTTAGTGGGAAAAGACTGAATGCTTTTCCCAAAGGATATAGGCTCTCTCCATTCCTGTTTGACATTGTAGCAGTATTCCTAACAGTGCAATTAGGTAAGAAAAGGAAGTGTGAAGTCTATGTATTGGAAGGAAGAAATAAAATGTCTTTTGCACAGACTCCATGATTTATCTCATTAAGGTCTGAAAGACTTTTTCACAAAATAAATAAAAATAATAATTTTAGCAAAACTCAAGAATAGAAAGTTCATTCTAAAAAAAACAATTGTTTTTTTATGTACTAGCATGTAAAATTAGAATTTAAGACTTGTAATTTAAAGAACCTTTTTAATCATCTAAGAATTTGAGATGCCTTATTTCATGTCAAATAAACAAAGGGTAAATATTTATTATTTGAACTTTTTTTCCTTACAAAATATGATAATCAAAGCATATAACTTTGTAGAGGAAGTGATTCCTATTAATGTAAACAGTGAATAGAATTCAGTGGGGGAATACTGATTTATCCAACCAATAAAACTAATGACTAAACACAGAATAAATTTTTCTAATTTTCAGTGTCTACTTTGAGATGTTTCACTTATGAATCTTTAAAACTTGGCAAATATGCTGTCATACAGATCAAACTAAAATATATTTTCAACTCTTTCGCAGTAATTTTTTTCTAAAGTAATGAGGAAAGTGATCATTATTGTTGATAAAAGAATGGTAGTTTAAAATAAAACTAGTTGTGTTATAAATATTCAACAAGACAATAATCATTAGAATTTGTCTACTACGTACTTGCCCACAGTGGAAGAGGGTAGGGGCTGAGGTTGCCTGCAATGGCCATTCCTTTTTAAATATTATTTATTTATTTGCAAGCAGAAGAGAAGTAAGAGAGAGAATGGGGCAGCCACTGCAAATGAACTCTAGATACATGCTCCTCTTTGTGCATCTGGCTTTTATGTAGATCCTGGGGCATAGAACTCAGGTCGTTAGCAGGCAAGTACCTCAACCACTGAATGAAATGAACTTTCTTATTTGAACTAGAGTGTTACTGACCTGAGCTTGCTATTTTTCTTTTTCTTTTTTTAAATTTTCTTTTACTGACAATTTCTATAACTTAGACATTAAACCATGATAATTCCCTCCCCCCTCATGTTCCTCTTTGCAAATCCACTCTCCATCATATCCCATCTACCTCCTTTTCCTCCTATTGTGAGGGTGTTGTGTACATAGTGCCAGGCATTGTGAGGTCAAGGGTAAACAGGCAATTTTGCGTTTGGAAAAGTCCTTTGTATGGAGTCCACTATCCTTCCTTTGGTTCTTACATTCTTTCTGCCACCTCTTCTGCAATGGAGCCTGAGCCTTAGAAGGTGTGATAAAGGTGTTTCAGTGCTGAGCATTCCTCTGTTATATCTTCTCAGCACTATGGTGCCTTCTGGGTCATTCTAAGGTCACTGCCATCTGAGAAGGGAAGCTTCTCTAAACAAAAGTGAGAGTAGCATTAATATATGGGTATGAACATTTAGAGAAGTGCTTACTGGGCACTTTGGTGAGCATAATATATGCATTTAGCCATATACCAATGGGCACTACACCCCAAGGGCTCATGACCTCCCCTGTCATATGTTTTCAGTATCAGGAATGTATTCCTTCCTGTGGAGTGGATCTCCAGTCCAACTAGAGAATGGTTGGTTTTCCTCATAAGAGACATGCCATTACTGCACCTATTGATTTATTTGGCCTGGATGGCCAAACTTAAGGCTTATAGTGTCCACTATTGTTTATCTCCACTGATAACTTCTCTCTCCCATGGAGCTGCATGCAGTATAACTTTTTCCAGCTTTTTGTCAGCTGATTTACACAAAGGAGGTTTATAGCTCAGCTCCAGCTTGATTTCTCAGTGACCCTGCAGCCCAAGCAAGTGGAATCTTTGGCAATAGGGTCTTACTAGCTATTCCTGGTGGGAAACCAAGAGCCTTGACGATGGTTTGTAATGTTTTGTGGGTATTAGGGACCTCTCTAGCCAATAACTCAATGTAAGATATCCCATTCCTGGCACTGAAATTTTCTAGTAACAATCTATGCCTTTTGGGTGTGCCATTGCCTCAAAAAGTTAAGTTACTATACAGCTTATTCATATCCTCTTAGGTTTTGATTAACCCTCCCCCACTCTTCCTGTACACAGTCTCTTCCCCTGATCTCACTTAGGGCTTTCCACTCCCAGTAATCTGTTCATCTACTTACATATATACCACCTATCCCCTTAAATCCTATTCCCTTAAATTCTCCCCATTCCTCTCTTATAGCCCCTTTCTAGCATATTGTCCTCTGCTACTGAGTTTGACTTGCTACTTTTTACTAATCCAGGAAGTCCCCTGGCTTCTGCTTCTGTTTGAGTCACTTGGTCATATGTGGGATCTGCAGATTCAAACTAGGTGGTTTCCTGCCCTTCCAAGCCCTCATGCTTATACAGGAAGGACACTTTTCTGCTGAGCCATTTTTTTGGCCAAGAGGCTTATATTGATGGTCAACTTGGCAGGGCCTAGCATCACCTGTGAAGGATTACCTAGGTATGTTAGTCTTTTGGCATGTCCATGGTTAGTTATATGGATTAGGTTAATACAGGTATATGGTCAACATTCATTGTGGATACCACCATCCCCTCGACTGGGGTCCTGGACTGTATGTAAAAGAGAGAGCTGGCTGAGCACTAGCATTCTTGGTTTCTGCTTCCCTTTTGCTGATGGAATGAGACAAACTTCCTCCAGATTCTGCTGACATGCCTCCCTGAGCCATGATGGACTGTAACCTGGAACTGTAAATTCACACAAATTCGTCTTCCTTTAGACTGATTTTTTGTCAGGCTATTTGCTTCAGCAAAAAGAAAACAACTAATACATATATTAAGTATGATTACAACAGGATGACAAATATCACCAAGAAGAAAGGGTGTAGTATGCCATCTATTGATGACTGCTCCCTACTCCTTCCTAGCTTTAAACACACAGGAGTGGTTTGTTTTTGTGTGGGCCTTCCTGGTTTTCTGTGTAGATGGCAGGAAGGTTGTATCTTTGCTCTCTGACACTTAAGAGAATGTGATCTTACCCAGACATGATTTTGGTTTATTTATCTGCAAATTGTGTATCAGTACCTATGCCAGATTAGATGATTACTGGATTAAACAATATTGTGCCCATAACCTAGTATGGAACTTTATACATAATCAAATCTCATCATACTTTCTATGTTATTTATTCTCTTCTAATGTTGTGCAAAGTAAGACATGTACATGTTAAGATGTGGATGTAGATCTTATCTCATGTCTAGCAAAAGAGAACTGCTGACTTTAAATATATTAATTAAGTTCCTTTAAAATTCTTTTTTTTATTTTTTTATTAATTAGTTTTGCATTCAGGAAATACAGTCAGTTTGGTACCATTATTAGGCTCATCCATGACCTACACCCTCCCTTGAGGTATATGGGTCATGCATTGTAGATTTAACCCACAGTTATGGGTAAGATAAATGTCTCTGCATATCATGACCCAACATGTGGCTCTGACATTCTTTCCGCCCCCTCGTCTGCAAAACTTCCCTCTGGAGTCATCACCATACCTGATCTAAAACTATATTACAAAGCCATAGTAATAAAAACAGCACAGTACTGGCATAAAAACAGGAGTATAGACCAATGGAATAGACTTGAGGACCCAGACTTTGGGTCAAGCAACTATAGCTACTTGATATTCGACAAAGGCCCTAACAATGTAGGCTGGAAAAAAGATAGCATCTTCAACAAATGGTGCTGGACAAACTGGATAACTATATGCAGGAAACTGAAACTTGATCCACACATTTCGCCATGCACTACACTCAAGTCCAAATGGATCAAAGACCAGAAACTTGACTGCTACTGGAAAAAAATTTAGGAAGTACTTTCCATGATATAGGAATGGAAAAAGACTTCCTGAACAAAACCCCAGTATCTCATGATCTTAAACAGTCACTCACCCAATGGGATCACACGAAGCTGAAGAGTTTCTTTATAGACAAGCATACAATAAGCAAAGCCAATAGATTACCCACAGAATGGGAGAAAATATCCAACTGACAGAGGCCTAATCTCTAGAATCTACAAAGAACTCAAAAATCTAAACAGTAAGAAGTCAAATACCCCACAGAAAAAATGGGGCAAAGAGCTGAACAGGCAGTTCACAGAGGAAGAAATACAAATGGCAAACACACACTTAAGAAAATGTTCATCATCCCTAATCATCAGGGAAATGCAAATTAAAACAACTATGAGATTCCACCTTACCCCAATAAGGATAGCAAACATCAAAAAGTCAAATGAAAATAAATGCTGGCGAGGATGTGGAGAAGTAGGAATACTTATCCACTGTTGGTGGGAATGTAAGATGGTATAACCACTTTGGAAAGCAATATGGAGACTCCTGAAAAAGCTGACTATAGAGATACCAACAGACCCAATTATTCCCTTACTGGGCACCTACCCTAAAGCCTTCAAACCACAGGCCAGAGAGATTTGCTCAACCATGTTTGTAGTGGCTCAATTTGTAATATCTAAGTGCTGGAATCAACCCAGATGTCCATCAGTAGAACAATGGATAACTAAGATGTGGCATATCTACACAATGGAATTCTATACAGCAATAAGAAAAAATGACACAATGAAATTTGAGGAAAAATGGTTGAACTTGGAACAGATCATTCTCAGTTAACTTACCCAATCACAGAAAAAAAATCGCCACATAGTCTCACTCTTCTACAGCACCTAACCTGAATCTACCCAAGATACCTTACATACCCAGCTAGCATCTCCTAGACTAGACACTAGGATGGAAGGGGAGGGAGGGGAGGGCTATGGAGGGGTGGGAAACACAAATCTAGACTGAAACGGCAATGGTACCATAAAATTCTACTTACTAAAAGACAGACCAAATGGCTGATCCTTCACCAGGCCCTTACAGGGAACACCTGAAACACAAGACACTGGAGAGGGTATGATCAAGACTAACCTTAATCTTCTACAGCTTCCCTCCTTCTCTCTCTCTCTCTCTCATATATTAGTTATATTTTTCCTCCTTTTCTTATTGGGCACTGACCTGTAACTCCCAGTACCAGCATGTGGCTATCATCCACAATGAGCTTTTGATCAGAGAGACATACAAGGTTTCCTAAAAGACAGACAGATTTCTGTCAGAGTACTTGATGACCCACCAAAGTTTCGTGGTAAGACCCTACTGCTGAAGACACCTTATGTGGTTGACACATAAAATGTAATGGCATGGCTGGAAGCTAGAAGAGAGTCAGTCCCCAGACAGTCAGTGCCTCTAGTGCCAGAAGGTGCTACATAGGTGAGTGTGGGAAAATGACCAATATCTGTCCAAGCAACTCATGGTCTAACCTACTTAGCAGCAAATAACCTGTTGTGAAGCCGACACAAGTGCAATAGTGCCACACAGACATGGTGGGGAACCAACTGCTCTTGATTTGGCTAACTGATCCCCTCAGTGGTATGGAACCCATAGCTGGAGCTAGGAAACAAGTCAGAACCATATCCAAACATAAGCCCACTCTCCATTATCAAGCTACCGTCAATCGTGGGCTACAAGAGGGCCTACACCCATTAAATTCTCTATAAAAAAAGTAAGAGTTGTCTCATTTGTTCTAGTACTAACTTACTCTTCATTGGAGAATCTGCTTCTCTTTTTCAGATAGATGTAGATCTTAAGGAGAGAGCCACCCCATCATACCTCAAAAGGGCCCCAGCTGAAACTAAGAAAAATTGGCAAAACAAGCAAGGGTGCTGTTTTCCTGGTGAACCAGGTACCAGCAAAAGGGTGAAGGAGATCAACATAGAGAAAAATCAACTCCTGCCAAATCGGATATCCAGAGACCCTGAGGCCCCCAACACCTCATCACTGAAGTAGACCAAAAATGAACCCAACATGGCTCAGGGAAATTTTCCTTTAAAATTCTTAAATACTCTGTAGGTCTGAAATTTATCTTCTGGACAGGGATCTATTCTTCAACATGATAAGCATTCTTAATTTAATTCAGACTTTGGAAATTAACATTCAACTTCTGAATCTGGAAGGATGCTTCTGCTTACTTGGAAACTTTGAGTTGCTTAGCTACAGGCCCTTCTATGTGCCATAGAGAATAAAAGTATGATTTCTGTATCTTAAATGTGAGATTCTGAATTATAGTTTCTATAATGACAAATCTCAGAAATCCTCTGTAGTAACATGACACTTGCTGCATGCTGGTTTCATTGTTTGGAATTCTAATTTGAGTTGTTAAACGTCAATAATTTCTACTATTTCATGATAAGATCTCCTTGATTATAAACCAGTGGCCACACCCTTATGAGAAACATTCTAGCCATATCATCTTGGTAATTTTCTGCACTTATTTTGACTTTTTGTCTTGTTTACTGCTTTCATACATCTTTTGTATACTTCCTTGCTATTTGATCATCTTGGATCAAAATTGAATCAGTTTTCCAATTTTGTCTAACTTATCTCACAAACTGTAGCTTCTCAGCATCTCTTAACTTGATTTTCAATCAGTTGTCTGTTCACATTTGTTTTGATGACTGCTTCTTGCTAGCTAAGTCTATACTGGTTCTTTTACTTTTGGGTCAAAAAATTCACTTTTTAAAGTAATTACCATATTTTTACAGAATAAATGATACTGTAGAGGTTATTTTATATTACTTATTTTTAAATTTGGGGAACGAGGACTGAAGCCAAGACCGTACACATGCTAGGAAGTGCTCTATCACTGAGCCACGCTGGAAGCATGTGAGCAGTGTTTTGTAGAGTTCAGATGCTAAGATGCCTTCAATCCTAGTGATATGCCTGTTATTTTATTAGTAAAGTCAAGTGATGCCTTTCAGAAGCCCTTCAGTCTTTTTTTCCTCAGCGTTATCAAGATAATTAATGGAATATATAGTCATATGTTCATAACTGGGACCATTTAATATTATGAGCATCATACTGTCTTTTCTTTTTTTAAGTAGAGTCTATACTGATTGCTACTGTAATGGCCTGGGTTTTACGGGAATTTATATATTGCCAATTATACAAATATGACTAGCTCAACAAAATGTGAAGAGCAATTTTTGCTTGCTTTTTAAGATAGTGTAATCAATGTTATAGCATAATAAAATAAACTGTGTTTAAAAAATCCTTTGCTTCATGATACAATGCAAATTCTTTAAGGAAATAAGTCTCAACATGTTTTAGACTGCATTCATTAAAAAATTAAGATAAATTTCATCCCAGTATATTTATCTTTATATTATCTTATTGAAATATTTAACAACATAAAATAAGGTTAATTTTGTATGAGGGTTTACATTATTTAAAACTGTTATTTCTATTTCCTAGAAAGCTTTAGTAAAAATATACCTTTAAATGCAATATAGAAAATATTTGTAAACTTGACCTCTTGGACATACAACAAATAACAATTAGGCAATAGTAATTTAAGACATTCAAATATCAAACTATATTTTTTAGTGTTATTAGTATATTAAAATCCAGGCTCAAATATAATATGGTTATTTTTCTCCAGAAAATATGTAGAAATTAACAGTTAGAGAACTATTAGTTAGGCTATGTTTAGGAAGCCAAGAATAGGACAGAGGAAGGGAGGAGCAAAGCAGAGTCCCGCTGTTCTTGTCTACCCAGCGTCTAGCCAATATTCATCACAGCCTTAATATCAACAGCAGAAACCACCACGCAAAATTATCTGATGGTGAATCTAGAAAGCAAAAATTAAATTACTGTGAGTAGTAAAGACTAATGTGTGTGCGTGTGTGTGTGTGTGAAAGAGAGAGAGAATAAGAGAAAGTGATTGGAAGTACATCAATTACTACATCAAATAAAAAGGAAAAAAGAAATAAGCTCTTTTTCTGGCATAAAGAAGGGTTTATATTACTCCTTTTTCTCAGTTTCTGAAAGACTTCCTAAAGGACCACTTCTAATCACTGAAACTAGTATAAGATTTACTTTGAATGTTATATATTCACTCATGACCAATAATTTAGGTGCATCACCTGTGATTTCTCTGAATTTTATGTGAACTTGAAGGCTTTAAGACATAATTATTAGGAAACTCTAATGCAAAATCTAATCACAGTGAACCCCCCTGAGATACATCTGTAACTGAAAGTGGGAGTTTTCTTGAGACTACACAGAAAATAACTCTAACTTAAACCTTATATTGTGCTCTAGAAAATCCAATAATATACCCCACTAATTGCATATTTGTGGGATAAATTAAATAATTAAACATCAAATCTGAAGTTGTGATGTTTAAAAAGTTCACAAAGTTTCATTGATTCTGTGAGCTAAGCCCCTACACAGCCTTGATCTTCTAGTCAAAAATCTACATCAACTTGATGGAAGATGATTTGGTTTGGATCTTAAATGAACAGAGGAAATCAGCACTGGGACACAGTGTGATTCTCCTGCAGGTGTCTAATTGGTTATAATACAGGTGTCATTAAGACACACAATAGGTTGTGTGATTAAAACATACACTCTCAACCTTGAAATGCTGAGCAATATCAATGTGTCTTGTAAGGAACATGTAAATAGCTCCAGATATGCTACTGTGACAATAGTATAAGAGCCACACGAGTGACAGATTTCATACTCTCAAGGCAAATGAGCAAATATGAGAATCTTAGGACAGGAATCAACTATAAAGCTAAAAACTGACTTCACATGAAAGCAGCTGAAAGATAAGCATGGAGAAATGTAGACTGATTCAAAAGTACTATATTTTCCCCTCATTGTTAAAAACAAAAGAAAAAATTAAAGAGAATTGCACATTTTTTATTAAAAGTATTGCTGGATTCAGCTTTCTCTTGAGTAATTGCACTTGTTCTAAGTATTTACTCTGATTTTTGCTTCTTCTTGAGGCATTTCTTAGCCTCCTTATGTAAAATTCATATTTCTCAAGCCTTGTATAATTTCCCTTCTTGATACTTTCTCTTCTAGAACTTATGATAGAGTGTACTTCCCAGTACATGTGTAGTCTATACATCCCAGCATGTGACATAGTCTACACTTCCCAGCACATATCATAGTCTATACATTCCAGCATGTGACATAGTCTACACTTCCCAGCACATATCATAATCTATACATTTCTGCACATGTCATAGTCAGTGCTTCCCAGCCCATATAGTCTATCTTTCTCAGTGTGTGCCATAACCTTTACTTCCCAGCATATTTCATAGTATATACTTCCTAGCACATGTCATTGTCTGTACTTCCCAGCAACTTACCCAGTTTCTTATGGTTTGTCTTATTTCACTACACTTAAAACCTCTCAAAGGCAAGCCTTTTATAAGTTTCTTTCCTAATGTCTCTAGCACAGTGCAAAGAACAAGGGAGGAATGTGACACAGTTGCATAATTGTGCTCATCACTTCATTATTAAAAATACTGCACCTGCCTCATAGCTGCTCAGTAAGCATTTGAAAGTACATTAGTTGAATACGAAGACTCTAAGAGAAAACATTTTGTGATGGAAAATTACCAGGTGCTAAGAGTTAAGTAGGTGACAACTAGGGGCAGGAAGTAAGGAAGATGGAAAATGTTAAGAAAAATGAAGTAAGGTTGTCTTGAAGGGAAAAGGAAATTGTTTACTTAATTAGATGCTTTACATTTTGAGTATTTTAGAATATTATATGAATGCTGATCACATACTGTCCTCTTGTCTGTCTGAAGTATTTGCTAATCAGTATGGAGTAAGATTGTTTAGCAATATCTGTGTGGATAGAACATCTCTAACATGCTGTTCACTCTGGGAATAAAGTTTGACATATTTTTAAGAAATAAATTTCCTTTTGTTTTTTTAACTGTCAAAAATTGTTTCCTTTGCTATCTCCCAAAGGCAGTTAGTGCAAAAAGGTCAGTGAACCACTTTCTGATGCAATTGTCTCAAACTTGACTGCAGATAGGAATGATCTGAGGAGCTTCTAGACGTGTGAGAGTTAAATGAGAATTCTGTAGGTGAAATGCAGTCATAGTATATATTTTATATCCCCTCAGTTGTTTCCTATATGCAGCCAACTTTGAAAACCACTGAAAATTCAGTATTTTCTCAAGAACTTCATGAAAGCTTGTCAATTCTTGAAGATTTCCATTTGCTGAAGAATCTTCTGAAACACAGGACTATACATTATCTCAGACCAAAGCTACATGAGTTATTATGACCAATGGGCCTCAAACATCAGCAAACCCCACAGGCATGTCTACTCAGCCACCTGAAGTCCACATGTACCCCAGAATAGCTATGAATGTGGCCCAGTACATTTATAGATAACACCATCCTTCTGTGACATTAAAAATGAGAAGCAAATGTAGAGCTTAGCAAAATGTTAATTATTTAGCTCTCTTTCTAGAGATTTTGACTTAGTCTCACATGGTGGCTAAAAACTTGTTTTCTAATAAAATTTTCAGATCTTGAAATTAATTCATAGAAACATGAATGTTCGTTATGTGCATTTATGTGATATGTTTTCATATTTATCAAGCTATTATTTCTTATTATTTCTAGGGTTGTTTAGTCCTTTCTATTTCAATTATTTTTACTTTGGACTATCTCTACCTACACTCTGCAAACATTGTAGTGTGTCTTTCATTCGTGATAGACTTTGTGCAAATTGAAGCAGTACCTACATTATGGTTTTAAGCACATAGTTCCTATCTAGTGTTGCTATTTTGGGAAACTTTTGTAAACTTTAGGAGGTGGGATTCATATAGACAGAGTAAGTCACTTAGGGGCTGGTTCCTGGGCATCACTTATCCAGGCCTCTTCCTGACTCCTTCTCACCACTTCCTGTGAAATGATGGGACCTTCTCGCCACATTATCTCCAGTATGATGGACAAACTGCCAAAAACTCTGATCAAAATAAATCTTTCCTTCTTTGAAGTTGTTCTTTCATGTAGTTTGATTACAGAAGTGTAAATGTAACTAACACAGATGGCAATTTTTATCTCCGAAGTCCTACCTAGCTGAATTTAGGACCAGAGAGGTAGAGTCCAGGATTCCTTCTGGAAGTCAGCTCTGCATTGGTAATGAACCAAGGCTAGAAACCACCTGCCAATGAGGTTGTTTTACTAGGAGATTAAGCTTGTCATAGATTCTTCTTTCTTTCCATTTTGGTTCATATATAATATTGTGTTAAGAATCTTGTAGATTTATAAATGTGAAATTACCATTTCTCTTCAGTCTAGTCACTGTGTCTATAGTAAGGATGTAGCATGTTGTCAAGTGTTTAGGTTGGGTCATTAGCTTTCATCTATTTGTGGACAAACTTCTGAACATTTCCACCATCCTGTACCAAACGAGAAATGGTCTATGTCTTCTGTCAGAGGTCTCAGTGTTAGTGGTGGTACACGAGGTTGAGGGGTGTGAGTCAGGATGTGTCACTAAACAGACAGAATAGAGAAGTTGCCTGGCTACTCAGCATTTATTCATCTATATTTTATGGAAATTTTCTAGTATTCATGTGTTGAGAACCATTTTAATTTTCTTCACAACTAATTATATGTGACTCATAGTTGGTCCCTTTTTTGAGCTAATTTCTAAAACTAAGATGATTTAATGTGTTGTATAACTTTTCCTCTCTGGGCATAAAATGAGTATCCTTTTGCTATCATGGAACAGAGAGAAGCACAGCCATATAGTCATGGCAACAAAATTAAAAACAGTGTAGTGGTAGTTCAGTCTATGTAATGTAATGGTAGTGGCTGGTCTGAAGGCCATAAGACCCTCTCACCTGATATCCATTACATCATTCCCTCTTTACTCCCAGGTGCTTTGGTGAAAGAAGGATATAGTAGTTGGATGGTTAAGTTACTGTACTCTGTCAATGTGTTTATGTAAGCATTCTCTTTTCATCTAGTTGTATTTAGTTTGAGTGGAACCACAATAATATATACTCATCATTAAATAATTCTCTCAGCATGCCAGTGTGAGACAGGGACTTAGGAAGTCATGGGAAGTAGAACTGTGTGCAGAGATGAAATAGGATCATTATTTGGTGTGTGCCCAATTAGATTTTTATGTAGCTGTAATATGTACTGTGACCTGTGGAATTTTAAAATATAAATCCTCTAGTTACTCAAATATAGAGCTGCATCTAAAATGCTTTAATGTAGCGAGTCGGGCAAGTGATCACTTCCTTCACAGTTAATGTGGAGTTTGGCCTGAATCATCTCTGAAATAAATGAGAATAAAATCAGTGAGGGGAGAAAAAGAAAATTATTTCTGAACTCTTAGCCTTTTACATATACATGAAAAGTTTTAAAAATACTTCTAAGAATGACTTTGAAAGTAGGGAGGGCCTTTGAGGGCCAGCTGTGGTGAATGTATTTGTCAAATGAGGAAGCAACCAGCAACCTTTCCTTTAATCATACTTGCTGCTTGGCTATGAGAAAGAATATCTTAAAAAGGGACTTGACAAGGCAATATGAGTGACCATTGGTAATTCTTTTAATTCACTGCTCTTTTTTTCATTGCTTTTGACAAATCAGTTGAATAATTGGACGTGAAGAACAGAGCAGTGGAAGAGCCCTTTATGACCTCAGATATTCTTCCTATTGAAATAGTAATTCATGAAGTATATCAAAAGTCAGATGTTTGGCTGTTATTAAAAGCACACCTGAGAAAAGACTGGGGAGATGGCTCCATGCTCAAAGTGCTTGCCATATAAACATAGGTATCTGCACCTGTGGTGGCCCATCACTCAGAAGACAGGGAATCATTAGGGATCATTCACTAGCTAGTCTAACCAAATTGGTGAGCTCTAAGTTTAGTGAGAGACTCAGTGTTGCATGACAAATTTCCTTCACATTGAAAGGTATAAACAATTATTTCTGGTTTTACCAAAAGCAGCTGGGTCAGCTTACAAGAGATGGTACGGGGAGAGTCATTACACCCTCATCTTAGGTTTAGGCACCCCCCCCCAGAACCAGCTGTATACAATAATGCACAAGACCTTTTGACCTTAGGGAGCGAGGTAGATATAGAGAGGAAAAGATCTAAGAGTAAGGAGCTCCAGTGAGCTCCCTTGAGGTAGCGTCTCTAGAGACTCCATGTTCTGTAAATTGGCCCTCACCCTGAGGTGGAGTGAGGAGCATCCACGGAGGTAATCCTGGTATAGTGAGCCCATTGAAGTGTTACTTTGGGTCTCATGCTCTGTAAGTAAGCCCTCACCTGAAGGCTAAGGGAGGAGCATCCATGGGGAAACCCTGATACAGTGAGCCCCACTGAAGTCCTGCTCTGTGGTCTTATACTCTTGGACAGGGACAAGGAGCTTCTGAATAACTAGCCTTGGGGAAGTTGACTTTCAGGGAGGAATGAGACTTATACATGGTACAGCTGCCCTAAGATCTTGATGCTCCGTAAGAAAGCCCTCATCCTGAAGCTAAGGTAGGAGCATACAAGGAGTAATCATGACCCAGGAATCTCCATCAAAGTGGCTGCTTTTGAGATCCTGTGTTCCTATAAGTAACCTCTCCTATATACTCTGTAAGTGATCCCCCAACAAACTCATTGACTCATAGAACTGGTTGTTGCAGTCAGGTTTGCACTGCTGGTAGAAATCACCCAACTAAGAGCAGCTTGTGGGAAAAAGAAGTTTATTTTGGCTTACAGGCTGGAGGGGAAGCCCCACAATGGCAAGGGAAAATGAAGACATGAGCAGAGGGTGGACATCACCCCCTGACCCACATAAAGTAGACAACAGGAACGGTAGAGTGTGCCAAACACTGGCAAGGGGAAACTGGCAGTAATACCCATAAGCCCGCCCCCAACAATACACTCCCTCCAGGAGGCATTAATTCCCAAATCTCCATCAGCTGGGAACCTACCATTCAGAACACCTAAGTTTATGGGGGACACCTAGATCAAACCACCACACTGGTATTGGTGTAATTGTACTTTGGCCTGCCATCTGAGCCCTATTTGGGGTGAATACATGTGTCCCCGATTCTCTAGGGAAAAAGTTTCCCATGATACTTGCTCTCAAAGAATAAACTGGAGAACAGTTGAGGAAGACATTTATCCTTGAACTATGGCTTCTACATGCACAACACACACATGCATGCACACCAAATGTGCATACATACATTTGCACCATGTCCATGTGTATTCCTTCACAAATGTACATACACATGTACCCACAACACACATATACAAAAAATGTTTAAAAGTACCACCTAGAAAAGTAGTGACTCATTCAAGATAGTTTGAATTGTTCTGTTAGATACCTTCCCAGTTTTTTAGAAAAATAATAACTAGAGGAACTGTGAAGCCAAATCTTCCTAGGGAAGGGATAGAAATGCGTGGGAAGAAGAACTTGTGTACCCTGAGCACGACTGGGTGAAGGGACTCATCTTGTTTTTAATTGCTTGCTGCTTTCATGTGTGGGCAATTTCTGGAGTATGGCACAATGTGACCTATGATTTCAGCTTCTATTTGAAGAAAAACACCCTGAACTCAGGACACAATCAGCTTTCACAACTGCTCCCGATTAGAAAGCATCATCCTTTTAAACCAAGTTTTAAAAAATTGCTTTAACCTCATTTTCTGTTTGATGAAAAAAAGCATTTATAGACTCTAAGCTAGTATACTCAAGATTGGCAATAGATAATAGATTTGCAGATTAAAATTAATCTCTGGAAATAACCCATAAATCAGCTACATTGTTTCTTGCTCAGGACTTTAGATATATAATTGCTGTTTGTCTGTTCAGTCTTGTTACTGGTGATCTGAGGCATTTGAAAGGAATGCCATCAGTTCTGCCCTTGGCAGCACATAGCTACCAGAATATAAGTAGCAATTTGCTTTCTGACCTTAGAACACTTTATGTGTACATTGAGGTGAAGTTATTTTATTATCAAATTGTATATTTTAAAGCATATTATATGCACATATATAAATAGGTAATGATGCACAAAACCCAACTAGAATTTTCCCTCAATATTTTGAGGGATGGCATTACCTCAAATACTTCTACCTTTGGGCTAAAAATAGAAATGTTATTTAAAATAAGATAGCTTTTGAGTAGCCAGATAAAATAATTATGTTAAAATAGCTATTAATTAGAACATCATGTGTGGCCTTCACACATTATTAAATTCACAATTAGCTCAAAACAAGCTAAAAGGAAGGACTTAAATGCCCATGCTTTATAAAATGTCAAGTTAAATACCTAGCTGTGAACCAGATTGCTTAGGATATAGGCCTTTCAACTGTAAATATCAAATGCATAAAGGACAGCATGAATCTTTTAACTTTATAAAGATGGCATGCAGCCTCTAACATTTTGGGAAAATTAAGTCACTTAGTAACATTTATGAGAAAGCATATATTTAAGCATTGCACTAGATACCTCTTGGTCAATTAGGTGGAAGTCAAAATGTCAAACACTAGATTTTACTGAAGTATTGGAGGTTTTGGCTGAAAGAAAGACTCAAATGTTTTGCTAAGAGAAATTAAAAAACAAAACAAAACACAAAACTAGGATCCTATATCCTATGTAAATTCTACAAAATAACAAAGGAAAATTTACTTTCAAAATAAATTAATGAAACTAGGTCCCATAATTTTTAATATAGGAGTATTAGATTTGGTCATTACCAAGGTTCTATGAGATATAGCCTCCCAGGTAAATAAAGCCTTCTTGTTTTTTGTAAAAGCACTAAATATTTTACCAATTTTGTAAACATATGGTAATTATTTCTGTGAGAACATTGTCCTTCCTCAGGAAACACTGATAAAAAGGCAAAAACTCAATGAATCATGCATGTCTTAAGAGGCCCTTGGTTTGAATATACTTAGAACAATATCTATGGAATATACCTCAGCTATTAGTTCATATTTCTTCTTATTGAAAAAAAAATTCAGATTCAAAATCACCATTTACTTGGCTCTTCAGTTTGAAATAAGCATAAAACTAGACTTATATCTGTGGTTATCGGTTATCTTTTCTAAAAGTCCAATCTTTATGATCCAGCCTTTATAGTATGCTGCTTGTAAAGACTGTGTTCAATGACATGTACACATACATAAGTTACCAGTCAAAACACTTGGACCTACATCTTGCTCACTTTATGCATGATGCCACTTCATGGATGATGTCACTTTATAGATGATATGAGATAATTAGTTACTTTAATAAAGCACATTGGATTCTTGCTCACAGAGTACTAGCCAGATGCATGAATAAATATAGCAATTGCCTGAGTGAGTGGCAGATGGACAGCCAAGCCAAAGGCTCAGAAAGTACTTTTTTGTTGTCAATATAAGTACTGTGGTAGAACAAAAAAGGATTTCCAACTAAGTATATAAAATACAGAGAAAAAGAAAAATGTCCAACAAAGACCTGTAGGATGCTTGTTTGTTAATTATACTGACTGTTAACCAAAGCAGAACATGTATTCCACCATATCATGGGTAAAGCATCTTGTCCATAGTCATGGTTGCTACTCTCCTTTTCAGTCTGAGGTGGCAGACTTTGCAGAACCTTTGATGAGCTGTAGCTGTAGCCTTTATCAACCATTTATCACTGATCATGATAATTGCATGAGTTCCTGAACTTTAACTATCCATAGAAATGTCTTCAAGACTAGTGAAGAATACTTTATTTATAATCAAGCAAATATCACTTGGTAGGTGGGAGGGATTTAGAAAGCCATCCTATATATTTCCATTGTGTTATTTACTCACTCATTTCTTTGACTTAAAGAAATTGTGTTGGGTTGAATTATGTCATCCAATAAGAGATAATTCAGTCCTAACTTTACATTTCTCAGAACTTAGCATTATACAGATATAGTCATGCCAGGTATAATTAGTTAAAATGAGGTTATATGGGAATCAGGAGGGTCCCTAACACTAGAATAACTGGTGTTCCTATAAGAGGAGAAGGGTCTGAGAGGAGAGAAGTCCTTCTGAAGATGTAGATGTGTATCTGACTCTTCCAGAAGATTGAGTTTGGATATCTACATCCAGAATTACATAAAAATAATTTTTGGTTATTAAAGTGACTCTTTGTTTTAGAAAATTTAGAAACTAATAGAGGGTCATGTAAATTTCACAGTCTAATTGATTGCTTTCATATTTGAGTATGAATTTTAATCCTAAATTAAGTGCTTGAGACCGTTTTAAGTATAACTTACATTTTCAGTTTGCTAATCTTTGTGTGGTGCTCATATATTTCATTTGACATTTTTCTTCATGTTTGATCTCTTTTCACCCTACCACTACAAAAGGTACAATGTGGAATGCAAAAATTCAGATTTTTTTCTCTCTCACAATTCAAATGAAATAAGCATATTTCACTGTGCATCAAGGCAAAATACCCTTTATTACAGGTCGGTAAAATTGACATGAAAATGGACATTTACTCTATATGTACCTTAATTAGGAAATTGTGCATAAAATAGTGTAGTGTTTTTATTTTAGTTGACAGTATGATGGAGAGAAATTCTTAGAAATTTAAGAGGGAAAAAATAAACTCTTCAAAGCATATATGTAATCTATCAAAAAGTCACTGTAATTAAAATACAATATTTCTGGCGCCTTCAGTTTAGGTGGTGTGGTCCTTGGAATTTAACTTCCTCAGTGGACTGCCGTGAATCATAATTGTATGAAGGATACTAATTGCTGGTCTATAGACTATAATAAATATAATGACAATATAATAAAAATATAATAAATAAATTAAATAATAAATAATAAAATAAATATAAATAGGGGTCATCTTTGTCTGGCCAACATGTAGTAGGAGATAAATAAAACTGATGAAATTAAATCACAAAAGCAAAGGTTGGACATCAGTTATTTCTAGGCTCAAGGAAAAAATGAGGTACAATGTTTTTAATGCAAGAATAGAAAGACGTGCTTATGGGAAAATACAAAGTCCAAACAACCTATTATGAATAAAAATATAAGTCAAATATATACATCAATTAAATACAGAAAGTGAAACAATTTTTTACCAGTTGTGGGAAGAAATGATTCCTAATAATGAAAACTAGATCCTTACCTCACATCACATGAAAATATATGGATTGAGAATGCAAATTTCATAATTAAAAATTACTAACGCCCACGCTGTCAAGGTCACAGGGAAATATTCTTTCATACTCTTTTTGTACAAATAAAAAGTGGAAAAATCTTCCCAAAGAGTACTTTGATAACTTATGTGAAGAACTAAAAAACTACACATTCTTCTTTGCTCTTATATCTTCAGAACTATTATCTTCAGCAGACATATTATTATCAGGGGCAGATACCACTCATAACCATTTCATGTTCATGTGAGTCACTGGAGCTCTTGCTAGAATGGCTGGTTCTGATGTCAGCAGCCAGCAGTGGGAACTAAGATTCCTTTTCTAAGCTAGGTGGTGTCTATGTGTCTTGACGCCCACAAAGGTGATGTCTCTGTGGAAGCAGGAGAATGCTTTCTGAGTAGCAATGTATTTTAGATTATTGCAAAGAATACCTTGCAAAAGATCAAGTCTTATGTCCAGACATGTACACATGAAGTCTAAATAGCTGACTAAAGTATATTCATGCCTAAACCTCCCTTTACCTTCCTCCTGTGATATCAGTAGTTTACAGAGCAAATAGCTCCATGAGAGCATGTCTTTTGGGCTTTGAAACTCTTATTTCTTTGCCCTTGGAACATTTTCACTGACAGTTGCATTGAAAACATTCTGAAATCTGACTGCAACCATTTAGATGAACTCTACTATATGGGAGAAGCAAGGTACAAAAAGCTCAATTGAGATAATCAAGACCCTATTGGCAAAATGAATAGCACTCACATTCACTGACTCTTGTGGATAAGCTAACTCTGCTCTTCCATAAATCTTGGACAGTCCAGCTGCATGTCAAGGCACACCAGTACAACCCTTACTGTCCTGTACTTTAAAAAGGAACTCCTTCCTTTGACCACATCAAAATCTGAACTTGACTAGGGAGTAGTTCAAATAAAGGGCTGCATAAGATGGTAAGGGTAACTTTGTACTACAACAACTATCTTATCAGAAAAATGAAATGTTCTAATTTTTTATACCTAAACATAGATTATTGAAGAAAATAACCCAATAATTTTCCAATAAGGCTTCCATGAGAAATTTTGAGTGTCAATGCAAAGCATATCTTAAAAAAACAAACAAAAAAAAAAAACTGTCAGAAACTCTTGTGAAAGGCCAAAATAGATTGAAAAATACCTTCACGGATTTGGACTTAAGCTGTACTCACTTGCATAGTCAATGGTTCCTGCTGCATTCTGAAAGACTGTTCCAGAATGTTTAGTAATGAAAGAATACTTTGAATCAAAGGAAATGTATATAAACATATGTTTCTCTTTTGTATATTAAAATATACAAAGCTATGGATATTGTGATACTAATGAGTCACTTACAAAAGTGTAGATAATTTACTATCCTAAACCACATGCTATCAATCTTTGACTTCATTTTCTAGTCTAGTAGGGTTCCCAAATAAAATGTTGTCTCAGTAGGAAATTATTTCTGCAAAAACTTCTTCGCTTGCAAAACTAAAATTTTCTGCCACAATTATGAATGGTAATTTTGTGAAGGAGGTTTTAATGTTACAGTATATTTGTATGCCTTTTGCCAAGTTGGTTTTATAACATATTTTCATTTAAATACATTGAAGTTATTAGACAAGCTACACAGAACTCTTTACATGAAGAGGGCCAAATGCCACTTGAACTACAAGGATACATAAGGTAATGAAATAAGGCAGGAATATTTTGCACTGCATTCACTGAATATAGAACATAAATACACACATTTGTTCTTTCTCAGAAATGAGACAGTCTTTCTTTTAGCTTTTATTCCTCTAATGAATATTTCACAACCCTTTGACCTGAATTTTATTTTAGATTTAGTTCTTATTGTTTGTCCACTTGTATGAATTTTCTTCTGACATATAATGATATGATTTAGGGATGGATTTAGAAAGTTTTTCTTTCTATATTCTTCCATTTTTATGATCAATGCAACATAGCTAGAAATCTGGCAAGCAGTCCTTCAGTAGCAGGCTCATCTTACAGTGAAATGTGTCCACACAAAGAAGGCTCAAGTCAAAGACAAAGTACTGCATCCATTACTACCTAATCTCTCCCAGTGCGCTGATGTTGAGCTAGGCATTGTCATTACCTCATACTTCCCAGAGTCAATGCACATGCCTAAGTCACTTATCTTGTCATATCCTTGAACAAAAGATTTTAAATCACTTGCTTTATAACCACTCTACTATAAAAAAAGAAGCATACCCTTACTGCATATGGATGCCTATGATTACTTTTTTAAATATTTTATTTATTTATTTAGGAGGGAGAGAAAGGGGCAGGTAGGGAAGAGAGAATAGGAACACAAGGGCCTCCAGCCACTGAAAATGAAACCCAGATGCATGTGCCTGCCACCTTGTCCATCTGGCTGACGTGAGTACTGGGGAAACAAACCTAGGTCCTTAAGCTTTGCAACCAAGCGCTTGCTAAGCCATCTCTCAAGCCCAATTCCTATGCTTTCTTTTGATGTGGACAATGCCCACTGGCTCTGTCAATGGAATTCACTTCATGCTTTTTCTAGTCTGATCACATGTGTCATAGTTGATTACTTGACAAATGATAGCTTGTGCTCAAACAATTTAAGATATTCTTGTTTTGATCTCAGTGTTAAGAAACAATAATAGTATGGTAGTAAACTGTTAATGCATTATTCTTCTACTATCTATTTGTATTCAAAAAGCAGTGAAAGAATTTAAAGTATTTTATAGTCACTTTAATGAAAAAGTTAAAGTCAAGTGTTTTCAATAAAGCACTGCTTTTATGCAATAGCACTGTAAATTAGTCTGCTTATGAAAAAGAAAAAAACAGCTGGACTATTATGTACATTACCAAAGTATAATTTTAATAAAGTTAAAATTTTCACTTCCCTGAAAAGTATAATGAGTATATAGAAATGATTTATTTAGTTTACTAATGAAGGAATCATCCAAATGGCAAAGCTGGCTCAAAAGAGAACAGAAGATACTGGTAGTGACTAGACTGCCTGTGTATGTGTGTGGGCAGATGTTTTATGTGTATGTTTATGTATAAAGGCTCACATGTGGGGGTGTGGTGTATGTGCATCTGTGTACATGTATGTGGAGGCCAGAGGTCAATGTCGAGTGTCTTCTTCAACGGCTCTTCAAACTTAAATTCTTGAAAAAGAGTTTCTGACAGAACTCAAGATTTGGCTAGACTAGCTAACCAGTTAATCTAAGGAATCTTCCTGTCTTGGCTTCCCAGTACTGACATTATAGACAAGCAAAACTACACCAGGCTGTTCCATGGGTGCTGGGGACCCAACTCAAATCATCATGCTTGCTTGGCAAGCACTTTACCCACTGAGCCATATCTCTAGTCCTGGAACCTGGTATTTTGTCTCATATTGTTTCTATGCAAATATACATAGAGATAATCACATGCATATGTGCATATACATATATTTACATACATACATGCATATATCTTAATAAAAATAATGAATATTAGGATATATTGCTCAGTTACACACAAAATAGTTTAATGTTTTAAAGTGGAAATGACACTACAAATGACTACAATTCCATTATAAATTATTTCCATCTATATCTTTACTGGATGAAACTTACTGTTTACTTATGTTCTCAAATTAATATGCAATATATATAGTTCATGCCATAATCAATTCTAAATAGTGAATCAAAGTATCTTTGCATTTACAATGTCAAAGTTCCTTCAGTCAGAATGCTCAGTGATGACCCTGAAAAGGCTCACAGAGGGGGCTTGGAGAGATGGCTTAGTGGTTAAGGCACTTGCCTGCAAAGCCAAAGGGCCCAGCTTTGAGTCCCCAGGACCCATGTGTATGCCAAATGCACAAGGGGACTCATGCACGTGGAGTTCATTTGCAATGGCTGGAGGCCCTGACATGCCCATTCTCTCTCTCTCTACCTGCCTATTTCTGTACCTCTCTCGGTCAATTAAATAAATAAAAATAAAACATTTTTTTTTTAAAAAATAAAGACTCAAATATGCCTTTTAGCCTTTTCCCAGACAATTGTGCTTAAGAATGGAGGATGTGGGGCTGAGGCATTGGATCTGTGGTTAAAGATGCTTGCTCACAAACCTGCTGCTCTGAGTTTGATCACCCTCAGTGACAATGTAAAGCCAGACATAAAGTGTCCACATGTCTATAATCCCAACAAACTACCCACAATGGGAAGTGGAGTTAGGAGAATATGGAGGCTCTCAAGTAGCAGTGGCAAAATAAAGCAAACAAAAACAAGAGAAATCTCCTCAATAGAAGGTGACAAGAGAGGAAAAATACTCTGAGGTTGTCCTTTGATTTTCACATGACATATGTATGCCCATAAATGCACACATTATATACATACATCATATATATATATATATATATATATATATATATATATGTATGTATACACACACACACACACAAATTGACACCTCCAGGCCTTCAATACCATATTAGGACTGCTGAGGATCCAACCTTGTGGACTGAGCAGCTACCAGGTTCCTTAACTCTCAGGCCTGTAATCTGCTATTGTTGAACTGTCATAAACTAATCCAATAAATTCCCTTTTAATACAAAAAAAAAATACAAAAAAAATAAAAAGCTACAGGTAAATGAGCTACTGTGGGAAAGTGGCCAAGAACTGTATGAGCAACCCAGGGTCTAAGCTACTTAGAAGCAAAAACCTTTACATGATGTACACACAAGTGCAATGGTGGCACACAGTCTTGGTGGGTAACCAATAGCTCTCTGATTGGGTAAGTGATCTGCTCAGTGGAAAGGAACCCATATCTGGAACTGGCAAACAGGTAAGAATCATATTCGGGCAATGATTTTTCTCTCCAATATCAAGTTCCCTCCAATCTTGGGCTAAAAGAAGGTCTACATTCATCAAATTCTCTCTAAATTAATAATGCTTACCCCCATTTAGGCTGTACTGACTTCATTCGCCATTGGAGAATCTGCTTCTCTTTTTCAGATGTGAGTGAGACCCAAGGAGATAAACTACCCATCACATTTCAGACTATCCCCAGCTGAAACCCCAGAGGAACTGGGGAGAGGAGCAAGAGTGCTGCTTCCGTGGTGAAGGTGGTAATCAGCAACAGGGTGTAGAAGACAGACCCTAAGGATACTCAACACCTACCAAAGCAGAGATTCCAAGGCTCCTCAGAGGTCATCACTGAAGTAGAATTAAAATGCACCCAAAATGGCTTAGGGAATTTTGTGGATGAGGGGACAGAAAGATTGTTTGAGCCACAAGTTGGGACATCATGTTTGAGGCATTGCCTCTCCCAATACCTGACTGCTACTCCCACAACATATAACCCACAATCTCCACTGACATAACCTGCAACCTCAATGAGGTGGACTCCCTTAAAAAAGGGTGCAAGGATAAGGGAAAGGATGGTACCAACACATGATGTTCCCATAGTAAGTGTATTCATAATCAATTAAAAAAATGTAAGCTGAAATAAACCCATTCCTTCCAAAAATAGAATTCTACAAACCCTTGCAAAAAGAACACATAAGTTTCATTGTTAATAACTGAGTTTGATTGATTTTTGAGTCTTCAATATATAGGTCAATGTTTGGTACAAAGCATGTGTTTGAGGAATATCTGCTAAGCGGGAAATTACTAATTTATAAATGGAAGAGGAGCATTTCTAATTGGTATAAAGTTTTGGGAATGAATTGTAAGAATGAATTGTGGCAAAAAACTACAAGAATGAAATATGGGAATGAATTAATTATCAAAAAGAACTGCATAAGTATTTCTTATGTAACTTACACATAACTTTTCTGAGAATATTATTGTGAGATAATATGTCCACTAAGTTTCTGTCTTGTCAATCTTACAACCATGTAATCAGCCTTTAAAATAATGTCACAAGGTTTCTTCTGCCTTAGTTTATCTGTGGCCTGAACAGCACAGATGACCAATATTGACAAGGAATGTTTAGAGATGATGACTAATCTTAAACCATGCTCTTTGCCCTACTTCTTCAGTGCCCTTGTTGTACTCGTGACCCAGAATAATGTGTGCAAGAGTGAAATGTGCTGACCAAAGCATTGAAGGCAATGTGCACAAACTTCCCACAGTACTGTCACAGATCTGCTGAAGACAACAGGTAGGACAGGTGTGATTTCATTTGTGAAGTGTCTGTGTGAGTGGTTCTGGATCATCATAGTCCAGCAGGTCATAGACCCCTAAATTCCTTATATTAAAAAATGTTTGGAAAGCTACCCAACTCCTTTTATGAAGCTAGCATCACCCTAATTCCAAAACCAGGCAGAGATGCCACAAGAAAAGAAAACTACTGGCCTATTTCCCTGATGAATTTAGATGCAAAGATCCTAAACAAAATCCTTGCAAACCGAATCCAACAACACATCAAAAGCATTATCCACCTTGACCAAGTGGGATTCATTCCAGGAACACAGGGGTGGTTCAACATATGGAAATCTGTCAATGTAATACACCACATAAACAAGGTTAAATATAAAAATCACATGATCATTTCCATACATGCAGAAAAGGCCTTTGACAAGATTCAACATCACTTCATGTTCAAAACATTGGAGAGAATTGGCATGGTTGGTTCATATCTCAACCTAATAAAGGCAATATACGAAGCTCCAAAGGCCCAAATAATACTTAATGGAGAGAGACTGGAGGAATTCCCATTAAGATCAGGAACAAGACAGGGTTGTCCACTCTCACCTCTGCTTTTCAATATAGTACTGGAAGTCCTAGCTCAAGCAATAAGACAGGAGAAGGAAATAAAAGGGATACAATTTGGAAAGGAAGAAGTTAAGTTAGCTTTATTCGCTGATGACATGATTATATATGTAAGAGACCCGAGAGACTCCATCCCAAAACTCCTGAATGTGATTAACTCCTATAGCAAAGTAGCAGGATACAAAATCAATGCACAAAAATCAGTAGCCTTCCATTATGCAAATGACAAAGATACAGAGAAAGAAATAAGGGACATAGTCCCATTTTCAATAGCAACAACAACAAAAAAATAAAATACCTTGGAATAATGTTAACCAAGAAAGTGAAAGATCTATACAACAAAAACATAAAAACACTCAAAAAAGAAATTGAGGCCGATTTGAGAAAATGGAAAGACCTCCCATGTTCCTGGATAGGCAGAATTAACATTGTGAAGATGACAATCCTACCAAAGGCAATATACAGATTTAATGCAATTCCAATTAAAATCCCTACAGTGTTCTTCACAGAGATAGAAAAAATGATCTCAAATTTCATATGGAAAGGCAGAAGGCCTCACATTTCCAAACATATCCTCAGCAAAAGAAATACTTCTGAAGGCATCACTATACCTGATCTAAAGCTATATTACAAAGCCATAGTAATAAAAACCGCATGGTACTGGCATAAAAACAGGAGTATAGACCAATGGAATAGACTTGAGGACCCGGACTTTGGGTCAAGCAACTATAGCTACTTGATATTCGATAAAGGCCCAAACAATATAGGCTGGAAAAAAGACAGCATCTTCAACTAATGGTGCTGGACAAACTGGATAACCATATGCAGGAAACTGAAACTTGATCCACACATTTCACCATGCACTACACTCAAGTCCAAATGGATCAAAGATCTCAATATAAGACCAGAAACTTGACTACTACTGGAAAAAAAATTAGGAAGTACTTTCCATGATATAGGAATGGAAAAAGACTTCCTGAACAAAACCCCAGTAGCTCATGAACTTAAACAGTCACTCAACCAATGGGATCACATGAAGCTGAAGAGTTTCTTTACAGACAAGCATACAATAAGCAAAGCCAATAGATTACCCACAGAATGGGAGAAAATATCCAACTGACAGAGGCCTAATCTCTAGAATCTACAAAGAACTCAAAAATCTAAACAGTAAGAAGTCAAACACCCCACTCACAAAATGGGGCAATGAGCTGAACTGGCAGTTCACAGAGGAAGAAATAGAAATGGCAAACATACAGTTAAGAAAATGTTCGTCATCCCTAATCATCAGGGAAATGCAAATTAAAACAACTATGAGATTCCACCTTACCCCAATAAGGATAGCAAACATCAAAAAATCAAATAAAAATAAATGCTGGCGAGGATGTGGAGAAGTAGGAACACTCATCCACTGTTGGTGGGAATGTAGGATGGTACAGCCACTTTGGAAAGCAATATGGAGACTTCTGAAAAAGCTGAGTATAGAGATACCAACAGACCCAGTTATTCCCTTACTGGGCATCTACCCTAAAACCTTCAAACCACAGGCTAGAGAGATTTGCTCCACCATGTTTATAGTGGCTCAATTTGTAATATCTAAGTGCTGGAATCAACCTAGATGTCCATCACTAGAAGAATGGATAACTAAGATGCGGTATATCTACACAATGGAATTCTATACAGCAATAAGAAAAAATGACACAATGAAATTTGAGGAAAAATGGTTGAACCTGGAACAGATCATTCTCAGTTAACTTACCCAATCACAGAAAAAAAATCGCCACATAGTCTCACTCTTCTACAGCACCTAACCTGAATCTACCCAAGATACCTTACATACCCAGCTAGCATCTCCTAGACTAGACACTAGGATGGAAGGGGAGGGAGGGGAGGGCACCAAAAGGGTGGGAAACACAAATCTAGACCCAAACGGCAATGGTACCATAATTTTCTACTTACTAAAAGACAGACCAAATGGCTGATCCTTCACCAGACCCTTACAGGGAACACTTGAACCACAAGACACTGGAGAGGGTAAGATCAAGACTAACCTTACTCTTCTGCATCTTCCCTCCCTCACTTCCCCTCTCCCTCTCCCTCTCTCTCTCTTATCTCTAACTCTTGTATATTAGTTATCTTTTTCCTCATTTTCTTAGTGGGCACTGACCTGTAACTCCCAGGTCCAGCATGTGGCTATCATCCACAATGAGCTTTTGATCAGAGAGACATACAAGGTTTCCTAAAAGACAGACAGATTTCTGTCAGAGTACTTGATGACCAACCAAAGGCTAATGGTAAGACCCTACTGCTGAAGACACCTTATGTGATTGACATGCAAATTAGAATGGCATGGCTGGAAGTTGGAAGAGAGTCAGTCCCCAGACAGTCAGCACGTCTAGTGCCAGAAGGTGCTACATGGGTGACTGGGGGAAAATGACCAATATCTGTCTAAGCAACTAATGGTCTAACCTACTTAGCAGCAAATAACTTGTGATGCCCACACAAATGCAGTGGTGGCACACAGCCATGGTGGGGAACCAACTGCTCTCAATTTGGCTAACTGATCCCCTCACTAGTATGGGACCCATAGCTGGAGCTAGGAAACAAGTCAGAACCATATCCAAACATAAACCCACTCTCCAATATCAAGCTACCATCAATTGTGGGCTACAAGAGGGCCTACACCTATTAAATTCTCTCTAAAAAAAAAAAGTAAGGGTTATCTCATTTGTCCTGGTGCTAACTTACTCTCTGTTGGAGAATCTGCTTCTCTTTTTCAGATAGATGTAGATCCTAAGGAGAGAGCCACCCCATCATACCTCAAAAGGGCCCTGGCTGAAACTAAGAAAAATTGGAGAAACAAGCAAGGGGGATGTTTTTCTGATGAACCGGATACCAGCACAAGGGGGAAGGAGATCAGCACAGAGAAAAATCAACTCCTACCAAATCAGAGAGCCAGAGCCTCAGAGGCCCCCAACACCTCATCACTGAAGCAGACCAAAAATGAACCCAACATGGCTCAGGGAAAGTTTGTGGAACAGGGGGTGGAAAGAATTTCAGAGCCACATGTTGGCTCATGATATGCAGAGACATTTAGCTTACCCATAACTGTGGGCTAACTCCACAATGCATGACCCATATACCTCAACACGGAGGGGACAAGGGGAGGGGGTAGGTCATGGATGAGCCTAATAATGGTACCAAACTGACTGTATTTGCTGAATACAAAACTAACTAATTAAAAAAAAAGGAAAAAAATGAATTACACAATTTGTTTTAGCTGATTGCAAAAGTTATACTTACCACTAAAAAGTATAACATGTGTGCAGAAAAAAAAAAAAGTTTGGGCTAGACAGATGGGTAGTGGTGCTTTCCTGTGAAGCCTAAAGACCCCAGTTCAAGGCTTGATTCCCCAGGACCCACATTAGCCAGATTCACAAGGGGGCACACGTGTCTGGAGTTCTTTCGCAATGGCTGGAAGCCCTGACACACCCATTCTCCCTCCCTCTCTCTCTCTCTCTCTCTCTCTCTCTCTGCCTCATTTTCTCTCTGTCTCTCTCAAATAAATAAATAAATAAAATGTTTAAAGAATTATTTAGAGTCAAAAGTTTCTTGCCCTTGCCCCATGCAATGCTCAACTTGTTCAAGTATTACTGTTTGTTTGTTTGTTTTTTTTTTATATTCAATTAAAACACCAATGAGTGCCTTCCAACAGAAGCTACAGCTACAAAATATCAGGGCAGTAGTGACAGCAGAAGCAATAGGGTCACACTTGACGTAAATGACCCCAAGGTTCACTTTTCCTCCTTTCAGGCTGTGTTCTTAAAAACAACAACAACAACAAAAAAATAAAAACAGCTAGCCCACTCTTGGATAAATGAATTCAGGAGTCAGTTTTTTGTTTGTTTGTTGTTTTATTTTTGTTTTGTTTTGTTTTTTGAGCTAGAGTCTCACTCTAGCCCAGGCTGACCTGGAATTCACTATGTAGTCTCAGGCTGGCTTCGAACTCACAGTGATCCTCCTACCTCTGCCTCCCGAGTGCTGGGATTAAAGGCGTGTGCCACCATGCCTGGCTATGAGTCAGTTTTTATAATTACAGGGCTGTGTCCTGGAATTAGCGTACCAAGTCCTGTTAACATTATTTTTATTCTATGTTGGTTGTCTCTCTAGCTTAGTCATTGTTTTGTCAAAGATCATGGTTGGCTTCTTATTGGTGTAAATAGATAATCTTTGTTTACTTTGGGGCACTTGACCTTGGGTATGAATTGCCTCTATTAATGTATATGGAATAGTACTTTCCAAGATGTCTACATGAAGTCAGGAAACTTGACTTGAAACCTATACTTTTACTTTGTAAATCTTGTTTGGCTGTTGTTTTTTGAGCATCGTTAGAATGTGCGTCAAGCACTAGTTGAAAGTTATAATTAGATAAATGTCTCATTAAGATAAACTTTCTGTGACTATACAGTATCTGTATGTAAAACACATGCTGACTTAGTAAAAAAAAAACAAGATCACTACATTTTGTATAAAAAATTGCAAAAGCATAGGCAGTGTCAACATTAATCTATAAAGTTACTGCCATTCTAATGCATGATTTTCCTTCTAATGTAAGCAGGATCATTCCCTAAATTTTTGTAGAAACATAAAGAAGTAAGTATTGCCAAGTTAAGTACACCAAAGAAGGGATTGCTACCCACTGCAGCTATGAAAACATGGTGATGCACAGACAGGCAGATTACAGTAAGAACACATAAAGTTTCTAAGGAGACTCAGTACATAGAAGGCTAAAGTTTATGACTCAAGGAATATTTTAGATGAGTAGCAAAATCATGGATTATTAAAGAAATAGAGAAAAACCTTCTGAAAAATAGTTGTAGGAAAATATTTGTCTTATACTGGTATAAAAAGGTTAAGTACAAAAATATGCCATTAAAGTTCTCACTGAAATGGTTTCATTTTTTTCTGTAATCTTAGAAAAAGTTAAGTCTATACATGAACCACTGTGAAATGTTACTGCTTATCAAATTGTACACATGTACAGGTAGGGCATGTGTATGCCTTTCTTTCTTTCTTTCTTTCTTTCTTTCTTTCTTTCAAAAAATATACAGGTAACTGAAAAATGAGCAAGACACTGATAAATGAGTGGCTACTAGACATTCAAATTCAAGGGGTGGTAGGGAGAATTTTACCACATAATTCTTTTCTTGTTGAAATATACAATAATTTTTTTTTTGAAGCAAGCCCAACAGACTGGCCTTTTTTATGTGACAGAACGTGAGAGAAAAAGAAGGAGAATTTGTACACCAGAGCCTCCAGCCACTGCATTTGAACTCCAGACACTTGTGGCCCCTGTGTGCATGGGTGACCTTCCAGGCTTTGTCACTGTGTGTCTGGCTTACATGGGACCTGGAGAGTTGAATGTGAGTCCTTAGGTTTCACAGGAAAGTGCCTTAACTGCTAAGCCATCTCTCCAGCAGTAATTAATTTTTAAAGAAGCATGCAACCTGAGGGGAAACAAACATATAATGCTGATCACAGTATAATTGCTTGTTTCATCTCCCTTGTGACCAACACAAACTGAGTGTGGTAGTTTGAAGGTCCCCTAGTGGACTCAGATGTTTTTATTAAAGAGCGTTTAACATGGATTTCCAGTCGCCCGACTGGCAGAGATGTCACTGTGTGAGGATCCTGGGGTCCAGCCCTCAGGTGTTACTAGGGGTGGATCTGAATTCCAACCTAAGCTATGCAGAGTGAGCTCTGGGGTTCCTGCTAATGCAGCTTTTGCTCTTGCTTATGGTGTTGGCTGTGTGGTTGTCTTCTTCTACTGTGAAAGGGGGCAGCCTCTTCCACCATTATAGAACTCCCCCTAGGTCTGTAAGCTTCAAAGACACCCCTTTCCTCCAATAAACTGTGTCTGATTAGGTAGTTCATTCCAGCAGCATAAATTGACTATAACACCAAGTTAGGATGCTGCCTGTCAGTCATCACTTAGAGTTTCACACAGAACACATGTTTCCATTCCTTCCAATTTACATATGTGCCTAACACTAATATATGCACAGAAAGAAAAAAAAATAGGGGAGGATAGTCCCCAGTTCAAAATGTCGCAGGGTGGCAGTACATGTCCTTTCAGGAGTGCATGTGGTGAGGAAAGGAGTGGTAGAACAGGGGGGTCGGGCAAAGCTGGGTTCTGTAAAGTGAGTCAGAGAGATGGATGTGTAGGGAGTTATGGAATCAAGTTGCATTTTAACAAGATAACTTTGGTCAAGGTCCAGAGAAATGACTGAATGGGAGGGGGTAGGAGAGAGCACAGCAGAGGTAGTTATGGGTACTGCACAGTCAAGTGAACTAACTTTCATGCTACAGAAAGGGCAAGATTGGCTTGGTTAATACCCTGAAGCACACTTTCCTACTTTTCCTTCTGTCATGGCTAACTAGAGTTAACATGTGCTACACAGTAATGATGTGATGGACAGTATATAGCCATCTCATCTATATATTTAAAGTTCTCAGTAGCCTCATTATGAAGATAACATTCCCGCCTTGATTTGTTGTGGTGTGATGTGGTGTTTGTGCAGCTGTGTGTCCTGATGCAGTACTCTGTGTGTGTGTGGCGGGGGGGGGGGGGGGGGGGGCGGGGAGGAGAACATCAGGAGTTCTCACTCATTCATTTTCTTTTCTTGAGATGGAGTCACTCATTGATGCCAGAGCTTGTGTCCCCACAGGCCTGTGCTTACAGATCTGCATGACCATGGTCAGCTGTTTATGTGGGTGGGTGTGGGGTAGTAGAATTCAGGCAGTCTGAGGCCCCCTCAGTCTCTTATGCTTGCTCAGGAAGGACTTTTAACATCTGAACGATTTATCTAACCTCCCAATTTTGGGATTTTTCTTTTTAAAGTTGTGTCTCTGCCTTATTTATCTGTGATCTCTGTAGTTGGGGCTCACAGTAGGATGTCATGATGTACAGTTAATGGAAACGTCTTTATTCATAAGCTATTACTACTACATTTTCCCATTTTTGATTCTCATCCCATTCCTGTCATTTCTAAGCATTTGTAATGACACTTTTAAAAATCAGCCTCTTTTACGAAGCAAACTATGGTAATAGCAATGAATATTAATCTCATCTAATGCACATGGACTAAGTTTTTGATACAGTACCAAACTTTGACTTGCTTCATCCTGTTGGGTACTGTTCAGATTTCTGTTAATACTACTCTTTCAGAAAAAGAAATGGAAAAATTTCATCAGTTCCATTCATAAGACAATAAGCCTCTGATTTCTAAATATATATTCTTTCTCTCTAAACACAAGTGGGTGGAATATGGAGAATCTTTACTGACCCCAAACTTGAAATCAAATACACATATAAACTGCAATCTGAGGAAACTTGACTGAGAAAGACTGGATTCTTTTGGCATATATAATACCATTAAAATCCTCACAGACTCATGGATGTGATCACAAAGACTCTTAAATCTAACTGAGACCAAAGATTCTCCAGTTTTAACCTCTTTTGTATGGTGGGGATCTCTTCCTTGTGGAAGAGCACATGGGTTTTCTTTGAGATTTGGTTGAATTATTTCCTTTTTAACCGTACACAAGTTCTGGATCAACTGAGTGTGAGCCAGCATATGCTCAGAGTTTCTCAGAAGGAAATATGGTCTTTCCTCAACCAAAACCTTACCATAATAAAGGAAAACTCAATTCAACTTGAATTGGTAGTTTATTAATATTGCAACATTTACCTTAAGTCTAGAAATAGTAAATATATATAATTCTCTAAACCTGGGTGTTTGTTTTACATTTGTCTGCTTTTCTATTATATCTTCACGACTCACATTTTCCAAATGGTTTGTCTACAAGTATCAGGTTCATATATCTGCCTGAATATGTAGGGAAAATAGAGTAAATTTCTTGTGATTAAGACTAAAAATGTATTACACAAAAAAGGTCCTATAACATCATCTAATCCAGCCTGTTTATGTGATGATGATACTTAATGGCAGCTAGCTAGAAGAGGTAGACAAAAATTGTTTTAGTGTGCATGCACTTTTAAATGTAATGCTTTCATAATATTTTCCTAGAAAAACAAATGAACAAAGATATCCTAAATATTACTCATAGCATGAGAAATCTGACTTTATGAACATCAATACCACTGTTATGTAGGAAATAATTATTAAAAAGATAATTCTAGACATAACAGAAATTTCTCATATGAAGAATGATTTTTTAAAAATTCTATTCTGATGGTATAATTTTTGATTTTTTGGCATTAGTACACTATTATTAATGTGTTGTATTTCATAATCTACAGCTTTTTGTCTAAACTCTCTACTTTACATCATATGCAATATATGTGATTATCCTTCTCTCTGGGTCATTACAGAGGGAGGCTGTGTAAGTTTTCCATGCAAAATTTCCAACCTTCTTGTCTAAGGTTCAATAATGTATGAATTTAATGGATGTAGTAACAAACATTATGGCTTGAGTTACTTTTTAAAACTTTTATTTTTTTCCTCATTCTTCTGACTTGATGTGAATGCAGGACAACACATCCACACTGGTCATAAGCAGCATCAAATATGGTACAAAGGATGATGGAAAAAGGAATTCAAAATGCTGCATTTGAAAAAAATCAACAGCAGCAGCAACAATAGTAACAATACATGCTATTAGCCAGTGAGCAACTGAGACTTGAGAGAGTGACTTGAAGCAACTTCTGTGTGCTTTGTGGGTGCCAGAGCCACAATAAATGAAATAGATGAACTATTACCCTGAGATCCATAGCTTTCCTAAATACCAAATATCAGCAAGACAGGTAGTCGCTGAATTGTGCTCCTTTCATAAGTTGTTAACGACATCCATATATTAACACTTAGCTCATTCTTTCCTCCCAACTCCTTTCCTCCACAAACAGTCAAGGACATTTCCAAGTGTTTTAATTGTTTGCTCCCCAACTGATGCAATGTGGAGGTGGAAGCTTGCTGTTGGAGATGTGCTGTGGGGTAATGATTTGGGGCATTTTCACCATCTCTCCCTTGCCAAAGCTCAGTTCACTGTCTTGCTGCTATTTTCTACTTGCTATGGTAGAAGTGCTGTCAAGACTCCTCTCATGTCTTGCATTCCCCTGCCATCATGAAGCCAAAATAAATATTTTCCTCCCTTCTACTGCTTTTAGTCAGATGTTTTACCCCTGCAACACGAAAGAAGCTGTAACAGCACCCCATGCATCCCTGCTGCCAATATTTCCACCTCAGTATCATACCCACATCGCATGACGTTGCGTTCAGTATTGCTTCAATGAATAAGTGACTCTTTTGTAACTTCTCTGCATTTCAAACCTTTTTTGATTTTCTTACTGAAAACATGGAGAAATATATCACTCTTTCCTTCTCAGTTTCACATCTGTCCAAAGGTTGATGTGGACATCTTTCAGAGGTGGTAAGAGAAGAATATAGAAACATTCATTTTTGGTGAAGGAGATAGGGCTTACTAGTTAAGAACACTTCCTGTACAAACACCAGGTCCTGAAGAGAACTGAAAGACTACTGAAATTGCATGCCCAGGATGCACATAAGTAGCTCAGTACGTCCATGTACATCTTAACCTCAGTTCCACATGGGACCAGAAGACAGAAAATAACTGGAGCTAGTGAAAACAAACAAAAAACCTGACAAGTTCTATGATCAATAAGAGATTCTGGATCAGTGATAAAGGGCAGATGAACAGTGGAGCAGGACACCTGATCTTCGGCTCTCACCCCCAAAGGCTGGTAAACCCCACCACAGGAGAATATATGGAGCACTGCATGGCACATACATGTGTATATGCCGCACTAACCCTCCCCCCACACACCATGTTACACAAACCTCCCACCACAAAGAAATATGCACTTTTTAAAATGTCTGATATGCAACTTTAGAGACTCTCTGCTTTTCCTTAGTGGTGTGGGTTCTGAAATTTTTCAATTTTTTGGATTAAGTTTTTTACTCCTTACTCTAAAAACAAATATATAACAGAGAAATTTGAAAAGGTAGAAAGATATAACTAAAGCCTACTGGATTTACTAGTTTGATTTATGTTAAGTATGGGACCTTGGTAGTGTTAAGAAAGCACAAGAAATAGCATGTGATATATAGCAAATATTATGAATTTTACTTCATACACACTACAAGTCCTATTAAAGAAAAATATTTTTCCAATTTCTTCAGCATTTGTGTTTCAAGCTGAATTCCAGAGGAATAAGTGCCAGACATTAATTTCTCAGCTAGAACAACTATGACTACATACTGTTAAGATTTCTTATTAAAAGTGACATTTTCATTAAAATCTTGTTTTTTGCTATAAAAATCTATGATGATATATTATCTATTTCAAAAAAACATGACGCAGAAAGTGCCTAGGAAGTAATAACACAGTTTAAGAAAAAATTAAATATGATGGTTAGCCAAATACAATTTGAACGATTATATGTTTTTAGTGGCAAATCATATATTTTATATAAAAGAATGCACCTGAAGCATGAGCATGGAACAAGTTTGGATGTGTACAAAACTAACAGAGGGCATCAAAAGAGCTGCTTGAAATCCAGGTGCTTTAGTCAAACTATCCCTAGAGCAAAACCAAGTGAGTGTGTAATTATCATTTATCACTTTCTCAGATAAAAGCCAGTCTCCTGTTGCATTTGCTATCCTATACCCTCCTGTACACATGTAATGTTTCCCCTCCTCTGAGAACTGGAAGTGTGGAGGAGCCATCTGGGTTAGGCTGAGATCCAGGATGCTAACATTCTTGAGGGTAGGTTGCTAGGGAGGTGCAGAAATTCAGTTTCAGCTACAATAATTCTACTCATCATCTCTCTCACCTCGGATCAGTTCTTCTCCACTTCCTATATCACATATAATTCAACTTCAGAGGAGATTTTTAAGGATGTCAGTAAGTGAAAACCTTCATCTTTCCAATATAATTCTTCTACATTTTTAGTTATTGATATTTTCATACATGAATATAATTTATTTTGACAATAATTCTGTCCAACTGCCTTTTAATGACACCCTTCCTGTTCCCCTTTCACTGACCCTTTCTTCTTCCCAACTAGTCTCTCTTCTACTTTGATACCTTTTTACGTTTTCCTATGGGTGTGACCTTCTGAGTTTACTTAAGTCTGCCTACTTCCACTTCCTATGTCAGCCCACTTTCTTCACATTTGAAGCTGAATAATCACAGTGAAAAGATATGCCTTATGTTCCTCACTTGATATTCCTCAAGCAGCACCCATAGTTTCCCACCCTCAGGGAAGAATGGGGTGGGTGTGAGCATGGAGATGCCATAAGCAACCTCTGCCAAAAGCAACCATGCTATAATTGTTCCTGCCTACATTCACATTTCTCAATTGCATTCACTACTGACAGCCTACCTGTGAGGATACTTTGTTTTAACTTCCAAACATAGTTTGTGGCTGAAAGTCATCTCATGCTTTAACAAGTTGTCCTTGTATTTGTGTTATAACACACCAAAACTTATCCCTTATCTACCTTGCAATCCATTTGAATGCTTTTATCTCTTCTCTATATTATAGGTTCTCTGAAGACAGTGTTGATTTATTAATATTCATATCTTCCATAGGATCTGCTATTGCCTTCCTATAGCAGGAATTTCATTATTGAATATTGTGTCAATGAATTAAAATGGCTACTTATAATATTTTATTCTGCAAGATGACAAGATGGAATAATATCAGAGATGTGAAAGCACTTGATGAGGCAAGAACTTTATTGATATCAAAGACCAGACCTTATGACTAGAATATTGAACATGCACATTTGATCAGGGAGCAAAAATTCCTCAGGGTTATTCACAACAGGTAGAACTCTGAGGTGTGACTGGGATTCAAAGGAAATTCCTGGCCTATATTTGCAGCTTTATGAAAAACAGAGATAACACAATCAGAAAATATTGGAAGAAAGAAATGCCAAAGAACTGCCTTTCCAGAGCTGTGAAGGCATCTTAATTTGTTTTCCTGAAGAGAGACTTGACAAACTGCTACAGAATCTCTTGCTTCCCTGTCATTGCAAAAGTATTTAGACTTTGTGCCAGTTTCATTGACTTGGTAGCTAAGAATTTTTACAAAGTCTGATAAAGCCACTGCAGATGGTGAATGTCTTAGAATGTCAAATCTGAGGTCATCTGTGATTTGATATATCTCTGTTGTGAAGGCAGGAGAATCAGAAGTTCATTTGGACACGTTGATGCTGATACTCTTGCATGAAGGTCTATGCCAGGTAGCGGATCATGCTTCTGCAACCATCCTTTTCTGGCATCCTTCAGGAAGTCTTTGGAAAACTTTGTAAACACTAAGTCTTGGACTGCAAAGGTTAAGCAGCTCTGAGCTCAGATCAAATTTCTAAACCTGTGACTTTTAGAGCAGAGGCCCTGGAATCACCCTGCAGCTGGCTGTGATGTGGGATCGCAGACACTCTCCATACTGCCTCAGTGAGAGTCCATATTTTAGCATGATCCTGGGCGAGCGGTACACATTAGTGTTTGAGAGGCAGTGCTCTAATGCTGGGAATAGTAAAAAGGCAGAAAGACCAATTTTTTTTTTTTGCCTTATTGTGACCACAAAGTACAAACATATAGAAGTAAAAAAAAAAATCTCACTTTTAGTTTATCAAAAATGATTTTGAAATTTGAGAATTTTTTTTAAATGGAAGTTATCAGAGCTCTTAAGACAGGCAAAAAGGCCCCTGTTCCAAAGTTTATTTTTTTAATTTACTTTAATTTTATTTCTTCGTGTGTGACAAAGAAAAGCAGATAGATAGATGGATAGATAGAGAGAGAAAGGGCATGCCAGGGCCCTTAGCCACTGCAAATAATTTCCAGATGCATGTACCACTTTGTGCATCTGGCTAACATGGGTCCTGAGGAATCAAACCTAGGTCCTTTGGCTTTGCAGGCAAATGCCTTACTTGCTAAGCTATCTCTCTAGCCCCCTAGAGATTTCTTTTTTTTTTTTTTTCTGATAATGTACTTTATTTCTTTCCAAAATCTTGTCATTTGTATACAGAATTACTGAAAATATATAAGTACTTGCTCAGAACACCCTAATTGGACATGCTGAATGCCAGTTCCTTTCTAGTCAATTATAGTTAATAGGCATTAATTATAATGTTATCATATAATATAGAATTAACCAGTGACTTACATTGACAATACAGTTATGAAGAAATATTTGAAATCTTAAATATATTTTATTGGTAAAAACCAAATAGCCTCAGAAAAATAGTCATAAAAATTCACCACTTCCCTACTTTGTTAATATTAATGCCTACTTTTATTTTGCCTCAGGAATATGGAAACATGTATCATAAAGTCACATTTTTCCTCAGTTAAAGCACTACTAATAAAGACAAATATTTACCCCATAAAATACATAAAAACTTATAGGTCATACCAAAATAAATTTTAGATACTAACATTATGTTTGGAAAATACAAAAAGTACCCAATTCAAATTTAAATATGTTTTGGTCTCTTCACTGTATTTTAACCTTTCTCTATTTAATTTGGTAATATTCTTCTCTCTTTATTTTGATATATTTAAAGTACACTAGCTATTATAGTTTATAAATTTTAACTCTATTCTCCTATTAAGAATCTTACCAGGGGATGGAGAGATGGCTTAGCACTTAAGACACATACCAATGAAGCCTGAGGACCCAGGTTCAATTCTCCATGTCCCACATAAGCCAGATGTACATGATGGTACATGCATCTGGAGTTTGTTTGCAGTGATGCCCATTCTCACTATCTCTCTTTTTCTCTCTCCCTTTCTCTCTGCTATTCATCAATAAGTAAAAATAAATCTAATTAAAAAAAGAATCTTACTAGGTCTGGAGCGATGGCTTAGTAGTTAAGGCACTTGCCTGCAAATCTTAAAGATCTGGGTTCAATTTCTCAGTACTCCACATAAAACCAGATGCACAAAGTGGCACGTTCATCTGGACTTCATTTGCAGATGCTAGAGGCCCTGGCATAACCATTCAATCTCTCTCTCTTTCCCCCTCTCTGTTTGCAAATAAATAAATAAATAAAATATTTAAAAGGAAAGAATCTTACCAAATATATGTCTAAAATATATATATATATATATGTGTGTGTGTGTGTGTGTGTGTGTGTGTGTGTATAATATACATTTAATATATGTCAGGCTTTAAGAATCAAATAGAAATAGGATATAATCTCTTTTTTCTTCAAGAAGTTCAGTACTACAAGGAAATAGGATAGTTAAAGTCAAAGTAATTGTATGTATTGTGTATCATAACAGTATTAGTAATGAAATGGATATAATGATTGTGGAGATTTCTGAATATGGATTGATCAGGAGAAATCTGCAAAGTTATTTTTTTTAATTCCTTGGAGAAGAGCCTAAGGCCGGGAAAAGTGATTCTGCGAGAGAAGGGAAGGGCAGTGAATAAAGCAAGACAGAGAAGCTGAGACTATGGCCTTTGCTCAACTTCACTGTCATCTGCTCATAGACAAGGCTCTTGATTTGTGTCCTTGGGGAAGGGGTCATGCCAGTGAACCATAGGTGGGAAGGCAAGTGGTCAGAGTAGTCAGCATCAGTGCCAAGGTCCTCGCCAGGAGATTTTTACTTCTGCAGAGAAATACTAATGGAGTTTACAAGACAAAAAGAGGACATAGAACAGAATATAGTTTACAAGGGGCAAATGCAGAATTATTAAATTATGATTCTTATGCGAAAGTATCAAAGGATTCCCCCAGAAATACATTGAAAAGCTTGTTCCAACTGACAATTAGATCCTAAGTATAGAAATTAGTTCATGTAACATGAGCAGGCTAAACCCTGAGGGCATGCTTCCTGCTCATTTCCAGTCAATTAGATGCTAGCACCTCTAATATGGTTTGAATGTTCATGACAAAACCTATTTTTAATTTATATTACTTTGAATCCACAGAGGTATTTCCCAACTGAGGCAATGTTCAAAACGTATTTCTTATTATTGTCCATTTTATATAGCAGAAATAACTGTATTACACTTTTATAGGTTAAAGTCATCAAACTCACTGACATTTGATTTATCTAAATCCTTCACATGTTCTAAGCCTTATATATAAGCTAAATAGGTTTATACATATTTCTGATATAGCTCATTCTACCTTAATAAAGTACCAGTATAATAAAATATGTCTAATAGGTTCTATTCTTCTTGAAATACTGTCAGTATGAATAATAGATAACATTTAATGAAAATGCTCCCTGTGTACTACTCATGGTATTTTACATTTGTTTCCTAATTTAACTGGCATAACAACTCTTTTGGTGGATACCGTATTAACTCCAATTTATTATTGAAGACATACGCGTACATATGCTAGGGCCTTGGCTTTCACTCATCTAGCTCATGTCCAGTAGGGATAAGATTCATATAGTCCTGTCAGTAGACAATGCCCTTGACCACTGTGACGGACTTTGTCAAGAAATGAGAGAGGCTCAATTTCCAGAATTGACTAGAAGCAGCATTCTCAGTGTTTGTTTTTACTTGTGTCTTTTTGGAAGTATCACTTCATGTTTTACACATATATATGTTCAAACTAGTATTTCTAAAATTATTTCAACAAGACATATGTTTAACAGGTATGAAAACATTATCATATAGGTTGTAGGTACAAAGTATTTTGATCCCCAATGAATTATATACAATAAATTTGCTTAAAATCTAGGTGAGAAACCAAAGAATAATGCCAACAAAGATAAACAAACATGATTTTATCAGTTAAGAATTATCTACTTGGTCCTCAAAAATCTGACTTTTCCCTCACCCCTATAGCTCAAATAAAAAGTGCCTCGGGGGCTGGAGAGAAGGCTTAGTGGTTAAGGTACTTGCCTGTGAAGCCTAAGAACTCATGTTCAAGTCTCCAGGTCTCTCATAGCCAGATGCACAGTGATGCAAGCATGAAATGTTGCACATATGAACAAGGAGGTACACATGTCTGGAGTCCATTCACAGTGGTTGAAGGCCCTGGTGTGCCCATCTCTCTCTATGTTTCTCTCTCTCAATAAAAATAATAATAAAAATATTTAAAATGTCTTTGGCAGGAGAGATGGCTCCATGGTGAAGACATTTGCCTGTGAAGTCTAAGGACCCAGTTTTGATTCCCCAGTACCCACAGAAGCCAGATACAGAAGGTGGTGCACATTCTTTCTATATGTCTTTTTTTATCTCTCTCTCTCTTTCTCTCTCAAAATAAATAAATAAATAAAATACAAAAAAACATTTTAAAAAGTCTCTTAAAGGTACTCACTGCATAAAATTGAAATTGATAAAAAAAATTAAAATTGATCAAGAAAATGTTTTAAAATATTTTGCATTCTATAAATGCCAGTGCCAGGTTAGCTATTAAGAAGCTTCCCTTAGCCATTATGGTCTGATCTTTTTTTGCTGAAGTGAATCTCATTTTTGGAAATTCATCATTGCCAGTGGCTTCTTAGATCCCCAGGCACAAGGGCTCTGTGCGCCAATGGACTGCTAACTTTGTTGTAAATTGGTTTAGGCTCTTGAGGACAATTTCACACACATGACAGCATGTCCTTATGTACCAGATAGGCTGTTGTTTCTCTTCCTTAAAGAAATATTTCTTCTTATGTTGTTACTAATCACAATTATAGACTTTTTACTTTCATATTTTGGAATTGAGCATATCACTTCTGACATCATACCAATTTATCTAGTAATCTGTACATTTTAGATTTATTGATATTGTTGAATGTTTTATTTATTCTAATTAACAATTCATATTTTTATTTGTCTGTTTTGTTTACCAGTTTGAGAAAGGATCTCATGAGGTTCAGGTTGGCCTTAAATTTACTATGTACCTCAAAATGACCTTGAATTCTTGATTGTCCTACCTCTACCACGTAAGTATTGGGGTTATAGGTGTGTGCCACCACAACTGACTTATTTCTCACTTGCATTTCTGATTATTTCTTCAGGCTACACCAATAACACTGGAAGTCCAGGCAATTCAAAGTATAAAAAAAAAACTTTTATCATCCTTAATATTTTCAAATTAATCTTGAGAGGTTGTATTCAAAGGTAATAAATGATAGCGTCTTTCTAATAGCATTCTTCTTTTTTATTTGGTTTTTCAAGGTAGGGTCTCTCCCTAGCCTAGGCTGGCCTAGAATTCACTATGTAGTCTTAAGGTGGCCTCAAACTCATCCTCTGTCCCCAAGTGCTGAGATTAAAGGCATGTGCTACCATGCTAGGCCTCTAATAGCATTCTTAATACATTTAATAAAATTTATTTTCCTAAGTTATAAAAATCATAATACAGTGTTTTTTTTTTCCCTTTGGTTTTGTGTGGCTTTTCTCCAGGTGCTCTCCTGTTATCATTTGCTGATCATTTTTATGGAATAGAGACTTGATTTGGGTCAGGCTTAATCTTAAGCCGTCCTGTTGTGTGTCATTCCCCCCGCCCCCCCGGTGCTTTTTTGGATTGATGTCTCAATTTGTGCCCATGTTCTGCATGCCAGTGACTCATGCATGGTTTTCTTAACTAGCTAATACGAAGTTTGTTTCATATATAAAAAAAAAAAAACAGGAATTTTGCAACATCCTTTCCTAAGTGAGGGAAGCATGAACCTCAGACTTTTGGCACAATTACATAGTAAGCACATGAAGTAGCTTGATAATAAATAGTGTTTCTAGTACTTAAAAAAAAAGTCATAATATGTATTTTATAAATGAAAGAAGTGAAATTCATAAAAGCTTTTGTTCAGTATCTAAATTGCTTGCAGAATCAGGAATAAATCATAAAACTTTAGCTGGAGAGATGGCTTGGCAGTTAAATCTTTGCCTGCAAAGCCAAAAGATCATGGTTTTTATCTCCAAGACCCATGTAAGCCAGGTGCACAAAGGGGCGCATGCATCTGGAGTTCATTTACAGTGGCTGGAGGCCCTGGCAGGCCCATTCTCTCCCTCTCTTTTTCACTCTCTCTACCTCTTTCTCTCTCTTAAATAAATAAATAAAATATATTTTTTAAAAGTTTATTAAAAAAAATCATAAAACTTAAGTGTTATCATTTGTGAAACTGCTGCCGTTCTGGCGTCATTCCAATAGGTTACAACACATGACCCTGTTCTTCCTATCTGTAAATAGATTATAACTGTATTATTATAATATATAAATGAAAGTTGGCTAGTTATTGGCACACAAAACATGAACCAATATTTTTTCAAATATTATATATCCTCTAAAGATTAATTGAAATCTGGGAGTGATGGTGCATGCCTTTAATCCCAGCACCAGGGAGGTAGAGGTAGAAGGAGTTTGAGGCCGCCCTGAGACTACATAGTTAATTCCAGGTCAGCCTGGACCAGAGAGAGACCCTACCTTGAAAAAAGAAAAAAGAAAAAAAAGGCTGCTAAAGATTAATTGAAGGAATTTAATATAACTATTTCAATCAAAATTATATAAAATTATGTATGTCATGTTGGTATAAATATTTAAAGCAAATGATAAATATAATTAAGTTTTATCTCTAATAAATGAGTTATTTCTAGAAAGTATCTTTCTGCCTAGACTTTACTTAAACACTGGATAAGATCTTTTGAACATAGAAAGCATCTTCAATTTTGAATAATGAAGCAACTGGGCAATATCGACTTTAGTTCTTACCCTCATTTATAGGGACATAAATATAACACCAAATTCTTTATCTAATGGCACTGAACTGTGTTGCCTCTTTCTAAACACTATTAATTTCCATGTTCAGGGATTATAATGTAGAAGATATTTTAAATGAGATTTTCAAACTAATTAGCCTCCTGCTTAACATAGTCAGTGACAAGAAAGATAAATAGTACATCATGATTTATTTAAGCTCACATGACTAAAATTAATGGTATCAGTACTTTCTGTTTTACCACAGAGGAAAATAATGTGCAAAGTAACAATGCTCTACTACTAACTGTGTGTTCATTTGTGCTCAGATGCATTTTTTCCCATATTCAGTCATTAGTAGTGGGCAAGATAACAGGGAATAGTAAATCACAAACAATAATTGATAAAACAACAAATGCATGGTTTCACATATTCTTGGTACTTTGAAAGACATTTCATAACCTTGTGTTACATGCATGTTATTTTATTTAATTTATTTTTTTGCATTTTTTTCTTTATTAGTTAGTTTTGTATTCAGCAAATACAACATGCATGTTATTTTATTTAGGACATATTTACTTGGCCTTAGTTTCTTTAGTTACTGGCAATAAAATCTTAATTTTCATTCTCCAGTAAATTAAAATTGCTTTTTTTAATTCTAGAATGTTCTGGGAAACTTTTCTGACTCAAACACTGACACAATTTCCATAACAATTTACAATATATTTTTAAAGTTCTGCTGGACAAAATTAAAGGGCACTTGTTAATGGTAGTATCATTTCTAATACTTCTGGATTATAAAACTACATGTAGCTAAATGAAGATGTACAATGATAGTGTAAACTTGACCTGTGTCCCAAACAGTATCCCTCACTATGAGAGGAAAAGGAGAGGACACAGAGTATTAACCTCTTTGCTATATTCCATGATCATTAAAGCATATTACAAATATGTTTAGAAATGCTATCATCCACATCTTCAGTGCTTTGGTTATACAGCAGTGATGAAGTAGCTTAAAACTTACAGAATGTTATTCCATATTTTCTTAAAACTGAAAATGATTCATGAAGCAACATAAGACATCTATGACTTAGCAACTCCCATCACAAGTCTTTTAATGAGTAGAAGGAAATTTTTAGACATTTCATAAATGTAAAACTAAAGCATGGAGTTTGAAAACAAAATCATTTGCATATAATTTATCATCTTTTAAATGAAGTCTTTTAGTCTTTCAATAAATCTTTATCTCCTTTGTGCCATGCATATAATATCCTTTGCAAAAAGTATAGTTTTGGAATAGAGTCATAACATCCAAGAATTTTATTATGTACTAAGAACATAGAGCGAAAATAATTGTAGATTAAAACATGTCATATATATTGTAAGATAATGTAAAATGTGGAAAAATACAAATTAAAAAATTTAAAAAAACAAATAAATAAAAATTTAGGAAAAATAGAGTAGAGCAAATGACACATTTCTCTTCCTATTTTATAAGCAAACACCTCCTTCAAAGTTCCATCATCAGTCCAGGCAGAATCAGCAAATACCTAATAACATAATCCTCCCAGAAGAGTGCATCAAAACTCATATTTGATGAGGATCATAACAGAATGATAGCAAGAAAAAAGTCATGTGTTTTTATTGCTCCCATGGTTCAAGTCTTTCTGTATCAGAATTGCTACCATTTCAGGAAACAAAGTTAGTAATATATCATTATATGCTTATCATCTTAAAATGAGCTTGAAAAATGTAAAGGTATATATATACATGGCTTTCATGCTAATTATTTCCCTCAATGTGCCCTGCCTTCAAGTAGCTAAGGATGTGTTAAATACTAATTAACTCAATTAAGGGATTTCCAATTGACATACCTGGAAAATGGGTAAATAATACCCATTTTATTTTTGAAAAATGCAAACAACATGGTTAACTATGCCTTTTGAATTTTTTCACTGTGATTTTTGTTCTGACATGGAAATATGAATACAGAAGCAAAGTACAATGCCTCATATTGCTTGGATAAGGTTATGGCTTAATTTAATTACAGTAATTTACAGCCCCATTGCACAAGGTTGTTAAAAATGTGCTACTTGCAATGGGCAGTAGGTTGACACAAACTAACAATGTACATTTAAACTAAACTACCTCATTAAATTTTAGGATGTTATTATTTCTTGTCCCATTATTATTCTAAATACAGTATTGTGGCTTCTATGACTCACATAGACAAGTTCATGACAGATTCATTTTGATGCATGCTTTATTAGATAATACTTTTCTCTCAATTCAGGTGATGAACAGTGTAACATATAAGATAGTAAAGTTACTTGGGAAAATATCCAGGACATTACCTGACTTTGTCATTAACACCAGGAATAGAAAGAAACATTCTTCTGAATAATTCTTAGAAGACTAGCAAACAAAAACACTTGGCTTCTTGGTTTTATGCACCATAGCATAAAAGGTATTTGAGCATTAAGGAATAAAAGTCAGAGAGGATATGGTCATATGTTAGCAAAGACTGAATATCTTTTTGACTTTGTGAAAGTGTACTCCTTATGATCTAATATTGTTGCAACAGATACTCTTCAAGTTCTCTACTACTAGAAAACCCATAAGAGTAATCTTTTATTTGCTTCTAGTTATGAAACACATAAATTGGAAGAAAATGATCTCTGATATATAAAGATATTGCTATTTTATAAATAGGTTTACTGCATCACTAACAATTACTGATGTGAATGTTGGAAAATGAGCAGTCTATCTGTGTTAACCTCTACGCCTCATCGATTTACCAATGTCTGCAGTTCTTACATTAGTTTATCCTTTGAAATACCTTGCTAAAAGTGTTGTTATTTGGTAAGATTAGTATATACTATTCAAGTTTATGGTGAATATAAATACTAGAATTTTAGGAATATGATTGTATAGTTCAGAACTTTTCTGATGGGAGCTTTCCTTGGACCGCACTGCTAAGTCTCCATGATCAGATAAAGGTTGTTCTAATAGTCTGGAATATCATGTTCTTGTAACAACATGTTTTCCTACATACTAACATTAAGTTGGTCTACAAGAAAAGTCCAGGTTCCTTGTGTAGAGATCCAAGTGTGAGAGACTTGCTGGAAAGAGAATTTCAACACATTTTAACAATCTAAGTGGGAAATGTAAACACCTCTGGTAATACTAATGATAATTGGGAAAGGAAGCTAACTATTTATAAAATATATGTAAGATTTGTGTCATCAAGTAATATAGTATTAACTTCTTAAAATTCTCAGGTTATGATGAGACACCATGTTTGATGTTTACTTGAGAATAACTCATGCTTATTTTGGTTATAAGCTTGAGCAACTTTATGCCTATCTATCAAAGTTGAACCACATTGTTAAAATATAGTTAAAATGATGCCTTAGTTTAAATTAGGTTATCACAATAGTTCCAAACAAAAGTTTTGAATAATGCTAGGTAAGAGATTGATCTGAAGCCTGTATTCAGTGAGGTATCCTAGTGGGATCTCTGCAGAAGTAAGGGACAGCACAGAGCAGTAGCAACAAGATAAAGAAGTGATGAAACTAAGATTTTATTCCTTTCTCATATTCTACAAAGGGAAAAACCCCAAGTCCTTAAAACTACAAGTTTACTAGTTATCATAACATTAAGCACCAGAATTCCTTGAATTTTTAGACAATATTAGTAACAGGCGACAGTCAAACTGTAGATTAATAGCTCATGTAATTGAATGCTTGCAACTGCTTACAAAAAGCTATTTTAGTACAAAGAAATACAGAGAACAAAGAAAGTAAATATAAGTGCTTAACGATACAGGATAGAAATATTCAAATGTGGGGAAATCTCTTACTGAACACAAACGAGCAAACAGGTTGGGACACTCATCTACTTCCCTTTTCTATTGGTATTTTATAGATATTTTTATTATGTAAAATATTTCATAAATATATTCTGAAACATAAATATTATAACATTTTGCTATTGAGGAGACAATACATTTCTTTCTTCTGAATGACAAAATTGCCTTAGTAAAAGACAGTCAGTCCCCAGACAGTCAGCGCCTCTAGTGCCAGAAGGTGCTACATGGGCAACTGGGGGAAAATGAACAATATCTGTCCAAGCAACTCATGGTCTAACCTATTTAGCAGCAAATAACCTGTTGTGATGCTCACACAAGTGCAACAGTGGCGCACAGTCATGGTGGGAAACCAACTACTCTTGATTTGGCTAACTCTAACCCTCAGTGGTATGGAACCCATAGCTGGATCTGGGAAACAAGTCAGAACCATATCCAAACATAAGCCCACTCTCCATTATCAAGCTACCACCAATCATGGGCTACAAGAGGGCCTACACCTGTTAAATTCTCTATAAAAAAGTAAGGGTTATCTCTTTTGTCCTGGTGCTAACTTACTCTCCATTGGAGAATCTACTTCTCTTTTTCAGATAGATGTAGAACCTAAGAAGAGAGCCACCCATCATACCTCAAAAAGGCCCTGGGTGAAACTAGGAACAATTGGTGAAATAAGCAAGGGTGCTGTTTTCTTGGTGAACCAGATATCAGCACAAGGGTGAAGGAGATCAACACAGAGAAAAATCAACTCCTACCAAATGAGAGAGCCAGAGCCTCAGAGGCCCCCAACACCTCATCACTGAAGCAGACCAAAAGTGAACCCAACATGGCTCAGGGAAATTTTGCAGAAGAGGGGGGCGGAAAGAATGTCAGAGCCACATGTTGGGTCATGATATGCAGAGACATTTATCTTACCCATAACTGTGGGCTAACTCCACAATGCATGACCCATATACCTCAACAAGGAGGGGACAGGGGGAGGGGGTAGGACATGGATAAGCCTAACAATGGTACCAAATTGACTGTATTCGCTGATACAAAACAAATTAATAAAATAAATAAAGAAAGAAAGAAAAAAGAAAAACAGCATCTGAGCTCCCTCCCTGTGTTCCAACCTATTTAATTTTACTTTACTGAAGGTCATGCTCCTGAACTGCTCTGTATTCTTTGTAGCAAGTGAAGGAAAAGTGAAAGGAGTCCTAGTCATGAGTCAGTAGCAAGGACGTAAGTGGCCTTTCTTGGCTTTTTATACTCTTTGATTTAAAATATATTTTATCTGACATAACTATAGCTCCTCATGCTTTCTTTTGGAGTAGTCACTTCACAGATAACATAATTTTATATGCAGGGAACCTCAAACAATCTACCCCAAAGCAATCAGAACCAGTAAGAAATCTATAAAATTACAGAATACAAAATTAACATATACATTGAATAACATGGGCTGGCTAGGTGACTGTGGATAAAGCAGTTGCTGTGCAAGTATGAGAACCCGTGTCTGGATCCCCAGCACCCGTATAAAAGACAGATACAGCAGTGGGTATCTATGATTCCAGCAGGCCTCTGGTAAGAAGGGACATGGAGGCAGGAGAATTGGACACACATACACGCACACACATACACACACACACTCATACACATGGCTAAAAAACAGTAACATCTCTATATGCCAATAGAAATGTATCTGAAAAAAAAATCAAGAGATTCTTCACAGAACAGAAAAATGTATCCTAAAATTTCCACAATACTACATTCCCTCCTCAAATACTCAAAACCATCTTGAGAAAAATAGCAAAGTAGGCCCTTTCCATTACTTAATAATGGAATATAATACATAACTGTTACAACTAAAATAGCATGTATACTGGCATATAGAATTATAGACAATGGAATAAACTACACAGTCTAGAAGTAAACTAGCCCATTTTACATCCAGCTAAGAATATAAAAATACTTTTTGTCCATAAGCAGTGCTGAGTAGATTGGTTATGTATGTGCAGAAGTATGACGTTCTTCTCCCACCACTCACCAGCAACAATCAACCCACATGAATTAGAAGCTTAAAGGTAAAGATCTGAAAAGATGAGAGGAAGCCTGGGGAGATGACTCAGTGAATAAAATGCTTGCTGTCAAGCATGAGTACCAAGCTCAGATCTCTAGTCTTACATAAACCTCTGTCCTGCACATACTTACCATGTATATGCATAGACATACATGGGCATCCATATACACATGAACATGCACACATATATACCACACACACATACACATGCTAAAAGAAAATGAAGAATTGACTGGAGGAAAACTGAGACAAAATGTTTTAGTTTCTGGAGTATAAAAGCACAGAAAACAAGAGCAAAAAAAAGAAAAGCAGAATTATTACATGGTCTAGAGATTCTGCATGACAAAGTATCAGTCAATAATGGGCAAGACAGGCTGGAGAGATGGCTTAGTGGTTAAGTGCTTGACTGTGCGGCCTAAGGACCCCTGGTTCAAGGCTCAATTCCCCAGGACCTACATTAGCCAGATGCACAAGGGAGTGCATGAGTCTGGAGTTCGTTTGCAGTGGGTGGAAGCCCTAGCATGCCCATTCTCTCTCTTTCTCTCTCTCTCTCTCTCTCTTTCTCTCTCTATGTGCCTCTTTATCTTTCTGGGTCACTCTCAAATAAATAAATAAAAATGAACAAAAAAAATTTAAAAAAATAATGGGCAAAAAAACCCTATGTAATGAAGGAAAAATATTTCCACACAATACATCTGACAAGTGGTTAATATTAAATACATTCAAGGATTCAAAGTATTCAATAGCAAGCAACAAAAATAACAGTGACAACAAAAAACACCAAATAGGGCTGGAGAGATGGCTTAGTAGTTAAGGCACTGGCCTGTGAAGCCTAAGGACCCAGGTTCGAATCCCCAGGTAAGCGAGGTGCACAAGTGGCACATGCATCTGGAGTTCATTTGCAGTGTTTGGAGGCCCTATTTTGCCCATTCTCTCTCTCTCTCCTTTCCATCTCAAATAAATAAATAAATAAATAACATTGAATTTATTCCTTAAAAAATAAGATACAAAACACCAAATAATATGATTTAAAATGGTCAATAGACTCAAATAGGCAATTCTAAATTCAGGATATACAAATGTTCCAAACGTATATGAAAAAAATGTTCAGCATCACTAATCTTCATGGAAATGCCATCCACACCACTATAGGAGCTACTAATGTAACTTATTAAGAATTATTGTTATCAGAAGACTGAGGATGGCAATGGACACTTTTCCCTTGGTCGTGTTTAGATAAAGAATGAAAGAAAATAGCTTCTTCCAAGATGTATCCTATAAGAAAATAAAATCCAAGTAGTTCACAAATATCTATATACATGCAGAGGACGTAGGTGGAGCATAACATTATGTCCTACTATGGTGGTTTGATTCAGGTGTGTCCTATAAACTTAGGTGTTCTGAATGTTAGGTTCCCAGCTAATGGAGATTTGGGAATTAACACTTCCTGGAGGTAGTGTATTGTTGGGGGCAGGCTTATGGGTGTTATAGCCAGTTTCCCCATGCCAGTGTTTAGCATACTCTCTTGTTTCTCTATGTTGGCCAGGGGGTGATGTGCACCCTCTGCTCATGCCATCGTTTTCCCTGCCATCATGGAGCTTCCCCTCAGGTCTGTAAGCCAAAATAAGACCTTTTACCCACAAGCTGCTCTTGGTTGGGTGATTTCTACCAGCAATGCGAAGTTGACTAAAACAGTAAAGTGGTACCGAGGAGTGGGATTGCTAGACACCTGACTGTGTGGCTTTGGCATTTTGGAGCTGATTTTCAAGGGGAATATGGAAGGATTTGAAACCTTGGCCTAAGAGATTCCTTGCAGTGCTATAAGTACACCTTGATGGACTATTCTGGCTAGAATTGACAGACCTGAATGCAGTAAGAACTATGTACAGTGAGGTTTGGCTTATAAGGGTGAGAAAGAGCTTTGCTTGGACTGGGCTAGCAGTCTGTGTGAGGCTTGCTGTTATGCCTATGTCCTGAGAAGTTGTGCAGAGTTGTTTTGTGTAGAAATGACCAGGTGTGAGCAGAGGGATATGGCACAGAAAAAAGTGAAATCTTTGGCACTAACTTGCTGCCCATTCACCTGCAATTTGTTTGAGAGATTACAGCCTTTCCGACTGGGCTAGCTGACCTGCACTGGGGCAACATGAAGAATGTAGACTCTTTTGGAAGGGCCTGAGTGCTCAAGAAATGTCCTGTTCTTTGAAGTCTGGTTTATTGCCACCCCCCCCCCCCCGGACTAACAAATTTTCACCCTACCTGGTATTGTGGAGTATAAGAAATGCAGGAAAGAGAGGGTCATTGAGTTTGCGACATGGTCTTGTGTTTTGGAAATGGCCATTGGCAATGTGAAGCAGGTTTGCTGGATGCCTGCATGGAGACCCAGTGAGGCCATGAGGATGAACTGTGAATTGCAGTGGAGACCCAGTGGAGATTTTCTGGACCATGAGTTTGGCTGCGCTAAAGAAAGCTGCAAGCCCTGATGAAGGTTTCCAGGACTGGGAGTAGCCAGAGACTTATTGCTGGTTAGAATTATTGAATTTGGAGATTTGTCACTTGCTAGAGTTGTTGGACTTGGAGGTACAGAATTTGATTGGCTGAATATTTCTTTGCTATGCCCAAACCCATCTTTTGCAGTGTGAATGTTTATTCTGTGCCATTATGGTTTTGGGTTTTTTTTTTTTTTTTTGGTATTATGGCTCAGTTAAAAGATCTTGGACTATGGCAATGTTTGAACATCATTGGGATAGATAAAAACTATGCGGACTTTTAAAGTTGGACTGAATGTATTGTATTTTACATCATGTATGGATATCAGTTTATGGGGTCCAGAAGCAGAATGTGGTGGTTTGATTCAGGTATCCCCTATAAACTTAAGTGTTCTGAACGTTAGGTTCCCAGCTGATGGAGATTTGGGAATTAACGCTTCCTGGAGGCGGTGTATTGTTGAGGGTGGGCTAATGGGTGTTATGGCAGTTTTCCCATGCCAGTGTTTGGCACACTCTCCTGTTGCTCTGGTCCACCTTATGTTGGCCAGGGGGTGATGTCCACCCTCTGCTCATGCCATCATTTTCCCTGCCATCATGGAGCTTCTCCTCCAGCCTGTAAGCCAAAATCAAACTCATTTTCCCACAAACTGCTCTTGGTTGAGTGATTTTTACCAGCAATGTGAACCTGACTGCAACACCTACCTTTTGGTTTAATTCATGATTCTATATTTTTTTCAAAGTTATAGAATTTATATATATAAACTTATAAAAGAAAAATAGTATTAATAAACCTTAATCTTAAGTTTCAGTTTTTCCAGTAGTTAATAGATTGACAGACAAACATAACTAACTTAATTGAGTACTCCAAAGTCAAGTCTTTTACAACCATTATCATGAACAGATGAATATGAGTGAGATTAATATTTATTCTTGATATTTTAAGGCACAGTGACATCAATTTACAGCCTGAATACCATGACATCCTGCATCTAGTTATCATGATGTTTTAGTCTGATAAGGGCCCTAGGCAAATCCAATAGTCATTTTTTTGTAATAGTTTAAAATATATATATCCAATAGTCATTTTATATTCCCCAAATAATCTGAAATCTGATCAAGTACTTTAAGATTTATTTATCTATTTTTACTGACTGCTGCTTCTACAATGCATAAACCAGAACCCCATGGGAAATAACTGCAACCCCACTGAACAGAGTCCCCAGTAGGATGGGGGCAAGGATGAGGGAAAAGAAGGTACCAATACATGATATATCCATATGAAATAGGTTGTTAAAATAATAACAATAACAATAATAAACAAAATATAGAGCTATAAATCACTGTTATGCCTCCTATCATACTAACTAATTTGATATTAGTACCATTAAAATAAACTGAAGATAGATTTCTTGACTATATTAATAGGAAAAAAAAAGAAATTGTATCTCTACAATCAAATGATAATGAAAACGTAACCTACCAGAACTTATGGGATACAATTCATAGCACTTAACACCTTTATAACAAAGATGGATCCATTCCCACACTGCCTTGCAACCACAGAAAAAAAGACCTTTTACAGTTGTACAAGTTCGAGCTTATACATCATTATCCCCATATATATGATTCCCTGAAGGGGAATAATGGGGAAACAACTCATATCATTGTTTAGAAAGCTTGGCTGGAAGTTGGAAGATAGTCAGTCCCCAGACAGTCAGCACATCTAGTGCCCAGAAGGTGCTACATGGGCGACTGGGGGAAAATGACCAATATCTGTCTAAGCAACTCATGGTCTAACATACTTAGCAGCAAATAACTTGTTGTGATGCCCACACAAGTGCAATAGTGGCACACAGCCATGGTGGGGAACCAACTGATCTTAATTTGGCTAACTGATCCCCTCACTGGTATGGGACCCATAGCTGGAGCTGGGAAACAAGTCAGAACCATATCCAAACATAAGCCCACTCGCCAATATCAAGCTACCATCAATCATGGGCTACAAGGGGGCCTACGCCTATTAAATTCTCTATAAAAAAAGTAAGGGTTATCTCTTTTGTCCTGGTGCTAACTTACTCTCCGTTGGAGAATCTGCTTCTCTTTTTCAGATAGATGTAGATCCTAAGAAGAGAGCTACCCCATCATACCTCCAAAGGGCCCTGGCTGAAACTAAGAAAAATTGGCGAAACAAGCAAGGGTGCTGTTTTCCTGATGAACCGGATACCAGCACAAGGGGGAAGGAGATCAACACAGAGAAAAATCAACTCCTACCAAATCAGAGAGCCAGAGCCTCAGAGGCCCCCCAACACCTCATCACTGAAGCAGACCAAAGATGAACCCAACATGGCTCAGGGAAATTTTGCGGAAGAGGGGGGTGGAAAGAATGTCAGAGCCACATGTTGGGTCATGATATGCAGAGCCAGTTATCTTGCCCATAACTGTGGGCTAACTCCACAATGCATGACCCATATACCTCAACAAGGCGGGGCCAAGGGGAGGGGGTAGGTCACGGATGAGCCTAATAATGGTACCAAACTGACTGTATTTGCTGAATACAAAACTAACTAATAAAGAAAAAAAGGGGGTATGCATCACCACCCCAGGCTTTGATCTCTCCATCTTAAAAACAATTAGCAATGATGTTCTGTGGAGTAAATTTCCACAAGTTAAAATCAGTCATACATGGTAGTAGTACAAGTTATGTGTGCGAGAGTTGAGGTCTAAACTGGCATTGCCCTCCTCCTCTTTTACTATATCCCAAAGTCTTGCCAAATCTGGAGAGGAGAGCCAGTGTTATGTTGTGTGCATTGCCAATTCTTGTTTCAAATTCAAATTGAATTCTTCAGCTCTCAAAATTCCTATTTCCATTCAAATTCATCTGAATAGCTGTAGACTCAGCCTCCTTGCAGAAATGGGATGGGACACAAGAGGGTGGGTTCTGACAGTGAATCATAGACACCAAACTCTGTATAGGCAACAGCAAACAAGGGTGGGCTTACTCCTAGCCTTCCAAACAATCATGATTATATTGTTACAGGCAACAATTGGATATATTGTTAGAAATACAATATTTTACACAGCATATATTTATTGAGTTATAAAGAAATTTTATTGCAGTTTAGAAAAACATGGGATCAAACAGTGTTCAGGGCCAAGAGAAATCTTTTAAACTAAACTTTATTATAAGCTGTCAACCACAATCAGTTCAATTAGATTCACAAAGAATGTCAAAGTATCTCAGTCTTTGCAGGGATTTCTACAGTCAAAGATCTCTGCATGTTCATTATAATTTTAATTTTAAGAAGTTTGTAATTCTGCCATCTTAATTTGCTTTGGGAAAGGAATTGGCACTTTGCTTTCTAACCCAGATAAAATTCTGAGTCTTTAAAAAATTGAATATATTGAAAATGTTTTTCTTTCTCAGCGATTTTGGCTTTATTAGTACTACTGGAAGAAATGTACATCATTTTAGGTACTGAGATTCGTTGGAAGGCCTGAATTATGTTCATAGCTAGAGTCTGTTTTCATTTCCCTGTCCTGCCAGAAAAAGAATTATCCTTTTCTCTCTCTGGTAACATATTACATGTGGTGATCATGCATAATATGTAGAAAAAGTAAGATATCTTGAAATCTACAGTTTTAGAAAGTATTAGTTTTTCATAGTGAGAGTAATGTTTTTTTATTGTGAGAGTAAATTCTATGTGAATGTAGATGCACCTCACTTGCTTTAATAAAGAAATGGGTTGAAAAGAGCTTTTAAAATATTTCATTACATCTAAAATAAGAAATACATTGTAAGCTAAATATCAATACTAATTAAAGTCCATGTCCTGTGTCATATATTTTTAAAATACAATTTAGATCAATGGATATAATCACAGGCTGATGATCATAATGCTGTCAGGTTAGAGTGAATTGTAATTTTCTATTAGTCAATGGCAGATGGTGACTTAACACTATGAGATAGGTTTATAAAGTGATGTCTAATAACTCATTATTTTAAAGAGAAAAAGTATGCCTGTGCTCACAGAATAAACTAACTTTAGAGCTGAAAGAGATATTTTAAAATCCATTCTTACTTTAAACTCTTTAAAAATAGCAGAATCTGGAACCCAGTGGCATTTCTAGGGTCATTTAATATCAGGTAAAGATGGAAATAAAATTTCCTTTTCTTGTGTCCTAGTGCTTGTCATAATTCTTAAGACAATTCCTTTTCTATGGGGTGGCCACTAAAAGAAAAACACCAGTAACTCTAACTTGCCTGAAAATCAATTACTACTATTTTCAATTGATATTTTTACCTCAGGGTAGTTTTACACTCTTGTTTACATGGTCTTTCAATCTATGCAGGAATAGACCTTATGTGCTTTCACAATGAAAATTTCTTCTAAATTTCCAGTTTTATTGCCAATAAAAACTTACAAAATCTGTGACTCCCTCCACTTTGGGAGTGGGTATGCCTTCTTTCAGTGGATTCTTTCCAAGATAATAGAGTTTCACTGTTGTTAAAGTTTTTTTAGTTACTAATTTTAGAAACTTGTTATTGGTTACAATTAAAAACACTATAAATCAATTTCAAATTTTATAGCTTCTTTAATATTCCAAAAGAAGCATACCAAAGGAATCAGGAGTAGAAATATTTAAGGAGTCAGTTTTTCATCACAAATAAAAATGAAAGCCCCCAAAGTTCCACTTGTAGTGAGGATAAAGATAAAAAACATAGTAAAGGATAAAATAATAATAAAATCTCAACACTTTGGAACTAAAACAAGTGCATATTCACATTTGTAATTAGCAATAATGTGAATTCTAGCAATTGGAAAGAAAATCAAAGCTGTAAGTAAAGTCAAATATTGGCCTACACATGACCCATGCAAGCTCCTGTGGGTCCCTGTCTTTATTTCCCTACACCATGGGCTTTCTCTAATGCCCTTTCGAACCTACAGACCTTGGCCTGAAGTCCGAGAGTAGCTACCATTGATCTCTTTAGTATTTCTCTTTTCACAGTGGAATATTTAAAGCTGTGCTAACAGCCATTGCTTCACTAAATATTTAAACATGAAATGAAATGCCTCCCAGGAAATATTTTATTTTATAATAAAAAAGGAACTTCATTACTTCACTTATATTCAAATGGCATTTAATAAGGCATGAACAATGTCTATGTACTATTTGAACATAATAAGCCAGCTACCTAAGAATATGGGGTGTGGTGACATGGGGTCAAAATTTGAAGTGCATTCCAGCAAGAGTTTCTTTTCTCAGGACTCTATTTGATGCAGAATTTATTAATGTCTTCATTTTAGACCCCTGGGACTTCACTTATGGAGACACAGTCCTTTGTTACTGTGATTTCTTTGCTGTTTTGTTTCCATTCCACATTTAGTGTATTACTATATTTGTTCTCTCTTTTGATGTTTGTTTTCTGTTTTACTCACTAATTATTAGTACTTTGTATATGTCTGAATTATAAGTACATTAACAATATGTACAGCTTTTTCATAAACTCTCAAATTGTGTTCTGCTTTGATTCTTAGACAAAATATAGGGTTGGATGGGTATTTAAGGAAACATTTGACCAAATGTTGATCCATGCAACAAATGATTCAATTTGAGAACTTTCAGTTCTTAACTCTCTCCCATACCTTGATTATAGCTACTGACAGAGCTCTTCCTGCCCATCACTGGGAGCTCTGCATAGGGGGCTTACCTTTGCTGAAGCAAGCTCAGGGCATGACTCATTCTACCCTGTAGATTGTGTGGGTAGAATCTGATTTTCTTAAATTATCTATCTAAGTACAGAAAGTTCTCATGTACTCATAACTGGCTCTCTTATTATTAACATCTTACATTACTATGGTACATTTACCATAGCTGATGAACCAATGTTGAAATATCATTTTAGATTAAAGCTCATATTTTATTCTAATTTTGTTAGTTTTCACATAAAATCTTTTTTATGTTGAGTAGGGCATCCTAATGTCCCACATATTTAGTTATCACATCTCCTTGTACTCAAGAGTGGAGCTTTTTTTTTTTTTTTTTTTTTTTTTTTGCAGAATTACATTACTTTTGGCCTTGACACATTTTTTAACAGTATTGATCATATATTTGTAGAATCAAACATTTTCTGTCATTGCTTCAAAAGTTTAGAAAGGAATGCATTTTCAGTACTTTGGGATATTTCAGAGAAAATAATTCATGCACAGGGATATAACTCTTGTTTTCTTCTTTGGCATTATTTACTTGTGGTTGGGAGTATAATGCTCAGGACTTGTAAAGTACTTTCTTTTCAAAGGGTGGCAATGACTGAGACAATTGTCTGTAGTGGTCAAGTACAAGGACAATGAGGCAGTGATAATAGATCAGAATTTGTGCTTCTCTGTTCTCCTTAGGATTAGAGTCACATAACAGGTTTTGGAAGAAAGTCAACAATCTTAAGACATCATTATCAATGACACATGCTATGAACAGGATTTAGTGCTTTTGTTACCCCCTACCTGCAACCATTCTCTTTTACTGTATTTCCATACTCAGCTTTTTGGAAAAAAGTCACTATGAGTGGGCCCCACTCTAGGAATGGATGCTGTTATATGCCCTTCTTCCTTGAGAACAGAATATCTATATTAACTAAAATTCAACTGCACAGAAATTTTGTATTTTGTCCTGCACTGTCTTTATGTGACTACATATCATTTTCTTATACCTTCACAGAATCATAGGTTATTCCTGGCTATGTCCAAAATTATGCTATTTACTTTGTTGCAAAATTGCTCCAGCTGTAGAATTTGGGTTCTTTTATCATTTTGAACTACTCAACATCTTGTACATGTTTTAACAGTACTTCACTTTCTGATGTTCCCAGATGTTCCAGGTTCATCATATAGAGTCTATAAGGGAGGTCTGAATCAACTATTTCTCCAAGGAACTCTGGCTCCTTTTGGTTGAAAATGGCAACTGAGAAACAAAAGTTTGCATGCTGAGGCCACCATTTAATTTTTATTTGAGAAATATAGCATTTTTTAAAAGAGAATTCTTTCATTTATGGTCTGACAGTGTAACAAATGTTAAGAAAAGGTCTCTTTTTTGTGTGTATGTATATATACAATATATGATGTGTGTGTGGTATATAATTCTACATGTGCAGATATGCATAGAGGCCAGAGGAAAACATTGAGTATCTTTCTGTATGGCTCAGCTGTTTGCTTCCTTGAGGCAGAGTCTCACACATCTCTATTCCCCAAGAAGGCTGAGGTACTCATGCTCATGCCCAGCTAGGTGCTGATGAATCAAATCCAGACAGAATCAGGCTCTTGGGCTCTAATGCTTGTACAACAGACACTCCTACCTGCTGAGCCATTTCCCTGGATGCAGACCTCTTATTTTAAAGTCTTTCCCTCATATCTGTTAATACAGGACACATTCAAGTTAACTGCTACCACCTGGGATTTAGAAAGAAAGTCCTTTTTGCTTCCTTGAAGAGTGGCCACTCTGAGGTAAAACTTGTTCCTTGGTGAACATTTCATTTACCTTTTATCCTTTGCCCATCATTAGCTCTATGCTCATTGTGGAAGGGAGATATGTAACAGGGCAGAATTGTAGAACAGCCTAAAATTGTCTCTGGGATTGTGTTCCAGGACTGAAGACCATATAAAGAATTTTTATTGGCACTGAGAGATCATTTTGATGAGTTCTTAAGAGAAATGTTCACATTTTCCCCCACACATCAGAGATAAAGGGATAGAGATAGAATGAAAGTGAAATAGGAAAAGGACTATTATTATGAGAAGCACAATTTGGGAAGCAGGACTTCTGGCCAAGATGGCGACCGCCTAGCTATGCTGCAAATCCCGGGGAAAGAAAGGCAAGATATTAAGGGTATATAGTGGCTTTTAGGGGAGAGAAATCTGGGAGGGCACAGAGGCGGGGGAACAGGGAATTGCCAATCCCCTCGCGGGTGGGTAGGCACCCCTCACCTCAAATAACCACCGTGTTCACAGCACCGCCCCTGCCGCTGCTGCTGCTGCGCCGGAGCCCACTGTGCGCCTATTGTTCCCTGCACGCGGAAGCTTAGACTGCTCCGCACTCACGTCCACTCGCCCACTTACTGAGTGTGCCCAGTCCTACAGCAGCTTCCACGCAAGCTCAGACTGTGTCTCTCGCTTGCGCCAGCTCAGGTGCCATCCCCTACCTACCTGCTGCGCCGGCCGTCTGCCATTGTCCTGTGGCGGGGGAGCGCAGACTGCTTCCGGGTCCCAGTGTTCCCAGCCAGAGTTTGGGTTGCTTCAGTGCTTGGTGCCTCAGTGCCACTCGTAGCTTAAATGCAGGGAGATTTGGCACATTACCGCTTGAGAACTCATGCAACTTTGGCGCCCCTGCCAGGCAGTAGATAGGCGGCTTTGGCAAGTGAGATTGTTCCCTGCTTGCGGAAGCTTAGACCGCTCTGCACTCTCATCCACTCGCCCACTTACTGAGTGTGCCCAGTCCCACAGCAGCTGCCACGCAAGCTCAGACTGTGTCTCTCACTTGCGCCAGCTCAAGTGCCATCCCCTACCTGTCTGCCGTGCTGGCCGGCCGCCATTGTCCTGCGGCGGGGGAGCGCAGACTGCTTCCGGTTCCCAGTGTTCCCAGCCAGAGTTTGGGCTGCTTCAGTGCTTGGTGCCTCAGTGCCACTCCTAGCTCGAACGCAGGCAGCTTTGGCACATTACTGCTTGAGAACTCAAGCAACTTCGTCGCCCCTGCCAGGCAGTAGATAGGCAGCTTTGGCAAGTGAGAGCAAAAGCCCAGGCTGCTTGGCAACTGCCCCAGGCTGCATAAGATTCCCATTGTTCTTGAGCCCAGGCTGATATGCCCACCTACCTGCCCATACACTGTCATGGGCAGAACACAGCGCAAAACAAATAACATGAAAAATCAAATGCAAGAAAATCCAGTTAGATCACCCAGTCCCACAATGAATACATTTAACCAAAACATAGAAGAACCAGTAGGACCAGAACAGCAAATTGAAGCTATGAGCAATGCAACCCTGACCAACCTACTGGTAGAACTTGCAGGAAAGCAACAAAGGGCCGACAATCGTGTGGATGCTGCCATCACTAAACTAGAACTAATAGATAAGAAATTGGAAGGATTAGATAAGAAATTAGAAGGATTTCAAAGAGAGTTAAGAGATTTGAGGGAGAGTGAAAAAAAGACCTTAAAAGTCAGCTGTCCATGCTAAATGAAGACATAAAGAAATGCAAGGATGAACTCCAAGAATCATCAAGAAAATCAGAAAATGATGTGAAAAGGGAGCTTGACAGAGGGATGGAAATTATACATAGAAAAGTAATAGAAAATGCAAACTTAATTGAACAAGTGCAAAACTCTCTAGAAGCTCTCAAGAACAGAGTCAGCCAAGTGGAGGATAGAAACTCTGATCTGTAAGACAAGATGGAAGAAACAGAGAGTTCAAAAATTTCAGTACATTCAAAAGCTCCTGTAAATAGAACATGAGGGAATTGTGGGATACACTTAAATGTCCCAATATTAGGATCATTGGAATACCAGAAGGAGAAGAAATTCAGACCAAAGGCATGGAGAACTTATTTAACAAAATAATTGAAGAAAACTTCCCCAGTCTCTTAAAAGAAAGGCCCACCAAGATACAAGAAGCCAATAGAACTCCAAACAGACTGGACCAAAGGAGAAACTCTCCAAGACATATTATCATTAAGACTCTAAACATTGACAGCAAAGAGAAAATCCTAAAAGCAGCTAGGGAAAAACAGCACACCACCTTCAAAGGTAACCCCATCAGAATTACTTCAGACTTCTCAATGGAAACCCTGAAAGCTAGAAGGGCCTGGAATGAAACACTGCAAAGACTAAGAACCTATGGCTTCCAACCCGGACTACTCTACCCAGCAAAAGTATCCCTCATAATAGATGGTGAAAGAAAAACATTCCATGACAAAACTCAGCTTTACAATTATATTAACACAAAACCAAACCTACAGAGAGTATTTCAGGAAATTCTCCACAGAGAAGAAAAAAATAATCAAACACAATTGCCTACAAGAAGCAGATCACAACAACCAAACTCAGAGTAGGCACAAAAAACTTCAATGTCCATGAAAACACCAACCCACATTCACCATCACAATATGGCAGGGATCAAATCAAATCTCACAGTCATTACCCTAAATATTAATGGCCTTAATTCACCCATCAAGAGACACAAGTTAACAGGATGGATCAAAAAATTAGACCCCTCAATCTGTTGCCTTCAAGAAACCCACCTCACCATTAAAGACAGACATCTCCTCAGGGTGAAAGGGTGGAAAACAGTATTCCAAGCAAATGGGAATAAGAAGGAGCAAACAGGTAGCACAAGGCCGAGAGTATTATGTGCAACCCTGCAAAGGATTCTTGGCTCTCACAGGTGGTACAGAATGGTAGAAAGCTCACAGGACTCAAAAGTACCCTTGGAACTTGAGCAATACTCACAGGCATGGAGCAGTGTCAAAAGCATGTGTCCATCTCCCTCCTCCCCCAGTGAGGGCAGACACTGTAAAAGTCTAGAGCTGAGCAGAAATGTTGGAAGAGAAACTTTATCATTAGAAGAAACAATGGAAGAGAACCTTAATGGAGTAGGTCTATAAAGGGAAGATCTGCACTGCAAATTGTGTTGACTCATATAGCACTAAAAATATTAACTCATGCTCACAGTGCCTCTTGTATACTCCTAGGCTTGCTTAAGGGTTAGCTCAAATCCATCTCCCCTTGAAAACGCATTATGAGGAATGCAATTAAAGTACTTTGGGATATCTCAGAGAAAGAAATGAATGCAGAGTATTATATATAGCTCTTGCCTTTCTTCTCTGGGATTATCTACTTGTGGCTGGAAGTGAAAGGCTCAGGACTTGTAAGCCACTTTCAGTTCAAAGTATGACAATGACTGAAACAGTTGGCTGTAGTGATTAAGCATGGGGGTGATTCTGAGGCTGTTGAAGGAGTCATGGTACACAGAAGCCTGCTTAAATTCCTACATACCATCCATCACTCTGCTGAGTTGTGGGACTTGTGCTGTCTGGGCCTTGGAGCCATTATGGAATAAAGTAATAGAGGGTAGTAACAGTATCAACTTCACAGTGCTGTTGTGAAGGAAGACTGAGTTCACAGAGTCAAGATGTTTGGAATGTGGTAAGCTTGGGGCAATTGTTAAATAACCATGGTCATATTTAATTGGAGCCACTTTCATGTGAACTCTCTTTGTTATCATGATGCATGTGATGAGAAAAGAATACTTTTGTCTGGTCATTGTAAAGACTTGTCATAGAATATATATATATATGTATATATATATATATATACATATATATATATATATATATATATATGTGTGTGTGTGTGTGTGTGTGTATGTATATATTTTCATAGAATATATATATACATATATATATATATATATTGTTTAAACAATGAGATGATTACTTATACATGACTGTCAAAAATCAGATTATACTTTTTCCTTACATTGTACATGCACATGTCTATACACACAACCTCAGTAAAATTTTAAAAAAATGTATGATTAATTTATTCCTATCATCACAAGTGCCAATCCTTGTGTATATGTTTAGTGCCTCAGACTTTGAACAGAAAGATTCTAGTTAAAGGACTTGCTTTAAAATTGTCTCCCTTTCTTTCATGATGTAAATGTCAAAAAGTTTACTTCTTGGTCCAAGCATTTTCTATATCTTGCCAATTAAGAGGGACTTAAGAGTACAAACATGAGACTATTTTTCCTCTGTAGTGCACAAACACACACACACACACACACACACACACACACACACCATCAATTTTCATATTCAGGAATTAGAAAAAGCTGCCTTTACAAAAATGTATGAGAAGTTCTTTAAAAATCAATGCTTTAAGTTTTTCAAAGATTTATTTATTTATTTAGGGAAAAAAGCAAGTAGCTCATCGGCTCTGTCACAAAAAGCTTCAAATGCTTTTGGAAAAGAAATGAATTTTAAAGTGTGTTCAGACATACTGTATTCAAGCAAAGAAGTGCAGAAGTCTTTGAGTCAGAACTACAGCTCACCATAATCTGGTTAAAATTATCTCAGGCACCACCTGTCATTATTAATATGCAGAGAAAGGAAAACTCCCTTCTGTCTCATTCCAGAGCTATAGATGTGGCCCATTAGCACCTCAGTGCACTCTTACCACAATGGGCAGTTACACTTCCAATCCTTCTGGAACTTTCATAAAATCATTGAAGGTAGCTCATGGTTTAATTTAAATGTGTCTTAAGAACATTGCATTAGCATTTACATCTACTCTGCTGGAAGAAATTCCACAGGTCTTTTACATTTCTATCTTTAGTTTTAGTTAAATTTTCAAGCTTAAACATCTTGCTTGGCTTAAGAAAAAGTGTCACGATGTTTCAGAAAGTGATAATATGCTGTAGCATGAGTGCCAGAGTGTTTTAGAATGAACTGGAGCTATGCACTGCAAATGCCTGGTGCTCGGAATAGCTGATAATTAGACAAGGATGGGTAAGAATTCTGTGCAGGTTCGCTAAGGAGAGATACAGGTGTTAACTGTGCTCTAGACTCTTGACTGATACTTTCCAGTCTTAGAAAATTCAGTTGAAATTTCTCACCTTTCTCAGTGGAGAAATATCACCATAGACTTTCAAAGAACAAGCTCTAGATCTATGTTCTACTGAGGGAGTGATCTATGCTAAAAAGATATCAATAAATAAAATATTTTTGTGAGTTTATTTCCACCTACCCAAGTCTTATAGAAAGAACTGGCGATTGTAATGAATGAGCTAATTCCCAAAGCCACAAATGCTCTCTAATAAATGCTCTCTAATAAAAGAACGTCCATCTTATTAAATAATGAAATGCTTCATAAGTTTTAAAGGATTGATTTATCTCAACTTCAGTCTTAAGAACTTTTATCTGTTTCATCTATGCAAACAATCAGTGGAATCACTAATTTTTCCCTCTCACCTTCCTGCATAGCTCCTATCTCCCCTTATGATACGTTAGAACTCCAATGAGTTTGACCAGATAACTAGTGTCAGTGTGCTAGAAAGATGACCTGTGGAAATAAAGCTAAATCATCACTAAATGTGTCAACATACCCCAGGCCTTTTAGGTACAAGGTGTTTTTACCATTCTGTGGTAACAGATATTGCTATTTGAAAGCCATTATATTTAACTTGAAAATTTGTAAATATATATATTTATTTATTTACTTATTTTGAGAAAGAGGGAGAAGGTAAGATGGAGAGAGACAGAGACACAGAGAGAGAGAGAATGGGCCTACCCAGGCCTCCAGCTCTGCAAATGTACTCCAGAAGCATGCACCACCTTGTGTGTCTGGCTTACATGGGTACAGGGGAATTGAACCTGGGTCCTTAGGCTTTGCAGGCAAGTTTAAGCCATCTCTCCAGTCCATTAACTTGAAAATTTTAATTAGTGGGTTTTCTCTTTCTATAGAACCTGTCACGTTGCTCTCCAGCAAGGCCTATAACCGAGACTGAAGGAAGAGGACACATGTATCTGAGCCCAACCCACCCAATATGCCAATCAGTGCTACTTTAGTCATGTGTCTCTCTAGATTAGACAGTCTCTCTTTTTGTTTGATTATAGACAGATATGTAGACAGATGTAAAGGCCCTGTCTCTATCCTTTAGAACAAACAGTACAGTCTATACTGTAAAATATGAAAAATTATAATACAGAAAAATCTTGTCTTTCAAAGGTAGTTAAAAAGGTTCTTCCTAACCTAGTCTTTCTTTTTTCTTTTGTAGGCATGTGTGTGTGTGCATGCGCACATGTGAGTAATCACTTGTGGGTGGGCATATATGCATGCATATGCACATGTGAATGGATGGCCTTGGGTGTTCTTCAAGTGCTAGCCATCTTTTGTTTAGACAGCCTGTATCACTGCCTGGATCTTTCCCAGTAGGCAAGACTGGTCAGTAGGCTCCAGGGATCCTCAGAATAGGGAATATAATTATGTGTCACTGTATCAGTCTTTTAAAAACTGGATTTTGGCAATCAAATTTAGGTCCTCATGCTTGCAAGGCCAGCACTTTATTGCTGAGTCAGCTCCCAGCCTGTAATGTGGTTTTCCTTAACTACCAATCCTTTCCCTCTACATTCCCACAATAATTGTTAGGAACCTAATGTTGCTTCTTTTTGTTTTAACTTTTTGTTTGCTTGATTATTTATTTGTTTGTTTTAAATATTTTCATTTTTATTTATTTATTTTAGAGACAGGCAAAAAGGCAGGGAGATAGAGAGAGAGAGAGAGAGAGAGAGAGAGAGAGAGAATGAATGGGTGCTTCAGGGCTTCTAGCCACTGCAAACAAACTCCAGATGCATGTGCCACCTTGTCCATTGGGCTACGTGAGGCCTGAGGGATTGGACCTGGATCCTTAAGGCTTGGCAGGCAGGCACCTTAACCACTAAGCCATCTTTTCAGCCCTCAGTGTTATTTCTTGAGCTCTGTGAAGTTAGTTTAAGCACATGTCCTTGATCATGCTGTTTCCAGCTCTTGTGTGCTTAGAGAGTTTTCTGAGCTTTTTCATTCTATGCACACTGAGTTCTTCCCTATTGACCACTGCTATGGGGCTACCCATCTGTCCAAAGCCCTACAACAGCTTGTATTCCAATGATATCATTGTTTCTGGACATGAGTCTGTGATTCCTTCACACTGTAATATTTTGGATACCATTATTATGTCTTATTCAAGTTATGTGCCCAATAAATAATTTGTGAATGAAAAACATCATTTCTATTTTTTTTTCCAGGAAGTGGCATAATATGTCCTTTTTGAAAGGTTTGCTTTTTCAGAGTTTAAAGAATCCCTAGGTGTTTATTATAGGTGTTTCATGTATTATTATAAGCTATGCATATTATAACGTGATGTGATAATATGTAGCAATTATAGTGCAAAATTTCTAATCTAATTTCCTATTGGTTCATATAGTTTAAGTATATAAAAGTGGTGAAATAAATTGAGGAGTCTGGCTCAGCAGTTAAGAGCACTTTTCATGCAAGCATGGGAGCTAGAGTGGGAGGAGGACAACCCAAATTCAGTTCCTTAGCATCCATGCAAACAGCTGGTTATGGCCATATACTTCCATAACTCCAGTCCTGGGAGGAGTACAGAGTGGAGAATCTCTGGAGCTTCCCAAAATGACAACTCAGAAATGAGTGAGACTGTCTCAAGGACACATGCAGATAAGTGATGGATGGAGAACGCCCAGTATTCTCTCATGGCCTCCTCATGTGACTGTTCACTTCTGAACATACATGTGCATATAACACACAGATACACAGACACACACACACACACACACACCATCCTATATACTACACAGATGAAAATTCAAAACAAGAAATCAAGTGTAGTTCCACCAGTAAAATATGTATGAATTATTTGTTCTTTTTAAAAAAGATTCTTTATATATAGGGAATATAATCAAATAAAACAGTTCAATAAACTCTCCAAGCATGTTAAGTAATATTTTATTTGATTATATTCCCTATGGTAACTAAACATTGACTTAGAAAGCAAATTGCTAAAAAACTAGAATAAACAAAATATATGAAGTAAATAGATATGTGAATTGGCATATATCTAAATCTTTTTACTTGGATTATTGAAGAAGTTCTCATTGAGTTCCTTCACATCTTCAGACTATCTAACTATGTTGTACAAAAAAACACTTTCTCAACACATCATACCAGAGTTTTAATACCCCTCTAAAATGAAGCCATTTATTCTTTCAGGAAAGCATTTAGATTCAGTGCGCACTCACATACATGAACATTTTCCAAATATTATTTTAATAAAGCAGTTGATGCACTTACATAGACTGTGCATAATAAATTTTATATATGTCATTCTTGGACTGTGTCCACATTTGAATATGCCAGAAATTTATTAATGAGGTTCATAAAAGAAAAAGAATATAAAAATTCAAGTTTAAGAATGCTGGTCTGGAATTAGGTTTAATCCAATAGCCCCAAATGTATACATAAAATTCTGATTGTTTTAAAGAGGGAGACAAGACAAGATAAAACTCAATCCCTGAGCCCACTCGGAGGGATTTGCAGCTCTGAGGCTCCTCCCATCACTAAGTAAGCTTTTTACTTGAAATAAAGTTTACTACTGCTGCTTTCACTGCATTTTCATTTTTGGAGCTTCCAAATCATTTTTTTAGCCACAAGAAAGAACCCATGGCTTCCTGACCATGGGATGGGGTCAGTAGGGGGGCAATTGTGTTCTGCAACACCTTCATCCCAGGAGGAAAGATACACTGTGTGTGTGTGTGTGTGTGTGTGTGTGCGCGCGCGCGTGTGTGTGTGTGTGTGTGTGAGAGAGAGTGAGAGAGAGAGAGAGAGAGAGAGAGAGAGAAGCCAGATCTTAAGCATTTCAGACAATGTAGGCATGCAGATTCTGTTCTATACTGACCTTGTAGCCAAGAGAAGCTAGAGAAAATGGGAAGTGAGTGGCTGTGGCTGTGCCGCAATCAGAATTTAATGATGAAAACAGACTGAGAGTAGTTTGTCACTCGATCAAGTCTGTTACTCTCTGTTTCAAATATTGGAGAGCAAATGAGGGAAAAGATAACTATTAATTTATAAAGGGACAAGATGGGGTTTTAAATGGATTTAACTGGTGCTTCGTCTTTTTACAATTGGTGAATTCAGGGCTTTATTCCTGGGTTTGTCCCATTACAGCAATCGTTTCCTAACATTTTACAGTGAATACCAGCATGGGAAATATTTCAAGTTTCTTTAAAGTTTTGACTCACCATGTTTGTCATCTCCTCTTTACAGGTACAATCATCAACTACATGACTGTTCTCTAATCAAAGAGAGGATTTTCTATTGCCCTGCATGTGAGCAATATAGTTGAACTAATTACCTCTCCCTATTACAATGAGAGAAACATCTGTAAGATATTTGTGACACCTGCCTCACTTGTGCTTATCTCCAACCTTGCTTGCTGTGACTCTTTTAATGGCTTTAATTGGAATGCAAACCACACCCTTCCTCCATACCACAGCTCTCCTCACCCTGTTACTTAAAAGAGGTGGTGATGATCATATCATCACCTTGCTCAAGTTCTTCCTGCCTGGCCAGGTTCTTCTACTCCAGCATGCTCTGTCACCTGAGCCCTTTTGTGCTGACTTGTAGCCACACTAACATGCTCTCTGGTCACACTCTCTATCAATGGATTTTTGCATAAGCTGGCCTTTTGGAAACTCCTTTGCTTCTAATAACAAACTCTCATCTAAGTTAACTTTTACTCACCTCAGAGGACTGTAGCTGTACTTCCCAGTGAACCCTTGCCTGACTATAATGAGTAGCCCAAGCCCAGCTACTGAGGCTGTCTTTGCCCCATTATGATTTTGCAAGTGGTCATAACATGGTCTTCAGAAAAATAGAAAGAGATTGAGAGGGCAGAACACCTAATAAAAATACATTTCAAGGTCAGTGTACAGGCTATACTCAGAGGATAGGAAACATCTCTTGTCTCTTTCAAATCTGTGCTTCATGTTCTGTTGAAAATCTCTGGGATACTTACTGTGAAAAAATGGACCTTAAGGCTGAGAAAATAAGATCTATAGGGATAGTTCTGAGGGAATGTGAAACATACATTTTTCTATTTTTAAATGAAAATGCTGTTCAATTATAAACACATTTATGAGTATGTGTCATTATTACTTTAGCAATAATATTGAAAAGTAGTCTAATAAACTTGTGTTATGGGCATTGTGTATCCGAGTAACAATATAAAAATAGTTTGAATTAGCACCAGAGAGATTACTTTTCACAATCAGAATATGTACAGATTGAATGTATATGCATATATTCACACACATTCACATATCTCACATCCTTATATTTTGGCAGCAATTGCAAAGTTCACCATCTGGTTTTGGAATAAAGTATAAAACCTTGCTAGAAGAAAAAAATATATTCAAGTGTTTGATTAATAATTATTTGGAACAATTTGGAAGAGATAAATTAATTTCTTTAGAGGGTCATAAAGTTGTCTTGAATATAGCCTATGAATGCATGTATGTTATGAAGAAAATGTTGGCTTTCTTACAAAAAGAAAGTCCTACTAAGCAGAATTATTTTTCATAGGCTAGTTGAGTTTTATGTTATTTTATCTTTGTACACTAAAATTTATTGCCAAAATGTTATACCATTGTAAGACCATAACATTACACATTGCTTCATAAAAAAAGGGAAAGAAAGGAAGAAATAAATTACCTAAGGGAATATTTTATAAGCAACAGGAAAAATTCAATCAACTATCAGAGGACCCAGATAATAGCAGGGTGTCTTCACGGAGATGGCCCGAAGCACCAATCACAAGTTATTCTCTGGGACTGTTGGTTTCTTGAATTATGCAACATGGGTGGCTCTGAATGGATGGACTGCATTGGTATAAATGAGGTAGCTCAGTGTTGTGAAATAACACCTTAGATTGGGAATGTATGTCCTTACAAAATGAAAGTGAAAACTATCCCCCCAAAAATACACCAACTTTCATAAGAACTTAAAAGGTCAGTTCTTCAGTCATGGTATTTGCTGCTATCATTTTGATTTGTGTTTGTTTGTTCTCAGTCAAGTGTAGTCTATTTTGAGACTCAAGCTCTAGTCTAACAACTACTTGAATTACAATAATCTAAGTTTTTTTTTTCAGCACACAGTTGAATTAAATGTAGAATGCTATTAATTAATAGAGCTATCCTGTTTGCATTTGACATTGTTAAGGCAGTGGAGACATCAGGGAGTACAGTGAGCATATACAGAAAAGAGGTGGTTAACTTAATAACTACTGTGTGCAATAGAAATTTTATATAATCTGAATTTAAATAATTTAGAAGAAGCTATTTCATATTTCCTTCCTCTTTCATCATCAATTCTGGATACATGTGGATTGCAACATCCAAAGAGTCAGCATTGAGAACTTTAGCTGTTGTAAGCAATAACACCATGGAGCTCAGTAGTGTGGGTTGGCATTCCACACCATGCAGGTCGAAACTGACAGTCATCACTGGCCATTTATTTATTAGGCTGTCAAGAAATACTGTGGAGCTGGGTGTGGTGGCACACACCTTTAATCCCAGCACTTGGGAGGCAGAGGTAGGAGGATTGCCATGAGTTCTAGGTCACCCTGAGACTACATAGCGAATTCCAGGTCAACCTGAGCTAAAAAAAAAAAAAAAAAAAGTACTGTGGAATTAAACAGTATAGGGATTCTCCTTGTGTTGTATACCCTAAATATGTGAGTTACTTTCTTCTGAAATGTAGACATTATTTTAACAAATTAATGTGGGTAAATTATTATTAATTTTTTGAATAATATAATTATTTACCAAATTTATTCATACTTTTATTCTTTTCTAAAAAAGGTAATAAAGTGTTAACTTTAGTAATAACTCCCCTTTATTTCACTATCATAGTAAGTAAGTTCTTGAGAAATCTTCTAAGTCAAGATATCAGAATTTTACTATCCTTAGAAACTTCCTTTGGTTGAATTTAATTGACTTGGACTCTAAAAGCACTGACTTCCATTACATGACATTCTATTGAGCCAGGAAGAGTCCATATATTGCTTACTTTATCAGTAGTGGAGAATATGCATCTGTATATTGCATTTATAAGACATGCCCATAATATTCCATCAGGTAACAACATGCAGCAGTTACCTTCTAGCTGGGACAGATCATCTGATCAGAAGCAGCTCATGGGAGGAAAGATGATGGTTAATTTTAGCCATACAATATTGGTGAAGGAAACTAGCTCACTTCATCATGTGTCTATAGCACAGAAAGAAAGAGAAAGAGGAGGGTAGAGAGAGAGGAGAGAGAAAAGAAAGAAAGAAGCAAGTGTAAGATGGCTCTGACACATAGTGAGCTGGACTAATCAAGCCCAAGGTCCATACCCAGCAACACACCTTCTCCAGCAAAACTTCACCTCCTAGAGGCTCCACCAGCTGGAGACTAAGTAGGAAGCTTAATCACTAGTACCTGAGGCTTCTGGGGAACATTTTCCATGCAAACTACTATACAAAATAATATTGAAAACATATTTATTATATTGTGAGCATTTTTGTATACATAGCAACTTGTTATTTAATTTATAAGTAATATTTCTCATTTAGTCTTTATGTGATGACTAGTATATTCTAGTATTTCAAGTTTGTACATGAGACAACTGAAGCTTACAGGGCTCAAGAATTTTCCTAAGGCCACTAGACAGTAAGTAGTAACATTGGAATATGGATTCTTTCTGAGCTAACTCAGCAGAAGTTGGCTCAATTAAATTTCTAATAATATTTTCACAGCAAATATGCAATGCTATTATTACTGTTACTCTCCTTTCATGTTTTATATGTGTGGTATTTGAACAGACTAGTAACATATTATCCTTAATAGGTAATTTTATTATAAATAATTATGAGGTTAGTTGCTTCCATTATTAATGTAAAGATGAACATGTTTTTGTTTCCCCAAATATGCTTTTCATGGATAATTCTGGAAATTAGATATGATTAAGTTGCCATGTGTGTGGTATATAGTCACATATTGGTTGTGAATTGTAACAGTAAAGTGAAAGTTTATATACGATACTTTTCTTAAATTTTCATAGTGTTATGCAGTTACAGGAATTTTCTCCACTGCACTGCAAAAAGTGAACTAACCTTGACTTATAGGTGTTACACATTGCGGTTAAAGCAATAAGCATTCTGTACTCTGCATAGTTATGCATTTATAAAAACTGCCTGCCATGTGATTACTTACAAATGTCTTATATCTCTTTTCAATTTTCCTATAATATATAAAGTACATCAATATCTGTACTTTTGCTATTATCATTGCTCTTATTTGAGGAAAGTGTTTAGAATGTCTCATACTTTAAATTTTTTTTCTTCATTATTTATTTATTTATTTGGAAGTGACAGACACAGAGAAAGAGGCAGATAGAGAGAGAGAGGGAATGGGTGCACCAGGGCTTCCAGCCACTGCAAACGGAAATCCAGATGCGTGCGCCCCCTTATGCATCTGGCCAACGTGGGTCCTGGGGAATCGAGCCTTGAACCAGGGTCCTTAGGCTCCATAGGAAAGCGCTTAACCCCTAAGCCATCTCTCCAGCCCAGTCTCATACTTTTAAATGTGAAGATACATGAGTAGAGCAAGAAAAGAATTTTTTTAATTAAATAAAAAAGTTTTCATAGACAATTTTTGGTGATTTGTAGAAGGGTTAACATCTCTTAGTGAATGATTTCTCCTTTTTTTAATGTCTGAGTTTAAATGAATTCCCTTTTTGACTCTGTATGTTACTTGAAGAGTATTACAGAATGCCTGCAGTAATAGGATCTTTTTTCCATGTCTTATTACATGTTACTGTGGGTCTCCACTGAGAAGACCTATTTTAATTCTCATTTTCAGACTCTCCTGAGAAGGAGATCAGCAGAATTCTCTCAAGGTCACAGGATTTGATGGATGAGGAGTACTAACAGAGATTCCAATTTCATTCCAAATCAAAAGAACAACAAAAGAGAAAATTAACCCATTCCAATTAAGCCTGAATGAGGCCAAGGGCAAGTGACCTTTTGAACAACTGAATACTATACTTGAAAGCTGAATTGCTGAATTTTCTCCTGGTTCTCTGTGACTCTATTCCAGAAGGAGCTTATGTGTTGTATGGGATTCTTCAGGCCTCAACACATTGCCTCTTTGAGCATCTGTTTTCACTGAGAATCACACAAAAGTTCCCATGTTCTGGTTAGCTATACATGACCCTCTCTTGTGAAGCAGGGGCACAATTGATTTGTCTCAGAATGAAGATAGGGTTTCTTGGTGCCAGGCAGGCTTATGTGCTTTTAATTGTGATTCTTAATCCAATTGTAAATGACCATCAGACAGAAACTTCATAAAAGTTTAAACTGAACCCATTGATGAAGATTGCAAAGCTACGAAAGACTGTTTATTATAAAATATGATGATGCAGCTGTAGTATTAATATGTCTTTTCCTGTGTGTTTGCTTTGATAAGTCATTTCATAGATTGTTAGAACTTGGAACCTAACTACTAGTAAAGCATTCTATTACCAAGCTATTTCCCTGGTCCCTGATTTACTATTTCTACAAATGTACAAATGGTATCATAATTGTTATATACATTTCTAAAGTTTAGAGTTTAGATTGAAATCAATTAGCATCCAAGCACAATAAAAATAAATCGAAAATTTAATCATCTCGAAAAAAACTATAATTTAAATGACATCCAAAGCAGAAAGCACTTCCAGTACCTTTAATAATAACTATATGTATGCATATATTTTCATAGTTAAATATTATGGGAATTTGGGAAATGAGGGTCAACATGGGGCAAAAGCAGTTTAGAAAGGAATTATAGTATATACAGTTATTTTTCAATGGTGAGATAAAATAACTGAAAAGAAGCAGGTTAAGGAAGGACACACTTAGGCTTACAGTTCCGTGGACTAGGCTCCATTACAGTAGGGGAGACATGGTGGCAGGAGAGGGAAGCTGGTTGGCCATATTATATCCACATTCAGGCCTAGAGTAGACAATTCACATTCAAATTATAACAGATGCTTTACTCAGCTCTTAAAAAGAGCAGATGGGATGAAGTTTGAAGGTACCACAAAATGGGAGGGGGGGTTAATGCAAAAATCACATGGAGAAAATAGACTGCAGAATGCTTAGGGACAGGATAAAGCTGCGCCCGGAGGAAGTTTTATGTTACAGGGAATAAGTAGGTAGTAAGGTAAGGGTGAGGCCTTAAGGCTAACTGGGGAAGGTTTTTATTATCAGCATTAAAATACCCAAAGGTGAAAAGGACTTCCCTGGTTATAATAAAATGTGTCTATGCATATGCATATATTTGGTAGAAATAAGAAACATACATATGTATGTGGTAATGGTGATAAACATTTATTAAACTTTATTGGGATATTTTATGTTACTCTATAATAAACTATTATTTAAACTTAAGTTATCAGATAAATAAATGAGCACACACATTGAAATTTTTTAGCATGCATTTACATAACTCAGCTGTATTCCAGAATCCCATCATTTTGACAATAACTGGTTCAGGCAGTACAGAATAGATACTTGATTCAATGCTCCTGTCTGGAAGCCGTCACTGAGATGGCTGGTATCCTTTGCTGACAGCCTTCAATCTTTACCCTTTCTCACAGTTTTAAATCAGAAGTTCAGTATGAAGCTCTTTTGCATAGCTGTGGAATAAATGCTCACAGTTTTCTTCTTTTGATTCACTTTAATTCTACAAGGCATTTCAATCATATGTCAGAGCATTATGTGATCCATGCAAGTCATAATATTAATATCCAATATTTTCTGATGGAGGTCTCAGTATTAGTATACCCAGATGATTATGCAAAAATGTCTTAGGAGCTGTATGAATGGAGTTCTTTTCTTTAGGATCCCAATAAGCATGCAGTCTCATGAAGGACAAGGAATATTTCAGGAACTGGTGTGAGATTAATACTGGACTAAAGAACTGCCAGGATGTGTGCTCTAATTGACTTGTTCTAGGTCCTAGGGGTTAGCTCAATCATAGAGTTTAGCATACTTATTGTCCTGGGTTCATTCTCCATTTCTGCTAAATAAGTAAATCAATCATTTACTTGTTCTACACTACTGTAATCCGGTATCCTGAGTTATACAAAAGTGACATTCCGGACTATACATTTATAACTATTGTTAGAGTTAGGTTAAATACAAAATTGTAAACAAAATTAAAAATCTCATACACACATTTCTCTGTGAGAAAGGTATGTCTTGGGAAACGGATCAGAGGTTTATATTGTAAAATGTGCATAATCTACTATAATTTTTTAAAATATTTTTTATTTATTTCGAAGAAAAGAAAGAAAAAAACTGGCACACACCCTTTTGTGCATCTGGATTTATGTGGGTACTAGGAAACCAAACCTGGGTCACCAAGAAAGTGCCTTTAACTACTAAGTCATCCCTTCAGCGCCTTATAATATTTTTTAATGGGTACTAATATTTAAAATAGTGAATCTGGTAAGAAAAACTCAATAAATTAACTAACAGAATGATGCACATTCCCATTATTAACAAATAATATATCAAAAGACCTCCACTGGATGTATTAGATTGCAGATCGTGCTGGGCATGGTGGTGCATGCCTTTAATCCCAGCATTTGGGATGCAGAGTTAGGAGGACTGCCATGAGTTCAAGGCTACACTGAGGCTACATAGTGAATTCTAGGTCAGCCTTGGCTAGAGGGAGACCTTACCTTGAAAATCCAAAATGTTAAAAAGAAATAAAGACTGCAGATAGTAATGAATCCAATATAGTACATAGTATGTGTAACAGACAGCTTAGGTTTGCTAAAATGAACTTCCATACCAGGCACAGTTAAGGAGGAAGGGATATTTATTGAAGCTTACAGATCCAAAGGGAAGTTCTATAATGGGAGAAGAAGCTGGACCTGCTTTCACAAGTCCAAATAAATAGAGAGAAACCACAAGCCAAAAGCCACACAGCACAATACACTTCGGGAACTCCAGGTGGGAACTAGGCACTTTGCAAATCTTTAGATTGGAATGTCAAACCCACCACCACACCTTAGGGCTGAACTGTCCAGTGACATCTCCTCCAGCCAAGTGGCTGCAGATCCAAACTAAAAACTAATAAAACACTGAATATATTGGGGGTCATCTATTTAAACTACCATAGTATGTTTCTTTCTATATCCACTGCACATGCCTATGACACAATTTAATTTTAAATTATGCACAATAGGATAAGCAATTAACCATAAAGACTTAATACAGTAAAACAATGATAACACAACATTAAAAAAAATTCCCACAAACATGGTCTTATTCCAATTATACTTCAGTTTCATCTCTTCCTATAGAGGCAGCACATAATCATATTTTTCTTTGTCATATCTGATTGCCATCATTGTCCATCTTGGGGATGTGACACCAACATTACAAAAATTAATTGTTACTTGCAACAAATGGTCTCTCTGGTGACTCAGTAACTCAATGGTGGGTAGTGAATCACGCTTTTGCGAATGCTTATCATTTAAATTTTATAAGTTATTTGTGAAACCTTTTAATAGTTTCAAACCATAGTGACCATGGGTAACAGATTACAGAAGAAGCCACAGATAAAGAGAAGTATGTGGAAGGAAGGTTTAAATGAGGAGGACAGGGCTTGCTGGGTATGATGCTTTCAGCTATCAAAGAGGATGTGGCCTTTCATCACATTTCTCCTTCACCTTCTTCTGTTCCCTTCTGCTAGTTTCTTAATATCTTTCTATGTTCCAAACTTTTTACATTTATTTTTTAAGTCAGATTTCACCTTTTCAAGAAAAAAGAAACCATTCAAATTCACATTGTTCCAAAAATTTGTGTCTTTTGCCTAGAATTCTATGTTGTTCAAATGGCAAATATTCAAATGATTTCACATTATAGTCACATAGCATTGCTCACCTATCTCCTTGTATTTTCCCTAAATTTTATTTTGCTTTTTAATTTTTGTTAGATTAAATTAAATCAGCAGCTTATTAAAATAGTGAAAAAAACACAAAGAAAGCGAATTCTCCAAAAGTCTTCTATTGAAATATTGGAGCTGACAGGAAAGATAAGAAGTAACAAATGGCTATGACAGGCAAGGTCTCAGATACTAGCCACCTAAGGACATGACTCAGCATGAAGGAATGAAAATAAAAGGACAAATATGAAAGGGTTACTATGTTAAATAGATGTAGGAAACAGATATAATGAACATCTAATAGGAATTTTAGAAATAAAGAGAAAAATGAAAGACAGATGATATTAATACAAAATATAATCATTTTCTATAGCTGAAGAAAGTCTTCAAGTTAAGTAGGACTCGTGTCATAAAACAATAAAACAAAAACAGATGACTATCAGAAGCGACTAATGAGTATGTGGAACAACAAAGCAAAAACCTTTAAAAGCAAAAGGAAACAGAAATATGTAATCTTGGAATATTGAACAAACTCATGGCTGATCAGCAACACCAAGTAATGAATACAATGACATAATCTTAGTATTTCAAAATGAAAATAATTTTGAGATTACAATAATAAATTAAACACAATTCACAACTAACATTGAAAATAATGAATACCAAACATATTTTTCAAGCTGAAATTTGACTATGTAACAGAGTATATGATGACCCCCCCCAAAGGCTAGTAGTAAGACCCTACTGCTGAAGACACCTTATGTGATTGACATGCAAATTAGAATGGCATGGCTGGAAGTTGGAAGAGAGTCAGTCCCCAGACAGTCAGCGTGTCTAGTGCCAGAAGGTGCTACATGGGCGACTGGGGGAAAATGACCAATATCTGTCGAAGCAATGCATGGTCTAACCTACTTAGCAGCAAATAACTTGTTGTGATGCCCACACAAGTGCAGTGCTGGCACACAGCCATGGTGGGGAACCAACTGCTCTCAATTTGGCTAACTGATCCCCTCACTGGTATGGGACCCATAGCTGGAGCTGGGAAACAAGTCAGAACCATATCCAAACATAAGCCCACTCTCCAATATCAAGCTACCATCAATTGTGGGCTACAAGAGGGCCTACACCTATTAAATTCTCTATATATAAAAAAAATTAGAGTTATCTCTTTTGTCCTGGTGCTAACTTACTGTCCGTTGGAGAATCTGCTTCTCTTTTTAGATAGATGTAGATCCTAAGGAGAGAGCCACCCCATCATACCTCAAAAGGGCCCTGGCTGAAACTAAAAAAAATTGGAGAAACAAGCAAGGGGGCTGTTTTCCTGATGAACAGGATACCAGCACAAGGGGCAAGGAGATCAGCACAGAGAAAAATCAACTCCTACCAAATCAGAGAGCCAGAGCCTCAGAGGCCCCCAACACCTCATCACTGAAGCAGACCAAAAATGAACCCAACATGGCTCAGGGAAATTTTGCGGAAGAGGGGGCGGAACGAATGTCAGAGCCACATGTTGGCTCATGATATGCAGAGACATTTAGCCTACCCACAACTGTGGGCTAACTCCACAATGCATGACCCATATACCTCAACAAGGAGGGGCCAAGGGGAGGGGGTAGGTCACGGATGAGCCTAATAATGGTACCAAACTGACTGTATTTGCTGAATATAAAACTAACTAATAAAGGAAAAAAAATAGATCTCAATAAATACTGGTCAATGAAAGGGAAAAAAAAAAAAAGTTCTAAGGCTGGAGCAATGACCAAGTGGTTAAGGTGCTCGTCTGCAAAGCCTAACAATCTGGGTTTGATTTACCAGTAGCCATGTAAATCCAGATGCACAAAGTGGAACATGATTTTGGGGTTTGTTTGCATCAGGTAGAGGCCACAACACACCCATTCCCAATGCCTGTCTATTTTCTCTTTGCTGACAAAAAAATACGTTTAAAAAATTAAAAATTTCCAAATAATATACTTTAGGAAGAAGAAACCTGAACTCAGAATGAAGGGAAACAACAACTTTTGACCCAATTTAAAGGCTATCACAAGATAAAACAAATACTTCTTAACTGCTAATAGATTGCTTTCTTAAGAACAAGCTTCATACTTTCAGCGCCTTGCATTACTCAAGTTGAGGCATTCTTCTGCATACATGTTACACTGCAACAGATTCTTTAAAATAGATGTGCTCTACATCAGCAACAGCAACAAAGTGAGTTGTTCCTCTAACACACTGTGCAGCAACTAGATCCTCTAAAGGAAGGCACCAGGCCTGACACCAGAGAACAGCATAGCAGTGGGATGGAGTGTACATGAGTGTGTATGGGTTGGGATTATTGAAAATTGGCCTTAGTGGTGTGTGCTCCACGAAAAGAATGCAGAAAGTGAACATCTGCGTCACACAGCATGAATCAACCTCAGAATACCTGATGTTTCTGGACCATTAGAGAGCAAAAGTGTTGGAGAGATTATCTAAAGAAGCCTTCACAAATTATTGCGGCCTGCGGCCTGTGGCTGGAGCACAGCATGTCCCGCGGTTGACAGAAGATTGCAGAAAATCAACTTACCCTCCTTCTGGACCAACCTCTTAACATGAATGGATGCTGAGAAACAGTGCCATAAAGCCTATGGATGCACCAAGGTCCCAAGCTCAGCAACCTCGTTTAGAGTACCACATAGTCATGATAGAAGATTATATAGATACCCACTATAGAGGACCAGTTCCATGGTACACCATAAACCTTGATTTACCACGCTACAAAATATGGCATGAATTAATGACTCACAAAGCAACAATGCTAAAGATCATAGTTAATTCCATGAAGAGTTTAGTAAATGCATTTGTGTCAAGTGGGAAAGTTATGCAGATGGTGGATCAAAAGTTGCCTGGTTTACTTGGCAATATTCCTGGCCCCTATGAGGAGGAAATGAAGGGAATTTCAGATGTCACTGGAGCATGTTTATGAGATTATTTCACTCAACATATTTTATGAATTGCTTACCATGTGTACCTCAATAACAACTGAAGACACAGAAGGCCCTCTACTATATGGAAGAAACATGGATTTTGGAATATTTTTGGGTGGAATATAAATAATAATACCTGGGTCATAACTGAGGGACTAAAGCCTCTTTCAGTGAATCTGGACTTCCACAGAAACAATAACACTGTTTTCAAGGCTACAAGCTTTGCTGGACATGTAGGCATGTTAGCAGGATTTAAACGAGGACTATTTTCCTTTCACTAAATGAATGTTTCAGTATGAATCGTGGCTATCTGGGTGTCCTAGAATGGATTCTGGGAAATAAAGATGCTACATGGGTATGGCTTATTACTAGATCAGTTCTGGAAAACAGTACAAGCTATGCAGAAGCCAAGAATATATTGACCAAGACCAAGATAATGGCCCCAGCATACTTTATCCTGGGGGGCAACCAGTCTTGGGAAGGTTGTGTGATCACTCGGGAAAGAAAAGCACCTTTGGATGTCTATGAACTTGGTGCTAAACATGGCAGATGATACGGGGTACAGGCAAATTATGACCAATGGAAAACACCTTGATCCTTGATGATCGCATAACATCTGCAAAGATGTACCTAAACTGCACAGAGAAGCTCTCATTTTGCAACCTTATATGATGTCCTGTCAAAAAACCTGTCCTTAATGAGTTGACTGTATTCACAACCTTGATTGATATTGCTAAAGGTTACTCTGAAAGTTACCTGTGGGATAGCCCAGACCCTTGTTTGGTGAGCCTGTACCAGGCCTACTGAACTGACCCCCTGAAGACAGGTTCTCCAGTATGACTGACCAGTGCATTTGTCTGATCTCCTTACAAACACTAAGACTCAAGGCTTGTTCTCTCCAAGAGTCATGAGATTGCCTTTCTAGTATGTTTACACTTACAGACTGTTTTTGCTAAAATGATCAGTTATTTACAGATAAATTCTTTTAAGTGAACTGATGTAGAGGTCACTTAATTTCATTTCACTTACTATTGGGGAACCCTAACTGAGATGGAATAAAGCAAGACTCCCTGCTGGTGTTAATCCAGTGTCTCTGTGTGAGTATTGAAAGAGTAAATACTCCACATTATTAAGTTGTCCATTTTTATCTATGTATTTATGTTTTTCTGGTTTGAACTAATAAGTCAATATACCATTCATTACCTTTGCGGCTATTGGCAGAATTTTAATTTCATTATGTCTGATGGAGGAGTGAGATGGACATTCGATAAGATATTTCTTATAACTAATATACCTTTATGTAAATAGTGCTTTTGGGGGTTCATGAAGTGATCAGTATGCAAGGCACTCTTTTGTGCTAAGAGTTGAAGTTTTTTCTTTTTTATAATTACTCTACCTTGTTTATAATTACTCTACCTCCCAGTAATCCCAAGAAGTTGCTAACTTTAAATAACTTGAGACCCAGATTCTATGAATCAGTAAATAAACATGTTAAGGACTTGAATACAGAAAAAGTTCATTATTTTAAATTCTTACATGTTTCATTCATTTAATAAATAATATTTTCAATTTTATTTCTAATCAACATATTTTTAACTTTTTAATACACTATAGCTATTGAAATATTTTCAGAAATCTGTTTATGAAAAGTGGCAATTGAGATTGTTAATCGTTCTAACTTTCACAATTGACTGTGAAATGTATGCCACTCATACAAGACTGTTTCCACTGTATTTTGTACGATCTCAGTTGTATCATGATATTCAGTACACAGTCAATGGCAGGCATGTCAGCACTCATGCAAAAAAAAAGTTGTGAGGTGTTCTGAATGGAAATGATATGCTTAGTTAAGTCAGGAAATATATAATATGTAGATTCGCAGACACGTAAATGACATGGCTTAGAAAAAGCTTATGGCAAAAAATAAAAACAACCTCATTCAGACTACGTGTTTAACTTTCTTTAATGCAACATTGCTGTAACTAACTTCATTTATGTTCTCAAACAAATCCCTTGTATAACCAGAACTTCTGTGGAAACACATTCAGAAATGACAATGAGATTGATTCTGAACTTCTCAGGCAGGAGACTGATGCCTAGAATTCCAAATTACTTTACCAGGGTTACAAATTAACTCCTGGGTGAGAAATATCTAGAAGGTAGTTGCTTATTTTCAGTCAGTATACACTCTACTGTGAAGGCTGGATGCACAGACAAAGCAGACTTGAAAAATGATTGAATCTACAAGGTAAATAATGGGCATATCAGGGATTCCTCTCTTGGTCTTTTTCAAATGCCTGTCATAAACTGGCCTAGGTAAAGCCCCATTTAGCATCATGTAGCACAATAACATCAGAGCAATTAAGGGCCAAATACCTAACAGGATACAGAAGTTCAAAAATCTATGAGAAATTTTGTTGCAATATTTACATGTAGAGTGCAGTTACAGTGAAATACTTGTATTAAAATAACAAAATTTATGAGGATGGATCATACTATGAGCACATTAATTGGACAAGCAGCATCTAAGAATATTAATGGAATCAAACAAAGGTGAAGTTTATAATGTATAAAGTTAACCTACAAATATGTACTACACACAACCTAATGGAGATATAGGCTAAAGGAAACATAAGCAGACAGATTGTCAAAAATAATTTGAAAAATAATATGAATTTTGAAATGAAATTTGAACATATCTTATGTCATTAAATCAACTAAATTAAAGTTTGGTAATCTACAATTTCAGAAAACTCAGAAAGAAATGGCAATATTCATTCATAGAAAAATTTGCAATTTGTATATTTCACAAAAGCCAGAGTCTACTTTTGGAATATATTTTACCTTTATATAAGTATGATTTACTAAAAAGTTATATAGTTATTTGGATAGATGGCTAAGCACTTAGATGTTTTACTGCAAATTTTTGCCACCAATTAAAAAAAAACAGAAGAGTGGAAGATTAGCAATGGGAAGATAAATTATATTCTGCTTCATTAATGGCAATAGAATACTGCATACTGGTGTGTGACCAAGAAAGCTTTCTACATACTGACATTAAAAGTGTCTAATGCATGTTAAGTGGAATAAGCTAGAATCAGAAGAAGACATATACTATTATCTAGGGCTTTTGTTTTGTTATTTTGAGACAGGGTATTACTCTGTAGCCCAAGCTGACCTCCAACTTGGGATCCTATTGCCTCACCCTCTCATGTGTTGTGATTAGAGATGTGTGTCACTATACTCAGCTATTTAGGGATAGTTTTAAAGTATATGTGTGGTATCCTATGGCTTTAGTCTCTCAAGTACTTGAATAAGAGATATGAGCTATTACATTTAGCTATTAAGGGATAGAAGAGTGCATGTGTGCACACATACATGTATGTCTTAAAAAAAACTGAGGCTTAAAATGCTAGTGGGTACTGCTTACTACAGTGTCTCCACTCCATGCATCTTACTTGTTAAGGTGACTTTCATGGAGTGTTTTTACAGATCACATTGTCAGATAGAATCTGATTTTCACTTTCATATTAGTAACAGAACCTCAGAAGCTATTAGCCATGAGGCCAATCAGGCTGAAGGGACAGCTGTTACATTCCATATTTATTATATGTTTCTATGTATATTTAGCTAGAAATATTGCAAATATCCAAAGTATATACACAAACCTGCTTATTAATTTCGAAGACTGATGTTAGCAGGTAACAAGGAGGATTAGTACCTCACCTCTTGTTTGTCCTTTGGTTTTTCACAGCAAACAACGCTTTCATAATAAAGAAATATGTGGATAATTGCTTAAAATCAAATAAAAATACCAGGAAGGGGCTGGAAGATGGCTCCATGTTAAAAGGCACTTTCTTGCAAAGCCTGTTGGCCCTGGTCTGATTCCCCAGATCCTATGCAAAGCCAGATGCACAAAGTGGCACAGACATCAATTCATTTGCAGCATCAAGAGGACTTGGCATGCCCATACTCTCAGTTTCTTCTATCACTCTATCAAATAAATTAAAATATTTAGAAAATACTGAAAAGAAGTTCTCGAGATGTTTTAGTATCATCTTACTTTCGGTCATGCTTCTCTGAAGTATAAACTATGTGCTTTCTACTTCATTCATGTTTTCTAAATGTTCATTATCAAGTGTTGTATAATGCTATTTGTGTTTCCTAAATGTGTTTGCACTTCAGCTGGCAATACTTTTGCTTCAGGCATTTTGTCTCACATTCTCTTTTCTCTCACCAACAGATTGGTGCTGGGCAGCTCAGGTTGAGGTCAGACCCATGAGGGCACATCAACATCTTTATGGTGTCTATTTCTAGAAAATAATGACATTAATACTCAGAAAAAATCAAATAATCATTTTTTTCTTAATGTTCTCTCATGTGAATATTCTACAATGTGAATGGATAACTTATTGAAGTAAAACACAAAGCTTTATAACATTTGCCTGAACACAAGGGAGAGTAAAAAGATTAAGGTGCACGTTACCTTTCCATTTTAAAGTGGTCGCAGTAATTTGATGCACATAAAGAGATTTAATAAATAATTAAAATGTGATCACTTATGCTTCATTCTTTGTTCCTCATAACCCATGAGTGAGTCTTTCTTGCTTTAGTAATGTCAAGATTGGATGCTTACCTTTTGTTTTTCTTTTCACTTTTCATGGTGCTGGAGATTGAACACAGGGTCTTGTGCATGCTAGGAAAACACTTCCATTGAACTATATCCACAGCCCATATGTGTTTTGTTTTATAGCGATTCTTAAATGGAGTATTCACAAATTAAAGAAAACACTGCTTAAATTAATAAAGACAACTTCATTAAAAACGTCCAATAATGAAATTCCATTTTCCTCATACATATTCCAATTCATGAAAATACACTATCTTCCTCATTTCTACTCATAGGTTCACACATTCTACTAGAAGAATAACACAATAATTATCCATGCACACTTATAGATAATGTTTGTCACTGAATCAATTTTGATTTATAAGAAAAATTTATTGCATTTTATCAGATTTTCAGGTTTAAAAAGGCCAGTCACTTTAGCTTATGTCAATAGCAGTGATCTTTTAAGCTACAGCAGAAATCAGGGCTCTGTGTTTATCTACGTAATGTTCCTTCACCAAAACTAATACAGAGAGCTGGATGAATAGTTTAGCAGTTAAGGTGCTTGTCTGCAAAGTCAAAGGACCCAGGTTCAATTCCTCAGGACCCACATAATCAAGATGCATAAGTTGGCACATGCATCTGGAGTTTGTTTGCAGCAGTTGGAGGTCCTGGTGTGCCTTTTCTCTTTCAAATAAATAAATAAAAATATTTTTTAAAAATAATGTAGAGATGATTACTTATAAATTAAATAAAGACTTTGATGCATTTATATTTTAAAGTTCAACTACAGGAAAACTTAGAGTTGGGAATGCTGCTTTCTGGATAAGACATTTCACTTGCCAATTTGCTGGGCTAACTTAATATTATTTATATTATTCCCAGGTACTTTTAGTCTAAAGTAAGGTGTCAACTGAATTATACTTGTTTGAAGGGTGTAAACTATATGAAAACATACTTTTAATATCATTACTATCCATAGTAAATGTGGCTGTCAACATATTCTAATTTTATGTCAGTCTAATGTACAGAGACACAAGAACTTACATAAACCAGTAGTTCACAAACATATTGAGAAAGAGAGTATTTTGACATAACATTTGGTGCTATTCTTTTGGACTTATAAATGCACTTTGCTGTAGCCACTGGATAGAACATTTATTAGATAACATTGGCCCAGATAGATGTTCTATTTTACTGTCATTTTGTCTCCCCCTTAGTTTATACCAAATAAATTTCTTTTATACCCTTGATTCTGGCATATTATTTTATGTAAGCCTGAGGCAGAAGCCCACACATTCTTTACCTATGATGAGGCTATATATTAAAAACTCTGTCTCTCTGGGCGTGGTGGTGCACGCCTTTAATCCCAGCACTAGGGAGGCAGAAGTAGGAGGATCACCGTGAGTTCAAGGCCACCCTGAGACTACAGAGTGAATTCCAGGTCAGCCTGAACAAGAGTGAAACCCTACCTCAAAAAAAAAAAAAAAAAACTCTGTCTCCTGCAGTTGAGGAAAATCCATAACACTTATCCCCAAAGTCCTGTCATTGTTCCCACTTGATTTTAAGTACTCTAGGAATAGCTGTGATCACCAACATGGCATACCATCTCAGCCTCAGTTACATGGCATATCAAAGTATTCCTAACAACTATGCCAAGGGCTCTCCCATTACTCACTCAAAATGACCCTTTATCCTCTTCCAACAGCCTTTGGATAAAGAATATTGACTGTTCAAAGGAAAAACTTTAAAACATTTATGTAGAAGTATTTATTTATGTTTTATATTTATCATACAAAAACAATTTCAGATTCCAATTTAAAAGGAAGGGTGACATTTATGTATACAAATTGTTTGTTATGTCTGGCATGGTCATAGTCTTCTTTGTATATTCATTACTTGTTTGGAGCATGCTGACTGATATCAGAAAGTCCATGTATGTGCATGAATGTACATTTGTGTCTGCATGTACTTAGAAATAGGAAGAGAGTAAATTGTCTTAGAGAAGAATTAAGAAGCTGGAGTAAGAACACACAGACAAATAAACGAGTCTCCGGATGACAAAATAAAATATGGCATTGTTAAAGGTGAATCCCATTGATTTGAGAACTACGTACGGCCATTAGACCATATCCATCATAGAACATTTCATAAAATAACCAAAACTAGTCCATTTTAGGTGATGAGATAAAAATTGCTATGGCATTGCTCTCTGTTCTTGGCACCTATAAACAGGTACTAAGATAGTTAAGTTGTATACTTTCTCTTCATTACAATGGAGAACGACTGCCTAAGAGGTAATAATGTCAAACCACTAAAATAATTGTGTTTAAAACCTTGACTTACACATAGAATGAGATGCTCCTATTACTGTAAACCAAATTACATAGAGAATTTGTTTTGTGATACTGTATAAAATTAACATTAATATGACTAATGAGAACTGCTATTCTGGTATGTTGTCCTTTTATTCCTAGCAAAGACTTGGCATATACTTCAAAAGAGTAAAATTCTAAAGGTTAAGTCATACTTGAGTTATACTCTACTCTTCTCTCAGAGACATAAAAACAAACAGTGAAGTCATTCTAAACTCACTTTACTTCATTTGCACTTCACATCCCTATCAATATAAAATGATAATGTTTAGTTTTGATGTTTATAAATTTTAAATACTTGTTCATATATCATAATCATGCATAACTATTAATGCTTACCAAAATTATGTGGAAATGGGAAGTTTGCAGAAACAATCTCAATAGTATTTCTAATGCCTTCTTGGCATCCCAATGGATGATCTAACACACCTGATAGTGAAAATGGGGGCTTATTCTTCTTCTGTAATATGATGCTCAAGACCACAAACTAAGGCTTTCAAAAGATCAAGTAAGTCCTACTTAATCTACTTAAAAAAACAAACTGTAAAATTATGAATTATAAGAGATTTTAAGAGTTAATATATTCAATTTATTTTACCATACAAAGAAACTCCAGCCCTGCCCTTGAAACATTCTTCTTGTTGTGTACTAACATACAAAGTTCTGTGCTTTACTGGCCCATGCTCATTTGCTGAACTATAGATTTCAGTTATGTGTTTTTTTATGAAAGGCTTTCACATATTTAAGACATCTAAGAATTAGTTTACTGATATTGTCTCAAATTTTCATACATTCACTAACTTGGAATATACTCATTTCCTACATTTTCATTGTCTTCCCATCCTTAATTCTATGACTATTATTAACTCATGAATATTTATCTGAATATAGTCAGACAAGGTCTAATCACTCTTCTGAAATTAGAGAAATCTACTTAATATTAATAAATCATATATATGCATATGTATATGTGTGTATATATATGTATATGTATGGTTCTTTTGGGGAATATATTATTTATCTTCACAGATTTTAAAGTCAAGAAGTAAATTCATTATACCATAATGTTGAAGTTTAAACATTATATTAGAAGAAAACACTGCAGGGAACCAAAATCAATAGATCTAAAGCAAAAGGAAAAATAAATATGAGTTCACTAGAGCTCTACAGATAATGGAGTTGCCTTTTCTTTCAATGAATATAGATAAGTGTTTTCATGTGGAAGGAATAGTCATAATAAAATTACTTCACAGAAAGTGTGCTTGGAATAAAAGGGTTCATTATTTTAAATGATTTTCTCCCTTTCTTCTTTCATAGATGCATTTTACCAATTTTTTACATACCTGGATAGTAGGGTTGAGTAGTTTCTGTGAATTTGTACTGACTGACTCTCTCTTCTTATGAAGCAGATTTACAAACTATGAGCAACCTGTATCTCAAATATTTTAATATTTAAATTTCATGGAAGTTAACAAATAGTGGAATATAAACAAATAAACTGCCACTTGAGTGGAAATTAAAGTTATTATGTTAAAACTAACTTAAATAAAATTTTGGTTTGTAAAATTTCAATTATTTACCAAGTTCAGGTTCAAATGTGAAGAGTAACTAGATAATTTGGTGTTTCTACTGTATCTAAATGTTTACTCAATCTGAGAATCAAGTCATATCTTTATAAGGACATGCAGTCTACTATTGCCATTTCTTTGCTTTTCATTGTGAAGCTATTTTTTGTTACAAAATGACATTCTTATAAAATTAAGAGCTAAAGTTATAACACTGTAAGTTACATCATTCCTAAATTTGATGTCATATTGCAATGTTTTGTAGACTAGTATTATTCAAATTAATACATTTAATCATAAACACCTTGATATCAAGTATTTATTATATGGACATGCATATACTAAAATCGAATTTGTATATCAAAATAAGGAGTAATTTAAAGATTGAAAATGTTAAACATATCTAAACATCAAATATATATAGGCTCAGTCCAAGGTTTCCCATCTGATATGAAACAGAAAAGAAAACTAGGTCAAAATTCAGTCTGTTAGTATTTGTAATCTTTTAGCTGGCTGGTTGAGTCAATCATAAGCTGTATCATATTTTGAGAGATATGGTAATAGGAATAAATATGAAAGGAAGAAAATAATTAAAACTGAATATGCAATTGATAGTTGAAAATATCTTAAGTTTCTGCCCCCATGAAGATACAAATCTTCCCTTTAGTTACAATAAGAAAATCCAAAATTATCATTGCAATTTTCAGATTCATTCTAGAGAGTATCATTTACTGATTGCATTCATTTAAACTCAAATTTACTCAGTTTAAATTACTTCAGGTTTTTACTATACTGGATTAAAAAAAAACAAACATTCTAACCAAAAAAAAAGAACAGTCATTTGGTCCATCTGGCCCTTAAGGACAATTTACAGTTCAGATCTAATTAGCATGTCTTCACATGTTGTATAATCCAATATTTGGTTACATAACTACTCCAATTCATCACAACCATGCTGAGATTTATAACAGTTACATTATACTAAATGTGTTCAATTAATCTTCCTAATGATTTACATATCTGAAATTTTGTTTATATGTGCGTACATGTAAATTTTTCTTGAAATTGAGAGATGAATTGCACATGCCATCTGAACGTGGATGAAGTTATTTCAGTCCCACAGCACTTACTCTTTTGCACCACTAATTTGTGAACACCTTTTTCTTGAACTAGAAAATGACCTGGTGACTTTTCAACTTGTGATTTTGTCACATCTCTATTTTGGGAAACATGCAAGTATAGCATGTCACTGTCAATATATTCTACTTGTAAAGTGTTGTCCTGGGACTGGTTAAAAACATCTGGATTCTGACTGTTCGCCACTGTTCACCTCTGTGGATGCCTGCTAATTTAGGCTCAGATATTCCTTCTTGTCTCAAATAGTACCATCCCAAAATGTATTTAATTACCAAATACAAAAATATTGAAATCTGGGCTGGAGAGATGGCTTGGTGGGTGGCTTGCCTGCCAAGCCAAAGGACCCAGATTTGATTCCCTAGGCCCACATAAACCAGCTGCACAAGGTGACACATGTGTCTGGAGTTCATTTACAGTGGCAGAAGGCCCTGGCATGCCCTTTCTCTCTGTCTACTGGCCTCTTTCTCTTTCTATCTCTCAAATAAATAAAATAAATTAATAAAAATTTAAAAAGTATATTGACATCAAATTAAATTATGTTTTATTAAAATTATTGAAAGCACACTGTAGTTAGAAATATATTTTGTAAAATGTAAATCACTACAAAACTGCTTGCATGCTTTTTATTTTTTTGAAGTAGGGTTTCACTCTAGCCCAGGCTGACCTGGAATTCACTATGTAGTCTCAGGGTGGTCTTGAACTCACAATGATCCTGCTACCTCTGCCTCCCATTTGCTGGTATTAAAGGCGTGCACCACCATCATGCCTGGCCTCTTGAATGCTTTTATATTAGTAGTATATATTATATTAATACTAGGATGTTTGTCTGAATTCCTATAATCATTTTAGTGGGCTTAACCTAAATGTAAAATAATTTGCTAAGAGAATTCCTTAAATATTTGTGTGGCTGCCTTTGCAATTTGTAGAGCACATTACTAAGGTATATATATATATATATATATATATATATATATATATATATATATATTTTCTTTAATTATCTATTTATTCTGCCATTCAATTGACATTTCCTTGATTCTTTTAAATCTTTTTATTTATTTGAGATCAAGAGAGAGAGAGAAAAGAGGCAGACAGTAAGAGAGTATGCATAGGTCACCAAGGCCACCTGCCACTGTAAAGAAACTCCAGATGCAGGCACTACTTTATGTATCTGCCATTACCTGGGCACTGGGGAATCAAACCCAGACCAGCAGGCTTTGCAAGTAAACACCTTTATCCACCGAGACTTCCCTTCAGCCCTGATTTCCTTGATTTTGACGAGGCAATAATTTAGTGAAAAACCACTCTGAGACTGTAAAGAGGCTAGTTATTTGTCTTTTATAAAAAGTCATTAGAGCAAGTAAGTACATGGACAGGTGCTATAAATCCAAACCATGAATTATATTCACAATATATTAAGATAACTTACAGGTATTTTTTAATTAACTTGAAGTTTAGAATTTTGCTTAGTAAATCTGTTCTAGATGCCATTATTTTCCTTAAGTAAGGTTGGTCACTATGAACTGAAATGTTCAAATGTATTACAAACATCTCCAGAAAGGACATGTATCATCCTACTCATGAAATGTAATGATTCCCAGCTCTGTGCTGTGTCAGTAGACTAATAGGTTGAGATTTTTTTTAACTAGCTGTGCAAGGGACAGTAGTGAAACACTAATGGCTAGCCAAACTCATTGAATGTGAATAACAGGGCAGGATACACAAAGAGAAGAGAAAAACACATTCTAACAGAATAAAGACATTTTTTGATTGGTGTACTAAAGGAGAGTAACAGGATTGTATCTAAAAGTTTAATTCCATTGGATGGACATTAATATTTTCCACTTCTCAGTAAGATTGAAAAACAAGTTGTTTAAAACCAAATTTGGGCTGGGGGATTATTCAGTGGTGAACAGCCAAGTCTGCTGCTCAGGATCAATTCCCCGGTGCCCACATAAAACCACATGGACAATGTGGCACAAGCATCTGGAGTTCACTTACAGTGGAAAGAGGCCCTGGTGTGACTAATCTCTTTCTCTCTTTCTCTCTTAACTCAAATAAATAAAAATGTTGGAAAAACTGATCAACCTTATGCATACACATAAGATGTGATCAGGGTATTGGCTTCATCAATACTAATCATTTTTGTATTCATTGCCTAATTTTTGAATGAGGAAATTGAAAGCAAATTATGTAAGTTGTATGTATAATACCCTTTGATTTACTAATAGCAGACAATGGACTCACCAGGTATTCTGATAAATTCAGTGTGCAAAAAATTATAATGAAAACTAAAAGTAGATTCATAGTCTAGAGCAATTGAAGAAATCATACTTAACGCATTTTATCACTTCACACATTATATGTCTGAATTCACTGTAGTGCGAAGGGCAACTGAACCACTTGAAGGGGTGATGGCACTTAATAGAACACAGTGGAAATAGAATACCATGGTGTTAATATGTGGCATGGAGTGAGGAATGGAGTAAATGAGTTTCTGTTACACTGCCACAAACTCATTGCCATCTAATAACTTTCCAACCTAAAAAGTTTCCAGAGAGGAGGCAAATAAGCAGAAGTCAGGCTGAACTGACTGTGGGTGGCAGAATGTCTAAAAGCCTGAAGGCAATGAAGAGTCCATGTCCTGCTCCTGGATCAACTTTGTACTTCCAAAGCACCATTCAGTCAGGGCGTTTACATCTTTTACATCATGCACCTGTACTGCCACTTCTGGTTTATCTTCCAGCACAGAATCTCATTGTTGTGACTGCAATGTTATTTCCTATAAGACGTCATTCCCTTCTCAATTTCATAATAGCCAACTGCCCGGATCTACAAGTATAACTGGCTTAAGTAATTTATATCAAATTTAATGAAAAGATAAAAAAAATCCATCTTTGAGGAGATAGATATGCTTAACCTGATTTAAATATTACAAAAGATTGTATATATAAATTATACACAATATATATCATATTACATATATACAATATACACAATATATATCTACCAAGAAACACATTATACTCCTTTGATATGTATAATAGTTATATTTTTGTGTGTCAGTTAAAAATGAATTGTTAGGTAACAGTAAAGCAATTAAAATATATTTTGTCTTTGTTTAGTTGGAATTCCACAGATATTTTCCTCTACCTATCAACATATTTTTAATTTTCAGTCAATACTTCAGTAATTATTACATAATTGTTTGTATGGTAAAAGATTACTAGGTACAAATCACAAATAGTATTATTACCTGAGAATCTGAAGTCTGAACTCACAGTAATATAATAATTGTGAAAAAAATTGTTGAATTTTTAATATTGACTCAATGATGGCCATTACTGACTCTTGAAAAGTTGTACTTCCAGAGTACATAAGGTAAGAAATTATTTGAGAAAAAAATAAAATAGAGGTATTGTTATATACAACTCAGGGACCTCGTCCTTTAAGAAATATATGCATGTTTATATCAAAATCTTTATTTTTTGAGGTAATGAATATTAAAACATTTAAATAAGTTAATTTTTATGATAAAGTAACAATACATAAACAATATAATTCAAATAGTACAGAAGGGCAAGAACATAAAGTTGAAAGAAACTCTTCCCTCAAGCACCTAACTCCTTTTCTCATGAAGTACTAAAAATTTTGTTTTTGCATATCCTTCTGTATATGCACACAGAACAACCACTCAAGGAGGGACTAATCTGCATGCAGATAGTTTACTCCAAGTTATTTAATGCAACATTCCATATTTTTGAACTATGCTCTTTTAATAACCATACCATGTATATAATTTATCTTGTGTTTTGCCATCTGTATTCATATATTATATGTTTGTAAGAGTCCTCTTTAGGCTGGAATAATTCTCAGTGTGTAAAGCAATGGATGTTCAAGTGTTACAAATCATCAGCACCCAGGTAAATTCTTGGTGTGTGTGTGTGTGTGTGTGTATGTGTGTGTGTGTATTTTGGTGGTCCTGATCTAATACTAATGCATGTAAGGGAAAGACAGGTGATCCCTGGATCAACTTGGATACCTAAACTAGGGAATTTGACAAACATTTGGCTCAAAGGAGAGAGCCTGTGTTGGTTTGAATACAAATTTATGTTCCCCGTAGCCTCAGAGATTTTTGATTAAGATTGAGCTTGCAACTTGGGTCTCTAACAGACAGAACTCTATTGGAGAAGAGGTGTGTCATTGGGAGGTGGAACCTTTATTTTTCTAGTCAGGTGTTTGTCCTAGCAACAAGAAAGTAACTGTAATGGAAAATCTGGTACCATAAAGAGGGGTCATTATTGCAATGAATCTGACAAAGTGGGTTTGGTCTTTTTGGAATGTGTTTGTGAGAAGAATGTGGAAGGATTTGGTACTTTGGACTGGAAAGCCTTGCAGTGATGCAAGCAGAGGTGATGCACTATTCTGGTGATTGCATGAAACTGAGAAATGAAGACAGAATTGTGGACTGTGAAGGCTTGGCTTATGAACTTTCAAAGGGGGTAGAGAACTTTGTTGGAACTTGGATGCTGGTATAAAGGTTGACTTCATTTTTCCACCCATGCCCTGAAAGTTTGAATGGACTGGTGTGATTGGCAGAACAAATAGATATGTGAGATGTATGGTTTATCTCAAGAAAAAATTTAAGCAAGTTTAAAATTATAGACACAAAGACTTGTTTCAGGTTACTTAAAATTCATTTGTTTTAGTTGATTACCACTATTAAGTTTTGCATTTAAACTATGGAAATGATGTCCTGGGGGTGAGCCACTGAAAAGAGGTGTATAAAGAAAGACTGGTGAAGGAGTAGGTTGCTATTCAAGGTCAAGATTTAATTTCCCTTTGATTTACAGATTTGTTTATGTCTCAAACCCGTTGCTAGTTTCAGAAGCATTAACAATGCTGGAAAATGAGTCATGAAGTACACAGGGTTCCAAAAAAGGAAAAGCAGGACTGAGGTTCCTGTATGAAGTCCTAGTGTGGCCATTGTATTAAGGTCAACAGGTTCTAGGAGTTACTGAGATGTGGCAGGTGAAGCAAGGATGTTTAAATACCTGTGTGGAGACCCGGTAATGCCATTATATGAAGATGAACTAGTTCTGGGAGCTACTGAGATGTGGCATGTGAAGCAGGGTAGAAATATCTGTATGGAGAAGAAGCAATGCCATTGTATGGAGCTATGAAAATGAACTATGATTTACAGTGTAGAACCAAAGATATACCTTGACTATGTAATGGTTGCCATGGAATGATATTTACTCTGGGTGGTATTTTCCCTGGGCTGCTCAGCTTGAGGGGTGGAATTGTAATCCAGAAACTGCCATCACTGGTTATAGATGTTAGAGTTGAACTGCAAATATTTGATGTTTGTCTATAGGTTATTGATTTTCCAGTGGTCTGTCTCTCCTTGCTGTGACTTTTTGAGAGGAAATGTTTACTCTGTACCATTGTATATTAGAATATGTAATTTGTGTTTTGAGCTTTACAGGGCTCACAATTATGAGATAGTCTTGAATCTCAGATGAGACTTTGGACTTTTGAAAAATTTTAAAGTTGGTAAAAGATTATGGAAACCTCTGAAGTTGGACTGAATGCAGTTTGCACTGTGAGATGGTCCTGAATCTATGGGGGCCAGGGGCATAATGTGCTGGTTTGAATAAAAATGTATGTTCTTCATAGTCTCAGGGATTTTGATTTAAGATTGAACTTGCAACTTGAGTCTCCAGCAGGCAAAGACTTGTTGAGGAAGTGGTATGTCACTGGGGTCAAACATTTTAATCCAGCCCTAAGGTGTGGAAAGAGCCAGTTACAGCTCTGGCTGTTTGTGCTTAGTTATATAATTTTTTCTTTCAGTAGCGACTATAATGCATGTGGGAATGGGTTAGCTTCTTCTGCCATTGATGTTGTTTCCCCTGTGTTCTATAATCATGAAATAAATGCTTTTCTTCCATAAGTTGCTTCTGGCTGTATGTTTTTGTAAGTAACTATAACATACCTGTCTCAGTATAGTAGGGTGGAGAGTGATCGCATTATAACAACCTCTGAATTTCATATGCATTCACACCTGCACATCTACACACATGTGCCCCTATACACATGTGAACATGCACATGCATGCACATCTCATTCTACATATAAAAGACTCCTCAAATGGAAGTTGCAGAAGTTCACTTTTCTTAAGCATAGATTCTCTATATAAATTTTGCACATACAACCTCAAGAAATTCTATAAACTGTTTCTAGGATGCATTTCTATTATCAAATAACTAAATGACTTTAAAGTTATTTATTTATTTGTTATTTATATAAGAGAGAGATGGAGAGAGGGAGGGAGCAAGGAAGAATGGACATGCCAGGGCATTTTGCCATTGTAAATGAACTCCAGACATATGAAGCATTTTGTGCAACTGGCTTTACATGGATTTGTAAGCAATCACCTTTAACCACTGAGCAATCTCTCCAGACCAAAGTTATTTATGTTTTTAAAAGAAAGTTTTTTGACTCATACATTCCTCTCAATGAGAAATTATTCCTTTTTGTCAAATTTTGACAACTTAAAAATTTTTTTTTTGAGGTAAGGTTTCACTCTAGCCCAGGCTGATCTGGAATTCACTAGTTAATCCCAGGGTGGCCTTGAACTCACAGAAATTAAATTCTCTAATTCTGTCTTCTAAGTGCTGGGATTAAAGGCATGCACAACAATGCCTAGTAAATTTTGAGTTTTAAATTCCATTTTGATTAAAAAGATAAGAAAACAATAATTTGCATTCTTAAGTTTCATATACTCTAATATAATATGTGTTTTAAATGTATCACAAATGAAATAAAAGCTTAATTCAAGAACACAATGTTCAGAGCTGAAGAGATGGCTTAGCAGTTAAGTACTTGCCTGTGAAACCTAAGGACCTGGGTTTGAGGCTCAATCCTCCAGGACCCACGTTAGCCAGCTGAACAAGGGGGCGCACATGTCTGGAGTTCATTTGCAGTGGCTGGACGCCCTGGCATGCCCATTCTCTCTCTCTCTCTGTCTGTCTATCATTCTCAAATAAATTAAAAAAATAAAAATATGCAATGCTGAATATGAGATTGCTATATCATGTATTAGAATGAATTTAACTGTGCAGATGTAAATAAACAAGCTTTAATTTTTAACAGTATATATAATATGGCTACCCTGATTTATCTAAAATGTGTCTTATGTATAACTATATCATGAATTTATCCAACATTACAGAGTACAATCATCCTAATTGGGCTTTACACATGGACCTGGGGTGCTCATCTAGTTAAATAAGACTGTGGCAAAAATATGGAATATTTCATAAGCATACAATATTTTCATATGCACACAACTTACTCATTTAGTGAAAATATTAATACACTTTAAACAATAAGCCAGACTAATTATTTTTCACTGATGCTTTAAAAAAATATTTTAGCCAGACATGGTGGTGCACGCCTTTAATCCCAGCACTCAGGAGGCAGAGGTAAGAGGATCGCCATGACTTTAAGGCCACCCTGAGACTACATAGTGAATCCCAGGTCAGTCTGGGCCAGAGGGAGAACCTGCCTCAAAAGACCAAAAACAACAACAACAAAATTATTTATTTATTTATTTATTCATTCATTTGTTTATTTATTTGTAACAGAGAGAGAAAGAAAGAGTCAGGTAAATAAAGAGAGTATGGGTGTGCCAGGGCCTTTAGCCACTGCAAATAAACTCCAGATGTATGTGCCACATTGTGTATCTGGATTTACATGGTTACTGTGGAATTGATCTTGGTCACTTTGGCCTTGCTGGCAAGCACTTTAACCACTAAGCCATCTCTCCAGCCCAAAACTTTACCTTTTTTATTTAAATAGTTTGTTTATTTATTTGGATGCAAGCAGGAGAGTTAGAGAGAAGAGAGACAGACAGAATGGGCATGCCAGGGTCTCTAGCCACTGCAAATGAACTCCTAATGCATGCTTTGGAAAAGACTGCATGCTTAGAGTCTGTCCTAGAGGAGTTCTAGCAATGATGTAAAGGACTGTGTTCTTTGAGCTCAAGAATCCAGAAAATTTTATGTTATAACTATCTGCAGGTGAATAATCCCAATTCATTAAAAATGCCAAAAAAGAAGGTCTAACTTCTAGCGAATGTTTTACCCAACACATTTTTTACTTCATCCAATGTGGCTCAGAAAGAACAAAAGTTTGGTACTCTTAATAAAGGCCCTTACTTAGGGATAATAGTTTAGGGTATCTGTTAAACCCGTTTCAAAATAGATCTTCTGGCACACTAGTTGACCTGGTAGAGATAAATTTTCTATTAAACATAGGTGTGAAGCATCTATTTTATCCAAACATCTCATCATGATCTATTGTCTATCAAAGCTACTAAGTTACACATTCATTTGTGCTTACCATCAGTGAAGTGCAAAATGCAAACACTATTTCTGGAACTGTCCATGAGCAAGGCCAGAGGTTTCAAGTAAGATGCTCAGGCTGGTGTTCTATCCTCCTATCCCTCATCCCGCTATTGCACTAGTGCCTCAGGTCATGTGGATGAATGGGAGAGACAGCATTTTTGACCAGCTGACAGAAGAAGATAAAAGTTACGCTTGGATCATGGATCAGTTTTCTCTGTAGACACATGCACTGCAGTGATGGAACAATCTTTTAAGGAGGGAAAATGTCCCAATGGCTAAAGTTCCTGCAGTGTATCTATTGTTCACTTTGGATAAAAAGTGGCCTCAACTGAGAAAATGTACTGACTATGTACAATGACATAAAACAAAAAAAACATTTTTTCAAAGAAAGCTATAGAAGGAGAACAACTGAACGGTGGGAGATAACAAGGCCTGGAATAGATGCATATGGATGAAAGTATGAGAATAGGTATGATACTTAAAGATAATCATTTCAATAAGAATGCTGAAGTGGATATATTCTCCTTGATGGGATAAATCACCTGAAGAGAAACGGCTTATGGAAGGGAAAGATTTATATCAGGCTTCCAGTTTTGAAGGAAGATTCTTCATGGTGGAAAAGGTATGGCAATGGGCTTACATCATGTATCAAGCACACAGAGGGAACAGTTCATAGCACTCTGACACTAGAAAGAGGGCTTAGCTAATCAACCTCAAGGCCCACTCCTAGCATCACCAGTAAGATTCCACCTCCAAAACTCTACCACGTGGGTATTAAGAGGAAAATGTAATCACAAATACTGGAGGATTTGAGGGATATTTAAGTCAAACTACCACATTCCACTCCTAGCCCCCATAGACTGATGATCATGTCATGATGCAAAATGGATTCAGTCTAGCTTTAAAAGTTCCTATGGTCTTTATCAATCTCCCAACTATTCAAAAGACCAGTCTCACCTGAGATTTAAGAGAGTCTCTTAATTATGAGCCCTATAAAGTCAAAACACAAGTTACATAATTCCAACACATAATGGCATAAAGAAAACATTTAAATTATTAACAAGAAGGCATTATAAGGATTGTCTGGACTAATGCAAGACCAAACATCAGCAGGGCAAACATCAATCCTACAGCACCATGTCTGGTATCTAGGGCCCGTGATGAACTCCTGCCAGCTCCAACAGCCCTAATTCTACTCCCATACTGTGCTCCTTGCTTTCCTGAGCCAGAGATATCAGCTTTCCTGGCATCTGTCCTACAGTCCTGGAATCTCCAAAATCCTGAGGTCTCCATTGTAACCCATGGTTCATCTTCACAGCTCCATACAATAGCCTCACAAGATCTCTACACTGGTTGTCAAACCTGCTTCCCATTGCCATCTTCAGAACCTTGTGCACTTCATGATCACATCATATGTAAGTAGCAGAGAGAGAACAGGGACAGCAACTGGCACTGACAAGTTGGCTAAAATAATCAACTCCAGGGTTCATTCCAGAAACACATCTCCAGTAAGGCTTCACCATCCAAAGGCTCCACCAGCTAAGGGCTAGTTAGGAAATTTAGTCACAAACACAGGAGGCTATGGAGGACATTTTACATTCAAGCTACCACTATTACCCATTACAGAACAATTCAACATTAATTCAACTGCTGATCTTAGGTATGAGTTAACAGAGTGGTTGTGATGAAAATGATTGAGGTCAATTCACAAAGAATAATCTATCTTGATTAGAGAGATAGCTTAATGAGAAAAATGCTTATAACTCACGCATACGGACATGAGTTTGGGTCCCCATAGTCTACTTAAAATGGTGGGTATCATAGCATGTGCCTATTATCTCAGCAATGGGAGATAGGGACATGGAATACTTCTTCCATGGTGCTTAATGACTTGCTAGACGAACAGAATCAGTGAGCTGTAGATTGAGTGAAGAGACCAAATCTTAAATAATGAAAGTGGAGAGTCACTGAGGAAAGTGACTGATGTTTATCTCTGGCCTATGCGCACGCGCGCGCGCGCACACACACACACACACACACACACACACACACACACAGACAGACATTATTCACATGTACTTGTATAGAACTATGTGGCTTCATACACACACACATACACTGTACATAAGAGAATAATATCTAGCAGACTGTATCTGTCATGTTCAGAGTGATATGACTATAGTCAAGAAAATAATTATCTATTTCCACCATTATCTATTCATGCTGCTGGACTTGGAGAATACCCTGAAATATAGCACAGTATCTTGAACACATACAAGTAATATGATGGAAAATAAAGTATTTTGGAACTTTTTCACTTAAAGTGTACTAGTAATAAATTTCTTGGTTTTCTCTTTATACACACAAAATTATCTCCAGTGGCATTTAGTTTGCTTGTTTATCAGCAGCCCTTCTTTGCTCTACTCCTCTAACCCTAAGCTAGAGCAGCTCAGACTGGGGCTGATGTTATCTGAAAGTGCATTCAATCCCTCACACTCCCATCAGGTGGATGATGGTTCTCAGCTGGGACCTCAGCTGAGTCAGTGGCCAAACTCCTTTTTATGGTCTTTTTATAAAACTACATGTCCTTTTCAGAGCATTAGGCTCTGTTCCAAAGATCAGCGACCCCAAAAAGCAAGAGAGTTCCCACAAGAACTTTATTACCATTCCTATCCTAGCTTTGTAAGTCACATAGTTTCATTTCTGCCAAAATGTGTCCACCAACAACAAATGATGAACCTCTATAGCATTCAAGAGAAGTTATAGGTTTCACTATTTAGTAGAGGAGCAAACAAAGCATAAGTTTTATATTCATCTTTATTGGAAATAACTGATATTTTGATTTTTTTTTCCTTTTCTGCCTATAGGGACTCAGTATCAGCATAGTCTGAAAATTTACTGTGTTTGATCCAGTCCTGTAGGATCCTTCATGAAGTCATTGAGACAGGTGGACCTATGATAGAGAAAAGTGGTAATAGTAGCAGCGGGTGATGAGACATGACGGATCTATCATCTACTAACAACACAAAAGGTTCCCCACAGGGTGAAAGCATGTGCTTGAGAACCATACTCTAAAGACACGGCACTGTACACATTACATGAAGGACTGCTGTAAAAAGCACCACGTGTCCTCCTTACATATAAACTCAGGAGTTAAAGTAGGATGAGCCTGCTTGTTATCACTTCTGCAGAACTTTTTGTAGGGACCATGTGTCTCCCACTTGAGAAGTCTGGACTCTAAATTTCCAGGTCTTTGTTCTGAGAGGAAACACTCCTACCCAGGGACAAATGAAACACCTATTAAATTACAATATTGAGGTGCTGGATTCCTCATTATAAGGCTAAGAAACTAGTGAGCCAGGGGAAGTCTGTCTGGAAGGGATAAACAATATATGTCATTACAGGAAGGTCAAGTGATGCTCCACCATGGGTTAAGGGATATTTTCAAACTAGGTGATTCATTCAGGAATTTCTTGGTATTTGGTTTTTCAGCTTTTATGGTGAATGCAAAAGCTCAGCTGACCTAAACTTAGATAAAGTTAGGACCAGAGGATGAGTCTTTTCAGGCACAATGGTCCTACCCATTTTGTCTGACAAGCCACCAATACTTTAGAGTTCCTATAAGAAAAGTGACATTCATTGTGTTTGGCTTTTTTTTCTCTTATAGCAGTTCATAAATTAGTGAATTATCTTACATCCTAAGCAAATATTACTTATAAAAAAAGTAGAGAGAAATTAGAGTTCAGAATTACTGGACTAACAGCTTAATGTGACCTCTAAGAGTAGCTAGAAGGAATTTTTGAGAGAAAAAAGCCTCATACTGTAATATTGCTTCTTAAAGCCCAATAGGTTGTTGCATGAGGAAATAATAACAAAAGGTGTGAGCACATCAGCAGACCATGTCCAATAGACCACATACAAGCAGATAAATTTGTATTGGAAATAAAGACAAGTAGATTGATTGATGGATTTGAGAAATTATTACCAGGTAAATTCAGCACTACTGAGGCTTAGGATGTACATGAGGAGTAAACAATAGCTCTTGTTTGGAATTGGCAACAAGGTAATGGGTGGGATAATTCATGAGCCAGAGAACATTGATTGAAATTGAGTCTCTTTAGAGGGAAATGTGAATGCGACAATTCAAAGTTATTTATCGCATATTCCACTGGGACCATCAGGTATGTAGTTGATATGGTTTGGTGAATAATCTACATGGATTTAAAAAAGGAAATTCAAACTCCAGGTAAGGATGAGATCACATAGGATAGTACAGTACACCAGGATCAAGTCTTTACTAACTCCAGGGTTTAGCAGCTGGGTAATAAAAACACATTTATAAAAAGAGACACTGCAGAAGCATTCACAGAGGAAAAACAGATGGCTCTTACATCTCAGAGGACAAGGAAAGAAAATGTTTTAAGAACTATCAGTGGAAATTGGTGTTGAATGATACTGATGTAGCAAGTAAGATAGGGACCAAAGGTGTTGTCATTTACTTGATGACAAGGAGGCCACTGTTATTATCATCAGAACTGTTTGCCAAAGTAGGATACCTAAGATATGAGAAAAATGTGAGGAAACAGCCACAGGTTCAGCTGTGAAAGGTCAGATGTTGAGTGATAAAAGGGAGTAAGCCCTGCATCTTATTTTTTCTTGTCATGATTATTTTCTTACTGTCTGTCTCTGTCTCTAATTCCTTCTCTCAGAAGGATTAGGTACATGTAGGAGCCAATAGGAACAACAACCTTAGAAATTGAGATTAATAAACAAAATAGACAAGGAATCATATTGGACTTTTACTTTGCTCAGGTGACTTAATTTCTCCACACAAAAATAAGCAGGAATGTTACAGTAAGGCTGTTTTCTCTTGTATAGCTAAGTGAGTATAGTGCTTTAGGATGAAGCACAGATTTTTATGTGGGAAAACCCTAGAGAGGAAAGTAAAAATTAGGTTCAGGAAATTTATGAAAATTCATTGTACCATCATGATTATGATGTTAAATTTTCATTTTTATTCTATGTTTCCAATTGTATAATGTTATAATACAGTGATGTGAGGAATATACGTTACATGTACTGGAAACTCTTTCTATGCTCTTCACTCTCTGACTAACCATATGTGAAGGATAGACATCTTATACTCACTAAGTATGATCCGAAAAGAGGCCATTCTTGTCATATCAATATGTCTCTATATTTCTACATCTGAGGAAGTGAAAGCTAAATTCTAGAAATAAATTTTGAGACTATCTAAATACTCTCTTAGACTATTCAATTGCTGTTTAAAAAGGAAGCCCATAGATTAGAAAATAATTCTTATAATTCAGCTATGGTATCCTATCCACTGGAGGAAGTCCTTACTAATTTTCCTCACCTTCAACTTTATGCACAAAGGACATATCTCCTATGTCACTTAACAAAATGTATGGTGACATTGTACTTGAGGTTTCTAGGTCTAGGCCCTGAGCACTGTGAGAAGAGAAGTTTCTTCTCTATAAAGGTGTATTCACTCCCTCCTGCTCCACTTCACCAAATGGGAGAGGAGAAAAGTGATGGAGGGAAGGAGCAGAAGAGGGAAGGAGGGAAATGAGCAAGTGAGAAAGGAAGATAAAATGAAAGAGGGGGGATTGAGGACATAAGAGAGGGAAGATGGAAGAGAGGGCTGAAGCAAGAGAAGGGAAAGGAATAAAAAGGGACAGCAGAGAATAGAACAAAGATTCTGTGATTTAATAGGGATAGGATCATTGGGGAATATACTATAAGTAGAAAAATGTTACCTTCTGTCATAGTCAGCCTCTCATTTCTGGGATGGACCTCCAAACCAGTCACAGTTTATGGGAGAAATGAGATTTGTTTCTGGCTTACAGATCCAGAGGAAGCTCCATAATAACCCAAAGGAGAAAACCCACCAACAAAAACAAGGTCAAAAACTGGCAGCCAAACAGCAGGGAACCCAGGCAGAACTCAAGCACTTTGCATACATTTAGGCTGGAAACTGATCTGCCCCAGTAACACTTTAGGGATTGACTCTAGGACTCACACACACAGTGACAATTTACCCAGCCAGGTGGCTGAAAATCCAAGTTACAGCTTTAATAAAACCTGTGAATCTATGGGGGGACAACCATTCAAACTACAGCATTCTGCCTCTGACCTACAATACATTCATAATCATCTCACACTGCATATTGTGTTCAGACCAAATTCAAAGGTTTCTATCCTCTTTACCAACTTAAAGTTGCTCGAAAGTCCCAAGTCTCATCTGAGATTTAAGACTATGTTTTAACTGTGACTCTTGTAAAAATAAAGTGAAATTACATACTTTTAATATATAATAGTACAGAATAAACATTTCCAACTGCTAGAATGCATAACAAAGAGAGAATAGACCAATGCAAATTCAACAACCATTATGAAAATATTTGTAGTTCAAGTCCAGTATCCATAACAAGTGACCAGTGATGAGTCTCTGGATTTTCCAATTCTGCCCCTCCACCTTGGATGAGTAGCTAGGGAAAACTTCTACCCTGAGCCAACAGTACTTCATGGCAGCTATTGCACAGACCCTGTATATTCAAAACATCTTCAGGTTTCCATGCAAACCATGGTCCATCTTCAAATGGTTTCACTAGTCTCTTCCTTAGGGTCATCACATCTTGCCTCATGCCATATCTCAGCAGTGGTTACTGGGTCCATGTGTACTTTATGGCCTACTCCATGCATTATCATTCCTCCAAAACCAATACCAGGTGTTCAGTATACAACTATATTCTAAAGAGTTTGTATTCCAAACATTTATTCTTTCTGGGGTGGAATGATATCAGGCATCTTTTCCATTGTTTCAATGTAAAGTAGTTGGGTCATCTTCTATAACATTGCTAATGTATTTGAAAATACCAGCTTCAGTAACCTAAAATCAGTCTCCATGCCAATAAATCATAAACTTGTTTAAGTTTCACCAGTTTTAAATCCTATACCTCTCAGTTCCATATCTTTAGCCAATTACAATTAGTCCATTACAAATTTAACCTTGACCAAACTCTGAGCATGGACAGCAGAACATAGTCAGTCCTTATGCCAGTAGCTCAGTTCCAACAAAGTCCTTTGAAGTCATTCCTCTTAGAAAACTCATAAGCAAAACCTCCAAATACAATTCTGTCTGCACTTAGCATTTTCAAACTTTCACCAGAATAATCCATAATACTTAGCTTGCCATTCTGGAAAGCATCTTCAGTTGCAAGTACCAAGTCCATGTCAATTCCTCCAAAACAAAAGTTCAAAAGACCAAAATCAATATGGTCAGATTCACCACAGAGCAACAACCCACTCTCTGCCATAGTCAGCTTCATGTTGGTAGGATGAACCTCCAAACAAGACACAGTTTATGGGACAAATGGAATTAATTTCTGGCTTACATATCCAGGAAGTTCCATAATAACGAAAAAGAGAAAACACACCACCAAAAGCAAAAGCAAAAACTGTCAGCCAAATAGCAGGGAACCCAGGAAGAACTCAAGCACTTTGCATACCTCTGGTATGGAAACAGATCTACCCCCAGTAACACCTTAGGGCTGTACCCCAGGATCTCTCCACAATGACACCTCTTCAAACCAGATGTCTTGATATCCAAGTTAGAGCTTTAATAAAACTCCTGCATCTATTGGGGGACATCCATTTAAACTACCACATTCAGGAAAGGGAACAGAAAGGGAGGGGTAGAGAATAGAGGTAAGAAACTGCCTTTTAATAAGCATAGGATAATTGGAGAATATAAGTAGAAAAATGATCCCTTCTGTAATGGATTTCAATCTAAGTTAAGTAAGTAATCTTAATACATTATAGAGTTCCTTCTTACCTTCAACTTTTTTTGCTGTTTCAATTATCCATGGTTTACAATAATCAAAAAATATTAAGGGGATGTTCTAGTAATAAGCAGAAAGCATAAGCATATGAATTTTATCATCGTGTGTTACAATAACTCCATTTTCACAGTTATTATTGTTACTCTTTTACTACATCTGGGAAATTATAAATTAAACTATCATAAGTATGAACATGTAGGAAAACCTTCTTGTATATGTAACATTTAGTTGCATGTTTGGTTTACTTCAGGCATCCTTGAGAGGTTTTGGCATATATCCCCAGAGGAAAAAGTTAAGTACTGTGGTTATGTATAATGACATAAGGGTACACCAGGGAAAACAGAGGTATGCCACCTAGGTTGAGAAAGGAAGAGCTGGAGAGATTGTTTAGTGGTTAAGGCACTTGCCTGCAAGCTTAAGGACCCAGATTCCATTCCCCAGTACCCATATAAGCCAAATGCACAAGGTGGTTCATGATCCGAAGTTTGTTTGCAGTGGATGGAGGTCCTGGCACACCCATTCTGTCTCTCTATCTGCCTCTTCCTTTCTCTCTCTGTCAAAAATGAATAACTAAATAATAACTATTTTAAAAAGAAATTAAAAATGAGGGCCTACAACTTAGAAATGTGTGGTTAAGGAAAAATCCACAGAAAAGGCATTTGACTTGGAAATTCATTCAGTTGTCCTAAAGGGAAGACATTCAAAGGATGGGAACAGCTATGAAGAGCCTTGAGTGGGAGCCTGGAGGGTTGGGGGACACTGTGTCTGTACACTGAGTGAAAGGGGTGGACCAGGAGATGGGTACATGAGGTACATATGGAGATCCCTGAGCCACTGCCCATATTTTCGCAATGGAGGAGACAGCCTTTTGAGGCTGTTTAGCAAAGAAGTGAGCAGGTTTCTACTTCATCGGGTGTTAGGATTCTCAGTAAACCCTGAAGGCAGAGGAGAAGGAAATTCATTGTAAAACTGAAGGATATGTAACTGGGGTGTCAAGAGGCATCTCACTCCAAGTAATCTTACATCACCGAGGAAGAATGTCTTTGGCAAATTTATGTCTGTTTTTGCAGCATCCACATGCTTCTGTGAATGGACATGCGTTGTATATCCTTTAATTCTCACTATGATGCATTAGGTCAGCGCTGAATTCCATCACTGAAAACATAAGTTATTTTATGACATGGCCATCATTTATGGATCTGAAGGGATGTTTAGTTGACAAGTCCACATTATCTCATTTTTTACTAGAAAAATTATCTGAGACAAATACAAGATCTAATCTTATAAGAGGACACACTTGGCACTAGAGAGGACGTGCATGTATATATTGGATGTGGAATCCAGGTCCTCACATACTCAGGAGCTGCTCTATCAGCGGCCACTGTGCTGCACTTTCATCTCTTGGCTAGTTTCATTGGATGGGATACTGTCGTGAATTAACGTATGTAGATGCTAAATATAACAATCTTCAGTGTATCATTTCCATCACTCTACCAAATGGAAGCATGAAAGGCAAGAATATTTTAGTTGTTACAGCCTAATGACAAAATTATATGATTACAATAATAAAAATCTTTGGGTTGAATGCCTATCAGTTAAGACTTGATATTATGGCTAGCTTAAACTTTAAAAGGCTCTTTGATGTAGCATATTACATTGGGGATTTTGAAATAAAAATTATGAAGTAACTATATATTTAATCAGGCATTTTATTTTAGCTTTGTGTATCTGTAAGTGGGATTTCTAAACACCAAACAAAACTAAGTCTCTCTAGACTAAAGGATTTATGCTTTATGGCTATTCAGTATAAAGGATTAGTTAAGCCTATGAAAGAAGCATTTGAGAAAAATATAATTTTATTGCTATTTGATCTCAGCTGCAAACATTTTACATTCACACAAGCATCAAAAATTATCTTGGAAACATTTCTTCTAAAGTCTGTTTCCTTGGTGACAGCTCTTCTAATATGTACAAAACAAACCACCTGAGTCAAATCCTGGCTCAGTACCTTACTAGTCCAGAGATAGAAGTAAGCAAACAGTGCCCTATGCTTTTGGATTTAGGAAATAGATTAGTAAAATTATGCTGAAAGATTGTTTTGAGGAACAAAATATGTATTACACCTTCAGCACTTTGATCTGGGCACAATAAACACGCATTCAGTAAACTGACCCATCTGTAGTTCATTCCCTTTCCTCTTTCACAGAAACTTTTTCCTGAGGCTATAAAGGGAACTCTGAGGGTCACATCAATGCTGAGCCTTCCATGGAGTAGTATCTGGTTTCTCTCAGATTTCTAAAAAATGCTGATCAGTTCCCATCCTATCTCGCTCTCACACTAGGAGTTTCATTTTTGGGGAAGCTCATCAAGAGATATGGACGTAGGACATGACCCTATGTTGAGTACATTTTTCAGGCGGTCTCAAACCTTTAATGCTAATGACAAACAATTCACAGTAGCAAAGGGCCAGGGCTCAGACACTGGGATCATTCTTATAAAGAAAGACATTTTTATACATTATTTTGTTAGACCAGATGTGTAGGCATTCTTAAAAGAGGTTAATATTTCACTAGTCTCTGAAACAACCTGCCTCTGCAATGCCTCTAGAGAAGCAAGCCACACCCAGCAGCTCAGAGCACCCTCCCAGGAAATGTCCCAACCACCCCCTCACATGTTTATAGAACATCTACTGTTATCTTTTGAAACAAGTATGCAGAAGAATATAATAAATGCAGTGTATTTGAAATGATATATGGCTGATTATAAATCAAAAATAAATACTAAACTTCCCATTAGATATTTTGAGATAATTTCCCTGGCACCACAGCACAATTGTTGACATTGTTTTCCTTAAAAAAAAGTCCAATCCATATGAAATTGTGTAAAATGTCCCATCCAATGCTCCTTGGCTGCAAAAACCAGTATCTCAAGGAAGAGGCATACAAAAAATTTTAGAATTACAAAATTACGTTGTTCTGCTTCGGAGAAAATCAACAATAATGATCTTTGGTTTAATCTGAGTCCTTTTCACTTTTTGTTTTCCTGTAGAGTATGGCAAATGTGATAGATCAGTCTCTTTTCTCTGAGCACAAGGGGTTGGAGGGCTGCGTGCTCACCACCACTGTGTCAGATGGATAATGACAGGTGTAATGTATAGAGCATGTCAGAGAAGAGAGATTCTTCACTTTGTTCTATGAGGAAGGGAGACAGTGAATTAGTACACTGCACATACAGATTGCCAACAGGAACATGCCACCAGCTGGAGCAGCAGAAACATAGAATCCCAACTGTCTTTGTGGTTTATGATTGGTCATTTTTCAAAGAGATGCACATGGATGGAGTGGAGAGGCTCTTGGCAGATGAAAGCAAAGTAATACAAGGTTTCACAAGCATTTCTGGGAAGACACTTCCATCAAATATTCATGGTAGCCTCTTGTCTATAAGCAAACCTAGTTAATAGAATAATTGTGCTGATTCACCTGGCACCAAATCTCAGCCCTTTCCCCTTCCACAGCTAGTAAATCTCGGCTGTCAGTGACGGGAGCTGATGGGAAATGATAGCCTTATTGAGCTGCCTCATGAACTGTAACTCATTTGTTCTCAAGACCAGACTGACAGCCCTTGCACTTCTCCCTTCCAGCAAAATTGAGCATAAATCACTTTATCATTTTTCCACATGACAGTTTATCAGAATTCTGGAATTCTATATGAAGTCACGGGGCTGGTGATAGGAAATGAGGTACGTTCTATCCTATAGCTAAGGAGGATGCCCCCCAAAAGACATTAATGTCACTATAATAGTACCATTGGGATTGAACTAAATACAAATTCTCCTTTGCAAGATAGCCCATCAGCTTTCTTTTCACAAGAGTTATGTATGAGAAAGAGGGAGGAGGAGTTCTGGTATATAATTATATCTTCCTAAACAAGCCAGGAGAAAGTGGCCCAGTCTAGCTTAATGCCTCTGCTGCTTGGATTCAATGCTGGTGTCTTTGCAGCAAGAATAGTCATTTTAAGGGACTGGAACTGAGGTCAGAGCAGGTTTGAAGGAAAAATCTGTTATGGTAATTCACAAACATCTTCCTGTTTCTTCAGACAATTTCTTAAATGTTCATATTGTTCTAAATACTTGTGATACTCTGGTTGTTTAGGGACTCACAACTTTCTAAGCATGTTGAGAGGACTTATGGAACAAAATTGCAAAGAAAACAATCCCTACATTAGCTTCATGCATGGGCAAAATGGGCATACTTTGCCCAACAGCATAGGTGATTGTTGATAAGAGCAAGGAAGCACTCCAGAAAGATCTCCCAGAGGCATGCCTGGGAAGGTGAAATTCATTGTTCCATCAGGTGGGCCAGTGGCCCTCCTGGGGTTGATTACTGTGGTCCACAGTCTTGTCAGTTTATTTCACCACCATTTTAATCTGTACACAAGTCATTCTCTACTCAGTGGATCCCTCAAACTTTACTATTTTTTAAAAAAAAGATGTATCTAAAAGTGCTTAGCACCAGTGGAGGAGACATGGCTGGGCAATTAAAAACACTTCCTGCATAAGCATGAAGGCCAAAGGGGATTGAGAACACTGTGTTCAATTCTCTAGCACCAACACAGCTAGCAAGATATTGGCCACATTATTGATCAGTGAAGAGCCACCATGTCCATTAACCAAGTAGATGAACAGGCCTCTGCACAGGTGGGGTGGCACATCTACATAAACATGTGCACATACCATACATACACATTACATCACATCTACTAGACATACCCACTCCCACCCACACACATGTATGCAGAATCAGTAGTCAACATTACTTAAGATTGAACATGCATACCCTTAGATACTAGGGGTCTATAACATCACACATCTGACCGCTCTAATTATGGAACAGAAGCAGTGGACAGTGGAGGTTTGACAATCATCTGAGAGCAGCGGTGACCTTTGCATGGAAGGAGAAGGCTAAGCACAGTTCTCCTTCGTTACTCATGGTGCAGTCAGGAACTGCATAGCTGGGAAACTCCCTGATTTTCTGACTTGAAATGTGGGTCTATGCAACTCCAGAATGAATATTTGCTCATCTGTTCAGATTAAGAAGGTTTGAATAGCCGGGCATGGTGGCGCACGCCTTTAATCCCAGCACTCGGGAGGCAGAGGTAGGAGGATTGCCGTGAGTTCGAGGCCACCCTGATACTCCATAGTGAATTCCAGGTCAGCCTGAGCTAGAGTGAGACCCTACCTTGAAAAAACCAAAAAAAAAAAAAAAAAAAAAAAAGAAGGTTTGAATAGAATTTGCATGATTTTATTTCCTTACTTCTCAGTCTTTTGAACACTGATTTTGACTCTTACTGTTTGTAAATTATGTGCCTTTGAGGGTGTATGCTATGTGAAATGGCTGCTTGTTCTGCTTGTTTTATTTAGTTGGTGATAGAAACATCTCTTCCCATAAACTTTCATGGCATAGACTTAAAATTTTTGAATATACAGTTACTTAAAAGTGTTATAATAATTTGAAATGTGCATCTTTCAAATGGCCTTGTTATCTCTGGTCTGTTATTTTAATTAAATAAGGTATTATTTTCAACAGGGTTGAAATGACCCTCCCCCGCCAACGGGTCATTCTTGGAGAGGTGAAAAATCATATTTTAATGCATAAAGAACAGATAAGCATCAAATATATGAACAAATCCACAATGCAGATATGGCATTGGGCTGAGATCCCCATGGAAGGGAGAATCTGCAGGGGACAGTGTCAGAAATTGAAAGGTTGAGAGCACTCACAACAGGCATCTTTGTATTGGTACCAATGGATAGCAATTATTTTTGCAATGTTTTTAAATAAAGTAGTCCCAGTGACTGCTTTTTGCTTTCATGGTTTTATTTTGATTTTGCAGCAGACTAATAGCAGTTTCAGTCCTTTTCCTGAAGAGAGTAGAAAATAAGGCATCAATAAACAGTCTCTACCTGGGGATGTGCCCAGAGATGTTACCACAGGTAGAGAACAAGGACCAGGAAATCCAGTTAGCCCATCAAACAAGCCACTGGATGAGAAACAGCTGGCGGTTTCTGTTTCCTAAGCAACCTTTGCCTGTGACAGTGTCCCAATGAGCAGCTCAATCCCACTGCAATCGCATGCACTTTATGAAATCTATCTAGGAATTAGGCTCTCTAAAAATAGGCAATGAAGAAGTTATTATCTCATTCTAATTTATTGTCATTTTCACTCAATAAAGTTCCATTTAAATGCCTATGGAGGTCATGCATATTAGCAAGTCACAGGCCATTCTAAAACCATGTCTGAATCTTGCTAAAAACTCAAGACTCCCAAGTAATTGAAAGCTTATAAATAATTAGGTCTCTCTCTCTTTCTGTGTGTGTGTGTCTTTCAAATGTTGCAATCTGAGAAATCGTTGGTTTGTCCCCACACCTTCTATTTGTTTTTTGCAATTCTAGTATCAGGCTTTTAGGAAGTGTCCCTGGGAGAACCCATACCTAGCTACCCATGGACTGCAATTCCATGATAACACAATAGAAGACCACCCACTTGAGCCCAGTCAAGCCTCTGTGATGAAGAATAGTAAGATAAATGGTTGCTGTTATAAATTAATGAATTTTTGAATTTATGGATAGTTTGATTTAAAAAGAAATATATAGCAGGAGTGTGGTCAGATGACCATATGTCCCAGGAAAGGATGATTCCATGATGAGTACATGTTCACACACAAAGTTTTCTTCAGAAAGTGACTTGGAAATTTTTTTTTTATATATTGTAGCATACGGCAAACCACCTTAAAAAACACTAAATGAATCTATTACCTATAATGTATTATTTCAATAATATTTTATTTAAAAGAATTAAATTTCTGACATGCATTTTTCACCTCTTGAGTTTTCACAGCATTTGAAATATTTGTCTTTATTGTATAGTCTTTGCCTTTGAAACCTTATATTTTTTCTTGTAGAGTTTTCTATTGTCTCGTTTTCCTAAATTATAATCTGTTTGCCCATTTTATTTCACTCATATTATTTCTGCTTGGTCCGTGCTGCTGACTCTTTCTAGCACTGCACACTTCTTTTCAGCATGTTCAAATGATTAGCCAGGCAGACTCCCTGACAATTCAGGATTGCCCCAGGGATACATGGTGTCCTGGCAGCAAGGGTAGCAGTGACTGCCAAAGACCAGCCTTGTAAGCCACTGTCTGTGTCTTAGTGCCGTGATCTTCAAAGTCCCTGAAGTGTTGCCTATGTTTTCTGTTACTCAAATCCCAAGGTGCTATTGTTTGTTCTTGTATGTATTTATTCATTCCACACATCTATAAGGAATGCCAACTAAATTACCAATAACTGCACTGCCCCAATGATATAAAGAGAAATAAAATATGACCCGTCTCAGCCAGCTTTTTAAAAAATATATATTTTATTTATTTATTTATTTATTTATTTATTTGAGAGAGAAAATGGGTGCACCAGGGCCTACAGCCACTGAAAAGGAACTCCAGATACATGTGCCTGCTTGTGCATCTGGCTTACGTGGGTCCTGGAGAATTGAACTGGGATCCTTTGGCTTTGCAGAGAAATGCCTTAACAGCTAAGCCATCTTTCCAGCCCTTCCCTGTGCTTTTGATGACTTCATATATGGCCACAACAGAAGCATGAGGAAGGAATTCTTCTGTCACTTACACAGTTTCACAGTGTAACACTGCTATTATACTAAAATGAGGTGTGGCACTTCAAGTAGAAAAGAGTATAGGCTTATATGCATGAGAACACAATGAATGTCAAGATTTTTCTGTTCATGAAATGTTGAGTAGCTAGTTCTGCTGCAGCAAGCAACAAGGTTCTCAGGGATAGAGGATATGGGAGGCAGGTCAGTGAGCTGTGAGCACAGGGGTGGAAGGCTGAGTGGAAGGAGTCTTTGACAGTCTCCATATTCTCTTCCTTACCTCATGGTTTATTATTCCTACCAGCACAAAGGGGCACACATATGCACATTCCCTGATGCATTTACCTTTAAGCTTGATGTATTGTTTAGTATTAAAATTAATTTGGTAACACCAGAGAATCACGTTATAAAATTTTGCATCTCATTCTAAAGAGATGAAACTTCTTTCTAGCTCTTTCGAAACAGAATATTAGCCTTAAATATTTCCCTGGGTTTCCTGAGAGCATCCTGTGAATGATTGAATCACCTTACAGTTATGAAGGATTTTCTAATACCTCGCCTCCTTTCCTCCCTGGTGAAGCAGTTACCTAGGCTGCCCTCACTGACAAATGAGAATCATCAAATTCTAACTTATTTATAACATCCTTTTATATATTTGCAGGAGAGCTCAGGGAGCAATTCAAACAGAAATGCAGCTGCTTTCAGTTCCACTAAATAAAAAACTAAGCATGCTTCATATGATCTCTTGGCTGTGGCATTTCAACCCAGTAATACAGCTAGACATCTATGGCCTGGACAGACCTCAGTTATTGCCAGCAATCTAAGGTTGGAGCAAAAATTGTCTTTAGCTTTCTGATGGCATTTTCTGTTGTATGAGAAATACTCAATCTGTGAAACCTTATGTTGCAAACATAGCTTATGGGTACTTAGGAGATGGTAGGAACAGAAATGTCAGAATGAAAAGAACATTAAATATAACAATAAGGTCTGGGGAGATGACTCAGGGAGTAAAATGTTTGTAATATCAACATAAGGACATAAGTTTGGATGGTCAACATGCACATTAATGTTAGGCATGATATTGCCATCCTGAACCTCTAATGTGTGGGAAGTAGAGGCAGCAGAATCCCCCAGAAAAGAGTAATCTCCCTTTTTCTTTCTAATACACACTAGATAATTTTGCTTACCTCTTTCTACATGGCTTTTCTGGTGCAATATCTATAAGGATTGATCCCCCCAGATATTCTAACCACTCTCTTACCCTCAAGAGAGCAACTGGAAACACTGTGCAAGACCTACTCTTAAAACAGAGCATACTGAATTCAAAATATAAAAAAAAAAATTGGCTTTCTTCTAACCTTTCCCTGCTTTTTATAAGCATGATAAGTCTTTAAATCTGGATTTTTACTAGGTGCTTGAAAGATTTTCCCAACCTTTCAAGGGCAAAATATGTAGACTGAATAAAAGAATATGAAGCTTTGATCTAAAACGTTTAATAAGATATTTCCATCTGTAAGACTGTTCCCTTTTGTTGTTTAGCTCTCAAAAACAAATGGATAATTATCTGCTATAGATCTAAATAAGTAGTTTCATTGGTCATCTTTTATGTTAATGAGTTTTACATTTCAAAAGATGTATAAAGTCTCAATTCAAAAATTTTAAGGTGCACCTAGGTTTTATGTATTTGTGTCATGATGTTTTCATGTTTGTTTTTGTATGTTGTCTCATAAATAAAAATTGAGAATAACAACACAAAATTCAAAATATATAAAACTTGTGGCCATTTCAGATTTATTATCCTTTTAATATATTTTGGCATAGCAAGTTATAGTGTAAATGTGTGTGAATGTGAATAATTTGGTGATATATTAAAAGACCTTATATTTACATATTCCTAAACCTAAGGAATCTTAACTGCTTAAACCTATGAAAATGTTAGTTTAAGATGTACTAAATGATTCATAAAGCTTTAAATGCTACTTGCCTGGGTGATGTAATATTCATTGGAATCTCAAGACAAAAGTTTCACTAGGCTATAGAGGTTAACACTGGGTGCATACATTTTGATAATAGTTTCTTTCCAAAATAGGTTTTACAAGTATTCTATTCCACTTTTCACTGATCATAGGTGGCAAAAATAAAACATCAAGATACCTCTAAATATATATTAAAGTTGCTTTAATTAAATTGATTATAATGGTTTTCTTTTCAGGATTATATGTATATGCATATACATATTATATATATATATATATATATATATATATATATACACATATATATAGTAACATTTTATATTATGTGCTTGTTGGGGATTTTTATATTAAATTTCCTTTCCATGGTAGAGATTATAAAGCATACCACTCCAGAAAACAGTGAAATTCAAGAATCTAGGTAAACCTGTTGACATGAAAAAAAAATAGATGACTTTGTTGCTAAGTCTTAAACTAATTACAATTTTCAAATCAGTTTTAACTTACAGTGTGTCACAATCAGCTTCACATCACTGGCATGAACCTTCAAACCAGACACAGTTTATGGGAGGCAGAAGGGATTTATCTAAGCTTACAGGTAAAGGGGAAGTTCCATAAAGACGCTGACCCCCTGTACCAGATCCACATAAAAAGAAAAGCCACCAACACTGGCACAAGCGAGCACACTCCAGGAAATCCAGGCAGAGCTCAAGCCCTAGGCATACTTTCTGTCTAGAATTTAAAGTTCTGCCCCCACACCATAGGGCTAGACCCTAGGATCTATCCACACTAACACCAAGTTTCAAGATTGAATATAACTCCTGAATCTATTGGGGTATATCCATGCAAACTACCACACAGTGTAACAGTAAGATATAAAAATTATTTCCTGTTTATCTGTGCTCTCCTAATTCAAAACACTTTTGTTTAAAGTCTAAATTTTCTGTATTATTTCTAATAAGTCATATCTTTTCATGATATAGATTTAAGAGAAAAAAAATTTTTTTAAAAAGCCAGATTTACAACATATAATGGCACAAGGCTTTAATTCCTACATTTAAAAGAAAAAGAAAAGAGGTGATAGCTATTTGCTGTGGCACAGAGAAAGAGGGCAAGGTTGCCTGCCTCCTTGGGCTCAGGCAAGGTGGGTGGTCATGGCTAATAGCAACTGTCTAAACAAAGGAGGTTGTTCCACCAGAAGGAGAACCAGGGCTCTAGAACAGAGCTGAAAAAGGGGGACGACATTGGAGACTCCTGTCTAATGAGTCTATCTCATACTTTGTCTCCATCAGAGCCCACGATTCTAGACACACTGTGCCATTGTCAGGAAAGCAAACATTAGTATCAACTACTGTCTGAAACAGCTTCAAGTACTGTTCCTCTGAGACTTCAGACCTGAGGATTTTTTTTTTCATGTGGAAAAAACTTAATTTATTCTATCTGCTATGGAAAAATTATTCCTCTCTGTTACCCTGACTGAATCACTCCCTGAGAACAGGCTGATTTCCCCTTTACTTATGGTTCTGCTGCAGAGCTGTACTTTGTTTTATTTTATTTTCTTACTTCTCAGGTTCCTAGTTTTATCTTTGTTTTTGCTCTTCCTGAGTTATAATGTCCCTATTCAGGTGTCATTTTTATCCAAGCTCAGTGGTGTTTGGGTAAAAGTGAAATGAACACACACTAGGTGTTGCAGTCAGGCTCGCATTGCTGGTAGAAATCACCCAACCAAGAGCAGCTTCTGGGAAAAAGAGGCTTATTTTGGCTTACAGGCTCGAGGAGAAGCTCCATGATGACAGAGAAAATGATGGCATGAGTAGAGAGAGGGTGGATATCACCCTCTGGTCAACATAAGGTGGATAATAGCAACAGGAGAGTGTGCCAAACACTGGCATGGGGAACTTGGCTATAATACCCATAAGCCCACCCCCAACAATACACTCCCTCCTGGAGACATTAATTCCCAAATATCCATCAACTGGGATTCTAGCATTCAGAACACATAAGTTTATAGGGGACACCTGAATCAAACCACCACATTCCGCCCTGGCCCCCATAAACTGATAACCATACATGATGTAAAATGCAATGCATTCATCTAACTTTAAAAGTTCCCATAGTTTCTATCAATTCCAGTGATATTCATACATCCCCATAGTCCAAGATCTATTAACTGAGCCATAATACCAAAAAATAACCTCAAAAAACCCATAATGGCACAGAACAAACATGTACACTGCAAAAGATGGCATTAGGCATAGCAACGAAATATTCAACCAATACAAGATTTAAAACAACCAGGGCAAACATCAAACTCTGTAGCTTCAAGCCCAAGAACTCTAGCCAGTGACAAATCTCCAAGTCCAATAATTCTAACCAGCAACAAGTCTCTGTCATTTCAATTCCTCCCCTCCAGCTAGGCTACTCACAGTCCTGGAAAACTCCATCAGGGCTGGCAGCTTTCCTGAGTAGCCATCTTGTGGTCCCGGCACCTCAACTGGTTTCCACTGCAACCCACGGTTAATCCTCATGGCCCCATGGTGGTCTCCATGCCGGCATCCAGCAAACCTGCTTCACATTGCCCATGGCCATTTCCAAAACATAAGACCATGTTGCAAACTCAATGACCCTTTTTCTAGCATTTCTTATACTCCACAATACCAGGTAGGGTGCCAATTTGTTAATCCAGGAGGGATAAAGCAGACTTTGAAGAACTGGACACTTCTTGAGCACTCAGGCCCCTCCAAAAGAGTCTATATTCTTCTTGTTGCCCCAGGTCAGCTGGCCCAATCTCAATGGTTGTAATCTCTCAAACAACTTGCAGGTGAGTGGGCAGGAATGTAGGCCCAAAGGTTTCATTTTTTCTGTGCCATATCCCTCTGCTCATACCAGTTCATTTATACACAAAGCAACGCTGCACAACTTTTCAGAACACAGGCATTACAGCAAGATTTTCACACAAACTGCTGGCCCAGTAAAGCAAAGCTCTTTCTCACCCTCATAAGCCAAACCTCCCAGTCCATAGTTCTTAATGCATTCAGGTCTTTCAACTCTGACCAGAATACTCCATCAAGCTGTACTTACAGCACTGAAAGGCATCTCTTAGGCCAAAGTTTCAAATCCTCCACATTCCTCTTGAAAATCAGCTCCAAAAGGCCAAAGCCACACAGTCAGGTGTCTAGCAGCAATCCCACTCCTCGGTACCACTTTACTGTTGCAGTCACGTTCGCATTGCTGGTAGAAATCACCCAACCAAGAGCAGATTCTGGGAAAAAGAGGTTTATTTTGGCTTACAGGCTCAAGGGGAAGCTCCATGATGGCAGGGGAAAATGATGGCATGAGCAGAAGGTGGACAATAGCAACAGGCGAGTGTGACAAACACTGGCGTGGGGAAACTGGCTATAATACCCATAATAATTAATATAATAACCAATTAATAACCGATATAATACCCACCCCCATCTATACACTCCCTCCAGGAGGTGTTAATTCCCAAATCTCCGTCGGCTGGGAATCTAGCATTCAAAACACCTAAGTTTATGGGGGACTCCTGACTCAAACCACCACACCAGGCAAAAATTGATTTGAATGGAGGGTCAGGTGGATTCACTCTAGTGCTTCCCAACTGACTGTACTCACAGCTTTTATTCAGTTTCAGGAGTCTGACATAAGACAGATCACAAATTCCCATCAGATCAGATCCTGAGTTGTTTATGCTTATCAGGAAATCTTTGGAGAAGCTGTGAGTTTCCTTTCTTCATGAAGCTCCACCCAAGTTGCATAGTCTTCCGAGTCCCCAGCCTGTGCAAAGATTAGCCTTTTGCTAAGTAGCTTGATTGCCACATTGCTGCCCAGAACATCAGTGAGCTTTAGGTTCAGTGTGAAATCCAATTTCAAAAAATAAATGAATAAAATAAAATAAACATGGGAGGGTGACTGGAGAAGACACTGCTGTCACCCTTGGCCTCCACTCACATGTGTGTGTACACAAGTGTGTAAATACACATACATGTGCACCACATTCACACCTAAGCAATAGTAATAGAGCATGTATGTGACAAGTAGCAATTGAAATACAAGCTATAAAGGAAGTGTTCCATTGAGCTACACAGCTCTGTACTGCCATGGAATCTGGATATCAAGTCTATAAAGGTCATGGAAAATGTCTTTAGAAAGGAAAAGAAAATTTACATGTTGCATATGATTCTCCTAAGGTAAAACATGGAAAAAATAATAACATGCAATTCTAAATAAATTCTTCAGTTGCTAGCATTTACCTAGGTAAATGCACATTGTTAGTCTAGGGATGGATCTCTGCACTTTTTTCCATAGGACAGAAAGAAGGAATAGAAAGAAAGGAATCAGAAAAATGTGGCCCTAAGATCAGGGATGCATTTGAATCCTCTTCCTGCATAGTAAGCCACAGTACTCATCCTCATTTAGTGCTCCAGACACATTGAGCACTATGGAAAAGAACTGTGAGAATATTTTTTATGGACCTTCTCTGTGTGTTTGGCTCTTACATTTTTTCCCCTCTTTTCCACAATGTTATGATGCCATAGTGGTCACCAGTATTCATACAAAACCAGCATGGTTTTGAAAACAACATTTAAAAATTTTTATTTATTTATTTGTAAGGAAAGAGAGAGAGAGAGAGAGATGGAGGGAGGGAGGGAGACAGTATGGGCATGTCAATGCTTTTAGCTCTTGCAAATAAACTTCCAATGCATTTACCACTTTGTGCATCTGACTTTTCATGGGTATTAGAAAATGAACTCCAGTTGTTAGCCTCTTCAGAAAAGTGTCTTAACTATTGCACCATCTCTCCAGCCCTCTACCAACCTTTTGATATACAGGATGGAAGAGGTCAAAAAGAATGAGTTAACAAAACAGAGAAAGGACTACCTTGAAAGAGTACAGTCTCAGGGGATGGGAGGTGAGGGACTGTGGGCAAAAATAAAACAGATAAAGAGAGAGGAACTTGAACAATTATTGTATGTTCATATATTAAGTTCTCAATAAGATATAAAAGAATGAAAATAGAACAAGGACTAGTTGGGGAGGGGAAGGGAATTGCACTAATGAAAGGGTGACAACAGAGGGTAATTCAGGCTTAATATGAACATTATATATATATATATATATGTATATGTATACATATTAAAATATCACAAATGCTACTAATTATTACATGTAAATGACATATTCTAATAAAAAATGTTGTACTCAAGGACTGGAGAGATTTCTCAGTGGTTAAGAAACTTGCCTGTAAAGCCTAATGACCTGAGTTCAATTCCCTAGAACCTACTTAATGCTAGACACACAAAGTGGTGCATGTGTCTAGAGATCAGTTATACTAGCAAGAGGCCCTGGTGCACCCATTCTCTCTCTCTATCTCTCTGACAGTGGTGGTGGCACATGCCTTTAATCTCTGTACTTGGGAGGCAGAGATAGGAGGATCACTGTGAGTTCAAGACCAGCCTGAGACTACATAGTGAATTCCAGGTCAGCTTGGGCTAGAGGGAGACCCTACTTCAAAAAGAAAAAAAAAAAAAAAAAAAAAAGCTTTCTATAAAAAAAATCTTGCTTGATTGGAAAATTTACAACTCCTATTATGAATCCAATTATTAGTGGTGGCATTAGACATCTGTGCTCTCCTCCTAATCTTACTGATAATTAATCTTTAAAGATAAACATGTTGTAAACTGCAATAATTGTTTTTAATCAATTTACTAATTGTTTGTGTGCTTGTTGAGACACAGTCTTGTTAGGCAGCTCAGGCTGGCCTTGAACTCATGATTCACCTTCCTCTGCCTACTCTGTGTTGGGATTACAGGCATGATGCACTATGACTACAAATTTCTTCTTATTTTTTTGTATCTCATAGATGACTTTCATATGTTTCTTTAGTGGTTTGCCCAAATAATTTCTAGCACTTAAATATTATTGTTCACAAAATTTCTAGATTATAATCATGAAAATACTGTGATAAATTTGAATACTTTCATATTTATTTGACTTTATGGTGTATAAATAGCCTATCTTGATATTCTATGTGAACCTAGACAAAATACGCATCTCTATATTGCTGCTTACTGCGCTACAGAATGTCAGTTAGGTAAAGCCGTAAGGCTACTCAAGCTTTCTATATAATTATTAAAGTTGTAACTGTTATTTAGAAAGAAGCATTGAAATATTGAATAATATTCATTGCTTTGCATTTCTCCTTAAAGTCCTATTAGATTGAGACTAACTTGAACCACTGATGTTGACATACATACCTTCCGGACTTCATGCACACTTTGGGAGATGGCCCTCTTCATTACAGATGATTTATTTTCTGGTGCTCTGAAATATACCTTAACAGATATTAATATATTCTGTTTTATTTAATATATATATATATATATATATATATATATATATATAAAACAGATAATAATATATTCTGGATGTAATATATCCAGAATATATATTATATATATATTAAAGATTTATAGTATAAATCTTTAACTTACCATATTCTATCTTCAAATGACATTGTACTACTTCATTCATGCTTTAAGAATTACATAATATTTTACTGGGCTAACTTCCAGACTTTGTGCAATAATTACTTTTAAATTTTTTACTTAATGTATAATCTTATTCATCAACATATAGTTATAATTGGCTCTTAAAACAATTATTTAAAAACTGATTTAAAGCCGGGCAGGGTGGTACCCACCATTAATCCCAGCACTTGGGAGGCAGAGGTAGGAGGATCATTGTAAGTTTGAGGCCACCCTGAGACTACATAGTGAATTCCAAGCCTGGGTTTGAGACCCACAGTATATTTTCCCTTTCATGACATGTTATTGACGTTTTCCAGTACTTTATGTAGATCTGAATTTCCATATTCTGAATTAATTTTGGCATGAAGGGATACTTTTAATATTTATTGAATATAAGATGTAATAAGTAATAGCCTTTTTAATGAGCGGGAATTTAAATTGACAGGTAGGTCATTTTCTTTCAGTACTTTATAAGTGGTCCATTGTTTTCTCATTTTCATTTTATCCAACAACAAATCTCCTGTTATTCTTAACTGTTCATTTGAATGTTAAGTACATTTTGTCCAGGGCTACTTTTAACATGTTCTTTTGATTAGTGATTTTATCCCATTTTATAATGATGTATTTTGATAAAGTTTTGTTACTTATGTTTCATCTTTAATATTAAACTTCATGTATCTTTGACATCATAGTTTTAGTAAAAGTTAGAAAAACTTTCTAGCATGATTTGTTCAATTTTTTTCCTGTCCCTTTTCTTTTCTTACCTATAGGGACTACATTTCTCTATATTATGGTCTGTTTGAATTTGTTTCTACAGTTCTTTAATTTTCTATTCATTTTTTTCACATCTTTTTACATGTTTGTTCACTGTAAATAGTTCTATTTGCTATGTTCTCTAATTCTATTATTTTCTTTTAATCTTGGCAGTTTGTGATACAAATATCTGTAATACGCTCTTTTTCTGTTTCTAAAAGTTTAGTTTAGCTCCATTTTTTTCATGCCTTACTAGTCATAACTGTCTTCTAATTTCTTGAACTTATAATGTCCTTCCATTAAATGTTTAAATTTCCTTTTCCGGTAATTGTCATTTTCTCTATTTTTAGGTTGCTTTATGATAGTTGGATTTTTTTTCATTATAATGCATATTTTCCTATACCTTTGAAAGACTTGGAGTTTTATATTGGATGTGAAATATTGTGAAAGTCATCTTTGGGGTGATAACTAATTTGTATTTTTTGGGGGGGTTAGGTAGAGTCTCACTCTAGTCCAGGCTGACCTGGAATTCACTATGTAGTCTCAGGGTGGCCTCGAACTCACGGCAGTCCTCCTACCTCTGCCTCCCAAGTGCTGGGATTAAAGGCGTGAGCCACCACACCTGGCTCTAATTTGTATTTTGATAAATGCATTTGAGTTTATTTTGTGACATAATTTGCATAGAAATAACTGAATTACTTCTTGCATTTAGGCTTTTCATTTTCATCTTCTTGTCTATGGGTGTGTATATGAGTCTGAGTATCTGTGTATGTGTGCACATGCAGATGGGCACATGTGCATGAAAATGCATGTATGAGCATGCCAGGACCTCTAACTACTCTAAACAAACAACAGATGCTTTCACCATGTTTTGCATTTAGCTTACATGTGTGGTTTGGGACTTGAACCTGGGCCAGCAGGCTTTATTATCAAGCACCTTTTATTGCTGAGTCATCTTCCCAGTCTGAAGTTAGGCTTTAATAATGTTCAGTTCTTGGTCCACAACTATTTTACTCCAGTACCAAGGCAGAAACCTTTTGATCACTTTATTTTCTGTCTTATGATTTATTAGATTTTTTTCCAGAAAAATATACTGAACTCTGTGTGGGCTCCAAACAGTGGTGCCTGTCATCCTTTCCAAGACTTAAAGAAGAGTTAGGGTTTGTTTTGGCAGGGTTGGGAGAGTCCTGGAAATAGGAGCATAAAACAGCTGATCTCACTCTAGCACAGGTTGACCTGGAATTCACTGTAATCTCAGGCTGGCCTTAAACTCACAGTGATTCTCCTACCTTGGCTTCCAGAGTACTGGGGTCAAAGGCATGAGCCACTACAATTGAACATAGGCCATAGATTGGATCTCTTAACCTCAATTAAAATAATCTAGAAAATCCTCATAACCATACTCACAGTTTTGTTTCCATAGTGATTCTAAATCTATCATGTTTATACACAGATTAATCATCACATAATTATATTTTTGGATTCTCCTGTTGGTGATTCAGTTCTACTACTTTTGGAGACACATTCTGATCTTAGCACAGAGTTCAGTGTGCTTGAGTTTATTGTAATATCATAACAAATGCTGTCCTCTGAGTCTCTATCATGTGTGCATGCTTACGTATATACTTCTTTGAAAACCTTACATGGTAGGTGTCAAAGTCAGCTTCATGTTGCTGGGATGAACCTCCAAAGCAGGCACAAGTTATGGAAATAAGGGATTTATTTGAAGCTCACTGATCCAGGGATAGTTCCATAATGGCAGAAGAACTAGTTCCCTTTTACAGGTCAACGCAGAGGGAAATACCACCACCAGCACCACAAACAAGCCCACTCCAGGAAACCCAGGTAGCCCTCAAGCACTCTGCATATCTTAGGCTGGAAATCAGACCCACATACAAACACACCTTAGGGATGGACTACAATCTTCCCACAGTGATACCTCCCCCAACCAGGCAGCTAGAGATCTAAAGCTTTAATAAACTTCTGAGTTGATTTGGGGATATACACTCAAACTACCACAGTAGGTATTATGTACAATTTACAAATGAGGCATCTAAGATCTGCAGAGGTTGGTATTGACCAAACTGACAACCTAATAAATACTGCAGCTGACCTAGGGGTCTGGGCTTCATGAGTCCAAATAGCTTGCTATTCCATTACACTGTACTGCTGTAAGATCAGTGCTTGTATATTTTCTTCTTTGTTATCATTTAATAGTAATAGTAATATTCCATTCAAGCTGTAATAGTTTTAGTTACTATAACATTAACAAATAGAAGACCCAGTTTCTAGCACTTCAACTGCACACTTCTGTGCACAGAAAAGAGCAGTGGTATGTACTTGTACTTGGAAATCAGTATCATCAACTAAAATGCTTATTTAGATTGGAAAACTTGCATTTGAATCCAATGATGTTTCCTTGACTAGTTTACAGAAATGTGTGTGTTTTCTCTTTTTTCCCTTGGGAATTATTTATTATTTTGAAAATGATTTTTTTGTATGTCGTGAATTTGAACATTTGGGATTTACTCAACCATTTATAATATGATCCTGAGGAACTTGTAGAAACTATTGAACAGCCCCCAAACACATATGATCTGTAGGAAAGGTCATACTTCACAGTGATTTTCACAGAACCTTAGCAGACAAACAATGTTGCACCGCCCTGCTACATCGTGGCTCAATGCAATTCTAACCCTGTCAAGAACAGTAAAATGAAAAGGGTATTTGATCCAGTCACAATGAACTCTTCTCATTGTTTGCTTTCTCTGTCATTGTTTTGGTTTGGGGTTTTCTTTGTCAGCAAAAGCTGATGGCAAAATGTATTCACTCAGTTGTCAATGATCAATATTCTAAGCCAAATTTGAATGTAGCAATCTTGCTTATAAATTCAAAACAAAGACTAATAGAAAAAAATACTGGTGTTTCCAAGACAGTACATAGTAATAATTTTAACAAGGTGGTAGGATTAATTGCCAAGCAAGCCAAAGTTGTCTTGGCTGTGCTTGAAGAGAAATTAAGAAAAATTCACTAAAAATTCTAATGACATTTCTGTAGAAATGGATTTCAAGTAGTCATAATACTCTTCTTTTGGCCCTAATAGTGTGGATAATTGTTATTATTTTTCACCTATGGTGAAATATTTTAAAATAGTCTAGAAAGATACAACCATTAGTATTCCCATCATAGGATAAGTTCAATTTAAATGAGTATTGGGCCAAAAACAATAAATTAACTGAACAATAAATCATGTTAATATTATCAAATACTTGACATGATTTGATGCTACATATCAAATTATAGTTGTTTTTCCTGTCATGCTACAAACTATTTCACTTGCCTCTTGCTTTGGCATTTCTCACAATTCATTTATTTGAAACAATTCACTGACAAAGATCAGAACATGTCAGAACCAGATCCAAACGTAAACCCACTCTCCAATATCAAGCTACCATTAATTGTGGGCTACAAGAGGGCCTACACGTATTAAATTCTCTATTAAAAAAAAAAGTAAGGGTTATCTCATTTGTCCTGGTGCTAACTTACTCTCCGTTGGAGAATCTGCTTCTCTTTTTCAGATAGATGTAGATCCTAAGGAGAGAGCCACCCCATCATACCTCAAAAGGGCCCCAGCTGAAACTAAGAAAAACTAGAGAAACAAGCAAGGGGGCTGTTTTCCTGATGAACCGGATACCAGCACAAGGGGGAAGGAGATCAACACAGAGAAAAATCAACACCTACCAAATCAGAGAGCCAGAGCCTCAGAGGCCCCCAACACCTCATCACTGAAGCAGACCAAAAATGAACCCAACATGGCTCAGGGAAATTTTGCGGAAGAGGGGGTGGAAAGAATGTCAGAGTCACATGTTGGGTCATGATATGCAGAGACATTTAGCTTACCCATAACTGTGGGCTAACTCCACAATGCATGACCTGTATACCTTAACAAGGAGGGGCCAAGGGGAGAGGGTAGGTCACGGATGAGCCTAATAATGGTACCAAACTGACTATATTTGCTGAATACAGAACTGACTAATAAAGAAAAAAAAAAGATCAGAACATGCAACCCCCAAATACTTCACCTCATCATCTTCATTATTTTGAACAGAAAATAATTGCTTAGGAAATGGAGATGCAGAGGCTTGGGAGATGACTCTGTGATTAAGAGCATGCATACACAAGACATAACCTAGCATACTATACATAATCTACAATCATGTGGAGAAAGAAAGAGAGAGAGAGAGAGAGAGAGAGAGAGATTGATTCAAAAAGTCATCTCTCACCTTTCTTCCAAAAGTCAATGACAGCATAAATTTCCTATGAGGAAGTTATCATCACAAAAGAAAAAATTTTCATCTTAGTGTCAGAGTTAAATTAGAAAGGAATCTGTTCAACCTTTACTACCATAACCCTATCTGCCATTAGTGATCTCCAAATATTTCTAGTCATTTTCCCCTATTTATTGCCTTGATACCAGATCTTGTTTTCTTTTGTCTTGTTACTACTTGACAGTTTATTGCCTTTGTTAGAATGGTGTTTCTGCCACCTATCTGTACTTTCCAATAATAGTGTATGTTTATTTCCCATGAATTTCTCCATCTTCATATAAATATTAGAGCTAACACTGGTATGCTCTTCTCTTGGGAATCTGTCTTTTGTGACTTGATTTATAAGCCTTAACCACAGAATCCAGGAAGGTAGATCAAAGGTCTTTCCTTCCTTGTACTCTTATATAGCAGACATTGAATTATCATAGTTCATGATTAACATTATTCAATAAATAGTCCTGCTAGAATATAAGCTTTTGATTTACCAATTCTATGATTGTAATTAGAAAAAAACTTCTGAATGGCAAATATTAGAAGTATGTCCATATAATACAAATTCTTCCTGCATTCTCACAGTTACAACTTTACCCCTGATATGCATTTCAACAGGAAATCACAGTGAATGGAATCTTCTAGCAAATAACAATGAACAGAAGGCACAAGTGACCCATTTGCAGTTAAATCTTATTATAGTTTCCATGGGAAACAAAGAAGTTCAACTTGGAGTGAAGAATTTTAATTGAGAACATCTAGTGTGCACAGCTGACATCTACAGAAATGTCCTTTAGGAAGTGCTTTTATAGGCAATGGCTTCAGGTAACTTTTAGAACCCATATACTTGTTTAATCACTATAAATGCCTCATTTGGATCTTCACACACACCATATAACTTAGAAGTAAAAACTATTTCCTTCTTCCAAAAATGTGAAAAAAGTTAAGGCAAGCACAAATTTTTTTGGTCAATGTAGTTTTGGTTACCAATCATTGGAAGGACCTTCAAGAGTGAAATATCCCAGCAGCAATTACAAGAAATGAGCAAACCCTGGCTTGCTTAAAAGAAATCAAAATGAATTAACTGTTTATGATACATTTTCCAGACTAGTGTGGCCAAAGGAAAGATAAATATTTATTTGCTCATTCATTTGTTTATTTAAGAGAGAGGGGGAGACAGAGAGAGAGAGATGGAGACAGAGACAGAAACAGAGAGAGAGACAGAGAGGGAATGAGCATGCCAGGGTCTGTAGCCACTGCAAATAAACTCCACATATATGCAACACCTTGTGCATCTGGTTTGTGTGAGTCCTGGGTCCTTTGGCTTTTCAGGCAGGCACCTTAGCCACTAAGCAATCTCTCCACCAAGATGTCTTTTCTATTTGGAAATCATAGCCAACAGGATTTGTTGCTTATTTTTATTCTCAAAATATTCTATTAAAAGAAGGTAAAGCTATAAGAAAGGCAAATGCAGCAAAACAATTATAATAATCCGCACACAAACATAATCTCATAATTTGACCAGAGTTTGGATGTCTTTGGTGTGACAGCCCCCCCCCCCAACAAAACAATTGGATTAATGATATTCTTAGCCAGTCAGAATCAATCTGTGACAATGTTGGAATGTTCAAGAGGAAGTATTTGGCACCCAGTCAATTTTTAATTGTTTTACTGTGCAGATAATGAGCTTCTACACATGGTTTCTTTAACAATTTTAACTACCAAGAAGCCTATTTTTTTCTTCTTATAAAAGAAATCATCCCATAGTATTATTATTTTCTTAGTATTTGAACTCATTTTTTTCTGCCTTAGTACTTAGGACCTGTGACTAGTTTTAGGTTCTATGTACACATAAACAAAATATCTCATTTTTTTAACCGATCCTAACTCCACTTCTTTCTAATGATCTCCATTTTAAAATCAAATGTGTTACCTTAACTACACTTTGATAGGCAAATGTCTCTAAGAGACAGGGTTTCTAGGCAACCAGCTACTATCACCAAGACAAAAGAAGTGGTTCCCTACTTCAACTGTCATAGTAAGAGGGATTCCTTCATAATGCATTAATGCCCACAGAACTGGCAGAGAATCTGATTTAATTTTTAATAAGCTATCATTAAAATATGTCTTTTCAAATAACTGTGTTTGAAGTTATTGTTTAATTTTTTTCACTTTCTTTAAGCAGAATATCTCCAAGTTAAATGGTCAGCAATTCACTCTGGCTTAATAAATAGCAATGTTTTGAATTGCACTCCATCAGTTCCTCTATGTTCTATATAAACTGTCTCCTCAGGTGTGATCATATTCTACAACCACCAGGAAAAAGAGAAGAAACCTTACAGGCAAGACAGGCAGCCATATTATTCCATCTCTGTAGTGTCCAGAAGCCTATATTTCAGTTACAATTGTTATAAATAAGAAAGACCACCACTAAGACAAGATTTTGTTCCTTTCTTAGAAATCAGTGGAAGCTCACTTAATGCTATTGGACAGCAAAAATTTCACCAGACACGGAAATAACTTAAGGAAGCACAAATGATTTATGTTGACTATTGTTTGTAATAAAATATTGCTTTGTTTCTTCAACTTAATAGCAATGGTTAATGACATGTTGTTGCTTTCTGAATAATGATATAATTAATCTGAATCATGGGAAGAATTAGGGATCTCATTAACCAAACTGTATGTACACTTTTCTGGCATGAAATTTGGAATTCAGTAACTTTGGTTTACAACTTTGAATATGTGGTGAATGAATCAAAACATTGTTCTCACTTCCTAGCAATAATTAGAGAATCTTGGTTATTATAGGCCCATCAAGCTACAATGAACAGAATCCCTTATCATTTGAAGTTCATTTCATACTTAAATCCTAGGGAGCTTGCCTTGGAAAATCGGATATGAGAGAAGCAAAATACTCAAGGGAGCAGGTATGATTTCAGGGTCACTGTTTCATACTAGCATGAGATTAATCTCTAGAAACAGTGAGATGAATAGCTGTACACATGATACAGAGCAGTGAGATCTGAGGTATGAAAAGAGGCAAAGAAGAGTGAAGAAGAATAAAACTGATGAACACAGAAAAGCCAAGAAGAGAGAAAGTGAGTGGGATTTGTTGCATTCTTTAATAAAGCCTAGATATTTTCAAGGGGATAGAGAAGCAGATTCAATTTACTTTGGCACAATCTGCCAAAGTAACAACAATGAGAAAGCAACAATGATAGACTGAGTGAATGGTAGTCACTGAACAGGAAGTTGATAGTCAAATAATGGATTCTCATCTCAGAGAGAATCACTCATTAAAATAAAAATACAGAAGCAAAATTTTGCAAAATGTATCAGAAAGATGTAAAGTCCCTTCAGAAATCCTTTTATATGGGCTGTACATTATGTGAATCATTCACATACTCTAAAGATTAAATACAGTAAAAGAACCAAGTCAAATAATCCATTATTTCAGCCCAGGGGAAAAAATGAGATATAATGCTAAGCTCACATCAATGATCCACCCTCTCAGGGGCGTCCCGAGAATCACAATGCCTCATTATCTTGAACTTGAGCTTTAAGAATATTTTTCATCTTCTGAATAAAGAAAAATGTGAGATGATATTATTAAAAACTACAGAATATTTCTAGTGTGTTGCATATGACATGTGCAAGTTAACTAACCATGTAGTGGTGCTTTGCGGTGGTTTGATTCAGGTGCCCCCATAAACAAAGGCGTTCTGAATGCTAGATTCCCAGCTGATGGAGATTTTGGAATTAACCTCTCCTGGAGGGAGTATATTGTTTGGGGTGGGCTTATGGGTGTTATAGCCAGTTTCCACATGCCAATGTTTGGCACTCTCCCCTGTTGCTATTTCCCACCTTATGTTGGCCAGTGGGTGATGTCCACCTTCTGCTCCTGCCATTGTTTTCCCTGCCATCATGGAGCTTCCCCCTCAAGCCTATAAGCCAAAATAAACCTATTTTTTCCCACAAGCTGCTCTTGGTTGGGGGATTTCTACCAGCAATGCGAACCTGACTGCAACAGTAAAGTGGTATCTAGGAGTGGGATTGCTGCTAGACACCTGATGGTGTGGCTTTGGCCTCTTGGAGCTGATTTTCAAGAGGAATGTGGAAGGAATTGAAACCTTGGCCTAAGAGATGCCTTGCAGTGCTGTAAGTACAGCTTGATGGACTATACTGGTCAGAGTTGAAAGGCCTGAATGCAGTAAGAACTATGGACTGTGAGGTTTGGCTTATGAGGGTGAGAAAGAGCTTCATTTGGACTGGGATAGCAGTTTGTATGGGAAGCTTGTTCCTATGCCTGTGTCCTGAGCAGCTGTGCAGGGCTGCTTTGCGTAGAAAAGAACTGGAGTGAGCAGAAGGATATGGCACAGAAAGAAATCTTTAGGCCAAAACTGCTGCCCATTCAGCTGCAATTGAGAGATTACAACCTTTGTGATTGGGTCAGGTGACTTGTGTTGGGGCAACAGGAAGAATGTTGACTCTTTTGAAGGGGCCTGAGTGCTCAAGGAGTGTCCTGTTCTTCAAAGTCTGCTTTATCCCCCCTGGATTAACAAACTGGCATCCTACCTGGTATTGTGGAGTATAAGAAATGCAGAAAAGAGTGGGTCATTGAGTTTGCAACCTGGTTTTGTGTTTTGGAAATGGCCATGGGCAATGTGAAGCAGGTTTGCTGGATGCCTGCATGGAGACCCAATGGAGCCATGAGGATGAACTGTAAATTGCAGTGGAGACCCAGTGGAGCTGCCTGGACCACGAGATGGCTGATCATCCATCCAGGACTGTTAAGTAGCCTAGCTGGAGGGGTGGAATTGGAATGACAGAGACTTGTTGCTGGTTAGAATAATTGGACTTGGAGATTTGTCACTGCTAGAGTTGTTGGACTTGAAGCTACAGAGTTTGATGTTTGCCCTGGTTGTTTTAAATCTTGTATTGGTTGAATATTTCTTTGCTATGCCCAATGCTATCTTTTGCAGTGTGAGTGTTCATTCTGTGCCATTATAGTTTGGGGGGGGATTTTTTTGGTATTATAGCTGTTAAAAGACATTGGACTATGGGGTGTATGAACATCATTGGAATTGATAAAAACTATGGGGACTTCTGAAGATGGACTGCATACATTGCATTTTATGTCATGGATGGTTATCAGTTTATGGCTGCCAGGAGCAGAACATCCCCCCTGTGGTGGTTTGATTCAGGTGTCCCCCATAAGCTTAGGTGTTCTGAATGCTAGATTTCCAGCTGATGGAGATTCGGGAATTAATGCCTCCTGGAGGGAGTGTGTTGTTGGGGACAGGCTTATGGGTGTTATAGCCAGTTTCCCCATGCCAGTGCTTGGCACACTCTCCTGTTGCTATTGTCCACCTTATGTTGGCTGGGGGGTGATGTCCACCCTCTGCTCATGCCATCATTTTCCCCGCCATCATGGAGCTTCCCCCTCTAAGCTATAAGCCAAAATAAACCTCCTTTTTTCCCACAAGCTGCTCTTGGTTGGGTGATTTCTACCAGCAATGTGAACTGGACTGCAACATGCTTATATATACATTTTCCTTCCCGTGCTGGGGTGTAGTTGTTAGAATAAAATGCTCTATTGTTTCAGAGATTTCTATAGTATTGAAATATAAAATGTTTCAGATACCCCAAATTATCTTTTAAAGTAAATTATTATTTTGTGTTCAAAGACATAAAATGAATATTTTTCTTTCAGCATTTTGTTGTACTCTAGCTTCTAGAAAGTCTTACTCTAGAAATTCTTCTGGCCCTTCAAGTATCTTGAGTTATACGAAACACACATACACACACACACACACACCAACCACATATACTGTTCATTACCCTCCACTGAAAGTTAAAAAAAAATTGGACTGAGTAAATTTAATGTCTATAAAGGTTCTCACTTTGTTAAAATGCTATGTTTTTGCATATACAAAGACAGGTTCATAAACAAGCAGTAATTTCCCAATGTTGCAGTTAGGAGCTAGTACTGAATGAATTTAGACTGTCTAACTGAATTCATGCCATTCTCACTAAGAAGCACTTGTGGAAATGACTGCCCTAAAACAAGAGAAATATAGCTGGTGTATATGTAGGCATATTTTTTTTTGTTTTATTTGAGAGCTACAGACAGAGAAAGAGGCAGAGAGAGAGAGAAAGAGAGAGAGAGAGAGAGAGAAAGAGAATGAGAATGGGCACGCCAGGGCTTCCAGCCACTGCAAACGAACTCCAGACGTGTGTGCCCCCTTGTGCATCTGGCTAACATGGGTCCTGGGGAATCGAGTGTCGAACCGGGTCCTTAGGCTTCACAGGCAAGCGCTTAACCACTAAGTCATCTCTCCAGCCCTCTAGGCATATTTTAATTCTCTGATTATTAGCAGACAACCAAATAGTAGTATTAAAAGAGAAAGTAAAATAAGAAACAGGGCTCTGGTTTTCACTAATCACTTAAACCTAAAGGGAACTTGGGAGAGATAAAATATTTTCATCCACCCTGTTCACCTTCAAGTTTAGAAATGCTTGTGAGTTCTTCTAACAGTGTCCTGGGGTCAATGTAGAAAACAACAAGAAAATGATATGAGCCTAGATTACCATCACAAGACGAATGAATAATGAAAAAGTGGTACATATACAAAATAAAAAAATTCTTAGTTGTTAAGAAAAATGAGACTAAAATTTGCAGATGGATAGAATTGGAAAATATATTGTTAGATAACCTTTCTTAGTCTATTGTTAAGATCAGTGTTACAATGCCTGTCATCTGTGGGTTCTAGACACTTATTTTCATGTCTGTTTATGTGGTATAAGTATGGGCAGAGTTCATTAAAGGAGTTGATGAGAAGGGTTGGAGCTTTAAGGAAGGGGGTGGGGAACATAGTGGATTACATGTGACATGAAAATGGAAAGGGAATGCTGAGGGTAGGATAATGGGGAAAAGGAATGGGAAAGGAGAGATGGCAATACATCTAAACTAAATTTGTAAGAATATGCCATAATTAACCCTGTTATATTATATGATAATTTAACAGGAAAGGATGGAAAGATTGAAAATAAGAGGGGAGAGAAATATTGATCAAAGAGTAGAAAGGTGTAGATATACAAATTTTAATTCTGTAGAAAGCTGACCTTAATTACATCTGTGGTACTCTCAGGGTAACCTACTTAATAACAACTACAGTGCTCTCAGGAAAAAGGAGCACAATGCCCAGTACAAATTTCAAAATACTTTCTTGCTAAGAAATATATATGTATGTGTATACATGAGTTTTTGAGCAAATGAACATAGTTAATCTTTTTTCATTTGGTTTATAGTTTAATTATTCCGCTCAGATGAGGTCATTTCTATTATTTATCCTCAAAGTCACCAATTTTTCCTTTCAATTAATTTGTTTTTCTAGGGATGTGCATTGTTGTCCACAAATTTTGATTTGGGTGCTGGAGTGATGGTTTAGCAAGTAAGGCATTTGCCTGCAAAGCCGAAGGATCCAGGTTGGATTCCCAATTACCCACATAAAACCAGATGCACAAAGTGGTGCATGCATCTGGACTCTGCAGTGTTTTGAGGCCCTTGAGTTCCATTCTCTCAGTACATTTATCTTCTCTTTATGTCTCTTTGCTTGCAAATCAATCAATCAATTTAAATTTAAAAAATAAAAACTATTAAAAAATGAAAATAAATTGATTTTGTTCTTTTTGTCTCCTGTATCTTTGCTGGTACTTTGATTTATTTCTCATGTGTCCAGAATTTGTTGGAGCACTCCGTCAGCTTCTCTGTAAGCTCTGGCATTGATTAGTCATCTAAGAAATGGCAGGTATTGCTGCCTATCCTCATTTATTTGGTTGACTTCTAAAAATGTTTATTTATTTATTTCAAGACAGAGAAATTTAAATGGGAATGTGGGAGTGCCAGGGCTTCCAGCCATTGTAAACAAACTCCAGATGCATGCACTACCATGTGCATCTGGCTTACTTGAGTACTGGGGAATTGAACCTGGGTCCTTAGGATTTGTAAGTAAGCACCTTAACCACTAAGACATCTGTTCAGCCCTTGGTTGCCTTTTTGATTTTCAATATGAGGAAGAATATTTCTTTGAAATGTGGTCTATTGGTCATCTTCTTGAAATCCTGGGTCTCATTTAGTCATGTGTTTCAACTGACCTCTTCTAGTACTGCTACCCTGGGGAAATCATTATCTCATCACTGCTGGATGTATCAAAGTACTATTTCTCTAGTAACCTTTGTTGACATTTGAGCTGTCAGGGGTTGAGAGGAAGGTGAGAAGAGTTCCAGTTCCAGATCCCATTAGATATCTACTTGTACCATAGTGGCTGGGAGGAGGAGGTGCCTCATTATTGTTACTCCTGTGTCCTATTGACACAGAGGATAGATGTGTAGGTTGCTTCTTCACTGTTGACTGGTGGCATAAATCATGCCCTTCATTGATCCTCTTTGGATACCAGTCCAGTGAAGGGCTAATGAATTACAAATTTCAGGCTATCAAATATCATACACAATTTCAATAAAGAAATTTTCTTTTCTTTTTATAGTCTAGATAATTCTTTTGTTATGCAGTTTGGGATGTATAGGATTCAAATAACACTGGATCCTCATGGCTATGATTTGTGTAGGATAGGAGCAAATCTGCTTCTTTGTACCTTCCAGTTTGTGAATGTGTAATTTTAGAATATGTGGTTGTTCTTCCTGAGAATAGGGAGAGAAGTGTGACTGCTTTCCAGAAATACAAGCATTAATGCAAAGCAACTGACAAATAAATAGAGCCTCAAGGACATGTGGAGACAGAACAGAACTGTTTTTTGAGTCCCCAGAGGGGAAAACAAGAAATTATCTTCTACAATAAGAAACTAGCTAAAGAACAAATTAAGGTCAAAGTAAACACCAATGTCAGTGAAACCCAAAATTGCATCTTTTTCTAAAGCAAGTTCATTGCAAAGATAATGGTCACATTGATTACGAATTATAATTTTAAAACGACAAATTAACAATATAAGAAATAAGAGGAGGCAGAATCACTTCCTCTAAAATTTTCGTTTAAAAAATAAAGCGCTGAGGGCTGGAGAGATGGCTTAGTGGTTAAGTACTTGCCTGTGAAGCCTAAGGACCCCGGTTCGCGGCTCGACTCCCCAGGACCTACGTTAGCCAGATGCACAAGGGGGCGCACGCATCTGGAGTTCGTTTGCAGTGGCTGGAGGCCCTGGCGTGCCCATTCTCTCTCCCTCTCTCTATCTGCCTCTTTCTCTCTGTCTATCACTCTCAAATAAATAAATAAAAATAACAGAAAAAATTAAAAAAAATAAAGGTCTGAAAAGCTGTAAAAATCAACTTTAAACAAATATATTCAAATGCATGTATAAAATGTACCAACTCCTTAAGTATACAAACAACCAGACTAGCTTGTGAAGACAAAGGGAATGATGCTATATCTGATAAGAAAGTTAAAATATTTATAATGCCTTCCCCAACGAAATGAGACTCCAAGTTCAACAGTAAACTAAACTAAATAGAAAAAAACAAAATCACTAATTTCTTGTATGCTATGTTTAAATAGAGAATATAGAAAATGGTAATGTATTAGATATATGAAAACATCTAAAGGAGGGACTGTTGAAAAATTTTTAACATAAGGAAATGATAAATGTTTGAGACTGTGATTTTAAACATTAAACAATGCTGTTTTGAGAGACAACATGGTATTCCTGAAGCATCCACATTTTTTAATCTGTTAAGTATACATTTAAATTTTTGAACACTTTTATAAAATTTAATGTCAGACAAAGTTTTCCTAAAAATTTAAGAGGAAGGAACACTTCCCAAATTTTTGTTTGAGACCAACATTGCTCTAATACCAGGATTGGACAAAAATCAGCACAGGGGAAAAGAAAAATATCTACAGACCATCATCTCTCACAAACTCAAACATCACAGTTCTTTTTAAAAGAGATTTATTTATTTTTATTTATTTATTAGTGACAAAATGAGGGAGAAAGAGAGAGAGAGAGAGAGAGAGAAAGAGGAAGAGTAAGAATGGGCACGCCAGGGCTCCCAGCCACTGCAAACAAACTCCAGACGCACGCTCCACCATATGCATCTGGCTTATGTGGGACCCGAAGAATCGAACCAGGGTCCTTAGGTTTCGCAAGCATACATCTTAACTGCTAAGTCATCTCTCAAGACCAAAACATCACAATTATAAGTAATATTTTAGTCCACACATCTCACCATGCACAAAATTCATATCAGACTTTACTAAAAAATAAAATCCCAATAGTCATCTCAATAGGTGGTGAGAAAGATTTTTACTAAATATGTTTATTACTAGTAAGTATTCTCAGTAGAAAGAAATGAAAACTTCCTTAATTTGACAAAGAATATTTACCCAAATACTAGACATATAATAATTATTATATAAAGGATCAAAACTTTTCTCCCTAATATTAAGAACAAGACAAATCTATCTCCTGTCTGTGTTTTAATTCAACATTGCGCTGAGGTTATAGTCAGTACAGTGCAATAAACAAGCATCAAAGAAGCACGGAGATTCTAATAGAATGAAATAGGACAGTTATTTTCAAATGACATGATGATCACTAGTGTAGGAAATTGCATGAAATCTGAAAAAAATTACTATTTCTGATGAATGAGTTCAGTAGGAATGCAGGCTATAGGATCAGTATTTAAAAAATCAAGTGAGTTCCTATATATTAGCAATGACAATTAAAACTAATATATCATCCACAGTGTGTGCAAAAATATGAAATACTAAGGGATGTATTTGACAAATGATATAAAAGAGAAGCAAATCACTGTAGGAGGCATTGTAGAGAACCTAAATAAGTGGAGAGAGTAGGGGGATAGAAAGAAAGGCCATTTTCATAGTTCTGTAAAATCTTATCAGAATGCAATTTCTCCCAAGCTTTATCTGTTGACCAAGTGTTATCCCTATCCCATCCTAGGAAAGTGTAATTAAGACTAAATGATTCTAAATTTGTATGGAAACTAAAAGCTGTAAGATAGCTAGAACATCTCTGAAAATGAACAAATACAAATGAAGAGGGAATTTGGAAAATAGTGCTGGGGCAATTGAATATCTTCATGCAGAAACTATTGCATTCTAACTCCTTCATTACCACATACATACACGAAATTAACTCAAAATGGTTAGTAAAGTAAATGTAAATGCTAAAACTAAAATTGTAGAAGTATAATAAATTTGACATTATCACTTGTGAAATTTTAATATAATGATTGGAGGGTTCATCTGTGTATAGTTGGATTTTTAAGAGAATCTCTGACTTCAACATACTGGATACTAGAAGCATACCTTCATTTATGACAAGAAAATTATTTTCCTGTACAAAAATGTGTCTGGTGGAAACATTGCAGGAGAATATTAACTATGTAGTACCATATGAGAGTAGTTACTTGTTTTGGATAAAAAGTAAATTCCAAATAAGTCACTGATTACTTTAACCAAAAGTAAGATTGGTTAAATCTGAGCACCTGATCATCAAAATAGGATGAAAAGGCAAGCCACAAGGTAGGAAAAACAATTACAACTAGACTAGCCAGGGGTACAAATCAGACTTCATAGAGAACTCAATAAGAAATTACAAAAACCCCAAGGAAAAATGATCAAGAGATGTCACACAAAGATGTAAAAATACCCACAAACTCAGTGGATCGGGAGAAGGACCAGAAGAGGATAGATAACCTAATGGGATGTGAATAATGTGCAGTATGTTCATATAATAAAGTCTCCAATAAAATTTATTGGAAAAACAAGTTTTCCAACACCATTAGTGATCAAAATAAATAAAATTCTGTAACATATTCACATGAAATTGCAAAATGGAAGGAAACATTAGATAAAATGCAATGAGCTGTGATAGAGTAGTTGGCAAACTTTGTCTACAAAGGGATGGATAGTAAGTATTTGGGGGATCACAACTGTTATACTCTGTCTCGAGTATTGAGTTATGTTGCTTTGCAACTGTATCAGTTACTCTCTTTGCTAGGACAAAATACCTGAGCAGAAGCAGAATGTGGAAGGGAGGGTGGTTAATTTGCATCACAGTTTCAGAGGGTAGAGTCCATCAAGGCAGGGAAGATATAGCCACTCAGCATACAGAAGTAGAGAAAGAACAGCAAGTTTAGGGCTGGGCTATAAAACCTTAAGCCCATCACCAATGTCCCACTTAGTGCAACAAGGATCCACTTCCTAAATATTCCACAACTTTCCCAAGTAGCACCACTTTACTGGGGACAAGTATTCAAGCACATAAGGCTATGGAGACCATTTGACTTTCAAACCACCACAGCAAAGCAAACAGCCACAGACAAATGCTAAATACCTCAAAGCAGATGTGTTAAGGTTTTTAAATTAGCAATGGTAGGCTGGACTTGGTTAGTGAGCCATGCTTTATAGATTCTGATGTAGAGCAGTAAGAATGCTCATACATTGTGCAAATTAATGTAAAATCACTCAATAAATTTAGAAACTAATTTCTCATCATCTTCCAGATTCCTACTACCCATACTGTAATGAGTAATCTTGATTACCATGATAGCATAAATACACGTGTAGGAAACTAACAAAGCACACATCTAGGTGTGTTTGTAATGATATTTCAAGAAGAGACCAATGGGATATCACTTGCTCTGAGTGTGGGCAGAATCACCCAATAGCCCAGTGACCTGCATGGAATAAATAAGAAGTGGCTCAGATCCTGTAGGCAATCTCTCTGCTACTCTTCCATTTAATTCCTACAAGGATGAATGAAATCTTTAAAACCAAGCTCCAAAATAAATCTTTCATCCCTTAAGGTATTTTGTCACAGTGACAATAAACTGATCACACACATTTCACTCTTCAATAACATCTTTACTCTTTAGAACTACATTTGAAGAAAGAGCCACAAAGATTTATGGGGACAATTTTTGCTAATAAAATAATAGAGCTCCATCTTACATATATGACATGCTAAATACACTATAGGATAAATATATTACACTTATTTTTACATGTAAGATAGATAAACTTGCTATAAAATATAAATACACAATAATGTGAAACTGAAATATTATAGAGCAATTGATTCAACATATATAATTTTGTTTTTTTATACATTTTTAAATTATGTATTTGCATACAGAGAAAGGGAGAGAGAGAGAATGAAAGAATGAGTATGGACAAGACAGGATGTCTTCCCATTACAAATGAACTCCAGATACAGTCACCACTTTGTGCATTTGGCTTTATTTGGGTACTGAGGAATCAAACTTAGGCAGTCAGGTTTTGCAAGCAGGCAACTTTAATAACTGAATCATATCTCTATCACCCATAAGTATAATTTTTAAACTACAAATCTATCCAAACTATAATGTCTAGCAATGTTTGATTAGTTTACATAAAATATAAATAAGGCTGCAGAGGTTGCTGTAAAGTAGGTGGAGCATCAAATGGAGCTTCCCTGTAAAGAAGATGGCCTCCATCTCCTTCTCAAGAATATTGAGTACTGCAGCTAAGGACTCATTTATGGTATGTCAATTCTCTGGTGACTATATCAAGTCATAAAAAACTTTACAAACAAAATAAATATAATACTAATTTTGTTTACTTTAGAATGCTTTTTGCTCAATGTTTAGAGGAGTGTTTCTTGGGGATTTTTTTTTGCCAAAAAATTTCTATACAAATGAGTACTAATGTGAACACATCTCTCTCTTACAATGGATATGCATATTTAAAACCAACCCTCAAGTTAAGACAAAGAAATATCCCATGGCCTAAATCTAGCTTAGACTAATTAAATCAGGTTCTCTTGGGGTGTGGTCCAGGCATTTTAAAAGCCCCAAAGAGATTATTTTGTGAAACAGGTTTGAGAACCACTGACCTTTCTAATATGAACTCGCCACCAATAAGACATGCTGATAATTAAGATAGACATAGTCAACTTTTCTCCATGTCACATGTAGTCAATTAGGAAGAAAGAATTAATAGCTCTGGCAGTGTTGCACTAATTTCACATAGCCTCTATTATATTTTAGCAATTCTGAGAATGTTTTGTTTTTTAAAGCTCATTAATTTAAGCTATCTTAATTTCTCTCCTTTTTTTATAAATTCACAATTCATTTATAGACGTACAATGAATTGACTTTGCCTCATGCCAACAATTTTTATATAACTATGACCTCATCAACCTGGTTGTTCTCTCAGTGATCTCTTCAACAGTTTGAGTCAGGAAGAGTTATTTATTTTTCTTTTTCAAAGAGGAAAGGAACATCTGCTCCTTCCATTTTAAGCAGCCTACTGTTCTTCTTTAATTCCATCTACTTCACCAAGAATCACTGTGTTGGTTTCATTTAGACAGACACTGTGAGACGAGGGCATACCGGAAATATATTGCAGAAAATTTCTCTAATACTCTACTTGCCTGAACCTTGTCTTCCACCCCAATCCAAACCCTTATTCTGCCCATCAACAATATGTTGGTCTTGGGGCTGGATGGCTTAGCAGTTAAGGCGCCTGCCTGCAAAACCTAAGGACCCTGGTTTGGTTCTCCAGGTCCCATGTAAGCCAGATGCACTGGTGGTGCATGCATCTGGAGTTCGTTTATAGTAGCTAGAGGCACTGGTGCACCCATTCTCACTCTCTCTTTTTCTCTCTCTGTCTCCCTCTCTCTGTCTCTAATAAATAAATTTTAAAAAGTAAAATAAAATAAAACAATATGTTGGTCTCTTAGAATTCTCATCCATCAGCAAGTATAATTTCACAAAAATGAGATATGTGTGTTGCTTTCTTATGGAGAAGTGTCAGTATCAACTTAGGACAAGAACATTAGAATCTTATGTTTTTATAAGTTGTGAAAATATCAAAATTTTTCATCATTGTGGGAGAGGTCACTATCAGGTACTGGAGGAAAGACACTCTTAAATTACTGCTGATTCCTCAGCATCCTCCCACACATAATTCTAATTCAACAACATGTGTGGTAGCTATTCTTTTATTTCTATCTCTCCATGTTCTTAATGATCTCTGGGCTGAATCAGGAAACACATTCTCTGAGGCACTTCTGCTTCTAGGCCCTAACCCCTAATTAAGGCAAAATGACACAAGTGAAATCACACTCATATTTCCTCACTGTATTTCATTAAAGCTATTCCCATTAAATCTCTCCACTAGTCAGCCTGCATCCTTCATCAGCTCCAGAGAATAAAACAAACCTTCCTTGAACCTTTTTGCATGTCATTGCATCAATTTCCCTTCTTATTTCCAGGCACTTCCTTTGCTTCAAAAATATTCATATTTTGGTAGTATTTTTATCTTCCTCCCATTCTATTTTAATATTCTCATTGCATCATGAGATTTTTTTCACAAGAATGGAAAAGTACTTCTAACTTCCTATGTTCGATAAGATAGAGCTTCAGAGAGAAAATCGGCAGTTCTTTCCTATTGGACTGACAAGATGTGCAAAGAATCAGTTACATAGCAGTTACACTAAAATATGGGTTCCTGAGGAAAGGGTATGTTACCTTTGTATTTACTGCTACAGCCATGGGACCTAGAGGACTAGTACAGAGTAGTGACCCAATAAATATTTACTGATTCTACTGAAAAAGCAAATGGTAAAACTTAATCTGTCTAGAATATGTGGCAGTATTCTCAGCATGGAATGTAACTATATTTTCCTGTGATACAATCCAACAACCACTTAACTCTTTGGCATTCTTTATATACATTTACATTTTTATATAGGAAAATAATCAAGAGATTAGTCAAATGAAATACATCACTGATGCTGTTTGACCTACATGTGCACTGATACAATAACTTGAAAGAGTTTGAGGAAAAAGTTAATTCAATATCCCTATAAGTCACATGTCAGTGTTAAACATAGCAAAGATGATTAGTGCTTCAAGTCAACCGGTATTAGAGATATCTGTGGACATCTTAATTTTATTAAGCTTTTCTCTTTTGGAGAATTAGAATGCAACATTATATATTACTGCTTGATGTCAATTTCAGCCTTTAATGTGTTAAAACATTAGAATAAATAAATTATATATTTTCTACTATATAGATGTAAATAAATCCTATAGTATTTGTTAAATAATAAGACAGGATTTTATCATCTAAGGTATATGAAAAATCCAATGAGAAACAGAAAGAAGAGTTTCACCTGGATTTCAGTCTGGAAACCTGTGTGTCTAAGGTTGGCTCTGGGTGGACATCCAGTGTAAATAGCATAGTGTTGGCATCTTGGCAGTATCAGTAAACTTGGAGCATCTCCAAATGTTAAGCATAGGGAAATTCTTCATGAAAGTATCAGTGTCTCTCAATTGTAGTGTGCCCTTTATGATTTGATATTGTTTTATTTTCACTACATACTGAAGGGCATAATAAATCATTTTAATGTTAGTTTGGGGAGATAGCTTGTGATTGTTTGAGTAAGGTGTCCCCCATAAACTTAAGTGTTCTGAATGCTAGGTTCCCAGCTGATGGAGATTTGGGAATTAATGCCTGCTGGAGGCAGTGTATTATTGGGGGCGGGTTTATGGGTATTGTAGCCAGTGTCTTGGCACACTGTCCTATTGATATTATCCACCTTATGTTGTCCAGAGAGTGATGTCCACCCTCTGCTCATGCCATCGTTGTCGCTTGTCATCATGGATGGAGCTTCCCCTAGAATCTGTTAGCCAAAATAAATCTTTTTTTTTTTTCCCTCAAAAGCTGCTCTTGGGTGATTTTTGCCAGCAATGCAAACTTGACTGCATCAGTAATGGTGGTACTGAGGAGTGGTTTAATTTGCTGCTAGACACCTGACTGTGTGGCTTTGGCCTTTTGGAGGTGATTCTCATGAGGAATATGGGTAATTTGAAACCTTGACCTAAGGGATGCCTTGCAGTGCTGTAAGTACAATTTGATGGACTATTCTGGTCAGAGTTTAAAGACCTGAATGTAGTAAAAACTATGGACTGTGAACATTGGTTTATGAGAATGAAAAGGAGCTTTGTCTGGACTGGGTTAGAAGCAGGTTGTGTTAGAGGCTTGCTATTATACCAATGTCCTGAGAACTTGTGCAGGGTTACATTGTGTAGAAATGGACTGGTGTATGCAGAGGGAAATGGCACACAAAGAAATCTTTAGGTCAAAACTGTTGCCTGTTTAGCTGCAATTGTATGAGAGATTACAAACATTGAGATTGGGCCAGCAGACCTTCATTGGGACAACAGAAAGAGTGCAGTTTTTTGAAGGGGAATAAATGTTCAAGGAGTGTACTGTTCTTCAAAGTCTGCTTTATTACTCCCTAGATTAACAAATTGGCCTTCTACCTGGTATTATGGAGTATAAGAAATGCAGGAAAGAGAGGGTCATTGAAATTGCAACACAGTCTTGTGTTTTGGAAATGACCATGAGCAGTGTGAAGCAGGTTTGCTGGTTTCCCTGCATGGATACCCAATGGAGCTGTGAGAATGAACCATGGGTTGCAATGGAGACACAGAGGACATGCCGGGACCATGAGACAGTTGCTAAGAAAAGCTGCCAATCCTGGATGAAGTTTTCCAGGACTGTGAGTGGCCTAGCTGAAGAGGCAGAATTTTAACTCTAGAGACTTGTTGCTGGTTAGAATTATCAGACTTGGAGATTTGTCACTGACTAGAGTTGTTGGACTTGGAGCTACAGAGTTTGATATTTTCCCTGTTTAATCTTGTATTGGTTGAATATTTCTTTGCTATGCCAAGTGCCATCTTTTGCAGTGTGAATGTTTATTCTGTTCCATTATGGGTTTTTTTGGGGGGGGATTTTTGGTATTATGGTGCAGTTAAAAGACCTTGACCTATGTGAATGTTTTAATATCGTTGGGATTGATAAAAACTATGGGGACTTTTAAAGTTGGCCTGAATATATTATATTCTCTATGACGTATGGTTATCAGTTTATGAGGGCCAGGGTGGAATGTGGTGGTTTGATTCAGGTGTCTCCCATAAACTTAGGTTCTCTGAATGCTAGATTCCCAGCTGATGGAGATTTGGGAATTAATGCCTACTGGAGGCAGTCTATTGTTGGGGACAGGCTTATGGCTATTATAGCCAGTGTCTTGGCCTACTCTCCTGTTGATATTATCCACCTTATGCTGGCCAGGGGGTGATGTCCATCCTCTGCTCATGCCATCATTTTCCCCTGTCATGATGGAACTTCCGCTAGTCTGTAAGTCAAAATAAACCCCTTTTCCCCAAAAGCTGCTCTTGTCAGGTGATTTCTCCCATCAAGGTGAACCTGACTGCAACATCTTTTATTCTGAATTTCTGAGGAAATTAGATCAGAAAGATCCAAGTTCATAAAAATGTGATTGAATCTCAGAACACGGAGACTCAAAGGATTACTCTTCCAATTGTCCTGCAAGCTGTGAGCAAAGAGAACTCTCCTGTTCAGCCAAGCAACTACTGCACTCTCAGGGTGGGATTATTTCTACACACATTTGCCTGCCCACCTAGTTATCTACCTACCTATTTGGATGCCTACCAAGTTACCTACCTATATATTATTTCACAGTCATTATGTTTCTCTGAAGAACCTGTTTCACCCAGGGCCATTCATTTTCTGGAGGTCACTCATTTTCCTTTCTGTCCCACAATAAAATGCTGTTAGGGGGAGCCAAGACAAGAGCAAAGAAATAATTTTGCCCAAAGTCATGTTTGCCTTATAATGAAATATTGTTTAAAAATAAAAGAAATCCATATGTTATATAGGGGGCTTTAAATATTAGAAAATATAGGTGTGATGCTCAGAATATAGCAAGTAGGTCTCTGTGGATATTCTCACCTACTTGGGCCTTAGTATGAAATGTAACTGGGTCTTCCAGGTAACATCAGAGATTAGCACACTAACTCTGGAGTTATGTTCTTTCTTTGCTGCCTAAAAATTATCTAAATTCAGTCAATTGACTTTATATCTTTTATTCTTGATATCTTCATTTTTGATGTAAGAAATACTATTGAATTTTAAAATGTATAGTGATAAGGTATAAAATTATGACATTTTACTGAGTGGCATAGAATGGGTACATAGAATGTGACTCCTACCAGTGATAAGGTCAATTAATTGTAACTGTGTGGCCCAAACAACTCCAAGGTATAATTCATATGCACTTAAGTAAGGACTCAGATTTAAGGTTGGAGTTTAGGCTTCTTACCAGTGTGTACAAGTACAATGGATTTCAAAATTTACTTCTCTAATTAATTATTGTATTTGTGTGCTTTCAATCATCATTTTATATTTCAGTAATATTACTATTCAATACATTAATTTTACATGATAACTTGTAACTTTCGAAGGGACAATGTTTCCTTATGTCACACACCTAACAAATTGATAATAAAGATTGGAAACCAGGTTCTCTATTTTCAATATTTCCCAATATCTTCTACTGCTCAGTCATGTTAATACATAAATGTCATATTGCCTGAGATAATTCTCATAAAGAAATAATGCATTTTTAGCAAAAAGAACAATTATTCTCATTAGCTTAGTTGTACCTCATGTAGTAAACCACTGTACCAATTATGCAATTATATTTCCATGTAGACATTCATTTCATCACCTTTGACTGTTTTAATCCTTGCTATTGTTCAAGTGAGTCTGAATAAAACTAGTTTCAATATTTTGTAGATTTATTTTTATTTATTTATTTGCTTATTTGTTACAGAGAGACAGAGAGAGAGAGAGAATGGGCATGCCAGGGCCTTCAGCCACTGCAAATGAACTCCAGACACATGCACCACCATGTGCATCTGGCTTACATGGGATCTGAAGAATTGAACCTAGGTCCTTAGGCTTTGCAGGCAGATTCCTTAACTGATAAGCCATATCTTCAGCCCCTAGTTTCAATACTTTTAGCCTCCAAAACTTTCCATTTTGTCCAATGCATTCATTTTATTTGTGTATTGACAACCTGACAAGATTCAAGATCCAAAAGAAAAGCCACAGATTGTACATTCATGAGAATAAGGAAAGTATAGTGACAGACTTGAGAACCCAGTTTGCTTAAGATGAGACCACTAGCCTCTTATTTAATAATTTATCAAGATCCTCAATTTTTCTTCCATTTCTGTCACTACAGTAACTTTTAAGTTGCTCTACCCTTCAAAAATCAATAGAAGGAAAAATTTTATTCCCTTCCATCACAAATATATTTTTTTTCTATACAATTTGGAACAAAGTTAAGAGAACTCAAGTACAGTGAGCATGCTTTTCCAACTTTTCCAGTGGTGACTATCAGCATCCATCAGAATCCTGAACTCTAACTTAAGGTTACACACACACACACACACACACACACACACACACGTACACACTTTTGATTGTGCCTCCTGTGCTAGAAAAGTTTTCTTCTGATTTGTGTATAAATGAAAAATTAATCTCTGCTTTGCTTATGATTTGATATATTTAATGGCTATGTCTGACTAATTTGTCTCTCCATGTAGATACCTAAGAAGTAATGGGGAAATGCCAAGCATCTTTAATGGGTATTTGTTACATCAACAAATACTAACAACATTTTCTATGAAGCTAATTTAGTAGGTGCTAGAAACTATTATAAACCAATAGAATTAGTCACCCTGAAAGCTTACAAGTTGCATGGACCATTTTTAATTTAGTTGTTCTCAATGCATTTTAAAACTTTGAACATTGAAAATATGTCAAAGAATATTTTTAGTGAATTTTCTAATTGAGGCAAATAATAATAATACTGTTGCTTTAAAATGACCTATGAATATCATTATGAGAATAAATGAAGCCATGCATTGCTGAACATATATATAATAGTAGTCCCATAAGACTGTGGCACCATCATGTTGATACCCAATTAGCTTTCTAAGTATGCTGCATGATGTTTGCACAATGATGAAATGACTTAATGACACATTTTTGAGAACACATCTTGTTGTTCAGCAATGCATGAACATATGCTGCTCTGATTCTGTCTATGTCAGGGACCACAGATATTTCGTGGACTTGTTATTTCAGATGCATCAGTTGTTTGTCATTAAGGAATCAGATAAATTGTTATCCTGAGATTTTTAGCATCTCAGAAGCAAACAAGTTAAAAATGGCTAAACAAAGAAAATAGCCAATAGACTTTCTGACTTAGAAGGAAAGATAGGGTTAGGTAGTTCATGGGATCACAGGAAATTTATGTTTCGATTATGCTTTGGACAACACCAAAAGAAATTAATAAATACACTCACTATTTTCATATTTTCTTCATGGTCATTGAACATTTTCTGGTAATACTGAATTGAAACTAAGACCTCTGAACCACACACGTTGTTTTTAATAAACCATATTCAACCTTAGGCTTTATGGATGGATGGGTTCTTAGCTGGAAAAGTGCCATTTCTGTGTGTTTTGAGATTTTTGAATTTGAAGATTGCAGGAACAGAAGTGATTTAGGAATGGGTTAACTATCTGTTATTCTGCAGAGACACATGTTTTCAACTGTTATAAAGCTCCTTATTTACTGAGCAAATATTCACTGAGTAGCTACTCTGTCAGGCCTTGGTGAACATGACAGGTGGAGTCCTAAACTTTAAAAGGTCACATCATACTAAATTGCCATTGGCACATTAAAAAAACAAAGGGCCAGAAGGACAGAAGGTTTACAGATACCTGCTCACCCCTTTTGCCTACACATATAAACAACACCTCATCAGTTGACAGGTAAGTTTGTGATGAGAATAATTTTACCAGCATGAGCGCTCACAGCTCCTGACTTGAAGCCTTTACTGATACCACTCAGAAAGCACTCATGTTTGGCTTGCTTCATGCTAGGATACAAAGCTTCCATACTCAATGTTTATTTATGATTTTCTATACCTGTACACAGACCAGTGCCAGAATACTGGAATATATTTATTTGTCTCATGGAAAAGAAGAAAAGTAATAAAACAATGTCCTCCAAACATCACATTTAAAGTACTTTTTAATAAAGCAATATGGAGACTGCTAAAAGGGTTGACTATAGTGTTATCTATAGACCCAATTATTCCCTTACTGGGCATTTTTCCTAAAAGTTCCATGCCTCAGTTTAGAGATATTTGCTCAATCATGTTTATTGCTGCTCAATTCATAATAGCTAAGAACTGGAATTAACCCAGATGCCCATCATTGGATGAATGGAGAACCAAGATGTGGTATAAATACATGATGGAATTATGCTCAGTAGTTAGAAAAATGGCACAATGAAGTTTGTAGAAATAAAGGTTGAACCCAAATCAGGACCTTAGAGGGAACACCTGAATCAAAGGGCCCTAGAGAAGGTGAGATGAAGCCTAACCTTAATTTTCTCCTGTTTCTTTTATCTTTTCTATATATATATATATATTTTTTCTTTCTTTTTCTTCTGTCTTTTCCCTTGGTGCAGGCTTATAACTCCCAGTACCAGGATTCAGTTAACACCCACAATGAGCAGTTGATCAGAGAGAAATACAAAGTTTCTGAAAAGAAGACAGGCTTATGTGAGAGCACTTGATTACCCACCAGCGATTAATGGTAAGACTGTACTGCTGAAGACATCATATGCTGTCTGTAGGGAGCATGGAGAGACCTGGCTGGAATCTGGAAGAGAGCCAGTCCCCAGACAGTTAGCTTGTCTAACGTTAGAAGGCACTACATGAGCTACTGGGGGAAAGTGGCCAACATTTGTCTGAACAACTTGACGTCTAAGCTACTCAGAAGCAAACAACCTGAGGTGATGCTCACACAAGTACAGTAGCGGCACACAGCCATGGTGGGTAACCAACTGCTCTTGGATTGGCTAACAGAGCTGCTCAGTGAAAGGAAATGCATATCTGGAACTGGGAAACAAGTCAGAATCACATCCAGATAACGAGTTTGCTCTCCAATATCAAACTCCCACCAGTCTTGAGCTACAAGAGGGCCTACATCCATTAAATTCTTTCTAAACCCTGCTGGAGAATCTGATTCTATTTTTCAGATGGAAGAAGGACCTAAGGAGAGAAATTACCTGTTGCACTTCATCAGGGCTCCAGCTGAAACCATAGGAGAATAGGGGGAATGAGCAAGAGTACTGCTTTCTTGGTGAATCTGATATCAGCACAAGGATGAAGGAGATAGACACTGAGGACACTCAACTCCTACAAACCAGAGATCCAGAGGTTCCTAAGTGCCCATTACTGAAGTAGACCTAAAATGAACCCAATATGGCTCAGGGAATTTCGATGAAAGGGAGCAGAAAGATTTTTAGAACCACAAGTTGGGACATTAGGCACAGAGACATTGCCTCTTCCTCATAACTGATAGCTACCCCCACAGTGCATGGCCCACAATCTCCATGGGGTTAAACAGCATCCCCAAGGATGAGGGTCCCTTTGGAGGGGTCAGGAATGAGAGTAATGATGGTACCAACGTGTGCTGTTTACCTACTGAGTATGTCCATAACTAAGTTAAAAAAACAATGTAAGCACTAAAAAAAATGCTTAAGTAGATACAGAAATTAAGTCCTTCCATATTTTTCTATTTTCTTAGATTTCTATAGACCTGCCAATGATCCTTTGCCAATTCTTCTGACTTCTGGTAATCTATAGCAGTAGATTTACCCTGTAGACTTAGAAATCAAGATTTATAATTTTCATGCTTTTTCCCCTTCCTAGTCCCACGCATGTATGTGATCTTTCTCAATATGGCACAGATGAGCACTGAAGTAGACAGGGAAGCATATCGCTGTTTTCCATGAAAAGCAGAGTAAAATGCCCCTAATGTGGCATTTATTTACTTACTATTAGGGATGCCTCCTTGCAGATTATGCACATCTATATTATAAGTAATATTTATTAGAGTTCATTTGTGTGGATCTAAACTACAGACCTGAAGAGCACATGTGAGGCAGGTTTCTATTTGCATTGAAAATCCATCTCCAGTAGAGGGTATCTCTCCATTTGAAGATGCCTAATATATCCAGAGTTCAGATAAAATATGAGGTGATAAATGCTGCCTTTTTCCTGCTTAACACTATTAAAACAGAGTGATGTTCTCATCCAGTGAACTTATTCTAGTGTCAATCTTTATCTGCCTGCATAAGCCTAGATGTTAGAAAATTGAACTTCCTCCCCAATGGCCACTAAATAGCAATGGCCAAAGTTTCCCTAGTGCATCTGCTTTTTTTTCAAGTGAGAAGAATCTGTTAGAATCTCCCTTTCAGGCTCAAAGGAGAATAAATTCATCAGAGATTTGTTTTTCATCCACCCACCTAAGTGCTTTTTTTTAATATGAGGACTTTTGTGGGAGAAGATGAAAAAAATATTTTCCAAGTCTAAGCTTTGGGATAGCAGGTCTTATCATCATTGGTTTTAAATCTATCTTGTCAATTTAGCCTAGGCTTTTAAATTCCTAATAGTGGTAAAAGATGAGGAAATAGTCAGTACTTGTGGCACATATTCATAATGCCAGCTATGCAAGAAGCTGACACCAGGGATCACACAACTTCTGGGCCATCCTAAACAACATAAAAAGATACTCCCTCAAAATAAAAATTAACCAGGGCTGAGGATCTATCTCAGTCATGCCAAGCTTTCCTAGCATATGCAAGCCCCTGGGATCAATCCCAAATATTGCAAAACAGACAAAACAAGTTAAAAACATAGAAGTAAAGGGAAATTACATATAGCTGGTCCTTGGTCCCAGCAGTAGTCATCACTGTCATTACCATGGCATCTTATAAACAAAATCATCATAGTTTTTATTTAGTGTCATCTCTATTTCCCCCTTTCTGAAATTCCAATAAATTTACTTTTATTTTTGTGTTTATATTCACTGGTACAAAACAATTTAGTTGAGTTGTACTAACTAGTATAACCTCTCATATATATGAAAGAGAGAGAAGATGTAGCAATTTTGACCTTTTAACAAAAAGAAATCATTTTGTAGCGATCTATTCTTAACACAGACTTGTGATGTGGTCTGTTTCCTCAGGGTTTTATTCTGTTACACAGAATAAGCAAATTAATCCATGCTAACACTGCAATGTCCCTCCATAGAGATAACATATTTGCATTTGAATTAATTTATTCTGTAATATTTAGTAAATGCTTATTACATATTCAGCACTATGTTTAGCAAAGGAGAAACTAAATGAATACAAAATACCAACCCAGCCCAGGAGGCCATAACAAAATAACAGCACCATTGTGGGGTCAGGTTTTTTTTTTCTTCCAAAAATGGAAGTAGGAAGGGATATTTTGAATACACTGTAAATAAAGCAAGTGCTATGTGGACTGAGAAGTTACTAAAAGTATTGGAAAAAAGGAGTGAGAAAGTTTCTTGACAGTCAATTCTGGAACTTCACTTATAAAAGTCAAATTCAATTAGATCTCTGCAGACCCTGAATTAGTGAAGACAAAAGTGTTGGTTGCTTCTAATAGAAATATAGCATTAGGTTCCTGTGAGCATCACATCATATTTTTGTCAACTCATCAACAGATGATTTTTGTTTATGTCAATTTCCATTCGAAGGCATCATATACATATGCATATACATACATAAATATACTTATATTTTGTCTTTTAACATTTAACTCACAGTATATATCACAGCTTGTTTCGCATGCCTTCTCTCTGAAAAGCACATTGCAGACTTCTTGTGTTTTGGGACACTGGTCAGCAATTAACTGCTGTGCTTAGGGGCATATTAATTAGCAAAATCACAAACGAAAAGAAAAACATGCAAAAGACATGACTCTACAAAACTGCTTATTTACAGTATGGGATCTATTAAAATTTGAAAGCAGAGTTGCCTTGATCAACTCAGCTAAGAACTTATTTATTGCATGGTTAAGTTTTCATTACACTTATGTGATAGAGAGAACCACCACTGTATAGAGCTCTAGATTAAACAAAGTTATAGGAAATAAAGGTGTTCTTTATTAAAATCACAGTACCCTCATGACAAACTAAATTCACTGTGCTTTGAGTAATAGTCGTAAGAGAGTATACAGTTTTTGTGTTTTACAATAGCAAGTTTGTAAAAGTTGAAGAATCAGTTTAAGAAATTTGGGAACAGTTGAGATGCAGAGCCGCGTTCTCAGCCTTGGCACACGCGCCATTTTCTGTATGTGCGTGCACTCGTGACTGCTTGGGGCACGGGTGGCTTTTTTCTACTCCATGGCAGTGGCATCTTCCCTTTACTCTGATTGCCAAAAATTCTCTAGGTACTGCTGGAACTCTCCTGGGACACAACAAAAAATTATTCATACTGAGAAGCCCAAAGACTTGCTGTGTTTGTTTATGAATTTATTTAGCTTAATTGTGCTTGTTTCTATTAACCGCAAGTCAGCTCTCAGAGTGGACTTGGGGTAGAAATTTAGATATATACAAGACACAGATTGTATTGAATGCTCACTAAGGTCTTAGTATTTAGAGACTAATTAACCTATCTTTCAAAGGTGGAAAATAGATATTCTAACTTGTATAGATTAAGACATCAACCCATAGATTAGTTGGTGGAACATTAAATGTGAGAAAAATTCAATTTTAAAAAGGCAGAGCCTCCCACAAACCTCAGGCTAAACTTTTTTCACCCATACACATTTTTTTGGGCATATGTATGTGCGTCAATGGAAAGTTTTTCTAGGGCTTTTAAAATATGCATCATAATTCTGAGAAACAGCAACTGAGAGGTGGATCTTGAGTTTGTTTCCACAACAGAATCACCTATAGATATGATGGTCTTATAATTCCAAACAGGATTTTTTTCTTTTACAAACTGAATTGGTATATATTGGGAAAGGAAGTCACAAGTGAATCTAATAGGCTTGTTGGACTGTTATAGCCAGAGAGAATGGAGACAGTCTTCTAGGTTCAAGAAATGCTGATTTAGTGAGTCTGACTTGGAGCTTGGAAACCTTTATGTTTAAAAATATTAGGAGTATGCTGAATGTGGTGGCACACACCTTTAATCCTAGAACTTGGGAGACAGAGGTAGGAGGATCGCCATAAGTTTGAGACCATCCTAGGATTATAGAGTGAATTCCAGTTCAGCCTGGGCTAGAGTGAAACCCTATCTCAAAATAAGTAAATCCAGATGGGGCCTCTGGCCTTCAACTAGCTATTAAAATGTCCAGGAGAACCTTTTCCATATTATGACTATGTATCTGTTCAGGTTTTGAGTCTTTTTCTACTTGTGACACATGATTTACTGAGGCAGATTTTGGAAAAACGTTACATTCTGCAGTAATTTTTCTCCTTTAGACTCTGTTCTTGTAGTTTTAGGGATGCTATTTTAAATGGTAAGTAAAAGTAAAATGAATGGATCTGGGCAATTCTGTAACATCATTGGGTTGTAGTTAGACAGTAGGTTAAAAAAATCAGTTAAATAAATTTTAAAAAGAGGATCACTGTGAGTTTGATGCCAGTCTAGGACTACAAAGTGAGTTTCAGGTCATCTTGGGCTAGAGTGAGATCCTATTTGCAAAGGGAAAAAAATGAAAATAATGACCGAGTCAAATCAGTGTAAGCAGTTCTATCACAAGCAAATACCCCCCTATACAGCACCTGTTCATCAATAAGCATTGTGACCACTTTGGACTATCCACTGTGCTTGATAAAAATACACAGAATTTAGTTACTAAATGACTTCCAATTATCAGCACAGTTTTAGATAACTTTATTTTCCCCTGCGTGTTCACAAAGAGGAATCCTACTCAAACTCTTCTCAACTTCTAGCTCATATAAAGTTTAATATTGCTCTCATATGCTATTTCACTCATTCAAATAATCTATATCAACTTCCCACCATGTTCTATATAATAAGGATATAAAAGGGAAGGAGGTTACCAAGTTCACTTTATGGATTTTTCTTTCTGGGTCTATAAGGAAAATCATTAACTTACAGGAAAACCCTAACTTTATAATGCTAAGTAATAATACTAAACCTATTGACTAAACCTACTGAGGTAAAAATAATTCATTTGAAGTTAATGCTTAAACTATATGTGCTAAGATTTTTTTATTCCATGGTATGGTTACATTTGTACATTGTTTCTGATACAGGTGTAAGTAATATTTCTATATTCTGAATAGTGAGACCAAGTATGTAAGGAAGATAAACCCATGAGAACAAACTGGGGAACCAAACCATGACTATATCTGGGAGAGAGTGGAAAAATGAGAGGATATGAAGTTTTCTGGAGATGGACAATGGAGCAGATACTGTGTGTTAGGGGTTCAGAAATAGAGTTCTTGAATCCCAAACCCCAGGTTTGTGTTCGCATTTAACCAAAGAATTGGAAAAATCAAACTGAGAAGGATAATAACTAAATTATTACATATATTTATGAGACTACAAAACCAAGGAAAGAAAATGAATCTATCCATGTCAGACTAATAGAAACATGAAGAGATTTAGCGAGAAAAAAGGGAAAGTACAGAGAGTTCTTGCCATGTGGAGGGCAGGAGGGGGCCTAGGGGGTTCACCTTTGGTCTCAGCTGGGCTGAGACAAGGGGAGATTCACCAGAACTTGGAGGTCGGGGAGTGATCAACAGGCAGCTAAGAGAGCTTGCCTTCTCCTTGTAAATGTATGTTTATGGGGGTTGTAATTTCTGGGTCAGGTGATCCAGGAGACAACTGACTGGTCTGGGCTAGAGGCTGTCTCAGGAAAAGACCAGCCATGATGCCAAGTTCTGGGGGCTAAACTTGACCAACCACAATGTCAGGATTAGATTTAAATTCTTGGAAAGGGGACTTCTCTCCAAGGAGGGGCTCAGGTTGCTTGTGGACAAACAGACCTAGGGCACTCCTTTAGGCAAGAGATAAAAAGAAGCCAGCTTCCTCTCTGATCCCTAGCAAAGCCCAAATACATTCCTGCTTTTTACTATCCAGGTCCCAGTCACCCTAACTGCCTAACAAAGCTACCTGACTCCCTCTCAGAGCCACATATGAGGATAAATAAATTTTGATCATGTGAATGAATGATCATAGTTATAAAGGAGAACTTAAGAGAGGATGGATAGCTTGAGCAAGCAACAAGGACATGCCTATGTGTCCCAATGTAACACTGTGTAAGATGAGGAACATAGAAAGTTAGGTGTGACCAATTGTGGAGGACCTTATGTATCAGGCTAGAGTGTTTGATTTTGTTTTGTAGCTAACAGGGAGCCACTGAAGTGTTTCAAGCAAGTAATGACCTTCTATGATTTGCCCTTTTAGAAAGATCACCCTGTTCCCCTAGTGGAAAATGCACTGGAAAGTGAGACAAGTAGCCAGGGGAACCTTTTGCAAAGGTATCTATGAGTCAGTCAAGACTTAATGATTTATGCCAGCCTGCAGGTGCCAATGGCTATGGATAACACTGTATCTAGTAAGGAGAGGATGTTGATGAACTTAATATGAGATGGCAACCACGAAGGAAAAGGAAACTTGCATCAGAAGTTATAGTGGACTTTCAAGTTCCTGGATTGAGAAATTGGGTAAATATAACACAATTAAAGAAACATGATTGGGGAGAAATTCAGATAAACTTCAGACAACTCAGCTTTAGTTTGCTGTCTTATCAATAAAGGGGAAAACTGTTTTTCTTACTTGTGGTGCTATAAACTACTGCATTATACCACATTTAATGCCTTTAATAGGTATCAGGACATTTTCCCTTTTTTGATTTTGTATGTGAGATATAAGCTATCAGACAGCATTCCCAGCATATTCCAGACATCTTTTATCTATTGTATTACATGAATAGCAGATCTCATGCAAACCTTTGATCTGTTCATCTCTTTCTATCAAAATTTTAAGGATAAGCACTACTTTTTTGTTGTTGTTGTTATTGTTGTTTTGTTTTTTGAGGTAGGGTCTCACTCTAGCCCAGGCTGACCTGGAATTCTCTATGGAGTCTCAGGGTGGCCTCGAACTCATGGCAGTCCTCCTACCTCTGCCTCCCGAGTGCTGGGATTAAAGGTGTATGCCACCAAGCCCGGCAACCACTACTTTTGATATGATTTCAAATGAATTAAAGTAGAAAACATACATTTAAATAGTGAAAGCTAAAATTTATAAGAGGAAATTAATATCATTGTTGTCCTTGCACAATGTAGCATATTTAGTTGTCATTAATATCTCTTACTTCCCTCTTGTTGAAATGCATGTGGAATATAATTGTGGAGAAAGATTACATAACTTCATCAACCATTCTTTTTTTTTTTTTTTTTACAGTATTGACCATTGGTTATGACATTCTAAAAGAGAATGAAATATTATCTCCCTCCATATTGCATAGCCTGTAAAGACTTGGACAACTCTGTCCTGGAATATATTCAATATTAAACAATCAAGCTGTGGGTATATGTGGTAGTTTTAATGCATGGCCCACAGAGACTTAGACGTTTTGTTGAAATTGAGTTTGCCGCTCCTATCCCTAGCAGCAGACTCCTAACACACAAGGGCATGTCAGTAGGGCATATGTAATTTCTAGCCTAAATGTATGCAGAAAGGGTTTGAGTTCTGGCTGTGCTTGTTTACTTGTGGTGTTGTTTGATGATGTCTCTCAGCTTGGATTTAAAAATGGCAGCCAGCTTCTTCTGCCATTTGATGGCAATTCCCCTGGATCTGTAAGATTGAAACAAATCCCTTCTTTGCTTAAACTGGGCCTATTTTGTATATTCATTCCAGCGAAATGGAACTGACTACAGCAGTGATCTATCTAGAATCTGACAGAAGGGAACCAGGCTAGCAGATTAGCAGAGTGTTAGGTTACGCTTATTTCAGTTTGATCAGAGACCTGTCTGCTACTAATTTCACTTAGAACTGATAGAAAAAAGAAAAGATGAAAATGGAATAAAACACAGATTTCCCATAAAGAAATGTTTCTTCTTTTCCTCCAGAGAAGATACGGGCATCAAGAATACAGATATTAAAAGCAGCACGTTTCTGTTCCCAGGCAATAGTCTTTTAAATAATATATTAACTGGATATAGGATTACAATGAAGCATTTGTCTTAGACATTTTTACATGAATGAGAAAAGTAAAAAGTAAACTGGGCAACTGCATTACCTCAATCGTAAATCTGACAAAGAGAGAGAGAAAAAATATTATCCCTAAAAACCATGTATAGTCCAAGAAACCTCAAATTTCAAATACATTATTTGCCTTGCCCTGTTTATTATTATAAATACAGTGACAAATTAATTTGATATGACTGAAAACAAGGAGAATACATTATATTCCTTTTTCTACAGGTAGGTGAAAAGCACAAAATAAGTACCTTCAGAGAAAAGCACAGAGAGCTTAAAATCAAATAATGCAAATGTTACCGCATGCAAATATTCACACCTAGCTTACAAGTAACATTTACACATGATGATTCCTGATAATGCAAACAATTTCAGAAATTCTCAAAACCTTTGTCATTAGGATGATCTTTATTATTCAGTCACCATCAATTTATTCTCCCAAATGGTAGAAGTGAAATGTCCACACCTTCTACTGCATGTTCTAGAAACATTCTCCTAAAGGCACAGTACCTCCGTCTTGGATATGGTGCAGATACTCCACAGATGCACATTAGTTAAGGATACAGTTAATTATTCTAACACAAAAGCACTCTAGTATAAAATGTCTTACATTCAAAGGTTTAGTTTTGTATGATAATCTGATGAGCAAGACATCTTTCTTCCTCATATGTGGATATGAACAGCCTTGATTCAAGTCCTATTTAAATTCCTAAAAATGATCAAGGACCCTAAAGTTGTTTTATTTATTTGTGTCACATATATTCACATTTTGAAAATTAAAACTGAGAAAAATAAAAAAAATATCTATTGAGTTTTTTTGTTCAAAAGTGACAATAGACCCTCTAACATGGTAACACAGATAACATTACATAAAATCAATTTCAGGTCCTAATCCCAAGATATGTCATTATGTATGTATAAAAATTCCCAAATTTGAAAACTGAAAAGCTCCCTTGTTCCAAACATTTTAGGTTCTGTATCATCCACCCATTCATCTATCTATCTATTATCTATCTATATCTCCCTCCTTTCCCTTCCCCCCTCTCTTTCTCTTTCTGTCCATTAAAATTTGATCTCAAAGTAAAATATATTAAATATTGGATTAAACTTTTTTTTCAACTTTTCAGATATGTGTGGATATTTCAAACATTTTCCAATAGGGCTATATCTATATTCAGGCCCTGTTGTTTTAAATATTAATTGTATGTTGGAATCTGTGCCACAAAAATGACTTCTTCATTTGGTGGATATTACATTTTATGTGGGCCTTTCTTTCCCAACATGATTTGCAATATTATAGGTTTATTATCTAGAAAATGCTGATTTCCTGATTTTTATAGATTTCCCAACTATAAACCTCATTGTACAATATCAACATTATGTGTAGTAATATCAATTATTATTTTCTTTGAGTTATTATGAAAATACTTTTGATTTCACAGACCTAAAGAAAGTGGCTCAGAGCCTGTTGCAGTCAGGTTCTCATTTCTTGTAGAAATCCCACAACCAAGAGCAGTTTGTGGGGAAAAAAAGAGGTTTATTTTGGTTTACAGGCTTGAGGGGAAGCTCCACAATTGCAGTGGAAAATTACGGCATGATCAAAGGGTGGACATCACCCGCTGGCCCACATAAAGTGGACAATAGGAACAGGAGAGTGTGCCAAACACTGGCAAGGGGAAACTGGCTATATTACCTATAAGCCAGCCCCTAACAATATACCACCTCCAGGCGGCTTTAATTTCTAATTGCCATCAGCTGGGTAAACTAGCATTCTAACCATGTAATTTTGTGGGGGACACCTGAATCAAGCCACCACATTCCGCCCCTGGACCTCATAAACTGATAACCATACATGATGTAAAATACAATGCATTCATCTAACTTTAAAAGTCCTCATAGGTTTTATCAATTCCAATGATGTTCATACATCCCCATAGTCCAAGGTCTTTTAACTGAGCCATAATACCAAACAATAACCCCCCAAAACCCATACTGGCACAGAATAAACATTCACACTGCAAAAGATGTCATTGGTCATAGCAAAGAAATATTCAACCAATGTAAGATTTAAAAAAGGGTAAAATATCAAACTCTGTAGCTTGAAGTCCAACAACTCTAACCAGTGACAAATCTCCAAATCTGATAATTCTAACTAGCAACAAGTCTCTGGTATTCCAATTCCACCCTCCAGCTAGGATACTCACAGTCCTGGAAAACTTCATCGAGGCTGACAGCTTTCCTTAGCAGCCATCTCGTGGTCCCGGCGGCTCCCCTGGGTCTTCACTGCAATCCATGGTTCATCCTCATGGCCCCATGGGGTCTCCATGCAGGCAACTAGCAAACCTACCTCACACTGCCAAGGACATTTCAAAAACACAAGACCGGTTTGCAAGCTCAGTGACCCTCTCTTTCCTGCATTTCTTATACTCCACAATGCCAGGTAGGGTGCCAATTTGTTAATCCAGTGGGGAATAAAGTAGACTTTGAAGAACAGGACACTCTTGGAGCACTCAGGCCCCTTCAGAAGAGTCTACATTCTTCCTATTGCCCCAGTGCAGGTCAGCTGGCCCAATCTCAATGGTTGTAATCTCTCAATCGTCAGTCCCTAACAATACACCGCCTCCAGGTGGCTTTAATTTCCAATTGCTGTCAGCTGGGGAACCTAGCATCCCGACCACCTAATTTTATGGGGGACACCTGAATCAAACCACCACAGGGCCCTCCGAGAGTTTCCAGAAGATATCAGTGCCTCACTGTATGAAATAATGGCCAGGGTTCAATTTTCTGGGCTTGGTCCATGCTTCACTACTTTCCTTCCTGAATACTTCATTGTATTGTCTATATCTAGCTAGCTAGCTAGCTGAAGGAACAAAAGTCTGTACAATACATCTTCGTTCCAAAATTAATTTCTGTGACTTGACACATTCTTTCTGGCTATGGGCATAAGAACTATTTATATGGTCACACCTAGATGTGAAGTTGGGGATGAGACAGAAAGTAGAGTTACACAAAGTGTCTCATCATCTTGTTCTAAAATGTTACAGTGTCACAAATGCACATGTTGTAGATTGTCAGAAAGTCTCTGTGGCTGCTCCTTGATAATACCAAGGGACATAAGGAACTCCTGACAGTGGGTGAACAAAGAGAAGGCATGGCCAGCTGCACCCGGACAGTCACAGCTCTGCTCTGTCATTGCACACAGAATAGCAACAAGAACTTCTCCTGGCTTCTACTCATCCCTGTACTACTCAGCCAATGGTGGAGCAGCTTTCCCCCTTAGCGCTTTGTTAGAAAAGAAGTACATGTTATGAAAGTATATGAAAGAAGTGTCAATAATATATGAAATGAAAAGTACTTTTCCTGCACTTCGTATGCTATTCATCCCTTTGGCAAACTCCATGAAAATAGTGGCCTATTCTTTTACAGATTTTTTTGTCCTTGTTAATGAAATTACTATGATAAGGAACTTTGAGATTTTACAAGGTAATGGAATAGAATAATATTTCAAAAAGGACACCGATTTCCTTTCATAATGTTTTTCCTCATTATGTTTTATTATAATATTTTCTTTACAAAAAGACATCATCCTTCTAACTCTGGATTTCTAGGTAGATTTTTCAACTAATAGTAGGCACACTGTCTCTTTTAGAGATACATTATTGGTTTAGAAATAATCACCAGATACAGAAGTTCCAGGTAGTATCTATGTAAGCTGTTAAGTTCTAGACTCCAGAGCTTTTCTAAAACTTTTTTTCCATACAAAGTTTTTGGTCACTTTTTTTCTGCATTTACAGTTAAGGACATCCAACCCAGGGTCTTCCACGTGCTGAACAAGCACTCTACCTCTGAGCCACAGCCTCTTCTCTCCTGTATTGCTAAGGCAAGGCCCAGTCAGAAGGAAAAATGAAAAAGAAAGAAAGAAAGAAAGAAAGAAAGAAAGAAAGAAAGAAAGAAAGAAAGAAAGGAAGGAATTAAGGTATTGGAAACTCAATTATAAAGCAAGGAACTGATTAGATAAATGATGAGAAAACTGAAAAGCTACACTTGGAATGCTGAGGAAATCAGAGACTACATGGAGCAACAAGCCAGGGCTCAACTGGAGGCCCAGAAGTTGGAGGCAGACTGAATGAAACCCATGGGCTAAGGTGTCTGGAAGAATCAAGAACCACAGATGCTACAGCCAAAAGACACATGAAAACATGTGGTCATGGTTGTCATTTTTGGCACATAGGGAAGGAGAGGAAACTTCTAGCTTCACCGTGCTTTCTCCAAATATCTACGCATCTTAAGACCACCTAGCATTTGTGAAATAAGAGAGAAAACAGGTAACACGAGTACTGAAATTGTCACTATTATTTGTTTATTTATTAGAGATAGAGAGTGTGGGGAGAGAGAATGGGGACACGGGGAGCTCTAGCCAGTGTAAATGAGGTCCAGATGCATGCACCACCTTGTGCCTCTGGCTTATGCAGGACTTGGAGAATCGAACCTTATTTCTTAGGCTTTGCAGGCAAGAGCCTTAACTGCTAAGCCGTCTCTCCAGTCCTGTCACTACTTTTGAGACTTGGAACAAAGCATCAATATCTCAAGGTCCACTATGCATAGTTCTCAGATTCCATGACAGGAGATTTGTCAGGGTAGCTCAGCAAGTTAAGTCCATGCTTTGTTGTAAGGAGGGGTGTTGTAAGGAGGAGTGTGATGGCTTACTTGTTTTCAGCTCTTGGAAGGGTAAATCAAAAGGAGTGCTCTGAAATCAAGGCCAAACTTGGCTACATAGCAAGACTTGGCCCCACAAATAAAGAAGGAGGAATACAAGAAGAGAATGAGAGAAAGGTATAGGGGAGCTAAATAAGTGGATCTAAGGAGAAATGGCATAACGCTATTGACATAAAATTCTTTAAAAATAAGAGGACAGTGAGAGAAATAAACATGTAAGTTTATAACACAGTAGTAGAGAGAATAGAATACTGATGTCTTAAGTCCAGTCTCCACTAGCAGATAGTAAGATCAGCTAGATGCAAAATTGTTTAGAACTCAGGCCTGAAAGAGTATTTCTGCCAGAGTAGCTAAGGTATTACTTTCCCTGAAAATGAGTTTGGTATTCCCACATCTCTGCTCATACTCAAGCCCATTACTCTAAAACTGACTTTGAAGGGTAGTCCAAACTGATTGGGTAATATATTCCTTTCCCTGCAACGTGAGCTACATCGTTGTTTTGATAGAGGTCTAGGTTTTTGAGAAAAATCTCACTTCCTTCTGACCAGCCAGAGATGAGTTCATGGACTCTCTAACCTCATGAGGAATGTCTCTTTCCTCTGTATCCTGCACCTTTGTTTGGAAATGCTCATCCTAGTATCATTCTATAAGGGAACATAATTTTAAAATGTCATATCTTTGTAGAACCATGATTCGAATTTCAACTATTCTTTTCTTCTAGTCTCCACCATCTATGAGCTCATGGATTCAAGCAGAAGTTGAGGAAGAAGTTAGGAAACCAGGATTGGAGACAAGGATTAGTGGTTAAGGCACTGCCTGCAAAGCCAAAGGACAAAGATTTGATTCCCCAGTACACATAAAGCCAGATGCACAGGATGGCACATGTTTCTGAAGTTCAGTTGCAGGGGCTAGAACACCTGGCTTGACTACTTTCTCTCTCACACTCTTTCTTTCTCTCTATCAAACAAATAATAATGAAAACTAAAAAAAAAAAAAAAAAAAAGAAAGAAAAGAAAAAAAAAAAAAGAAAGAAAGATCTTAAGAACTAAAGAAACCAAACTGATAGGCCTAACCAATATGCTTTGGTGCTGGAGTGCAGTTTCCTGAGCATCCTTTCACTGATTAATGTCTCTTCCATTCTTACTAATAGCCCTGGTTTTAAATTTTGTGGGGCTGTATAGGAGTATATGGAGAGAGAGAGAGAGAGAGAGAGAGAGAATACCATGGTGTATATGTATAGGTCAGAAGATAGTACTGTGTTGGTTCCACCTTATTTGAGACAGGGTTTCTCCTGCTGCTGGGAAAGCCAGCCTAACTAGCTGGTAAACTTTGGGAGTTTTCCAGATTTTGCTCCTCATTGTCATAGCTATGTTGGGATTGCAGATGTATGCACCAACCTTTGTCCATTGTCATGTGGGTTCTGGTTAGCACCATTTTCCCAGGATCTGCTTATAGTTCTTAAGAATACTATGGTATGTGCTGAGACTGAAAAATCCTTACATAAGAAGGGAATGGTTGTAACAGTCACACTTCTATTTCAGTGCTCCCTAAGAAGATGTCTAATGTTTTACCCCAGCATATTATGTTTCCCTGGGGTAGAAAACCCAGGGTTGATTGCATTCTGAAGTCTCTCAGCTGTGGTGTGAATGGTGTTTATGGAGATGAGACTCTATCTGATCTTGATCTTGGCTTCTTTCTGGTCCTTAGGGTCCTGACTCATCATAAATCAGAGACTTCTGATGTCCCTTGCACTCTTATAAGCATATAGCACAATCAGTAGATGTCTGTTCAATCTCATTGGACTCAAATGGTAAAAATGCAGTCCCAAGATGCATTGGTCTCAAGTGATAGGCAGTACATATTTACACTGCTTCACAGGTAGGTTTGTAGTAAGCGTAACTGGTAATTGGCAGGAAGTATCATTGACATGGATAGTACCCACAGGGACTGGGACACTCAGTCAGCTCTTATGATTCAGGTAATATCCACTCAGCCAGCACAGTAGACATTAGGTAGCAGGATTCAAATAAACTGAACTCTTTCCTTGTGAAATTCTAGAAGGCCATGGAGAATACAAAAGGGTACTAGACAGTAGACTACAGTTCTATGGGATGGAAAAATGGATGCCTGGATGTCTTTCAATGACTGAGATCCAACATTGACTATTGTGCCCTGATTTTGAAAGGGATTGTTCTGCCTATATTCCTACAAATAACACTGCTTTCCATTATTTGACTACCAAAAAATTGCCCCATTTTTATATGCAAACTGCATGCTATTAAGCTCTTTGTTAAAGTAACGTTTTTCAGGCTCCATAGATCAGGAAACATTATTTGGAATCCAAAACCCATACTGAATGAAGAATACAATCTAATGTTGTTTATGAACTATTCATCATCACTGATCACAATATAAAATGTCTTTCACTGAGAATAATTTTTTGATTAAGAAGCTAATTTGTAAGAAACTGTGGTCAAATTCTAATAATAGATTTGTTTTAAAGGAAACATGTCTCCTTTTACAAATTAGAACACCTCTGGATAAAAACAAACATCATTAATAGCATGGATTTTTGTGGCATTTTCTCACAAAAGACTAAAAGTCAAAGTAAGATAAATTATATTTACTTATAGTGGAATAATAATTCTGCAAAAAGATGGCTCACAAAACCAAAAAAAAAAAATAAGATGGATTGAAGATATATCACATTATTCTGTTTGTATTCAGTGGAGAGATTGGGGTGGAATAAGACGACACTTGATTGGGGTAAATTTAAACCAAGTCATTGGCACAAGGATGTTTTTTTCTGTCACATGTTCTCTGAAATACTACAGAAAAAAATAACAGCTTTTAAATATGCACTTAAATTGTGGATCAAATTGAACATTCTTTGGAGAAGTGAGAAGCATATAATGTATACACTCAGGTTTAGTTCTCCTGATAGGAGCTTTTGTTTTGTTTTGTTTTGTTTTGTTTTCCTCGAGGTAGGGTTGCACTCTAGCCCAGGCTGACCTGGAATTCACTATGTAGTCTCAGGGTAGCATTGAACTCACAGCAGTCCTCCTACCTCTGCCTCTCAAGTGCTGGGGTTAAAGGCGTGAACCACCATGCCTAGCTCTGATAGGAGAGTTTTGATGGAGTTTTAATTCCTTTCACTCATGTATTTTACACTACAAAGTCCATCTTCTTAGCATATCAATCACTTTTTCTAAGAAATAATTTTGTATGATTCAAACTGAAAAGTAAGCAATAGATGAAAACAACTAATGTACTTTACTATAAAAAGTTGACTCAAGTGTGTTACAATAATCTTACCAAGTGGTCATTTTCCATATACATTGAATCACCCTTCCATGAAAAGGAAACGTTGTATAAGTCTGCATGGGACCATGTGGCTATAAGGAAATGGGCATGTAAGTGATTTAGCTATGCTAGTTTTAGTAGAGAGTTCTATATTTTGTACCTTTTCTGTTACTCACATGAAATCTTCTAAGAGAGAGTTCTAGAATTTCAACTCTACTTAAGCTTTTTCCCTACATAACACTGGTTTCTGTTGCCTCTCCCATTGACCACTATTAGGATCTTTCTTTATAGTCTATAAGTAAACTCCAAACAGGGCCCTTTAGGCCATCTGCCTCTAGGAGTATATCTTTGAACTAATGGCAAAGATTTAACAGATTTGGGTTTAGCCTAGATAAATCTGGAAATAGCACTGGGTGGTGTGATGTGACCACTAAGAAAATGATGCTGAGGGCTAGAGAGATGGTTTAGTGGTTAAGGCACTTGCCTGCAAAGCCTAAGGACCCAGGTTCAATTTCCTTCTACCAACGTAAACCAGATGCATATGGTGGCCCATGTGTCTGGAGTATGTTTGCAGTGGCTAGAGACCCTGGCATGCCCATTATCTCTCTCTCTCTCTCTCTTCTCTGTCTAATACAAGTAAATAAATGTTCAACAAAAAGAATCTGATGATGATAAGGAAGACATATTCTGGACAGAGATGTTTGTTTTAACTGGAAGTTTCTCAACTTCTGTATGTAAAATATGCCATATATTTCTTTCTGAATTCTGTATTCCTTTCCATTCCTTGATAAAATGTTATCAACCATATCTTCTTATGAACTAATAGATGCAAAAAGACAATGTAATTATTTTGGATGGACCAGAAATAACTTTTCCAATTTCTATCTAGACTACCTCATTTTATTTGCTTTTGAATGACATCTTCATCATTATACCACTGTATTAAGCCAGTAGTCTTTTAAACAGTTACTAGTAACTAAATAAAGTCCTTGTGGGTGAGCAAACATAGACATAAAGCCATAAATCATCATTACAGATCATTATAATGTTATTACAGGGACTGGAAGATAGCTCAGTAGGTAAAGAGCTTGCTACACAGACATGAGGACCTGAGTTAAGTCATGAGAACCTATGTAGGAATGTCTGGTATGGTAATGCATCTCTGTAATACCATTGCCCGGAAACACAGCAGGATTTCTGGGGCCTGATGGTCACCCAGTCTAGCTAATCAGGGAACTTCAAGCCAATAAAAGTCCCTAGCACTAAAAGAGGGAGATATCATTCCTGAGGATGGACACCTAAGGTTGTTATCCTGTGGCCTCCTTGCAGAGGACACATACAGGAACATATACACAGAAACACACACTTTATATAATGCTTCAGGGCTAGGGAAATGTCTCCATGGTTAAAGGGTGCTTGCTTACAAATTGATGGCCAGTTCAATTTGTAATTGTTCAATTACTTAGTAGCCACAGAAAGCCAGATGCACAAAGTGTTTCATGTGTCTGTGGTTCATTTGTAGTGACAAGAGACCCTGAAGCAGCCATGCTTTCTCCACCACCACCCTCTGTCTCTTTCTTTTTCTTTTCCACTCCCTCTTACAAATAAGTAAATCCAGTACTATATATATATATATAAATTCATATGTATATAATGTACCAAAATGCTTTGGACCAGAAGTTTTCAAATTTTGGATTTTTCTCAAAGTTTGGAATATTTGTTCATATAGAATGGCATGTTACATTTGGAACCTAAAAATAAAAAAGAAATTTATTTTATTTCAGATATAGTTTAGAAGTAATTTTATACAACATATTATACTTTGTGTATGAACTAGTTTTGTGGTGTGGAATTTTCCTCCTGCAGCATCATATCAGTGTTCAAAAAGTTCTGGATCCCATACAGCTTTGCAGTTTGGATTTCTGGATGAAAGATATTTCAACTAGCACTTCAACTCATCATCAATTTATTTATTTATTTATTTATGTAATAAAACATAGTGAGCATTTGCAGGCAATGTCCTCAGTATACGGATGGAAACTGAAGATCCTACATTCAAAGGTGAGCTAGACAACAATCACATAAACAAATAAATGAAAACATATGTGTCATTGTATGTAAAGAGGTGTAATAGAAGTGAGAATTGGAACAGTTGTTTTCGACAGAATATTCTAAGTTAATCCATTTAAAGTGGGAGCTCTAGGTCAGAAATAAACCAGAAGAGTGGGTTATGAGAAAGCAGAAAAATATGGACCTGGACATAGAACATAAATAGAAAATAACACATAAAATAGAAACGAGATGGAACTTTTCTTCAAGAGTTTAGAGAACAAGACAGCAGAACAGAAGAGGGAGGCAGGGATGAGCTGAGGCGTTTGGAAGAAATCCTGTACACAGGGCCTCCAACGATATGTGGTACTTTCCCACAGAATCAGCTTTGACTTTATAATTTTATAATTTCGCCCATTATCAAAAGACTATACATCAAACTTCCTGTGCATATACCATAAGTTATTAAAGGGCCCTATTACTAGTGTGTATTTTGTTCAACTCTTATCCCCTAGTATAAATTATTTTTTAGCATCTTTGCTGTACACTTTGGCACAATTTGTATCTAAAACATTTGTTTTATAATTTTTTAAATTTATTTGAGAGAGAGAGAGAGAATGGGTGTGCCAGGGTCTCTAGACATTGCAAATAAACCCTAGACACATGTGCCACCTAGTGTATCTGGCTTGCATGGGTACTGGGTCCTTCAGCTTTGTAGGCAAGTGCCTTAACTGGTAAGCCATTACTCCATCTCCAGAATACATTCTTTAATCACCTTTTTATGACTGATAACATTTAAAAACAAAAGATAGAACTTAGTGTGGAAGAAACCCCTACAGAAAATGTATCTTCTCATCAGTTCTCTGATTCTAACTTGTTCGGTTAGAAGAACATAATACTAATGAGTTAACAGTTCTCTGCCAAAAGAAAAGTTGGCTTACATCACTACAGCTCAACCTGCAAACTCCCATGAGTTCCAAAGATCCTATGCAAACACTTGACCATCATGTTCATGCCACAGGATGCCATTATTGTTGCTGGGAGAAAATCAATTCTTAGAACTTTTGTTGTGGGTCTCTCATTCATACACACTTCACCCTGAGTTGTGGCTTCACTGTGAAATCTTCACTATATGCTCATGTGTTTGAACATCCAACCCACTGTTGTTGGTGGAACTGCTTGAGAAGACCATGGAAGCATTAGGGGGTAAGAGCCTGACTGCTGGCAATGGGTCACTGGGCTCTGGCCTTGAGCTTTACAGTCTGGTCCCACTTCCCCTTAACTAGGGATGTTGTAAGCAGATATTTATTTCTTGTGCAGCCATGCTTTTTGGTCATGATGCACTGTGTATCTCTTCTTAAACTGTAAGCTAAGCCAAAATTAGCCCTTCTTTCTTGGTAGGTTGGGACAGGCTTCCAGAATGGAGTCACCATGTGGCGACAGAGAAATAAGGAAGTAGGTTATCCACATTCTTCAAGAAACCACCCAGCCGTTATCCTTTCCTTGCCTAATAATCCCTCACCCCAGGTCACGATTTCCTGCCCCCTTATCTTGTGGTCATTGTTCTATTGTCACACCCTGGCTATCTTAGATCTCCCCTAAAGAAACCTTTTATTTACTTCCCTTCCTCACCTTCCCCCATCCTATATAGCCCACTATCTGGAATATTAGGTTGGCTGGGCTCTCTTTCTTGAGAGTCAGTCCTGGCAGCTCACGTTTTTCCTGAACAAAAGCTTCTATCTTTGTCTCAGACTGGTTTCTGTGATCTTGGTAACTCCCAAACCTTATATCTGGTGCTCATGAGTTGGAGAAGACTTCCAGTTGCCCCTTTGGGTGGCCAGACCTCCTTTCACCTGATTAGACCACTGAGCTGCCATTTGACCCTCTGAAGGCTTTGGACCATCTCTGCCTGGTACCGGCTTTCAAATCCACCACAATTTGGTCTTGCTCTTCTTCTCCTCCTCCTCCTCCCTCCTTCTCAGTAAGTAGCCCTCTCAGGTTGGCCTGCTCTCAGGTTTAATCCCTCTTCATGGAAGTCATGTCAGTACACCAGGCTACACCCCTCATTCACTTTTAGGCCCGAATCCCTGGTTTCAAGAAAGATGCACTCTCTTCACCTCAGGTTTCTAACTCTCTGGTTTACCATACCCAAAGGGACACCATTTTGTTTGGTTACCATCTCGGGACACTCCCTCTCCCTCTACCTCCTGAGGTTTCATCTTCCACTGCCATCAGCTTTCACCATTGGGGGCACAGTCATCCTCCTTGCCCACTAACAGGCTAAAAAGCTGACAGTTGCAACCTGTATGGCCTCTGCCAACGTGGGAGGTGCCGGCCCTGTTCACCCTAGTGGGACAGTGAGTCATGTTGGTGTTCTGTGTAAACCTAGCTTAAGCTCTGGTTCATTTTCTCCCACCCTTTTTGTGCTTTTTCCCTGTCTCCTTAAGAACCTGAAGCCTCTAAGACACTTGGACATCTTATCTTTCCCTTCTACCCTGCCTGGACACAATATAAACTGGACAATGGGTCCAAATGGCCTGAGAATGGTACTTTTGATTTCCAAATTCTCACTGATTAAAAAAAAAAAAAAAAAAAAAAACACTTTTCAGCCAATATACAGACAAATGGTCTGAAATACCCTATTTTTCACTTTGCATGCACAGCCTTCTCTCTACTTTACCTGTTCTTCTCACCAGGTCCTTCTAGCCAAGGTCTCAGGAATGTGCTCTCACTCAACCTCTCCCCCATACTCATCCTCACCCTCTGTTTTTTTTTTACCCTGACACCATAGAGGTCTTGGCCCCAACTGCTCCTCTGGCTCCTCCAGCTCCCTCAGCCTCTCCTGGCCCCCTGCCTAATAACAAGATTTCATTTCAGTCTCTGGAGTTGTAAATATACAATAGAAATTTAAAATGGGAATGCATAACTTCTGAATAAATAAATGAATGCATGAATATGTGAAGGGGAAATGGTTGTATAGAGTCTATATGAAGAATGCACTTGAAATGAAATTGTATGTGGCTCACAGCCCTAAGGCTGCAGAGTGATTTCGGTTCTGAGCTGTGCCATTATATTGTGGGGGATGTTTTCTACCAAGCCCACTGTACTAGACAGCATAGCCAGTTTTTACTATTGAGTGTCCCCCAGAAGGTACACCAAAAATAATTAAGATCATAGGCAAAAAAAAAAAAAAAAAAAAAAAGCAAGATTCTCCTACTCTTAAAGAGTTGTAAAATGGGCTGGAGAGATGGCTTAGCAGTTAAGCTCTTGCCTGTGAAGCCTAAGGACCCCGGTTCGAGGCTCGATTCTCCAGGACCCACGTTAGCCAGATGCACGAGGGGGCGCATGTGTCTGGAGTTCGTTTGCAGTGGCTGGAGGCCCTGGCGCGCCCATTCTCTCTCTCTCTCTCTCTCTCTCTCTCTATCTGACTCTTTCTCTCTCTGTCACTCTCAAATAAATAAAAAAAATTAATTAATTTAAAAAAAAGAGTTGTAAAATGACAGGAGCAGAAAGCTGCATTGTAGCCCTGAGGGAAGTCTAAAACTCTTCCTTGAATTTAAGAAGAAAAGATAAATAAATGACTCCTTCTTAGCTTCCCTGCCTTGCAGAGCCAGAGGCCTGCAAGCACAGGGAATCTCAGGATCCTGGCGCCAGCAAGATGATGGGTGAATGCCAAGTCACTATGAACAGATGGGGACTTCTTATAAGAAATTAGTAATTGTCTTACATTTATCTATGAAACTACTCACAAATAACAGCCTCAAAAATTATGATTAAACTTAGAAGTACTCAATACTGAATTTGTAAAAAATTTTCTAAAATTTCTAATAATGTTCAAATTTTCTTTCATATTTTTATAAAATGTGTTTCAGGAAAGTTATAAGAAACAAAGTTCTAAAAATCAATATGTTTATTCTGGGTAAATAGTGTAAGTCTGGTCTACTCTTATAAAAAGATTATTTCAAAAGGCCTTCTGAGGAAAAACAAACTTAAATGGTCATATTAAAAGTCTTATGGGGGCTGGAGAGATGGCTTAGCAATTAAGCTCTTGCCTGTGAAGCCTAAGGACCCCGGTTCGAGGCTTGATTTTCCAGGACCCACGTTAGCCAGATGCACAAGGGGGTGCATGTGTCTGGAGTTTGTTTGCAGTGGCTGGAAGCCCTGGAGCACCCATTCTCTCTCTCTCTGACTCTTTCTCTCTTTGTCACTCTCAAATAAATAAATAAAAATGAACAAAAAAATTAAAAACAAAAGAGTCTTATGGTAAGAACAATAAAAGTTTTTGTTGGAAATTATGAGATGAACTGACTAAAGAAGATAAACTGGAGAGGAAACTTTAAATGTTGGATTTTAAATGTTTGATGAAAAAGATTGTTACAGAGTGGTTACATAGATTGTACAGTAAAAGTTTTTAGATGGAGATATGAGTAAGCTTAAACAGAAGGTTAAAGACAAAGTACTTAATCAGATTACAGACTTCTTGAGATGTAAAATGACTATTAGCCTAGGGCTTACATCAGACTAACAACATATGGCCCTGGCTGGTAGCAGGTTGCTATGGTATTCAGGTTGTAAATTTAGCTTTAACTCATTGATGTTAATCTGGTCATAATAATGGTCATGAAAGGCTGAATTTAGAGTGCCCAACCAAGTTAACTAGGTTTCTCTATTTATCAACCTTTTAACTAATTGACACATGAATATTTAATTCTCTCCTAAGGTTATTATATCTAAAACCCTGCCTCAAAAAAATCATAGAGGAATTATTTACTCTTTTTTCCCTATTTTATAAGGTAAATAGAACACATTTAAAACATTAAACAGCATTTATCTGTCACACACTTGAAAACTATTTACTTCATGGTGAACAGTAAAAGAAAATTCTAAACAACCTCATGTTGTGATTTAAGATGCAATTCCTCAATTCCTTAAACAATCAGTCTTAATACTTTACTTTTAACTTACGTCATTACTGAACAAGTTTACAAAAGTATCACAGGCAGAATTACAGAGTTGGTTCATGTTCGAATAGTTGAAGATTGTGTCATAAAATTTTGTGTATGTTTGGAATTCAATATGGTTCTATAAAATTGATTTGGAAGAGATTAAAACTATTTCCTTTTGGCTCTACAGTTAAAGATGCTTATTTGCAAAGCCAGATACACATAGTGGAGCATACAGTTAGAAATTGTTTGCAGTGGCAAGTGGCCCTGGCATGCCCATTGCTGCTCTTTTCCATGAGACTTTTCTCCTTTGTTCATTAGATCATGGCAGTTTAGTCCAGTTCTTTGGGTATATTAAATATAGCTAAATTAATTTCAGAAAATGACTAATTGATTGGATGGGAATATTATTTAGCTTTTAAAAGTGCTAAATCTCCTCATTATAATATATATATATATATATATATATATATATATATATATATATATTATAAAGGTGTCCCACTTCTGATGAACTTTAAAAATTATAAAAATTTCCATGTCTTCAAATTTAAGCCAAGAATGTTACTACATAACATAGATTTCTTGTTTATTTTAAATTCTATCAGCAGATCTTTTGTTCATAGTTTACTCTCTGTAGCCTCATGAGCCTTAAATATGTAAACTCTACTTTTTGTTATTATTAGACTTTTCCAGATATCAGAATATTATAATTTTGTTTATATAAAATCCATGATGTTTGGCTATAAATAAGCATGCATCACCATGCCTGGCTAGAACTCTGTAATTTTAAGATGGTTCTTGTCTTGTTCATGCTGGTTTTGCTGGGTGATTATCACTGAGGTTATAGTCTAAGTCTTATAAAAAGTGACTTATTGTGATTTTGTTCTTGGAAAGACTGATGAAGCTCCATCCCCATGTCTTAGAAAAATCCACTGCATACAGACAATGTTAATATAGTTTGTCTAAGCTACATGTAACAGTCATATATATTTCTTTACTTAAGTCTTAAAATTATTCAATAGTATAGGTACTTATTTAAATTACTTTGTCTGTCATATTGGTCTGTAATGTATGTTAAAGTGGAGCTTGATTAACTCAACAATGACCAATATTTATTTCATTCTTGAGCTATGTATAATCAGTCTCAGTCAAGGTTTCACTTAATTAGTTGTCTCACTTCTGGTATCTTAAGATCATTGCTTATAAAGATATGGATACTTAAGACATGCTTCCTGCCCTAGAAAAATAATCTTAAATTGATGTTCTGTTTCCAGTTTTGGGGGGTAATTGGTATATTGGTATACAGACTAGCCAAAGTTGTTTTGAAACACAGATGACAGGTTTTTATACTGTCTTGTCTTTTTCCTAGCATACAATTTCTAGATTAAGTCAATTGCCTTAAAGTTATTGATAAAATATTGTTTTCAGGACTACTAAAATGTTCTGCCAATACTTATAACTGACAGATACTTAAAAGATAGAATATGCATGCTTTCTATGTCCCAGATATAGCTTACACTGTCACCTGGCAACTAAAGTTAAATATCAATCAGAATGATTTTAAACTATTGTGTCATTCTCTAACCAGATCTGCTTTGCTAACCAGATATATTCTGCACCCTTTTAACTAGTCTGTTTTGCTAGTCAGATATGTACAGTCTCTCTGAGTGAGTAATAACCACATGTAGAAGCCAAAATCAACTGGAAACATTGGAGTTAAATGGATAACCAATATTTTGGTTCCTGCTTCTGGGTCAAGAGGTCACAAGAGATGATGGGACACTTGAACTTCTAGCCTCTGGTAAGTTACTGACTTTTTGATCAGAGAGGATATGGAGACCCTAAAATGAGTTCTAAGTCAGTGAATCTGTAACAGGAGAATCACACTGGAGGCAAATCAGTCCTCCAGGCTTCCCAAAAGAGGGAGGGCAACTTGGACAGCATGGCCTTGACTTATCCTAGCAGATGACAATGCTGAGAGTCATAGAAGTCCTCGCAGGTCCCTAAAAGTCTCTCCTCCAGCACCATTATTGACCTGTATGCAGTTAATTTTGGCAGCCTACATGGTCTAAATCACCCAGTAAGAAAAAAATATAACTACAATATAAATAATGAGTCAGACTAATAGGCTGACTTACAATACAAAACTCTAACATGAACTGCCTCTGCCTGTCCCTGATTAACTTCACCTACACTGATGCCAGCTCCTTCCACTTTCCTTAGCCAGAATCAGAGCTATTCGTCGGAACTCCTCCTTCCTTAGCCCTTACCGTATCTCTCCCAAGGATAAGTACACTGCCACCCCAACAGGCACTCTCAAACTTAAACTCCCTTTTGTTCCTACTTTTCCCCTGATCCCAAAATGCCCCTCTGCCTCCTCTCTTGCCCCAAATCCTCTATCCCTTGCCTGTGAATCTCCTCTTCCCTTTATGCCTGGCGTTTGAGGTCACAGCTGTTGACAAGAGTAACAAGCTCCTTCATGCTCCCTTCTGTCTTCTCATGTGGTGCACAGAGCCCATCTCCCTCACCTTTAATTTTTTTTATTTTTACCATTTTATTTATTTATTAGATACAGAGGGAGAGAGCGAGACAGAATGGGCATGCCAGGGCCTCTAGCCACTGCAAACGAACTCCAGACGCTTGTGCCACAATATGCATCTGGCTAACGTGGGACCTGGAGAATTGAACCTGGGTCCTTAGGCTTCGCAGGCAAGTGCCTTAACCACTAAAGCATCTCTCCAGCCCTCCCTCACCTTCTCTATAACAGGTATCTGCCAGCAACTACCCTGCAGCCAGCTCAATCTAGGGATGGTATGAGAGAAGTCTCTGCTTTGCTCAGGACCAAGTCGTAGCGAAATGCTATGCTGGCACTGCCGATCTCACCACTCTGCCACTTCTAGCCACCATGGAGCTGCCTCTTCATCACCTGTCCTGAAGGGAGGCCCATCAACAGCATTATCCAGCCTCTCCCATAAGAACTCATCACCTTTAAGGTCATCATGAAGAAATTGAAGAAATTAACCTTCTGCTCTTATCATTAACAAAAGCCTGGAATGTTAGGTTGGGACAGGCTCCCAATATGGAGTCACTATGTGGCAACAGAGACATAAGGGAGTAGGTTATCCACATTCCTCAAAACACTGCCCAGCCATTATCCCTTCCTTGCCTAATAGACACCCCTCCCACCCAGGTTATGATTTCCTGCCCCCTTATCTTGTGATCACTGTTCTGGTGTCACGCCCTGGCTATCTTAGATCTCCCCTAAAGAAACCTTTTATTTTTAACTTTTCCCTTCCTCACCTTCCCCCAACTGAAGATCCCTATATATCCCACTATCTGGAATCTCCAGTTGGCTGTGCAGTGCTCTTGAGAGTCAGTCCTGGAAGGTCATGTCCCCCCCCCACCCCCAGCCCCCGAATAAAAGCTTCCATCTTTGCCTCAGAGTGGTTTTTGTGGTCTTGGTCATTCCAGAACCTTACACTTTCCCTGCTGTTGCTCACATATTTGGACACAGCAATCAGAAAAGTAATATACTGCTGTTTTTCGAAACCCTAATTCCTGACCTCTTTCCTGCTAAAATTGATGGCCCTTGTCCCTAATTTTAAAGAATCACACAAGAGCATTTCAGGAAGTTTCCTCATTGCCCACACCACACTCCCAATCTCTATACCCATCTTCTGTATTTTCTCCTTGTGAAAGATTTACTATCCCTGTTCTTTCCTAAAGCTGAACTCTCTACATAAGCACTAGTGTCTGTCTCTCTGTTGCTAAAGAAATTTATTCCTATCCCAGCTTCTAACTCTTACAAAGTTGTTTCCCTCCACATTGATACATACACTGTTGTCACCAGGGAAGAATACAGGTCCAGTTGTTCCTTACAGTCGGAGAAAAGACTGTTTACATGTTTCCTGTGGATATCAAAGTCCACAGATCCACATCTCTTAGTGTAAATTGGTATAACATTTGCACATAATGCATATGCATCCTTCCATATACTTCAAATCATCTTAGATGATTTAAATACCCAATATAGTGCAAATGTAAATAATTTGTTGTCATATTATTGTTAGATATTAATAATAATATAAAATACTTCACACATGTTCAAAATGATTATTTAAAATATAATTTGGGGGGCTGGAGAGAATGCTCAATATTTAAAGGTGCTTGCTTGAAAAGCCTTATGACATGGGTTCACTTCTACAGTACCTGTGTAAAGCCAGATGCACAGTGTCACATATGTTTTGATTTCTTTTGAAGTGATAGAAAGCCCTGGCACAGCCATGCTCACTCTTTTCCTCTCTCTCTCTTTCTCCCCCATTTCTCTCTGCCTCTTTCTCTCTCATAAATAATACAATATTTTAAAAATAATAAAATATAAAAATAATTTGATGCATGGTGTATTGAAGCTTCAGTTTGGAATCCATGTGTACAGAAGATTGAGTATAGAAATGAATGATTAAAACTGCTATAGCCTCTTTTCCTGAAGTGTTTTTCTCTGCTACTTAAATCCACACTCTAAAGAAAGGATGACTTTACTTCTGTGCACTTGCTCCTCACATCTCATTTAATCAAATTTTTACTATGCTTTCTTCAACAAAATCAATTCTTTCCAAGTAAGCAATGACTTCCAATTTTCCAAATTTAATATTCACTATTTAATTTGGAGTTTTTTTGAGGTAGGATTTCACTTTTTTATTTTAACTCTTGTAATAACTATTATCTTTTCAACTTAACTTTTGAAACTGAATGACTCATACCTCCTAACTCCTTCCTTCCTACTTGGGGGAACAATCTTCCTTCATCTCCTTTCCTAGCTAGATCCTGTTCATCAGACCTGAGTGATCATAGTGCTTCAGAACTTAGCCCTCCTCTCCCCTTTCTTTAAATGTTTTCCTTAGAGAGATCTCGTTCTTTCAGGAACATTCATGCTCCATTTATACGTTAATGACTCAAATTCAGTTCTACTGTTAAAAATTTCTTTGAAGTCAAGACTGACCTACAGGACAATACCTCCCAGTATATCGAAAGGGCAACTCAGACAATGCTTGCAAAATAGAGCAACTTATTCAGCACACAAATGCATTCCCTGTTCCTAATACTGCCCCTTGACTTCCTCTTCTCAGTAAATGGAAACAACAAATTTGAAGTGGTTAGACTACAAGCCTGGAATTCAAACTTAATAATTCTCTCTCCACATTCTTTGTCTAATGTACTACTAGATCTGGTTGTAATTAACCTCAGAAAATATTAAAGATATGATTAGCTATTATCTTACTGACATCAACATACTCTTTCATTAGTCTTACTTGATTCAATGTGCCTCTAATTTACTTATAATAAAACTGTTTTCCTCTTCTGAATCTTGCCAATGCCACAGACTGTATACATAAAACATAGTGATAGTTAAAAATATCAATTTGATCATAACATCCTTGCTTTAGTCAGTGTTTTATTATACTTAGAATGACATCCAGCTGGGGATGTGGCTAGGTGGTGGAATAGTTGGCCTGTCCACATAAGGTCCTAGTTTTGACTCCTAGTTATACCTTCACTTCCAACATATAAAAGAATAATGACCAAATTTCATATATTTTTCCAAAACCTGAGCATAATTGGGAGGTTTTGTCATAGTAAATTCATTCAAATCTCAAGATCTACAATGTTTGAAGATGTTTAACAATGCTCTGGCATTCAGTTGTTTAAAGAAACAAATTAATAAGATTTGTATTTTTTAAACCCTGAGCAAGAATTGGAATTATGATGAAGAGTACTTGCCAGTGATTTAGATTTATGTGACTCTGACATGGGAACTGGAATTTTCTTCTGAATATGAAGAAAAATTGAATCATCTGACCATGAAGGAAATTTTATGTTAGTTCACCACACATTGCAATTTATTTCCATTCAGGTCATTTTTTTTTCCTTAACATTTTCCAAAATGTGTATGTTTGCCTAAAGATATCTGCTCAGCATTAGGTAATTTGAGATTTCTCTCCTTTAGGGCAGTTTATTGATTAAGACAAACAACAACAAAAATAAATATTTAAAAATCCCGAGGACAGTAATCCTAGTGAGTTTCAAAGACTGACTCACACTCCTCTCTCAGAGGGGCAACCTTTACAAGTGATTAGACAGCTCCAGGGAAAATGCATGGGATTGAATAGATCCTGGACCTTTGTGAGGTGATAGATCCCACAGACAGAATGCCTGCACATCCTGCTCACAATAGTGCCTTGTCATCTTGTTTTACTTTTGCTTTTAACACACTCTCAAGCAATATGACTCTACATTTTACAAAATGATGGTCAAATACTGTGACCAAGACTACAATAACACTCTAAGAATATGAAAGTACACCTAAGTTTCTTCCATTAACAAGATGTGTGTAATCATTTACACTCTTTTCTTGGGGGTGTTTTATAGAATCAATAAATGTAAGAACAAAATCATTCCAGTTTCTTCTTATGTCTGCATATGTCATTTTTTACTTTTTTTTATTATTTTATTTCAGTTTCTATGTACACTCAGATTGAGTAATTCCACAGTTTTCAGGGAATGTGTGAGGTTTTGTTTCATTACATTTCAGTTTGATAATGCTTTCCTTGGGGAAACATGTCACTTTGCCACTATAAAGAGTTGAATCTTACTCAATTATGAAGAGAATGGAAGAATAAAAAAAAATGCTACATCCAGGAAAAAGATATAAACATGAACAGTGTGATAATATTTTAAGTCATATCTACAATGTGTTGGTTGGTTTTTATTTTCTTAAAAGTATCAAAAGGAAAACTTGAGTGCTGCTAAGGATTCTGTTCCTATTAAACAAGTTAATCTCAGTTAAGAGAGCTCTTCTCAAACCAGGCATGGTGACATGCACATTTAATCCAAACACTCAGGAGGCAGAGGTAGGAGGAACACTGAATTTGAGGACAACCTGAGACTACATAGTGAATTCCAGATCAGCCTGGGTTAGAACAAGACCCTACTTCAAAAAAAGAAAGAAAAATATGAAACAAAAGAGTGAGAGAAAAAGAGAGAGAGGAGAGAGAGAGAGAGGCCATTTTGCCAAATTAGAAGGTTAGAGTGCTCCACTTCTTTCTCGTTATTTCATAAGGAATTAATGGTTTATGTTTTCTTGTACTTTATAGTTCACATACATTATTTCTATAAGTTAATATTCTGTTCTATTTGTTTTCAAATCAATGCTTCCAGCTTTGCATGTCTTAAAAAGATTAAAAAAAAACAGCAGTACTAATTATTTGGTTATTTGGTAGTACTAAATTTGGCTATCTCTTCGTTGAGAAAAAGAACAAACAGACAAGAAGAATTAGACTTACTATATAACATGCTATGATGCTGCTAGTGTGTTGGATAAATGCATTCAAACTTAGTAGGGGGCCTGTGTGTAAAAACTGCTTAATGTATTAGTTGTACTCTTAAAACCAGAGTGCCCAGGCTCAAATCCAGCCTGTTGATGAGCTTAGGGTGCTCAGTGCTCCCGCAGGTGGGTCACAGGCACTGAGAGTGCGGGAATGTAATCTCTTCAGGAGCAAGCCCAGAGTGAGCCAGGGTATGTGGTGCTGGTGCTCCTCCAGCATTCACCGAGGGCATCACGTTCTCACTTGCTATTCAATAAAAGATATGAAAACCTGTCTCTAGAGAACTTTTGTCCATCAGCCATGGGAAGGAACAGAGTGTCCCTAACGTATCAAAACAGGTACTCTACTACAGAATGCCTGATTTTTACAATATGGGAAGGATGACAGCTCTTGAAATACTTCCTAAGCACTTTAGTTTTATATACTACATCAATAAGTGTGAAAACCCTGGAGGCCAACAATTACCATTAGGCTTATTCCTCTAACAGTTTACATGTGATAATGACAGAAAAAAAGTAAAACTTATTATATACCTCAAAAGGCTGTTTATTAGTGATTCATTCTCTTTTTTTATTTTTACCCTTCTCAGCCCATCTCTAATGGCAGCAGTCTGTGTACACATTTTTATTCATTAACAATTTAATCTTTGAAGAGGAGGAAGGAAGTGGCATTTTATGTACTATGTTCAAACATAAAAACAACTTAAACACTTTTAAATGTCTTCACAAAACTCTACAACAGCAGAGAGTTAAAGGGGCTCATATTCTTTATATTGCTTTTCATCTAATAACATAGTATTTAATAAGCATCGCTCCCTGGTTATTTATATTGCACTGAGATGATAATTTAAAGATTCCATTGCATTTAATGCAAATTTTAAGTATAGCACAAAATATAGTAGGTTTATTACCATATTGAGTTAAGTCTTTCTTTGCCAAATAATTCTAGATGGCAAAATCAAGGGAAAATGATTTACTTCACTATATTATTTACTATATTTACTTTATTTGTTATTACATTTGTATTATGACTTAATTTCCCCAGCTTATCAATTCATCCGTACAGTTTGAGTGACTGAAACTAAAATGGATGTGGGGATTTTCAGACATGGAGTTTTAATCAATATACAAAAGGAATATAAGGACTTCAACACACTTGGATGGGAATCCTCAGTTTCTTAATAACAAATGATGACAATAAAGTAGATGCATGGCTGAATCCACGATGGAGTCAGCACCACCATGTGGAAATGAATGGAGACATTTAGGAAAGGGAGGTAGCCACACAAAGGAAAGATACATAAAATCTTGTATTCTAAAAGGTCAATTTAAGCATAAGTCCTAGGGCCAATGTGTTGTTAACCTCACTTGATACATACGGTTACAGGGAGTCAGTGTTCAGTAATAATATATCAAGTGATAAATTAGTTTGTGCACAAATATCAAGTTCTATATTCAGATTTCTGCTACATAAAAATCAGAAACCGAGAAGTGTCCTTTTGCCTCATACAAAAGCTTTTAATAAACAATCCTGGCCTGGAGAGATGGCTCAGCGGTTAAGGTGCTTGCCTGTGAAGCCTAAGGATCCAGGTTTGATTCTCTAGGTCCCATGTAAGCCAGATGCACATGGTGGTATATGCATCTAGAATTCATCCGCAGTGGCTAGAGGTACTGGCATGGCCATTCTCTCTGTGTGTCTCTAATAAATAAATAAAAATAAATCTTAAAAATGATCTTTACAAGCCAGGCGTGGTGGTACATGCCTTTAATCCCAGCACTCAGGAGACAGAGATAGGAGGATCACCATGAGTTCAAGGCCACCCTGAGACTACACAGTGAATTCCAGGTCAGCCTGGGCTAGAGTGAGACCCTACATGGGGGGGGGAAAAAAAGAAAAAAAAAAACTTTACAGAAGAATGTGTATATGATGGACAAAGAGGAGGTATTTTTTTTCTTTTTGCGGTAGGATCTGGCTCTAGCCCAGACTGACTTGGAATTCACTGTCATTATGTAATCTCAGGGTGGCACCAAACTCACAGCGTTCCTCCTACCTTTGCCTCCCGAATTCTGGGATTAAAGGCATGAGCCACCATGCTCAGCCACAACAAACAGGATTCCAATATGTTAAAGATAAATAACCTACATAAGAATCAGTGCACATTTTAAAAACATGTCCAAATAATTCATAGTATTGCTTATTTTGAAAAGCTCCAATTTCACATTGCCTAACATTTGAGTAACTTCCTTGTGGTTGTTAAGATCACAGAGTGCTGGACCTTCCCTGAGGTGTATAGATCAGTGATGTATACGGTGCAGGAGGAGAAGAGGAAGCCCTGGCAACTGTTTTTGTAGACAGTCATTGAATCCACACTGCTTCCATTTGAGTCCATTCCAGTGAGTATTGTTCCTATGCTGGGCTTTTCTCTGAGCCTTGGGAATGAATCAAACATGATCCCTGCCTTGAAGACTGGACACTTAGGTAAACAAATAATTAGACTATATTATTCAGAGCATCTTGATTCATTTCTTGTATGCTTTATCAAAGGGCCCCAATTTTAAACAAGTAAAATATTCTTAATTGCTTCTGTAACTCATAACCACTGTGCAATATCCTAGTGACCAACATCCTCTTGAATGGTGATGATGATATATAGCCTAATGGCAAATTGAGCTTTAATAGGAATGAAGGAACTATAAATAAGTACTATACCATGATATAATATAAACTATCATGTAATTATTTATGGATATGTGATGATATTGAACATTTTCTTCATTCTTCCATTCTAACATAACATATTCATTCAGTAATGCCACTTACAATCACATCTATCCTGATAATCAAAGTCATGCTAGCTGCATAAGCTGACACAGAAAACATGACTAAATATTAAGAATTTTACAGTGGGGATGTTTTTGTTTGTTAGTTTGTTTCTGCCAAACGGTTTAAGCTAATGTTTGAATTTTTATTTTTTAAGTGTTTATGCATTTATTTTGAAATTAGGTTTCCTAAAGATTTTGTCTATTTTGAATGTTAAATATCTTGGCTTGTTGTTTATACTCCATTGTTTTTGAAAAACACTATCTAAGCTGCAGGGCCACTTGTAACAAAAGCAGAATGCTTCTACTCATTTTTTTTTTACCTATTATTTCATCAATTTTATTAATAAAGACAATGTGTCCTTGAATTTTGTGTACTATGTGTTTATTGAGTCTCATTATTTTTACTGTTTCATTTCTTCTTTGTAAAGAGTTTAATTTTATGTTCTTTTTCCAATTTCTGGATATAGACATTTAAATCACTTTTTTGTCAATATTTATTTTCTTTTAGTATCTTAATTTAGGCCCATTGTTACCTGTTTAATTTCATGTTTCTAATATTTTACTAGTAATGGAATCATTTTTATTGAGTTCAAAATATTTTCTAACTTGAATTTCAGGCAATTATGCCCTTAGCTTAGTGGCACTGCTTAATATTCACACAGTTGTTGATTTTCTAGCCTAATTTCACAGTATCAGAGAACACTGAATTATTGCAAGTCACTCTCTATTTGGACAGTTTTTTGTTTTGATTATCTTTATGATGAATGTGTCTAGGCCTTTGGAAGTTTTATTACTGCTTGTTAAAATGCTTTTATATACAAATTATTTCATTTGTTACTTTTTGGTATATTCTATACCTCTATTGAATTTTGTTATATTCATAGATGTTGTTAAATTCTCTCATTACATTGGCGATAGATCTTGTTTTTAATTTTTCTAACTTTGCTTTATCTGTCTTGAAACTATATTTTATTCAGGTAATATGTGTGTATATACATGGGTATATGCATATTTTTTCTTTAAGTTGTTGGGATTGAATTTGAGGCCTTGTTCATGCTGGGTAAACATATTATTTCTGAGCTTCAAGAACGCCACAGTTCTTTGTAAGGTAATATTAATTTGCACTGTCATCATTTGAATTCAGTCTTATCATTAGGAAATTTCCCCATTCAACTCTAACAATGCTTCTTACCTTAAACTTTACTATCCAATATTAAAAAAAAAATGCTATCTTGGCACGAGTGTGCTTCCAAGCTACACAGTTCAACATTTCCTTAACATTTTGAATTAGTTCCTTGCATGCAAGAGATACACCCGTGGACAACACCCAGCTAGGCTTTTGGTTTTTCATCTAGACTAGCATTCTTCATCTCTTTAATGGAGCACGGATGTTTATAGATTACAATGGGGTTATATACAGATGAATACATTGCAAACTAAAAGTCATCATTAAAATTCATTTAATAATACTCTCCTGAGCATCGTAGCTTAGTGCCCTGCAAGCACCACTTCTTTAACTTCAGAGTCCTGGCCTGGCGACAAGCTGCAGCTCATGGTCACCACCAAGCACCACATCATAACTCCTATCACAAGCATAGGAAGATCAAAGTTCAAAATTCAATGTATGGTCTCCTCTGGGTTCCTAGTGTGTATTGGTTTAGTATCATCATAAAGATGAAAAATAATAAACGGACCACTAAAAGTTGAGAACTTTCTGTGTAATGACTTTATATTATGCATTTATTGATATATTAGATATGAGAGCATCCATTGTATTATTTTTCTTGTTTATGTTCCTAAGTTTTTGTTGAGACTTTTCCCTGCTTAGCATCAACAATATTAATTAAATTATATTTTAAATTTTCATCTAAGCTGGCATGGTGGTGCATGCCTTTAATCCTGGTACTCAGGAGACAGAGATAGGAGGATCACCATAAGGTCAAGAGCAACCTGGGACTACAGAGTGAGTGCTAGGTCAGCCTGGGCTAGAGTGAAACCTTACATTGAAAAAACACACGGACAAAAATGCTTTTCAACTTTATTTTGGTAGTTACATTTTCTTTGGGTATTTTTAAATGTTTTTGATTCTTGAAATATACATATTACCTATAAAATATCTTTAGTAATGCTACAAACGGTACTCTTTTATTCCTTCCTGTTTTTTGTATTATTGTTGTTTAGATTCATATAACTTTATTGTTATTGTTTGTACTTATTTTCAGCCACATTATTTTCCTTTACATTATCTTTACTTTCACCTAAAATTCTTTTTCTTTTCAAAAATATATATTTTTTCATTTACTTGATATATAGAGAGAAACAGAGGGAGAGAGAGAGCGGGAGAACAAATATGGGCATCCCAGTGCCTCTATCCACTGCAAACAAAGTCCATATGAATGTACCACTTTGTGTATCTGGCTTTGCACAGGTACAAGGATAGTCATCCTGGTCTGTAGGCTTTGCAGGCAAGCTCTTTAACTGCTGAGCCATCTCTCTAGCCCCCTGAAATTCACATTGATATTTTCTTTTCTTTTCTTTTCTTTTCTTTCTTTCTTTCTTTCTTTCTTTCTTTCTTTCTTTCTTTCTTTCTTTCTTTTTTTTATGCTGATGATCTCCCTTTACTATTTTTATATTTTATATATTTATTTGAGAGAGAGAGATCGAAAGATACAGGGAGAGAGAGAGAGAAAGAGAGAGAGAGGATGGACACAATTGTAAATGAATTCCAGACGCATGTGCCACCTTGAGCATCTGACTTAAGTGGGTCCTGGGGAAGGAAACCTGGGTCCTTTGGCTTTGCAGGCAAGCACTTTAACTACAAAGCTATCTCTCTAGCCCTCCCTTTACTGTTTTGAATACAAGATTTTTGTTATTCATCTCAGTTCCTTTCCAGAAATGTGTTTCTCTTCCTTAGTTGTCAAATTCATTTTATTGCATATATGATTATAATTTAGAACTTTTTAAGAAACTTAAATAATTTATTTATTTTCTTTCTAGATATATCATCAAAAGTGAAAAACATATATCTATGAAATTGGAAAGTACTTATTATCAACAGTTTCAAAGATTTGATTATTTTTAAGAAAAATGCATGAAACTTTAATGAGAAACAGAAGACATTATAAAATCTGTTTTAAGGTAAATATATCAACATTTTCTCTTGTTTGGTACCTACAGATCATAAAACTCAAAATGCTAGATAATTGTTAGCCTTTGACTAAATTTTCTAATGTCTTAACCATGATGTCTACAAAGATTTGATTTTTGATGTCTTGGTTTACAACGTAGATATTACTCATCTATACCTGGTTTCATTTCTGGATACTTATTTTATTTTCTATTTAAGAATACTTTTGTTTGTGGGTCAAAATATTTAATTAATTTTGCTAAATTTTCTACTGTAATAACTTTAGAGTGTTTCTGCCCAGTTACATCTTTACTTTGGGGAATTCAATTATTTGTATGATGAATAGAAAGCCTCATATATTTCTGACGCACTTTTCTACATTTTGAAATCTGTGTTTGTTTTTAAAACATCTCTTTTTGCCTTGGCTTAGATATTCCCTATGGATCTACTTTCAAGCTCACCACCCTTTTATTTCAAATCTACCATTAATCATTTTTTTTCAAATATACAATGTTGTTTAAAATTTTTTATTTGATACTTGATATAGTTACCCACTCTGGGGATAAAGGTTTTATCTTTTAGTGTGTGTGTACATATATATATATATATATATATATATATATATATATATTCATATATATATATTTCCCCTGTATTCTCTTAAACAGAAGCTTAAAGTTCCTATAAAATAATTATCTAGATAATGTCCTGGTTTGATTCAGTAGTCTATGTTTCTTCACTTTCAATCATGAGGGTCTTTCTTTCATCATGTTCAGCTACTGTCAATTGTCTAGATTGTGCACATAAATTGTAAAGGTCTGTGATAATGCTATTCTTTTCTTGAGATGTTTTCTCTTTCTCTTTTCTCAACTGAACAGATAATATGATGACTGAACATCTTTATATTTTTTTCCCTTTTTTTCAGTTTTTTGAGGTAGGGTCTCACTCTAGCTCAGGCTGACCTGGAATTCACAATGTAGTCTCAGGATGGCCTCAAGCTCACAGCGATCCTCTTACTTCTGCCTCCCAAGTGTTGAACATCTTTTAATCCATGACTACCCTAATATGTGCTAGACTTTAGCCATAATGTATTTAGTTTGCATCTGATTTGTCCTGGGATCACTCCAAATATGTTCCATTATTTGAAAATGCTCTGTACAGAGTTCCTACCTATTTTATAACTTTTACAAGACTTCATAATCTTTTCTGTTTTGTCAGTCTTTTCTTTTTATACTTGTTAGCCATGTACAAAATTCACCCATGTCCTAATAGCAAAATTGTCCTCATATTTGAGTCTGTTTTCCTTAAAACTATGTTGGTTAAATGGATTGTCCAAAAATGTCCTTTTACTGGCTTAAAGCCTGAGTTCTTTATCTACTGTCCCATCCATGATCATCAAGTATCTCCAGAAAGCTGAATTTCTTTGTAGTATACCTTTTCAGTATATTCAATCCTTTAACAGAGCTCTGCTATTTTCAACCTATGGGTATGAATATAAACAACACATATGTATATATGTCAATACACATATACATATAGTTCTAACAAATAGCACTATATGTACATATGTTTATATGTAAATATATAAATATATACATGCATATAGAACATAAAATATATATTTCTTGCTTCATCTTTTCAGTATAAAAGGTTTTTGGGAGCTACTTAAAACTTCCTTTTGTTTTCTTGTTCAGTTTTCAAAACTGAGTTTTGCTTTTTTATTTCTTCTTGTAGTAAGAAGTATGCTGGATTCCTTGGGGATGGTGATAAATGATAAATGCTTTTTGAAATGTTGAATTTAAGGTGACAGTATAATTGACATGATTTCAGAAAGAAGTTAAAAGTGTGGACTTGAACTTAGCAGCAAGGTCAAGACTGAAGATATAGATCTGGTAGAAATTGGTATAAAGATGATAGTTTGAATTATGACAGTAGATGTCATTTTCTAATAAAAATAATGTAGACAGAGAAGTAAAGAGATCCAAGAGGCCCAGTTCTCCCTGGAGGATAATAAAGGAAAGCAAAGAACTGAGAACCCAACAAGTTAGAAAGTAGCCAGTGGAATTTAAAGAATTTTCGAGAAAAGCAAGGGACAAGAGGTTGTGGTTGTCCAGATATGTTATAATAATATGGTTCATTTCATTTTTTTAAAATTTTTTAAAAACATTTTATTTTTTATTACTGTTTTTTATATTAGTTATGGACATACTCAGTCTGTAAATAGCACTTGTTGGTACTATCCTTACCCTCATCCCTACTCCCCCTCCAAAGGGAGTTTCCTCAATGGGGATGCTAGTTATCCCCATGGGGATTATGGGTTAGCATTGGGGGGGGCAGCCATCAGTTATGGGGAAGATGCAATGTCTCTGTGTGTAATATCCCAACTCTTTCTGCCCCATCTTACACAAAATTTCCTGAGCCATGTTGAGTTTGTTTTAGGTCCACTTCAGTGATGGCCTCTTAGGAGCCTCTAGATCTCTGGTTTAGTAGGAGTTAGGTGTCCTCAGTGTCTATCTCCTTCACCCTTGTGCTGATATCAGGTTCACAGAGAAAACAGTAGATGCGTCATTTCTAATGGTAGGAAAGAGGATAACATATTTTATGTGTACTAATATTACAGAATTTTACTCTATATTCTAGAGCAAAATCTACTTGGATTCATAAGAAATTAATTTTCTTAGATTAGTAGAAGTTAATTCTGCCTTACTTAGATTACATGAAATTAAAAGCAAGAAAAAATAAATATAAATATATGTGTATGTATATCTATCTATACATATATCTATATACATACATATGTATATATTCAATACCTGTTCCTGCTGATATTTGTCAAAATTAGTCTTTTTTGTATTAGTGAGGACAAAGCCTAGGACTATGAGTGAGATAGGTAAGCAGTCAAATACTGAGTTACATCCCCAGCTCATTTAAAAAATATTATACTGAGGGTTGGAGAGATGGCTTAGTGGTTAAGGCACATTCCTGCAAAGGCTGATGACCTGATTTTGATTCCCCAGTATCCACGTAAAGCCAGATACACAAAGTGGTGCATGCATCTGGAGTTCATTTGCAGACACTGGAGGCCCTGTCCATTCTGTCTATCTCTTTTCTCTCTGTCTCTCTTTGTTTGCAAATCAATTAAAAAACAAAAGTCAGGCATGATGGCACATGCCTTTAATCCCAGCACTTTGGAGGCAGAGGTAGGAGGATTGCCAAGAGTTCAATGCTACCCTAAGATTACATAGTGAATTCCAGGTCAGCCTGGGCTACAGTGAGACCCTACCTCAAAAAAACAAAAACAGAAAAACAAAACAAAACAAAACAAAACAAAAAACCCACATTATATTGAGACAAGATCTTCCTTAGTTGAACAGACTGTCCATCAACTCACAATGTAATTCAGGCAGTTTTTGGAATTGCTACCTTCGTGCCTCTGTATTGGAATTACAGGTGTGTACCATGATGCACACCTTAAAATTATCATAGGCATTTTAATTATCATAATATTTTTGAACAATTATACTTGAATATAAAATTTTACCTTTTGATAATCATTATTAATTAAAGTAAAAGAGATTCTATCAAATTTTACTCCATACTAAATTTCTACATATAATACAAATGTAAATTTTAATAAACACATTGACTTTACTGAATGCTGAGTTTTTGTTATATTTGTTATAGAAGAAATGAAACTTCCATTGTTGCAATAGTACATTATCTATCTGTGGTAGTTTGAATGGATGGCCCCCGATATATTCAGGATTTTATTAAATTTTGTAATTTAGATCTGCAGTCACCTGGATGGAGAAGGTTTCACTGTGGATGGATTATAGGGTCCAGCCCTAAAGTGTGGGGGTGGATTGGAAATTCCAGTCTAAAGATATGCAAAGTACCTGATCTTTCCTGGAGTTTCAGAAGTGTGCTTACTAACTTGTGGTGACTTGTGGTTTTTCTCTCTCTGCTTGAACCTATGAAAGCAGGCCAGCTTCTTCTGCCATTATGGAACTTCCCCTGAATCTATAAACTCCAGTAAATATCCCTTCCTCCATAACTGTGCCTGATTTGGAAGTTCATCCCAGCAATGTAAGGCTGTCTGCTACACTAGCCTACCTCTCAAACTGGTTTTAAATATGTTTTCCTTATAGCCTTCAGTGTATGACAGGTTTAATCTTCTTCCTGTCTTTTACATTCATAAGAGAACAATTTTATTCTCCTAAGCCTGAGTAGGACATTGCTGCCTTGCTTTTTCATGTGACAACTTTTAAAAATAGTTTATATCTAGATCTCAGAAACAACCAAGACATCTTTGAGTTGTGAAAAAGTTTTAAAAGTTTCTTTTAAATGTGTTTCCTGAAACGTACTTACCATTAGATATAATTAAGTGCTTTGGGCTATGTTTAACTCGATAACTTTCCAATATATAATGAAATCTAACAGATATGTACCTGTGTCACTAGTCTCACAGGTTTAAATTGGCCTATCCTAGGGATAAAATAATCCTCTGGTTTCTTCCTGCATGCTCCATAAGTCTATATTTTGTACTTATTTTAAAGGCATGCCATTCACAAGTGATATGCCATTACAAAAGCTGAAATATAATCTCAAAATGGTCATTTTAGAAAAGTGTTAGCAAAAGACTTCAACCTGAATAACTTACATTTTATCACATTCAATATATATTTTTGCAGAAAATAAGAACAATAAATTTTTCCCAGTGTATTGCTGTATTTGCTAAAATATTTCATATATTTCCTTTTCAAAGGTGATCTGACTAGTAAATTGCTCTAGTTCCTGTGTGTTCCTGTTTTATATTTTTAAGTTAATGATTAATATGGAATAAATAGCATATTTCCATATCAATATAATAATCTAAACTTAGTTGATTGTAGGATGAGTTTGCATTTCTTCCTATTTGTTACCAGATAAGAGTCACATGTCCAATCATCACTCAACAGAATAAAAAAGTATATGAGAACTTCTGAATGCTCTTATTGCACTGGTTCACATCAAAGTTATTGCTTAAATGCAACTGAAAACAAAACCAAATATTTTTCATTAAAGACTAATGTCTAATTTCATCTAAATTTTTGCTGCAAAAGAGCTATTAGAATATTAACCCAGAAAATATAACTTACAAAATGCTTTAATATATTCAGTTTTAACACACACATATATATGTTTCTAGTATAAATACTGCAGAAATAGCTATACAATGTATATTATTATTATGATATTATATTTCTTTTTATATGTAATTTATTTATTTGAGAGAGAGAAAAGGGCAGAGAGGGAGACAATGGGCACACCAGGGCCTCCAGCCACTGCAAATAAATTCCAGATGCATGTGCCCCCTTGAGCATCTGGCTTACTTGGGTCCTAGAGAATTGAATTGGCTCCTTTGGCTTTGCAGGCAAACACCTTAACTGCTAAGCCATCTCTCCAGCCCCTTGTGTTATATTTATATTGTTTGGTCAACATAGCAAATAAAATTTTAAAAAGCAATTTATGCTGGGCTTGGTGGTGCATGCCTTTAATCCCAGCACTTGGGAGGCAGAGGGATTGCTGATTGCTAGGAGTTTGAGGCCAGCCTGAGACTACATAATGAATTTCTGTTCAGCCTGGACTAGAGCAAGACCCTACCTCAAAAATCCAAAAGGAAAAAAAGCAGGCAATTTATTTGATAAAGTTTACAATTAATTCTATTTTCTTAAATCTCATAACAATTAATATATTTTAAGATTATTAATCAAAATTTTACTAAAATTTCTGTATTTTCATAGAATTAGCAATACATCAATACATATCTGTACAAAGATGATCTAGGAACATACAGGTCCTAAAGTCAAGTAACAAATTATCATAATAAATAATTCTATTACTGAATATACACACTGACTTGGATAATTAATCTATATTTAGTCCATTACCGCTGTGAATATTTACTGATAAAAAGCTAAAATGACACTTTTAAAAGGCAACACAAATTTCCTAATGCTTAACATGTAACTAACGTTTTCCTTATTTATTTATTTATTTTATTTCTCACCAAAATTTGTGATGAGGCAGTTGTCTGACTATAAAATGTGGAATAATATACCCCGTTTACACATTGGTAAGGGTCAAGGAATTATTTCCCTTTTCCCTATATTTATGTTTGAGCCTTAAATTAACACACACAATTATGTAGTATCCACACTATTTATTTTGAGGGTTGGAAAAGACAATGGTTTAGATTTTATATTCTAAGTATTGCACGATGTCTCAGCAGTGTCACCTCTGAGTGTTGAGTGTTCATGCATGGTTCTTCTTCCATCACTTCTGCTTTCATTTGGCATTGCCCTCCTCGGAGAATGTGAGACCGTTGCAATAACCAAAAACTGAAATGGCATAAACCCATCTTCCTTAAACTCCCAAACAAGGAAGGAAAGAAGACCCAGAACAGATAACCACATAACTCACTGTATGCCTTTATTTTAGGTTATGTGTTAAAAGCAAAGTATTAAGTTTCCTGTGTCTGCAGAGTCAGAGCCTTGGTTTCCAAGATGAGCACTGAAGAAACGATAAACTGACTTCCCACAGGCAGGCAGGCCCCATCTGCCTGTTAGTGGAAGTATTCTTGCTCATGGCGAGTGGAGGCTGAGCTGGGGTCTTGCTCCAAGGGTGGAGCCAACCCTGTACAAGGGCTAGGCCACAGCAAGAAAAGCTGGGAGCAGGGCCGCACCTCATGCCATTGTGAGTCAGGGATGAGCTGACTCTGCACTACTGTACCTTCCACAGCCGGTCCCTGGGGCCCTCACAGTGCCAGAGCTAGGGCCAACATCTCCCTGCCCCACCCTGCGTCACTTCCCACCCTCCCCACACCACTGTCGGCTGTGCGTATTCCAAGCGTCCAGGGCCAGTGCCCACGTCTCTGCTTCGGCCCCACTCCACACCGTCTGCCCTGTGCCTCTGGTCCCTTTGGGCAGCCATGGTGCCAGAACTAGGGACCACGCTTCTGCACCCTAACCAGAAGCCCGACCCTGTGGGTCCCCAAGGCACAACTCTGGGCCCTGCAGGGGCCTCAGGCTGCCCCACTCAGCAGATCTTTCCAACCTCTGCCAGGTCCTCTGATCACTGGCTGCCTCCGCATACCTTAGCGCTTTGGATTACCACTTGAATTGTACGGCTTTAAAATGCGCCCTCACTGCAGATTTAATGCTCTTGCTTGAGACCATGAGACTCCAACCTTGTTCTGCCGCTGCAGTCTTCACACGTGGTAGTCAACACACTCAGGGCATGTACACAACCAGTTTGGTTCAGCCTTCTTTCTACTTTGTATATTAAACAAACTCTGATCTGTTGAATCGCTTTACTGAGCCAGTATGCCTCAACACCTACCCTATGATTGTAAGGTGATTTTTTTAAATAGAAAATGTCATTAAAAGTTATTCCACTGTGAAATTCCTTTGAAGGAAGTGTATTACACAACAGCAGAGATGGAAAAATGGGGAATGCGATTCAATTCCTTTGGAAGGCATGTCTGCCTTTCTCACACAAGGCAAATGTATTAAGCAGCCATTCCTTCTGTGCCACTCCCGGGGCGGCTTGAACAATTTCTTTCCATTGGTCACAGCACCTTGAGGATGGTGCTCTGACAATCATAGAAATTCCAGTCCTCAGGCAGATTTAGCATACCCTAGTGAGGACTGATCCAAGTCATCATCACCTAACATGTCCCAGAAGCCCTGATTTTCTTGTCTCATGTAGCCATACTTTTATTCTTGCTGTCCTCTTTTTTATTTTGCAATGGAACCAAAATAAATTGAAATTGTATCTACTTGACATAACTCTGTCCTACATGATTTGACAATAAATACACCATCAAAAATGCTGAGAGGTTTGAGAAACTCTTATACAGGGTGCATTTCTATCTGTCTGTACAACCAAATGTACATATCGAGAAAGATAGTCCCCAGAGAACTGTTCTCCTGACCTATGGGTTTAGGCATCCCAATTGTACAGACACCTTTTGCTCTAATAAAATATAAGCGGAAGAACAAACCACAAGTTCTTTTTCAAAGTTAGTAAGGATATTTGGGAAACTTGCATCAAGATTCAATACTCCATTTAAAAGATTGTCTTATTTATTTTATTTGCTGCTACCTGCATTTAATACAGGATGATGGATTTAGAGATTGGAAGCTTCACGTAATCATGATGCACACACTCACATACCAAAAATGAGGAAATCAAAATAATAAAGCAAGTGCATTAGTCTTCTGTAAGAATAACATGCTTTTTGAATTCATATCTGTAATAAATTGTATCCATCTGGTAGCAATTTTAGTCAGCTTGTTCATTTTCCAAATGATTGTATTATGTTTTGGGTCCAGTCAGGAAAAAAGTTTAAGAGAATACAAAGAAATCTGATTTCAAAAATCTTCAGATTTTCATCGCTGCAAATATTTTTCCAGAGATAAAAGCTTTAGAAATCTTACATCAATTAATGTTGAAAAATCATACTGCATAATAACTATCACAATATTTCATAGTACCTTGCTAAAAACGGCCATAAAACACATTATTATGAAGTACCAAATGCAGAAGTAAGAACAAGGACACCCTTCAATTTACCTTCATGCACTGGAGCTCAGTAACAGGCGCAGGGGAAGATTCTGCTTTACATAGGAAGAGATTTGCTAACACAGTAACTGATGACTCACTCAGATCAGATGGTAAATTACCTTTGAGAGGTCCCCAGCCTCCAGATAGAAGCAGATAACAAACACATTCCACGTCACCCAAAGGACTAGCCAGACAGCGTACTGCAGAGAAGTGAAAGAGGAACATTATTAGCCTGGAGTCAGCTGAGTAAGAGTAACAGGAATTAGCACTCAAATCCCAAGATTTGGAAAATGCTAGATACTGCACCCTTGTAATGAACAGTCTCATTTGTACATCAACCCATCAATTTCTTGGCTATTTCTTTTCATCATTATGAGTTCTTATAGTCTTATAGTTCGAATTTGCTGAAGAGTATTGTTTTGGCATTTTAAGACAGAAGAAACAGCCCACACTTCTATTTAAAGAGTGAATGATGTTAGTCTATAGAAATGTAGAAAAATGAATACTCCAACAGACACATCAAATATATTAAGTGAAAACAATTTATTTCAGTCAAATTGTCTTTATAGAGGATAATGTTCAATCTTCCATCATGTCATTACAGCTCATTCTCAAAACCACCCTCATGTTTCATTTTTCTTTTCTTTTTCTTTTCTCTGCTTACCTTTTCAGGCTATCTTCCCACAGTCCCCACAGCAGAGGGCTTGAGCTTTCACCCCTACTTACTCTGTTGTCTATTTAATGTACTTTCTTCAGTGATGGACAATTTTCTTACCAAGTCGTCATTCTGATCATTCATCATTAATTAAATTATTTTAAGCAATCGGATTCAAAACACAAGGATAAATTTTCCTTAACTATCTTTAGTTTGAGCAGAAATATTAAGCTGAAAATTTATGCTCAACTTACTATATTTAAGAATTTTATGGGAGGATAGATAAGATAATGAATAGCATATAAGTACATATAACGGATAGATGTTTAAAACTCTAAAATAACTGATTCCATCAATTAAGAATTCTATGGCTCTATTCAAGGTGTATGGCCTTACTATACCTTCTATTCCAAAGATGTTTATTAATAGTAGCCAACTCAGATGGCTTGTATGAAAATGAGAGGATAGAAGGTTTAAAGGTATGCATTACTAGTTTGAATTTTGTCATAATTACAATATGTCGTGGTAAAATAATGCTAAGTAATTCCACATTTTTACCTAAAATATTTTTTAAATATACTTCTTCCATTCAGTTATTTAAAAAAATTATTTTATCTAATTTACTTTGTCAACAAGATTTTTTTTTCCTTTATATAGCACATTCTTTCTTAAGATAAAATGAAGAGATCAAGGTTTCCTTTTTTTCTCTTATTCTTCATTCTTTCATACTTACATACCAATATTGCTAGGTGGATAACATTTTTGAAACAGACACTTTTATATTTTGTTTAAATTAGATAGAAATTCATTATTTATGATTTAATTCATCACCCAATTATAAACCTTTTTTATATATTATTGTATGAGTTGCTTTTTATTTTTAAACATTTTGTACTCATATTTTCTCAGAGTTTCCAAAGGCTCACAGTGCTTTCCTATTCTCACATGTACATTGGTCATTTTATTGTATATTTCACTACAAGCCAGTCAGCTCCACATTATGGAATCACAAAAGAGAATCAGTACCTTTAGTGTCATGGGTCTTTATTAAACAGGGACAGCCTTCCTAAAGTACCCAGGGCAAAGCCTGTAATATGTATGTATGTATGTAAGTATATATATATATATATATATATATATATATATATATATATATATTAGTTATTTGGGAAAGAGAAAGAGAGAGAATATGTATGCCAGGACCTTCAGCTGCTGCAAGAGAACTCCAGACCCAGACCCTACCTTGTGCACCTGGCTTATGTGGACCCTGAGGAATCGAACCTGGGTCCTTTTGCTTTGCAGGCAAGTGCCTTAACTACTAAGCCATCTCTCTAGCCCCCATGTTTGTTTTATTATTCCAAACCTATCCTTTAACACATTTTGCTTGATTTGTTAAGCTTATTTCATTTAATTGTTTTCATGCTTCATTGTTTCTCCCTTGTGTTTTCCTTGATCTTTTTGCTGTTGCTTATCTCCTTTCAGTAAGTAGTACTTAACTGTTTCACATAACTTCCCAGTGGAGTTTGGCTAGTTGCTTGCACATTGGTAATGGATTTGTATTTCCTTATACTTTGTATGAGATGTATTTTGTCAATAAATTCAATTTTTAGCACTTAAAATTACTCCTTGCAGTTAAGGGTACAGAGATGTTTACTGACTTCTTTCCTACACTGCAGCCAGCATTTAGGCTATAATGGACCATTTTGTCCTGTGTTACTGTAAGGGAGATGACATTTCTGCTCAGGAGAGATAACACAATAACAAAGTACAGTTCTTGCTAGGTGTCACCTGTCTTGTAGTTTTCTGCTAAACTTCATCTTGCTTCAGCCTCATTTTTCCTTGTGAGAAAGCCTTATATTTTCCTTTTTAGGGGAAACTTTGATATATTATATCTGATGAGAGACAATTTCCATTGTGTGATGAGAGTTAACTTTTTTAATAATTGATGTCTGAAACACCAAGCAAACTATTTGAAAGACTGACTAAACTCTTATCTAAATGTTTGAAACTATTAGCTTAAAAAAGTAATTTAATCATCATAGTTTCTTTTGTACTTGTTCAATAATAAAATGAAAATAGCTAAATAAAGTAAAAAGTAGTGACGATTGCTCATCATGATAGACTAAAATAATGGTTAGGTTCAGATACCTGGGTGTATCCTGTGTAAAAAGTTAGATCACATTGTGTACAACCAGAACTGATATGATAATGATATATTTATTAATGATATGCAATGAATTCAATCTCTAGGGAGATTTTCTGGACTTATTATTTGTACTATTGTAGAGGTATGTCAGCAAAACAACACTTCTGATATACTGTTCACACAAATATAATAATGCAAAATGTTCTAATGAACTGTGATTGAACATTCTGAAAGCTTTGGACTAACACATGTTATCTGTAAGACAACTCCTTGAAGCCACTGAAAGGAGATCAGAATGATTAACCACAGGTGTTTATCATGACAAGGAAGATGTTTCATAGATGTTAATGCATGCCTTTAGAAACAAAAATTTCTGGCCAAATGGTGGGAATATATGTCTTGTGTTCAAAATTAATTATATTTGAAATATTCTTATCTCCAAAAGCAGTATTTTTTAAGGTATTCTCATCCCTTTCTCACCTGTTGAATTGATAGTAGGCAAAAGTGGCCCAAATAATCAACTTATTTCTAGTTCAAAATTATTTAATGGCCAATGGCACTCTGCTTCAGAATGAAAATCCTACATGGAAATCTATACATTTTGTTACATCTAATTCCTGCTATAATCTTTCCTTTGTAAGGAGGAGCTCTACATAAAAGAGCATCATTATTGCAACCTGCAATGTTGCAAGAGGTGGAATCCCTGGTAACATTATGAGCCAGTCTCCTAGACATGTAGGCCAGATATCTACCTTGTCAGCTTTTGTAAGAGCAACTATCACATGATCAAGCTTTCTGGTAATTTCATATTTGTAAGGACATTTTAAAGCCTGCATACAGTTTATCTCATTTTAAGACAAGACTTATTTTGTCATCCATTGCCAGAATATTCTTATTATAGAGAATCTTTAAAATCCTGCACATCAGGATGCATTGAAACAAGCCATCACTGTGTTAGTTCACCTTCCATTCTTCTTTTTCAAACTCATATTTAAATCATGTCTAACATATATGAATGTTCAACCATATAGTATGAATTAGAAAATTACTTTTTTTTCTTATATTCTTATCAACTTCTATAAATCTAAGTTTTACTTAGATTAGGTTTAGGGCTTAAGTGATAGCTCAATTGCCAAAGTGTTCCTTATACTATCATAAGGACCTGAGTAGGGATCCCCATGCCCAAGTAAATGCCACATGGGAAACCTGCACATATTTCTAGTCCTTGGGAAGCAGAGACAGGACATCCTCAGAGTTAGGTAGCTAGTTAGAGTAACAAAATATTAGACTCTATATTCAAGTGGTAGACTTGTCTTAGTTAATAAGCTAGAGAGAGATTGAGGAAGGTACTAATTATTGAGGTGGCATCACACATACATAAACACACACACACACATTAGCTTAGTTTGAAAATTATATATTAAGATATTTGGGTTTAATGATTTCAAAGGCAGAGTATAAAATATAGAGCCTTTAATGGGCACCTCAAACACAACCAAAGTCATCTCCTTGGTTTACATGACTGTCTTACAAATAGTATACAACTCCAAAGAAAAATGATCTTATTGTATTATGTTTGAACTCAAAAGTGGAAAATAATTCATTTTCACCAAGAATAAGAAGATTCATTTTTACAAGGACAGATTATATGAATATTTTCTTGTGTTTTAATTCACTCAAAACATTTCATTCTAAGAACCATATTCTATTATTCCTAAGGCTGAGAACATTCTACTGAAAGGCTTTTGATACCTGTAATAGTAATTCAAACTATATAGAAATATCTGAACTATATAGAAATATTGATACCTGTAATAGTAATTCAAACTATATAGAAATATTGATACCTGTAATAGTAATTCAAACTATATAGAAATATTGATACCTGTAATAGTAATTCAAACTATATAGAAATATTGATACCTGTAATAGTAATTCAAACTATATAGAAATATTGATACCTGTAATAGTAATTCAAACTATATAGAAATATTGATACCTGTAATAGTAATTCAAACTATATAGAAATATTGATACCTGTAATAGTAATTCAAACTATATAGAAATATTGATACCTGTAATAGTAATTCAAACTATATAGAAATATTGATACCTGTAATAGTAATTCAAACTATATAGAAATATTGATACCTGTAATAGTAATTCAAACTATATAGAAATATTGATACCTGTAATAGTAATTCAAACTATATAGAAATATTGATACCTGTAATAGTAATTCAAACTATATAGAAATATTGATACCTGTAATAGTAATTCAAACTATATAGAAATATTGATACCTGTAATAGTAATTCAAACTATATAGAAATATTGATACCTGTAATAGTAATTCAAACTATATAGAAATATTGATACCTGTAATAGTAATTCAAACTATATAGAAATATTGATACCTGTAATAGTAATTCAAACTATATAGAAATATTGATACCTGTAATAGTAATTCAAACTATATAGAAATATTGATACCTGTAATAGTAATTCAAACTATATAGAAATATTGATACCTGTAATAGTAATTCAAACTATATAGAAATATTGATACCTGTAATAGTAATTCAAACTATATAGAAATATTGATACCTGTAATAGTAATTCAAACTATATAGAAATATTGATACCTGTAATAGTAATTCAAACTATATAGAAATATTGATACCTGTAATAGTAATTCAAACTATATAGAAATATTGATACCTGTAATAGTAATTCAAACTATATAGAAATATTGATACCTGTAATAGTAATTCAAACTATATAGAAATATTGATACCTGTAATAGTAATTCAAACTATATAGAAATATTGATACCTGTAATAGTAATTCAAACTATATAGAAATATTGATACCTGTAATAGTAATTCAAACTATATAGAAATATTGATACCTGTAATAGTAATTCAAACTATATAGAAATATTGATACCTGTAATAGTAATTCAAACTATATAGAAATATTGATACCTGTAATAGTAATTCAAACTATATAGAAATATTGATACCTGTAATAGTAATTCAAACTATATAGAAATATTGATACCTGTAATAGTAATTCAAACTATATAGAAATATTGATACCTGTAATAGTAATTCAAACTATATAGAAATATTGATACCTGTAATAGTAATTCAAACTATATAGAAATATTGATACCTGTAATAGTAATTCAAACTATATAGAAATATTGATACCTGTAATAGTAATTCAAACTATATAGAAATATTGATACCTGTAATAGTAATTCAAACTATATAGAAATATTGATACCTGTAATAGTAATTCAAACTATATAGAAATATTGATACCTGTAATAGTAATTCAAACTATATAGAAATATTGATACCTGTAATAGTAATTCAAACTATATAGAAATATTGATACCTGTAATAGTAATTCAAACTATATAGAAATATTGATACCTGTAATAGTAATTCAAACTATATAGAAATATTGATACCTGTAATAGTAATTCAAACTATATAGAAATATTGATACCTGTAATAGTAATTCAAACTATATAGAAATATTGATACCTGTAATAGTAATTCAAACTATATAGAAATATTGATACCTGTAATAGTAATTCAAACTATATAGAAATATTGATACCTGTAATAGTAATTCAAACTATATAGAAATATTGATACCTGTAATAGTAATTCAAACTATATAGAAATATTGATACCTGTAATAGTAATTCAAACTATATAGAAATATTGATACCTGTAATAGTAATTCAAACTATATAGAAATATTGATACCTGTAATAGTAATTCAAACTATATAGAAATATTGATACCTGTAATAGTAATTCAAACTATATAGAAATATTGATACCTGTAATAGTAATTCAAACTATATAGAAATATTGATACCTGTAATAGTAATTCAAACTATATAGAAATATTGATACCTGTAATAGTAATTCAAACTATATAGAAATATTGATACCTGTAATAGTAATTCAAACTATATAGAAATATTGATACCTGTAATAGTAATTCAAACTATATAGAAATATTGATACCTGTAATAGTAATTCAAACTATATAGAAATATTGATACCTGTAATAGTAATTCAAACTATATAGAAATATTGATACCTGTAATAGTAATTCAAACTATATAGAAATATTGATACCTGTAATAGTAATTCAAACTATATAGAAATATTGATACCTGTAATAGTAATTCAAACTATATAGAAATATTGATACCTGTAATAGTAATTCAAACTATATAGAAATATTGATACCTGTAATAGAGAGGAAAGAGAAAGAGAGAGAGAATGGGCACACTAGAGCCTTCAGCCACTGTGAATGAACTCCAGATCTGTGTACCCCTTGTGCGAATGTGCAACATTGCATGCTTTGGTGACTGTGCATTTGACTACATTGGACCTGGAGATTCAAACATGAGTTCTTAGCCTTCACAGGTGAGTATCTTAACCACTAACCCATCTCTCCAGCCCAATTGTCACTCAATTTTTAACAAATGTGAAAACATAAGAGAGACAAGTGGCATCTTTGGTCCACAGCAGTGAGTGAGAAGCATTCATTTAGTTATAAACGTGTTTTCATTTGGTCATTTTAAAGGCCTCTGTGATTTTATTTGAATTTAAGTAAGCACATTTGTATATTGAATAGTAGCTTTTTCACTGTGCTTCATAGAAGAATGCCAGAGGCAATGAAACTATGTATAAGATGCTCTTTAAAGTAAAGAGATGACTTTGGTTGTGTTTGAGGAGCTCGGCATCAAACTATATAGAAATATTGATACCTGTAATAGTAATTCAAACTATATAGAAATATTGATACCTGTAATAGTAATTCAAACTATATAGAAATATTGATACCTGTAATAGTAATTCAAACTATATAGAAATATTGATACCTGTAATAGTAATTCAAACTATATAGAAATATTGATACCTGTAATAGTAATTCAAACTATATAGAAATATTGATACCTGTAATAGTAATTCAAACTATATAGAAATATTGATACCTGTAATAGTAATTCAAACTATATAGAAATATTGATACCTGTAATAGTAATTCAAACTATATAGAAATATTGATACCTGTAATAGTAATTCAAACTATATAGAAATATTGATACCTGTAATAGTAATTCAAACTATATAGAAATATTGATACCTGTAATAGTAATTCAAACTATATAGAAATATTGATACCTGTAATAGTAATTCAAACTATATAGAAATATTGATACCTGTAATAGTAATTCAAACTTTAGAAACAGTTTGCTATGACTCTCTCAAAAGGAGGACTTTGGACTCCAAGAGTCAAAATTAATTTGTTAAAGTGAATAAAAATAGAAACAAAATTTAAAATAAAAACTTTTTGTTAGGAATGTTATATGGTCTGTATATAACATAATGGTGCACTGGGTTTACAAAGAATTACTTTTTCTCATAGATAGATCCTGTTAGGAGCTTTGATTGTGCCCATGCCTCAATGGTGTGATGGACCTAGATCCATATTAAAGGGAAATTCTTTGACATCTTCACACAGTAGTACACTATGCAGATAGAAATGCACTGCACAGGAAATGGTCCCTACTTTTAGCAAATCCTTGTTACGTCATTAAAGGGAACTAACTTTACTACAGACCTTCAGCAGACATTCTTCATGCCATTAGGAGGATATCTGTGACAGCCTGCCCCAGTCCTAATCAATGGCAAAACTGCTGTGGTTGTCACAGTTGTTTTCACCAAATGTATAGTCCATCTCAAGACCCCAAAGACAAACCATTTGAAGAGGTCTGATCTCTATCCAGGTACCAGGACAACATGGACATTCTGCTACCAAAGAAGAATGAAGAAAGTCTTGTTGGCCACTGTAATGTAAGTGCAGCCTAGTTTACTTTTTTTCCTGCTTGTTGCTACTGGTTTGTTTATTGATTTTTAACATATAAAAGTGAATAACTTGTATTTTATAATTCCTTATGACTTTTTATTTCATAACAAAATGTGTAACCTTTGCTTCATTAATAAAATACAGATTCCACTAAACAGAAAGTTGATTTATTAATTATACCCACAATATACAAGAATTTAGGCCACCTAGAGAGGAAAAACATAAAATATAATTAAAAACAAGTAGAAAGTAACAACAACAAAAAAAAACTGGTATGTGTCAACCATCAGGACACAAGTTGAACAGGAATTTGATACCTGTAATAGTAATTCAAACTATATAGAAATATTGATACCTGTAATAGTAATTCAAACTATATAGAAATATTGATACCTGTAATAGTAATTCAAACTATATAGAAATATTGATACCTGTAATAGTAATTCAAACTATATAGAAATATTGATACCTGTAATAGTAATTCAAACTATATAGAAATATTGATACCTGTAATAGTAATTCAAACTATATAGAAATATTGATACCTGTAATAGTAATTCAAACTATATAGAAATATTGATACCTGTAATAGTAATTCAAACTATATAGAAATATTGATACCTGTAATAGTAATTCAAACTATATAGAAATATTGATACCTGTAATAGTAATTCAAACTATATAGAAATATTGATACCTGTAATAGTAATTCAAACTATATAGAAATATTGATACCTGTAATAGTAATTCAAACTATATAGAAATATTGATACCTGTAATAGTAATTCAAACTATATAGAAATATTGATACCTGTAATAGTAATTCAAACTATATAGAAATATTGATACCTGTAATAGTAATTCAAACTATATAGAAATATTGATACCTGTAATAGTAATTCAAACTATATAGAAATATTGATACCTGTAATAGTAATTCAAACTATATAGAAATATTGATACCTGTAATAGTAATTCAAACTATATAGAAATATTGATACCTGTAATAGTAATTCAAACTATATAGAAATATTGATACCTGTAATAGTAATTCAAACTATATAGAAATATTGATACCTGTAATAGTAATTCAAACTATATAGAAATATTGATACCTGTAATAGTAATTCAAACTATATAGAAATATTGATACCTGTAATAGTAATTCAAACTATATAGAAATATTGATACCTGTAATAGTAATTCAAACTATATAGAAATATTGATACCTGTAATAGTAATTCAAACTATATAGAAATATTGATACCTGTAATAGTAATTCAAACTATATAGAAATATTGATACCTGTAATAGTAATTCAAACTATATAGAAATATTGATACCTGTAATAGTAATTCAAACTATATAGAAATATTGATACCTGTAATAGTAATTCAAACTATATAGAAATATTGATACCTGTAATAGTAATTCAAACTATATAGAAATATTGATACCTGTAATAGTAATTCAAACTATATAGAAATATTGATACCTGTAATAGTAATTCAAACTATATAGAAATATTGATACCTGTAATAGTAATTCAAACTATATAGAAATATTGATACCTGTAATAGTAATTCAAACTATATAGAAATATTGATACCTGTAATAGTAATTCAAACTATATAGAAATATTGATACCTGTAATAGTAATTCAAACTATATAGAAATATTGATACCTGTAATAGTAATTCAAACTATATAGAAATATTGATACCTGTAATAGTAATTCAAACTATATAGAAATATTGATACCTGTAATAGTAATTCAAACTATATAGAAATATTGATACCTGTAATAGTAATTCAAACTATATAGAAATATTGATACCTGTAATAGTAATTCAAACTATATAGAAATATTGATACCTGTAATAGTAATTCAAACTATATAGAAATATTGATACCTGTAATAGTAATTCAAACTATATAGAAATATTGATACCTGTAATAGTAATTCAAACTATATAGAAATATTGATACCTGTAATAGTAATTCAAACTATATAGAAATATTGATACCTGTAATAGTAATTCAAACTATATAGAAATATTGATACCTGTAATAGTAATTCAAACTATATAGAAATATTGATACCTGTAATAGTAATTCAAACTATATAGAAATATTGATACCTGTAATAGTAATTCAAACTATATAGAAATATTGATACCTGTAATAGTAATTCAAACTATATAGAAATATTGATACCTGTAATAGTAATTCAAACTATATAGAAATATTGATACCTGTAATAGTAATTCAAACTATATAGAAATATTGATACCTGTAATAGTAATTCAAACAAAGTGGCACATGAATCTGGAGCTTATTATCAGAGGCTGGAGTCCCTTGTGCATCCATTCTCTCTGTCTATCTTTTTGCAAATAAATAAATAAATAATAAATAAATTTTGAAAAAGAGGGTTGTAATTGTCAAGATTTTAGAACCTGAAATGTCGGTGAGGCCATTTCATGGGCTAGGGTGCTGGACTGCATGAGAAGAGAGAGGAAGCTGAGCATCAGCATTCGTCCTTCGATTCCTAGCTGCAGATGAAATGTGATCAGTTGCTTCATACTCTTGCTGCCATGTCATCTATCCATGGTTGAATAGTATAACACTATATATGTGTGTGTGTGTGTGTATATATATATATATAATATATATATATATATATATATATTCATATTTACATATATATGTACATTTAAAGATTAAAAAATATTTTCGAGCCGGACGTGGTGGCGCACGCCTTTAATCCCAGCACTTGGGAGGCAGAGGTAGGAGGATTGCCATGAGTTCGAGGCCATCCTGAGACTCCATAGTGAATTCCAGGTCAGCCTGGGCTAGAATGAGACCCTACCTCAAAAAACTAAAAAAAAAAAATATATATTTCTTTGTCCATTTATTCCTCAATGGACACTGGTCAATTAAAAGTCATGGCTAATATGAATACTTCTTCTGTGCACATAGAAGTGCAGATAACTGTTTGATAAATTGATTTCATTCCTTTGGGTAAATATCAGTTTGCTAGATTATATGGTAGTGTTATATTTTTTAGCATCTACCTACTGGTTTCCATAATGACAGAACAGTAGATTCACTGATGTGTGGTCTTGCTTTCCATGGCTCATTTACCGACAATCAGAGGCCAAAGCTATCAGATGGAAAAATATTCCAGTAAGAAAATGCATGTTTTAAATTGTTCACAGCCAGGCATGATGGTGCACAGCTTTAATCCCAGCACTCCGGAGGCAGAGTTAGAAGGATCTCTGTGAGTTCAAGGCCACCCTGAGACTACATATTGAATTCTAGGTCAGCCTTAGCTAGAGTGAAACCCTACCTTGAAAAAAAAAAATTGTTCACTACTTTGAAGAAGTTTCTCTCTGTCCTTTCTCTAGTACAGCTGCCTATTAGTTGCTCAGTAGCTGTCGTGGTTACCGGAATGACTGGCACTGTATTGCAGTGTTTCTGTGCTAGAAAACCTTGCGTAGTTCATTTAATAATAACTCCAAAGCCCAAAACAAGTACACCCAGCAAATACTATGGCTTATCTTTTGGTCATAGTCATTTACAGTATATGGCTATAATTATTAATTTTATTAGTAGTCATTATTGCCCTTATCTTACTGTGCTAAATGTATTTGTGTGTATATATGTGTGTGTGTGTGTGTGTGTGTGTGTGTGTGTGTGTGCATATATACATCATGGCATGGCATGCGTGTATGTATGTTTTGTTTTTATTACTTTTAAGACAGGGTCTCATATCAAGCCCAAGCTAGCCTTAAACCTATCATCTCTCTGTGTCAAGCACCCATTTTGGCATTATACGTGTTTGCCACCACACCCAGCTACTGTGCTTAACTTATAAATTAAACTTCCATGTAGGTATGTGTATAAACCGGCAAATGAAATGAAAACTGAGTGTGTCTGTGATTTCAGGCATGCCTTTGGGACTTGGAACTTATGCCTTACAGATCAAAGGGAACTGCTATGCTAATTATGATTCACTAACAGCATGTAAGCCTTCTGTTTTCTTCAGATCCCACAAATAATTGTTTGGTTTATCATTTGATCATAGTCGTTTAACAGGTTGTTTAGATTTGCATTTCTCTTATAATCAGGTAATATAGACCATTTTGTTATGTATCCGTTTTCATTTGCATTTTTTCTAAAATGTTTATTCAGGTTTATTTGCTCATGTTTTTAATCTGGTTTTAATCCTGCTGTTGTATTGCTGAGTTATAATAGGCTCTTATCAGATATGTAGCTTGAAAATGTGTCCTTCTACTTTGCAAGCAGGGAGTATCTTAACTCTACTTTCTTCTTTACTGTGTAGAAGCTTTTAGGCTAGTGTATCCTCATTTGTCTATTTTTGATTTTGCAGTCTATGGTTTTGAAGATTCATAGAGAATTCGCTGTCAAGACAAATATCGTATAACCTTTCCTCTGTTTTCTTCTAGTGGCTCACAGCTTCAAACTGGCTTTGTGTATATATGAACTTCCTTTGAATTCAAAAGCATTTTGATAATAGTATAGTAAATAAGAGTGTATTAATTATTAAGATTAACTTTAGTTAATTGAAATCAGTAAGATTTAAAGCCTGTGTTTAGATATTAACTCTGTGATGAATGTATCTTGACAATTTGGGAAAGTATCAGTATTTCTAGTTTTGTATATTTTGAAAATAATGTTTTTGTATGAACACAAATGGATCTTATTGGTATTTTTTCAGATAAGTATATATTTTTTCAAGTAACAAGTCTTAGTCACAGTGCCCATGGGCTAGTCCAACAAGGGTGATAGTAATGCACTAAGTATTTCACTCCTTATGTCAGCCCCTCAGACAGTCAATCATTTTTATTGCAAATAATGACTGCAAAGTTACATCAACCAACAGTGTTAGCACTGGGAGTCACTTTTTGTATCATTATGGAAAATCATTTTAAAAGGATATATTGTATTGTATCATTGTGGAAAATCATTTTAAAAGGATATATTGTATTGTATCGTTATGGAAAATCATTTTAAAAGGATATATTTACAATTTCTTAAGGAGTGTATCTTGAGAATAACCATCAGGTTTCTAATGGCCATCAAGTGACATAACCAGAAGACAGAAACTCTTTGATCAAATGTGTTCTCGGAAGACACAGCCTTAGAGAATATATTAAAATAATAACCCAAGTGTAGAAATCTGAATCTACATCTAGTACTAAAATGCCCTTTCGAGAACAGTTTAGTGTATATTCCCTTTTTTTAAAAGATGAAAGTAATGTCAGAGGAATGACCCATGAGCTCCAGTGATGAGCAATTATGTTTCAGTTGTCAACTAGTTTCTTTCAAACTCTAGGTATTTAAAAAAATGTGTAGGGCTAAAATTACTAAGTTTACATTATAAATAAGTGATTCATGGATAAAAGTTTAAAACTATTTTTTTCTAAATGTATTTTCCTAGTCAACATTACATTGAGTTTATTCCCAATCAACATGAAATAACATTTTATAATTTAGGCCCAGAAATATTTAACATATGTTCACCAAATTACTAGGTAAGCTAGTAAATATTTAGCCCAGATTTTTAGAGTACTCAACCAAGGAAGCTATCATTTTACTAGACTGTGCATGTGGGAGGTCCTTGGGGTTGTTCTTGTTTTGTATATAGACCACCATATAGAAGACATGTCTTGAAGATATATGACCACAAAATTTAATAAGTTATATAAATATGAAGAAAGTCAAAATTTATTCAATGAGTTGTAACATCATATGTCCTATTCAGAGGCAGTATGTTAAAATGGTCATTTTCATGCTCAAATTGTATGTTTTTATAATACAGTCTACATTTAAGTTGAAAAATATCTCTTTGTGTAAAAAAAATTTCCATATACAACTTGAAGGCAACAAGTATTTAAAAGATAAGAATGCCACTAAAGCTTTCTAGAAATTGCATTACAGTGGATGTTCTCTAGGGTTTAGCTCAGGGGACACTTAAGGCACCAGTAAGTTTCCTCCAGATTCTATAGTCAATGCATGCTAATTGCTCACATTCAATTCTTCCTCAGGAATTACCTTCTGCCATAGTACTGCATCTTGGTCCTGATAACACATCTCTGAAGGACAACCCTTGTCTTATGACTGTGCAAGGCTCCCAGACCCTTTCTCAGTTCTGGACACTCAGAAAATACTACATTGGCTTTAGAGCTCCATGTGGAATCAATTTTGGCATATGTTGTTGCTGAGTTGTGTTTATTTCTCCTTCTGAACAGTCTTGCTTCTCTGTGTCCTTTATACATATTGTTCCTGAGAATATATTTGAATAAGCCACCTGCATACAAATGTCCACCTCAGTTCATTGCCAGAGGAACAGGACTTATAGACATTGAAATTACAAGTAGTCCTGGAAAATGGACATTGAAAGGACTTAGAACACTTGATGGCTAGCTATGAAGATTTTTCGCTCATAGTAACATTGTCACAAAATATTCTTATTGGGGCTTTCTTAGTCACAGAAGAATGACTCATCTATCAGCAAATGAGCAACATGGAACATCTAATATAAATCTACTCTGAGAAAATGACTAGTCAGTGAGTAACAGATAACAAGTTGTACACCTTGTACCAAGAAGTAGGACTGACTCATCAGGGGAGAATGAAACATTCCGCCTGTATTGACTTTTTCTCTTTTATGCTATGAAGGAAGCACTCACTTTGGGCTCACAGAATAGTCTACAACACAATAGCTGATAAATTGTCACACTGCTGCAAGGAATTTATTTTGTACCAAAGTAAGGTAGACAGTTATCAAATGTCTATAGATCTGTTAATTCCATAGCTCCTGGAAATTTTTAGTATGAAAGACCCATCGAGTTTTGAATATGTACTCGGAAAAGTTATTGCTCAATGCTAGGGGTCTTCAATGATACAGGATATTCTCTGAATGAATGACTATTACTATTATGTTAGTTGATGGAAGACCTAGATCCACAGGGGATCAGTGAAGCAACAGTAGCTCTGTAAGGCATACCTAGAAAATTTGTGCTTTCAGGCTCATTAGTCTCTGGGCACCTAGATATTCTAGGTTTTAGATGAGAAGGCAACCTCAAGCATATAATTGAAGGCTTTCAGTAATTTGCATCTATGATTGTTACCCAGTAATTTGAATATTTTATTTTTATTTATTTATTTGAAGAGGAGAGAGGGAGAGAGAGTGTGTGTGTGTGTGTGTCAGGGTCTCTGGCCACTGCAAATGAACTCAAGACTCATGTGCCAACTTTTAAATCTGGCTTTATGTGAGTCCTAGGGAATCAAACCCGGGTCCCTTGGCTTTGTTGGCAAGCACCTTAACTGCCAAGCTATCTCTTAGCCCTCACCCAGTCATTTTAGACAACTTGATCCAAGACAATATCAGAGAATAAAAGTCTTGGCAGAAATAGCTGACTGATTATCACTGGGCCCAATGAGTACTATATTGGATCTGTGAGTGATGCATGGAGCATATATTGATCCTCTACCCAGTTAACTGGCACCGCATGCTGAAAGTAGGCTAGAAGGAAGATCTGGTCATCCCACAAGATAAAATACCTGGGATGATAAAAGTGTCATCTGAAATACTGTGTTCTGAGAGACAAATAAAATAGATAACATGGGATCAAAATTACATATTTCATTGATGCCCTGAGACCATTGGCAGTCATGGGCCAACACTCATCTCAGTAGCATTGTACATTCACCTTGGAAATGACTAACATGGCTATTAATAGATGAGTTGACATTAGTCTCTGAAGCAAGTGAATTTGTAGAGGGCAAAAGTACACAATGAAGAGAATCTTGAACAGTGTTAATGAAATTTCCCTTATAGGATTACATACTTATTATTTTAATGTGACTCAAGATACAATTATGGCTTCCACCCCAAAGGGATGTATGAGCAGTGCCCTAGAGCATCACTTACACTCAGAGTTATAAAATGCTTTAATTGAATTCCATATCTTTCAAGTACCTGTTTGCCATAATGAAGTTTGTATTGAGAAATATTTGTGCTGAAATAATTTGATATGTCTTTATATTACTGCTGGAGGAATTATATCCACGTGGATGAAAAGTAATTATCTCACTCAAGGTCACAGCTCTATGCTGAAAGCAGCCAATGTCCAATGATAGGTCCGAGGGACATAAAAGTCTGTCTAAATTTTTTAATGTATCTATCAAAGTGCTTTATGGCTTTAGATTAAGCACTGTAACATTAATTGCACTGTTTTGGAGTTCCATTTTTTTATATCTGATAAATCAGATTTTTGTTTTGGAGAGTACACTCCAACAAACTTGTTTCATGTCAATCTTTGCCTTAGAGTCTATGTCCCCCTAAGTGCTCTGCCTTATAAATCACTTTAGATTATTGCAAAGATATATATATATATATATATATATATATATATATATATATGTATATATATATATATTACACAATAAAAAAATAAGCGAAAACATGGCTCCATTCTATATGAAGATTTTCTTCGTAATATCTGAGATAATCATTTAATAAAAATAATATAGATTCTTTTAATTAGAGGATATTAATGAATTCAAGCATGCAGTCACATATTACTAATGTCTGCACCACCATTTTTGTAAATGTGGCACTGGAGAGCAGTACATGTAGGCTGCTCTTAAGCAATATATCCATGAAATTTAATGCTGCTTTCTTCAGCTGTGTCTTTCTTTGCATTTATATTATTTTGTGTACTTTTCTTTTACCTCCATATACAACTATAAAATCATATGCTTTATCCACAACAGAGAAGTGATGATATACTGGGATTTACAGGTTACTAATTATTTCCAATTACTGAACATTATTGAACTTTTGTATTCAAAAAGAATGATAAGGAAAATCAAATTCTATTCAAGAAATTATTATATATTTTTTCTATCTATTCCAAGTATATTTTTCTTCTCAGTACAAATGAGCCTAGAGTAATATGGTTATTTTTGAGAGCATCCAAATACATATTTTAACTATTATTTCATAAGCTCTTTTAATTTATATATGCCACATTATAATTGAGTATAGCATGAAATAATTGATTGACATTTATAAATAACTATTTTGTATTACTAATTCAATATGTAATAAATATTAGTTTAATAATTTTATATAATTGTCTTATTTAATCCTTAAACATTGTTAAATAGGTAGTAGCATTATTTCCATTTAAAAACTGAGTAAATATAGACAAGAATATAGTGGTTATTATCTCTTTTACTTAAAATTATACTAAATGTCCTATCCTTCTATTTTGGTTTGAATCACACGTCTTCCATAAATTCATGCATTTCGAGTTTTTCGTTCCCATTTTATGCCATATGAGAGGTAGAGCTTTGCTCCAGGAGGTCTGCTCCTAAGGATGGGCTTTGGGGTACTATAGCCTGGCTTCCCACCTTGCCAGAGTTATCTCACTCTTTTGCTACTATCTTCTACCTACTGTTGCAAGATTGTGATGTCTATCCATGGCTTGTGCTATACTTTCCCCTGTCATCATGAAGCTTCCCCTTGAGGCTGTAAGTTGAGATAAACCCTTTCTTCCAATCAGTTGCTTTGGATTAGATGTTCTATTCTAGCAAAGCATTACTAAGTATAACATAAAATTGGTACCAGAGCAGTGGAAGGGCTAGAAATGAGGAGCAATTCTGACAAGTTTCTTGAGCCATATGTCCCTGAAATTATGAATAAATCCATTTCAGGTAGGCAACATCTACACCTTCATCAGAATGCTGGAATTTTTTTTTACCAAAAACCTAAATGTGTGAGAGATTGGGCTGGCATGCAGTATGAAAACTACAGGGTCAGAGATGGGCTTAGAGAATGAAAGTCATGACTCTAGTCACATGTACTGTCCAGCTTATGTACCCAATATAGGTGAAAAAGAAGAAAAAAAAAACCTACTATGTGGAGCCTGTTCATGAAAAATAATAATATTTATCACAAAGTTAAATCATAACAGATATATTCCGGAATTTCTACCTCCACTATCTCAGAACTATCTGGAAGTATTGAGTAATCAATCATAAGAGAATATTACTCAGTCAGGTAATACTGAGCAGAGGAAGAATGCTGGATAAATACTAATGTGACTATGTCCAGAGATAGCAGTAACTGAAAAATCTGCCATCTTAAAGATGGAAGCATTGCCATGAAATCCAAAGCTTGAGGAGAAAGTCATCCTGGGTGAAGCTCTGAGAGACAGAAACATGGCCACTAAGAAAGCTGTAACTAGGGCTGGAGGAATGGCTTAGCGGTTAAGGCATTTGCCTTTAAAGCCAAAGGACCCAGGTTCAATTCTCCAGGACCCACGTTAGTCACATGCACAACGGGGTGCATGCATCTGGAGTTTGTTTGAAGCAGGTAGAGTCCCTGGCATGCCCAATATCTCTCTCTCTCTCCCACTTTCTCTGTCATATAAATAAATAATAATAGTAATAAAGAAAGCCACAACTAGTCATTCTTTTTCTTTTATTTAAAAAATGTATTTATTTGGTACAGAAAGAGAGAGGGACAGAGAGACAGAGAGAGAGAGAGAGACCTAATTCTTTCTTCCTTTTCTTAGTGGGCACTGACATGTAACTCCCAGTACCAGCATGTGGCTATCATACACAGTGAGCTTTTGATCAGAGAGACCTGCAAGGTTTCCTAAAAGAAAGACAGATTTCTGTCAGAGTACTTGATGACCCACCAAAAGTTAGTGGTAAGACCCTACAGCTGAAGACACCTTGTGTGGTTGACACATAAAATGGAATGACATGGCTGGAAGCTGGAAGAGAGTCAGTCGCCAGACAGTCAGCGTGTCTAATGCCAGAAGGTGCTACATAGGTGACTGGGGGAAAATGACCAATATCTGTCCAAGCAGCTCATGGTCTGTGGTGGTTTGAATAGAATAGATGTCCCTCAATATATTCAGTTGTTTGTTTGTAGTTTGCATCTGCAGCCACCCTGCTAGAGTCAGTGCCATTGTGTGGATCTTAAGGTGTGGTGGTGGGTTTCAGATTTCAATCTAAAGATATGCAAAGTGTGCCTAGCTGGAGTTCCTGAAGTGTGCTGTGGCCTTTAGGCTTGTACTTCTCTCTCTCTCTGCTTGGGCCTGTGAAGGCAGGCCAGTTTCTTCTGCCATGGATCCCCTGGATCTGTAAGCTTCAATAAATCCCTTCCTCCATAACTGTGTCTGGTCCGAAAGTTCATCTCAGCGAACCTGAAGCTGTCTGCTACATGGTCTAACCTTCTTAGCAGCAAATAACCTGTTGTGATGCTCACACAAGTGCAATAGTGGTGCACAGCCATGGTGGGAAAACAACTACTCTTGATTTGGCTAATTGATCCTCTCAGTGGAACGGGACCCATAGCTGGAGCTGGGAAACAAGTCAGAATCATATCCAAACATAAGCCCACTCTCCAATATCAAGCTACCACCAATTATGGGCTACAAGAAGGCCTACACCTATTAAATTCTCTATAAAAAAAAGTAAGGGTTATCTCATTTGTCTGGTGCTAACTTACTGTTCATTGGAGAAGATGCTTCTTTTTTTTCAGATAGATATAGATCCTAAGGAGAGAGCCACCCCATCATACCTCAAAGGGCCCAGCTGAAACTAAGAACAATTGGTGAAACAAACACTGGTGCTATTTTCCTGATGAACCAGATACCAGCACAAGGGGGAAGGAGATCAGCACAGAGAAAAATCAACTCCTACCAAATCAGAGAGCCAGAGCCACAGAGGCCCCCAACACCTCATCACTGAAGCAGACCAAAAATGAACCCAACATGGCTCAGGGAAATTTTGCAGAAGAGGGGGTGGAAAGAATGTCAGAGCCACATATTGGGTCATGATATGCAGAGACATTTATCCTAACCATAACTGTGGGATAACTCCACAATGCATGACCCATATACCTTAACATGGAGGGGCCAGGGGAAGGAGTTAGGTCATGGATGAGCCTAACAATGGTACCAAATTGACTGTATTCGCTGAGTACAAAACTAATTAATTAAAAAAATATATATCCTAAGGTGAAACATGATTAGGAAAAGCAAACTGGAAGAAAATAAGCAAACCAGTAAGTGTCACACTAGCTGACCTCAAGATATTAGCTGACCTCAAGACATTCCTCAAAGAATATTGTATTGGAATAAGATTGTTGCATAGGGCCAGTATGCTAAAGCCTTCTGATTGTCAATCCCAGAAACCTTAAACATGCTCTTGAGAAATGACCACATCTGAAGTAAACACTGCTCAGAAAACTGGATAGTTACATAAAAAAAAAAAAAAAATCACAGAAACAACTGCTAGCTCTTAGCTTATTAAAAAAAAGTCAATGCAAAATGAATAAATATTTTGAATGGAAGTTAGGAACTTACAAAAGTACTGGAAGATGGCTTAAGGCTCTTGCCTGCAAAGCGTTAGGAAACATGTTCAACTCTCCAGGTCCAATGAAAGCCAGATGCCCATGTCTGTAGTTTGATTACAGTGGCTAGAGGCCCTAGTACACCAATTCTCTCTTGCTTTTGCTCTTACTCTCTTACATAAAAATAAGGCCATCTGTTGGGCTTGTCCCCCACGCCCCCGAAAAAGTACTAGAAGGAAATATTTCAAAGTATTACTATAAGCAATAGCATTTTTGGGGGTTAAGATATTGAAGCAGAGCAAAAACAAAAGTAGATAAATGAGATGTTTTCAAACTAAAAATCTCTATGCACCAACACAAATAATAAGAGCCAGGCATGGTGGTACATGCTTTTAATCCCAGAACTTGGAAGGCAGAGGTAGGAAGAGCTCCATGAGTTTGAGGCCACCCTGAAGCTACATAGTGAATTCCAGGTCAGCCTGAGCTAGCATGAAAACCAACCTTGACCAAAAAAAAAAAAAAAAAAAAAAAAATGAACAAATAAACAAAACAAAACAAAAAGTCCTATTGTTGAATAGACAATATGTTCGCATTACACATATGATCAAAGGTCATCAAAAATATTTTCAAACCACAAATGATAAAGTGTTATTATATCAATTATATAAAGACATCAAAAATCTCAAGAACTTGGGCTGGAGAGATGGCTTAGCAGTTAAGGCATTTGCCTGCAAAGCCAAAGAAACCTGGTTTGATTCTCTAGGACCCATGTAGGCCAGAGGTACAAGGGGACATGCATCTGGAGTTCATTTGCAGTGGCTGGAGGCCCTGGTATACACATTCTCTTTTTCTCTGTCAAATAGATAAATAAATAAATAAATAAAATATATTTAAAGTAAATAAATAAAAATCTCAAGAACTCATACATATTATTCAATTAAAAATGACCAACTGATCTGAATGGACACTTCTCAAAAGGAGAAATACAAATGACTAGTGACTAACTAATTAATGAATACAGGCCTAACATCATAACATCATTAGTTATTAAGGAAATGCTAATCAAAATCATAAGAAAATTTTATCTCATCCAAGTTAGAATGGCATTGACTAAAGAGATCTTCACTCCAAGCTCAAATACAAAACAAATGATAGCAATGATTCAAGTGAAGAATGTGGGTGGTGGCAATGTGTATTGGAAAAGCCATTACAGTAATTTCATTAAGTTTCCATAAAAACCAAACAACAGATTGACCACATGATCCAGCTATTCCACTCTTGGGTGTGTATCCAAAGGCAATGAAATCAGCATATCAAAGAACCACCTGGACTCCCATGGACTTTGATACAACACTATTCACAATAGCTAGGCATGCAATTGGCCCACATGTCTTCAATACATGAATAAGAAAAACAAAATGTGCTGTACACACAATGGAATGATACTTATTTATTATAAAGGAATGATGGCAGAGCAATTGCTCAGCATGCATAAGGCACTGGGTTCAATCCCCATGACCTTAAAAATTTATACTTGTAGCAAAAAAAAAAGTAATGCAATTGGAGGAACCTGTGCTCTTTGCAATAAGTCAGACACTGCATGTCCTTTCTCATGTGTGAAAGGTAAAATTATCTGTCAATGTAGATTTCTAATGACTAAAGGTTGAGAAGGACGTAGATGTGAGAGGAAATGCAGAGGGGTGTTGCATCATGGGTACCATCACACATGCTGACAGAAGAAATAAACTGCTTATGTTAATTACTGATACTATATCTGTGAATAACTAGAAAACAGGAGTTAAAGTCTTCAAATTTAATGAATAATAGAGACAGGCATAATTACCCTAATTTGATTAGCATATTTTTTACAATATCTTTTATTTATTTATTTACTTATTTATGAGAGAGAATGGATGTGCCAGGGCCTCTAGCCACTGTAAATGAACTCCAGAGGCATGCACCACCATGTGCATCTGCTTACCAGGGTTCTGGGGACTCAAATCTGGGACCTTTGGCTTCACAGGCAAGCGCCTTAACCACTAAGCAATCTCTCCAGCCCTGATTACCATAATTTGTATATATGATTAAACAGTTACATAATAATTCAGAAATAAGTGTACTTAAAGAAATGTTAACAAAATGGATTTATTACAATATTAGAGCAGAATATCATTTGGAATTTAAATTTGTTTTAAAACCTCATAAAGTAAGAAGTAACTGCCTATGTGAGCAGACAGCTGACACTTTCAATAAAATGGGAATATATCCAACTGTCAGTACAGTATTGATGAGCTTAGCAATTAAAAGAGCAATAGCCTTCCATACATTTCACAAAACAACCAATTCAGCTTTGCCTCCATTAACCCAGATTTCAACCCATGGGCAGAATGATCGTGAACCAAGTGCCTCCACCACTAATCCCACAGTGACAATAGAACATATTAGATTTGGCCACATTTCAATGTATTTTTAAAGTTCCTTTTTGAAAAAAATGGTAGCTTAATTTAGGCTTTCTAATGTCTCTACCTGATGACCTTGTATGTTATTAATTCAACATGTAAAAATAAATGTGATCAACGGGATTAGCAATCCAAACAGCAGGAGATAAAAAGAGTTGACATTGATTTTTTAAAATAACAAAACACAGAATGAAAATGAATTTGTTCTGCCCTTCTACCTCAATGAATAATAAGAGACTGAACAGACAAATTCGATGAAATTAAAGGGCAGGATATTTAAAATGAATGGACATACTTATTTTTCCAGCATGTATAATTATATTTTTGCACCCACAGTTGATAGAGGTCATGGGAAACAAATAAAAAATACCTGGGATTCAAAAAGTGAAGAATAATTTCCCATGTAAGGAAAATATTTACATCAAAGGTAAAAGCATAAGGAATTATCATTTGCACTTCAGAGAATATACATGAATCATTTAAGGAAAATAACCTTGTCATTACTGAATAAAAGGAAAATTAGCTATTTCTTATTTTTTTCTTCACATACTTATATTTTTAGGAGCATGGTGTTTGAGTAACATTGAAGTTGGTTTTCTAGGTGTTACATTCATAATTTTTCACTAGCCCCATCTATCCACTCAGCTATCATTTTGTACTTATCTAGGGAGTTACTGAGATTCTTTGAATGCTTCAGGGGAACCTGGAAGAGATATTGAACCTTTATCTCTGCATTATTTCAGTAGGGAACACCAGCACTTGCAGCCCCAATTATCCTGGATAACCCACTATTGTTCAAACCAAAGCAATAAACAATGGCTAACTACAATGCTAGATTGAATGCATGCATTTACAGCAGAAAGAATACCCATACAGGGCAAAATTTTCACTTCAGTTCTTGGTTATGGGGAATCTCCATAGTTCTCTTAGATAGTTTGGGTGCCTTTTTTCCTTGGCACCTGTGAGCAAGAGGAGTGGTTGACTCTTTGAATTTTTGGTTAACTGTGATCACTGTGCATAAATTTTTCTTTGTATGGGTTAGCTACACATTGGTTTTTTATGTTTAACATTACACTTTTGTTATTAAAGTCCCAGCTTAACTTCCTCATCAGGTATAAAAATACAAATTTATTTTAATCAGGAATTCAGATCCTTTGTTAAGCTAAAGTTTTAAACCAAAGAAAAAATATGCCACCATAAAGAAAACAAAGCAGAGCATGACAGAGGGAATTTTAAAAAGAAAGTCAATGATAAAAGAGAGATGAATAATGCTAATGCTAATAATCTTTGAATATAAACCAAAACCTTAACAAGAATATCATATTGGTAGATTATAGAAAAAGTTGTTTAAAGTGAGCAATGTATAATCTTCATCACTCTTCTGAGATGATGTGATCTGGAGTAAAGGTCACCAACAAACATATGCATCAAACAATTCCAAGTGCTGAGAAAAAACATGGAAATATCTGACAGGTTTTCAAAATTAAGGGGTGTAAAATCATAAAAGAATAAAACAGCAAAAAATAACACATATGTGGTTACTTTATGTAGTGGAAAATATATATTTTTTTACAAAAAGGGAACATAGGGCTGCTCTCATTTCCTATGCAATCTATGAAAAACTCTACAAATGCCAAAACTATTTCATGAAGCTTTAACAGAGGACATGGTATTGAAATTCTGAGTGATTTGTACTTAGCATTTCTCTGGCATTAGAGAAATGATTGGAAATTTTTCTTTTAATTAAAACTGTCAGCATGGAAGGATTTAAGGATGATCAGAACAAATCCAGCCAGCAAGCTTGATTAGCCAAGAAAGTTACAGGAAAAGTAAAAAGTACTGTTTACTGGCATTATAAAAGATAGGACTACATATTACACTTATTTGGTGGAGGTATCAGAAATATATTGAATCCCACTGTGAGCAGAATGTTGACAACTCTTCATTTAACGTTCCCCAAGTTCATAACAAGTAGTTTAATGCTCAGATTCATTGAATGACTGTTTTGTTCCAGTATTCTTTTTTCAGGGCATGAACAAACATATTCATTTCAGAGACCTCTAACTTAAGGCAGTTAAGGAGATGCATTTCTCTCACCTTATTTACAGTTAAACCTAATGATTATATCGATTGGAGCAAGGTAGCTTTTTTTGGAGGTCATCAGCGCAAGAAACATGAACGCTGCTTGGCCTTTGTGAAACTAGAACTCCAGTCTGATCATAGATGTAGATAAGGAGCAGATTCTTCTTGGACTTTTTTCTGGCTTAGCACCTATGGGCAGGGCATGCCCTTCCTAAACCAGTAATCCTGTGGGACCCAACAACCAATACATGTCCTTTATGCACATTGGACTTGGCAATGGGACTCATCCTAACTAGGTGCCTAATTTAAACAAATGGACCTGAGCCAGGCCTCCATTAGCTTTTTCCAGTTCCCTCTTGCACTTTCAGCCCTGCTGGGTGTGTGGAGGGAACTCATTTTGGCTTGTGAGCTTTCCTTCTCTCTTATTCTTACTCTCACTTAATAAATCTCTCACAGTTTATTCTTCTCTGTGTCTGTGTTTTTCAGCTCTTTTCCAAAATGGACAAGAACGCAAGGCTTGAGATGCATAGGCTCAGGGCTTCTAATCCCACCAAGAGTTTTCTCCCACAACAAGATGCTAATAGTACTCACCATAACCTAACTCAATTACTCCAGGAATAAGGCACAGGAAGTGCCTATGGTTGTAACACAGACAATCTTTTGTGCTCAAAATGAGAATATTATGCTTTTTACAACTCTAGACACTTACCTTGTTCTGTAATTAATTTCATCCAAATTTCAGAAATGGTGATTTATTTAGGAAACTGTTAGTAGAAACTTGAATCTGTACCAAGTATTCAATCCAAGTCAACATGCTGAATACCTGTTCCAGACCCCTTCCAGCATGGGAGTTTTGCTGATTTAATCTGTTATTTCCCCTAAAATAAATCTTACTTAACTTTAAAAAGTAAGAGGAGTTTCTTCTTCCTTCTAGAGTACACTCAGGACAAAGCCATCAGCCCTAAAATTTACATATGTTGGAAGCTCTTATAGTACCTAACACTTCCATAGGAAAATCTGAACTAAAACTCTTGAAGGGCCCACAGTGTCCCTTAGCCTTTGACAACATGAACTAGTAGATTTCTACACTTGTAGAAAACATGCTGAAATCTACCATGGAAAGAGCCAGGAGAAGCCTCCTTAAGTTTACTTCAGATAGAATCCCACTACAAGGGTCTCTAGACACCCAGTGAAGACAAAAGCAGCTCATTTAACATACTTTCCTGCTCTCTTAGTCCTCTGAATCAGATCTATAAGTATTGGAAGGTATTTTGAATTGAATAAGTCCACTTACTGCACTGCTCTTTATCTTCAGTAAGTGAATATCTGCTACTGACTTTTAGAAACTCTGAAAATTCTATGATTAAATAGTGACTTACCTAAGATTCTCCCTAAATCTAATTTTCGTAACTTTATTTTTTTTACTTTTACAACATTTATCAATATCCCTGTTTGTAAAATTCTTTACTATTATGAAATTACTTATCTCCACTTATTATTTTCATACATGCAATAGGTACAAAAATGAGTATGTGATTTATTGTGTATATTAATTACACAAATGCAGACATGGCATTTTTCTATTCAACTTACACTTTGTCTGACACTACCTATTCAGTAACCCACTAATAATTTAATTTTATATACTTGTGATATTTATTTCAATCTCATAATGATAAGCACACATTGTAAAAGTGAATTGGAAATGTAATGATTTTTTTAAAAATACGTTTCATTCAGATGACTTATCTTTGTTGATATTGAGCCTCCTAGAACACATTATTCTAGAGGAAAGATACCTTTTTTATAACAGAAAAAATTCCAGTCAGCCTATGTATTCTCTGAGCTTCTACTAGTCATTTTTACTTTAACAGGAATATAAGATCTGCTGTGAATAGAAAGTGATATGAGAAAATGAGTTGTATTAATATACCCAACATATTCTTCCATTTATTACTATAAAATGAAAAAAGCCTTGGATGTTGCTCTCAATGTGCATTTTTGAAAACAAATCAAGGATGTATTGCAGGATAGTGTTTTTTCTCCACTGTATACTGTGAACAAAAAGCCAGTGCAGTATAATTTATATTTGGAGATTCAACATTTCAGAAGATTAATTCTCTGCCAATTCTATTCATATGCTAAGTCCTTACAATTGAAGTCATGTCTTCAATATGTTGATTCTCTACAAACTAGAAAAGATTTTAGGCTCTTAGCAACTTTTGATCCATGAATAATTTTACACATGTCAATTGCTTCCCAAATTGTAAGAGTTTCTTCAATTTTATGAGTATTTTTTTCCTTTTGAGCTATTATCCACAGTGAAATCACTCTCTAGAGCTGTCATTCTCTTCTCTGACATTGTAACTTTTCTTTCTATAAATAATATTTGTTCATTTGCTTTTGTAATGTCATACTGGATAAAATCCATAGCCTTCAGTCTGAATTCGTGTCACTCTGTGGCCATGTGCCTGGGAAGCATGAATGGCTTTGTTGGTGAGTTCAAAAGCAGGAAATGACAAACAGACTTGCAGATTTTGAAAACATTAACCACTTACATATGGAAACACATCCACCTCATCATTTGCACTAAAGAAGTAGAAATATACAAAGATGAGAGTTGTAACATACCCTACATGTTCTTCTATTTCTTACTGTAAAATACAAAAGCCAAGACAATGCTCTAAATAGGCATTTTTAAAGGCAAAGGTAAGGATGCTTATATTTAACTAAAAACTATGTAAAACTATAAAAATATACTAATATTTCTGGGCAGTATTAATTATTATATATAGAACTTACCTAATTAGTGTATTAAATATTCTACATTAGCTTTTTTGCTTTTTTAACTTCACACTTAAAAACAGCAATCAAACATACCTTTATTTAAATGGGAATACTTAGCCTGGGATATCCATTCATCCCAGAGCACTTAACAGCAAACCTTTTGACAGGTTTGGGGTTAACAATAGAGGAACTAACCAGACATTTTCTTTGTCCCATACCTTTGTTTAGTGGCAGGAAACTGGCCGGGTCCAAATCAAAGGGCAAGAGTTTCAGAGCACTAGGGATGACTGTTAGGATCACAGACAAAAGAGAGGGCAGGCTTGGCATGCTTAGAAAGGAGAGAAATATTTTCAAGGCTTTCAAGAGGGGAGGGAGGAAATTGCAAAAAAAAAAAAAAAAAAAGTAGGTGGAGAACTTCACTCAAGAGAAGGGAGTTGAGCATCTATGAGGGTGTGGAGCCTACATGATGGGACACCTTAGTTTTTATTAGTTATTGGTACCATCCTTTCTCTCATCCCTGCCCCCAGTCTACTGGAGGCCCTCTTCAGTGGGGTTACAGGTTTTTCCCTGGGACACATTTTTTCTAGGAGGCCTAGAGTCTATAGCCATCTATTAGGGTTCTCTGGAGTATCTGCAGAAACTCCCTTGGGGGATGAGCTTTGTCTTGCCACATTCCTACCCAGGAGTATCGGGAGTAGAAAGAGGTCTCCTTCTCATGGAAGTTTTGGACAGAAAGTATTAGCCAATTTATTTAACAGTATATAAGGATTATTTGGTACTGAGCATACCTGTTGGGAGGGGTGGACAGAGGGACATGACAGTTCATCTTCACAGACACATGCTTAGGCTACATATGGCCTCCTTGTAGGGAACTCAGCCCTGTTTCCATATCACCTAGTGGCTATCTCCAAATATGTTCCATTCATGGAGCTTCTACTTTCTGTATCCTTTCAAAACCAATACCCAGGCAAACTTGTTAATCCATACAGGATGCCACTATGAGGACAAGACTCATTCAGCATGTTTCCTCAGGCCCCTCCTTTAAAAAGAGTCAGCCCTACTTCCATTGCCCAAATACTGAGCACCTGGTGCTGATCTCTTACTAAGTAATGGTAGCTGCACAAGCTGCAATATCTGACCCAAGACTTCCATTTTTCTGGGCCTGACTTCACATGTTCAAATCTCACTGTACTGAACTTTTTTTCTGCTAAACCCAGTAGTTCATTACTTCTAAATTCAACTTTGTTCAACTTCTCAGAACTTAGGCAAAAATACAGCAAGATCCAGGCATAGTGGTGCATGCCTTTAATCCTAGCACTTGGAAGGCAGACCTAGAAGGATTGTCGTGAGTTCAAGCCCACCCTGGGACTACATAGTGAATTTCAGGTCAGCCTAAGCTAGAGTGAGACCCTATCTCAAAAAAGAAAAAAAAAAAAAAAAAGAATGCAGCAAGAATATAATGTCACAAATTTGTCTCTAAAACAGAGCCCTACACAGTCCTTTTTAAAATTTTTTGTTTGTTTGTTTGTTTCAAATTTCACTAAAGTGGTCAATTAAGCTCTGCTTATAGTATTGTAAAGCTTCTCTAGTCCAAAGTTTCACAACCTTCCTTTTTACTCTTAAAAACCCATTTCTAGAAAGCATCATGGTCAGGTTTATCACAGCAGCTGTCCTAATTCTTGGTAACAATTTTCTGTAACAGTTACCTTCTTGTTGCTGGAACAAAGCACCAGACTTGAAGGAACTTATAAATGGAAAGGGTTTATGTTGACTTATAATTTTGAAGGGCAGTTTCATCATGGCAAGGAAAACAGGACAAGAACAGATGGTATCACGTCAGCTGGGAGAGAGAGCAAGAATGAGCTGGCACTGGCAAAGGAGCTGGTTTATAAAGTCCAAAGACCCATTCCTAGTAACAACCTTCTCCAAGGTTACCCTCATGAAGCTTCACCAGCTGGGAATTAAGTATGAGACAATCACAAACGCGTAGGGACGTTTGACATTCAAACCACTACATGCAGAAAATCTGGCTTCTTACATATATGGAAGAAATTGTCCAGCATACACAAATGGATATAGAATATAATCTTTCCATACTTGGATTCTTCAAAGGAAAATAAAATTAGATCCAGGCTGAAAATCTCACTTTCAAAAAAATGGAGTAGAAGATCTGATGACACAGGATCCACATCTTCTCAGGGGGTTCCAGTTTGGGCTTTTGTCAGTTTAAGTACTGACCCCTCATTCACATGCTCATTTTAGATGAGACAGTGCTCAGGGCCAGAGGAGGAGAGAAAAGAAACTAATAACATACAGTGGTAACGTGACAGGAAGGAGACACAGATGCAAGCAGGAACCCTGGATCATGAGTTGAATTAAAAACTTGGCTGAGCCCAGCAGCTCTGTGACCTGAGAAAGGGTGTTTGACTTCAGTGCTTTTCTTAGGGTCTCAAGTATCTGAACCTGGCCTCAAATTTGCAATGCATCCGAGGATGATCTTCCTGTGACACGTCCCCTGTGTTAGTGTTAGACATTTGTGCCACCATGCTTGGCTTATGAGGTGGTGCATGCCAGGCAAGCACTCTTCCAAGTGAGTGCCAGCCCCACGCTCCAATATGGTTGAGCTAATGAATAAAAAGAAGTGAACAAAACAAGCTTGGCAGAAAGGGATGGTGGACTGCAGCATTCAATTATCTCAGAGCCCATGACCTCTGGAGAACAGAAAGTGCAGGAGAACCAATGCAATTAGGATGGCCACGAGGAAGGCAAGCCCACATCCAAGCCACACAGAGATACTGAATGCCCACCTCTAGCCTCCATGTGCCTGTGCGCAAATAAGTGCAGGCATATGAGTGCTGCAGAAATGTGAACATACACACTCACATGCACAAACACACACACACACACACTGCACACTGCACACTGCACACATGCAAACTAAAAAACAAAACCAAAAACTGCTTTTGAGATTTTTGGTCAAAAAAGTCTAACGAAGTATTTTGCGAATATAAGTTAACTCAATTTGAGGGCTAGAAAGATGACTTAGTGGTTAAGGCACTTATCTGCAAAGGCTAATGACACAGGTTCAATTGCCCACTACCTCCCTAAAGCCAGATGCACAAAAGGGCACATACATCTGGAGTTTTTTTCTCTCTCTCCCTCTTTCTCCTTGCAAAATAAATAAAAACGATTAACTCAGTTTGAAATAGGGGTCTTATGACAATAAATATTTTGGCATATTATATATACTTGAAAAAAATTATACATGTTTTATTTAATAATTTGTAAAAATAAAATTTTTCTTAATAAGAAGTACAAATAGCTTCATTAAATAAGTAGAGTTAGGTAATTGAGTGGTTATATGATCACCATGAGATTGCCAAAGTTATCTGAGAATGAAATTATAGCTAAAATTCATTGAACCACATGCTTATTTACACATTGGTGTATAAGTTTAAATCTGATATATTTCCATCTATAATAGTATAAATATTTTACAGAGTATCAATAAATATTTTTAGATTTTTGCCTTCATTACAATTTTGAAGATAAATCTGAACAGTTTATTATGAAGCTTACAAATCTCTGTCCCCACTAGGTTCTTTCAAGCATAATATTTTTAAAAATAAAATCACAATTATTTTCAAATGTTTTTAATTATTTTTTGTTTCTTTTAAAGATATGTCCTAGGAGTGGGGATATAAACTCAGCAGGTAGAATGTTTGCACAGCATGCACAATGTCCTGTGTTTGATCTCTAGCTGGGCATGGTGGTGTGCATCTGTAATCTCAGCACTTGTGATGAAGATCAAAAAACTTTAAGCCTATCCTCAGCTACATCTCAAATTCAAAGCCAGACTAAGACACATAAGATGTTGTTAAAAATTTTTAAAATAAAAATAAATAAAAACAAGGGTTGGAAAGATTGCTCAGCAATTAAGGCACTTGCCTGCAAAGCTTAACAAAGCAGAAGATTTGATTCCCCAGTACTATAGAGGTCCAGATGCACAAAGTGGTACATGCATCTAGAGGTCTTTTTTTGTTGTTTGTTTGTTTTTTGCAGTGACTGGGGGCCATGGGATACCCATTCTGTCTCTCTATCTCTCTTTCCTTGCAAATTAATTAATTAAAAATGAAATAAAGCAAAAGCTATGAATGTATACTCTTATGCACAAAAGAGCTAAAAGACTATAGCAGAAAACTCTTAGAAATGACAGATGCTTTTAGAAGCCGGGCGTGGTGGCGCACGCCTTTAATCCCAGCACTCGGGAGGCAGAGGTAGGAGGATCGCCATGAGTTCAAGGCCACCCTGAGATGACAGAGTTAATTCCAGGTCAGCATGGACCAGAGTGAGACCCTATCTCGAAAAACCAAAAAAAAAAAAAAAAAAAAAAAGAAATGACAGATGCTTTTAGAAAAGTAGCAATACAAATAATCAGTGTACAATAATCAGTAGCTTTTCTATATACTAATTAATATTGAATATATTGAATATGAAATCAGAACATGGTAATATTTATAGTAGCTTAAAAAAAAGAATGAATGAATGAAAACAGACCAGAATGGATGAGACGATTCAGCACTCAAAGGTGTTTATTTGAGAGCCTGATGTTGTGTGTTAGATCTTTCTCAGTGCCCACATAAACCCAATGCAAAATAGCACAAGAATCTGTAATCCCTGTGCTCCAAGAACAGGAGAAGGAGCCAGGAAAATCTGAAAACTTTAAGCAGCAACAACTGCAGCCTAGTTTCAATACACTGGTACCGAAATAAAGCCAGAGAGAAAAAGTAGTCCATGCATCTGGGATTTCTTTGCACTGGCAAAGGCCTTGTGGCACCCATACTCCCAGAAAGTCAATACAATCCTGAGCAAAAAGAATAATGCTGGAAGTATCACAATACCTAATTTCAATTTACACTACAGAGGCATGGTAAAAAAGATAAAAAGCAGACATGGGGATCAATGGAATAGAACAGAGTGCATATTTAAATTACTCAGCCACCTGCTTTTGAAACATACATTGGAGGAAAGATAGCTTTCAGGAAATGATCAGAGAATGCTAAATCTGCACAGGTAGAAGAATGAAACTAGATCCCCACCTCTATGCATAAATCTTCCAAAGTTATGCATATTACAAAGTACTAACATCTACAATATATAAATAACTCAAAACACTAAATATCAAAAATTGGGCTAATGGGGCTGGAGAGTTGGCTTAGTAATTAAAGTGTTTGCCTACAAAGTCAAAATACCTTGTTTTGATTTCCCAGAACCATGGAAGCCAGATGCACAAGGGGTCCCAAGCATCTGGAGTTCGTTTGCAGTGGCTGGAGTCCCTGTCTCACTCATTCTCTCTCTCTCTCTAATAAATAAGTAAAAATAAAACTATAAAAAGTTCAAAAAATGAACTGACAGTTCTCAAATCATGAACTGCAAGTAACCAATAAACACAAGACAAAATATTCAACATTTTTACCCATTAAGGAAATACATGTTAATACTACCTGGAGATTCTATCAGTCTCCAGGCAGAATGGTGAGGATAAAGGGAAAAAGAAAACTTTATACATTGCTGGTAGGAATATAATTAGTACAACCAATGTAGAAGTCAGTATAGACAGTCCTTCAGAAAGTAAAAATAGGGGCTGGAGTGGTGGCTAAGAGGCTAAAACACCTGCTCAGAAAGCCTCATCGCCTGAGTTCAATTCCTTAACACCCCCATAAAGCCAGATGTACAATGGCAAATGCATCTGGAATATGTTTTCACTAGCTAGAGGTCCTGTTGCACCCATTCCCTCTGTCTTTGTCTCTCTTCTACCTCTCTCTGCTTACCAATAAATAAATAAATATTAAAAGAAAACTCAAATAGAAATACCATGTGATTCAGTTTTCCCATTCCTAAGTATATATGCTAAGATACCATAACAAAGAAATACCTGTACATCTTTGATTATAGTAGCACTATTATCAATAGTCAAGCTGTCTGATAACACATGAATAAATAAAATGTAATAGATATTTACACTGTAGATTTGTTCAGTCATATAGAAATATAATACTGTATCATTAGCTGAAAAATTGATGCATATGGTGATCTTAAAACTAACAGAAATGTGTCAGAATCATCAAGAAATGTATCGCATCTACTTTCATGTGTATGCTATATTTATATATATGTAAAAATATAAAATTATATTATGCATATATATGTATATATGTATAGATCATGTCAGCACGTATAAAAGAGTCTGGGGTAGGGCAGGAGGAACTGAAGCAGTTTTGTGAGTAGAACAGGGAGCAAAGGACAAGATATGGGGAACTGAACATAGACAAAGTACATGGTATGAATGAATGAAAATGTCTTTATGAATTATACCATTATATATAATGACTATATGACACAAAGTCTTACACCTGTCCTCTTCTTCTCCTGTATGCTTTTATTATTTTAAATGTGTTTATGTTTATCCTTCTTTCATCCTAGTATTTGAAGTATGCATCTCAGTTATTACCTTTTAATTTTGTGGAATAAAATCGTTATGTTTTTGGTTAAATTCAAAAGGAGAAGGTCACAAAATCCGAATTGTTGCAGTCAGGTTCGCGTTTGCTGGCAGAAATCATCCAACCAAGAGCAGCTTGTGGGAAAAAGTGGTGTATTTTGGCTTACAGGCTCAAGGGTCAGCTGCACAATGGCAAGGGAAAAAAATGGTATAAGCAGAGGGTGGACATCACCTCCTGGCCCACATAAGGTGGACAACAGGACCAGGAGAGTGTGCCAAACACTAGCATGGGGAAACTGGCTATAATACCCATAAGCCCATCCCCAACAATACATCCTCTCCAGGAGGTGTTAATTCCTAAATCTCCATCAGCTGAGAATCTAGCATTCAGAACACCTAAGTTTATGGGGGACCCCTGAATGAAACCACCACACCAACCATCCCTGAGAATATGCAGTTAATGGTTACTAAAGGAAGGAGAGAAATTTTCCTCAGGGGTACACCCAATACTATGGTGCCCATGCTCCTATAAGTGACTCCTCATGCTTGCCCCTGTAGACAACTCTGGCTAAACACAGTGGTTGTAAAACAGGGCAAAGTGTAGAAGAGGAATTATCTAGGAATTAGAAAGAAATCAGCAGGAATGGGAGGCTGGTATGAGAAGTTTCTGGAAGTATCATAATCTATTATAGACATAAAATACAATGCCATTATGAAACACACACACATATATATATAGCTAATGAAAAACCATAAAAAATATGAAAAATGAAAATGCAATCAAATCTCAAAAGTATAAATGCTCACTAACAGAAAATTTTCTTAAATAGTGATAATGTTTTGTTTGTGGATAATAGCCTTGGACTGGGGAGAGGTCTTGACAATTAAAGGCATTACTTGAAAAGCTTTCCAGCCCAGGGTTCAATTCCTTCAGTACCCATATAAAGCTAGATGCACAAAGTGGAACATGTGTCCAGAGTTCATAGTGGCAAGAGGTTCTGATATGCCCATTCTCTCTCAAATAAGAAAATGAATATGTTTTTTAAAAAGGAAATATCTTGCCTGGACAAGTTTTACTATATGATACTTCCACAAAGGCAAATAATCTCAGAAAAATCACTTTGTCATCTAATATTATTTGGCCTTATAAAGACAAGTAGACAAATATTGCCTGTCACATATATTCCCATTTGACAAAAAAATTCACCAGTTGAATAGCTTGGATTACTCAAGTTCAGTTTCCATTCTATTTTTCTAAGGCCTTAAAATTCATGAAAAATTGAATAAATTTCTCATTTTGATAAAATAATCAAATTAACATGGTTGTAATTATTATTTTCAAATAAGTATGATGTATACTTATATTTTTTCAGACTTCCTACATAAAGACTTTGACCAAAACTTTCACCAGTGTATATACGTTCAAAAAATCAAATAAGATCATGTTCCTTATTAAGATATCATCAAAATATATAAAGGAGTCATCATAAAATTAAATCAGGTTCATTGAATTTAGTCATTTATGATACTGTGGCATAATATGAAAGAATTCATAAAAGGTGAGGAATGGCATTAACTTTGTAATCTATAAAATATGCCTTATATTATTTATTATTTCAAATAATGTGGCATTTGAATATAATGTCTCCATCACTTCACCTGTTTTTAAGTAGAGCATTTGGGAGGTAGGTCTCTGATGGAGAAAGAATGGCACCATGGGTGGACCGTGGGTTGGATGTTCACCCTTAAGGTGTGTTCTGAGCCATCCTGAGCACTGACTGTGCTATTTCTCTCTCTGATGTGAATATATGATGAAGTAACTCAACTTCCTCTGCTATGATGAAGTTTCCCCTTGAATTTGTAAGGCTGAAATAAGCCCTTCCTCCTGTAAGTTGGTTCTGGTTGGTGTTTTTGTTCAGCAAAGATAACTACAACAAAAAGTTGGTACCAAGAAGTGGAGTCATTATTGTGAAGAACTGACCATGTTGTTTTTGGTCTTTTGGAATGTATTTGTAGTCTGAATATGGAAGGGCTTGGTACTTTGGACTGGAGAAGATTTACAGTGTTGTAAGCACAGCTTGATGTGCTATTCTGGTGAGAGTTTGAAAATGCTAAATGCAGAGAGAATTGTGGAGTGTTGGAAATGGGCTACTGGCAAAAAGCCTGGATGTTTTCCCCTATGTCCTGAGAATTTGAGCAAAGGAGAATTTAAAATTAATGGGCTTGTGTGCTTGGTAGAAAGCATAGAACAGAAAGTAATGGACGATGTACAGTTTGTGTTAGAAAGAAATGTGAGTAAGTTTGAAGTTATAGGCACAATGGCTGGTTTTAGATTCAAGCTGCAATTGTTAAGATTACCAGCATTAAATATGGATCTACCATTTTGTACTGGGAAAGGGTACAGATGACCTGAGGGTGAAACCCAACCCATGGAAGATTCAAGCCAGCCAGCATGCAAATGCCTTTGAAATAAGGGGCTTGTAGGGAGACTGGTAAAAGAGTACCTACTCTTCAAGTTCAGGCTTTATTTCCCCATGGCTTTACAAATTTAGCTATTCTGCCAACCTGGTACCGGTTTTAGAAGCATATAAAATGCAGATAAGTTGATCATGAAGTACACAGTGTTCCATGAGCTGTTCAGATGCATCAGTGTGGAGGAGGATTGAAATTCCTACCATGGAGGGTCAATAAAGCCATTTTATGGAGCTATGAAGATGAACCATGGGTTGCAATGGAGACTCAAAGTGAGGTGCCAGGACTGAGGGCAGACTGCCAACGAGAGCTGCCAGCTCAGGAAGGGGTTTTCCCAGCACTATGAAAAGTCCTGATAGAGGGGAAGAACTGAAACCACAGAGATTTTGTCACTGGTTACAGATGTCAGATTTGAAACTACAAATATTTAATGTCTGCCTGCTGGTTATTGATCCTGCATGGGTCCAGTCTGTTTTTGTTATTCCCCCTTTTTGCAAGGAGTGTGTTTACTGTGCACCAATATGTGCTGGAAGTATGAAATTTGTGTTTTTGTTTTACAGGACTCACAGTTAAGAACATTCTTGGATATGAGGTGACACTTCAGATTTTGAGCAGTGTTAAAGTTGGTAAAGGCCATGGGAATATTTGAACTTGGACTGAGTAAAATTTACATTTGGAAATGGTCCTGAGTCTAGGGTGCTAGAGGCAGATTGTGGCAGCTTGAATGTAATGTCATTATAGCCACAGGTATTTCTGATTAAGTGGAACATTTGGGAGATGGAACCCTTATGGAAGTAGCATGACATTAAGGGCACATTTTGGGGTTGAGTCCAGGCCTAAAGTGTGTTCTGAACTGGACTCAGTGCTGCCTCTCTGTGCTGTCTTTCTGCCATTAATGTATGATTAAGTGAGCCAGCTTCCTCTGCCATAATGCATCTGCCCTTGGTATCTGTAATCATTAAATAAATCCTTTCTTCCCATAAGTTGCTTCTTGTAAGGTGTTTTGTCCCAGCAGTGAAAAAGTCAGTCAACAACTAGATTTTAAAATCTACAAATAGTAAGCTGGGCATGGTGGAGCACACTTGTACACCCACTACTGTGGAGGATGAGGATAGAGGTTGAGGCCACAATGGGCTAAATAATGAAACTCAAAACCAAAAACCAAAATCCTCCTTTTAAAGTTGTATAAAACATTTTTACACTTTTATCAGTCTCTGTCATTCATTCATGGCCAAGAAGGCTCTGCATTTACTGCCTGTGTCTGACACAAGCAGGGACCCTGAAGCCCATAAATCCAACAAAGTGAGAGTCACACAAGCCAGAGCAGGAGTGAGACTTTCCAAACTTTTCTGATTACACAGAACAGGAAGCTTCCAGCATCTAATAAAATCACATGTTCCTTATCCTGACACCAAGACATGTCTTATCTCTTCTCCTGAGCATAAAAATATACATGTGACATTAAGGTAACAATGACATGTGGCCAAATGTGTTTCCAGTTCCCAGTAACAATTGTGTGGATTTTTCTTTAATTTAATACACCGTTCCACTACTAACTTGCACATGAATAATTTGCTCTCTAAGCGTATGCAAGGAAAGTCAGGGTAGCAGTGACTTTTTCATTGCTGTGTCTAAACACCTGACCAGAAGCAGGTTATGGAAGGAAAAGGTTTATTTTGGCTTTCAGTTTTGAGGAAAAGTTTCATCATGGTAGGAAAAGCATGATGTAAACAAACAGTAGTTTGTCACATGGTATCACATCAGCTTGAAGGAAGCAGCAAGAGTGAGCTGGCTAGCACTGGCATGAAGATAGACAATGAAGTCCCACGGCCTGTCCCCAGTGCCACACTTCATCAAAGGCTCCATTTCCCAAATGCAGAACCAACTGAGGATTAAGTATGAGAATCACAAACACATGAGGTTATGGGAAACATTTTACATTCAAACCACCATAGCCAGAAAGCTTCTTTTAGGTATGGAGGAAATTATGATTTCTTTCAGAATAAATACACACTGATGATATACAATATAACCTGGACATATTTGGGTCCTTTAAAGGGGGGGGGGACAAAAGAGATTTAGCCTGAATGGTTAACACCCAAGATGCTCTGACCACACAGGCCACATGGGAGAGACTCTAGGCTGGGCTGGGCCTTGTCAGTGTAAGTGCTGACCCTCCTAGACAATGCAAGCTCATTCTTGATGAGACAGTGCTTAGGGACAAAGAAGACAGAAAAGAAGACAGTAAGATGTGATAGTAACATGTAAAGAAGCAGATGCTGCCGTGCAGAAGAGAAGTTTTGGGTTCATGAGTATGTATTTAATACCTGGTTGAGCCAGCAGCAGCTGCATGACCTGAGGAAGGGAATTGGGCTTCATTGTTTTTGTTGGAGTCTCAAGTATCTGAACTTGGCCTCAGACTTGCTATTAAGCCAAGGATAATCCTCCTGCTTCCCAGTATTAGGATTAGGGTTTTGTACCAGCAAGCTTGGTTTATATTACCACTATGCCTATTAAGGGAGTGCTCAATCAACTGAGCGAAATCCCCTACTTTTCCAGGTGTTTTTAGCAAATGTATCAAAAGTGGTGGACCGAACCTCCTGACCAGGATTGCAGCATTCAGTCACCTCAGATCCCACAACCTCTACTGGATACCAGAAAATGCAGGAGAACAAACACAACCCGGGTGGCCACCAAGAAAATCATCACAGACCAAGACCACAGTCACTGACAAAGGACTCTGGACATCCTGCGGAGGTGAGGTGACCCTGCACTGAACTTTGAGCAGGTTCCACCCAATGCTCAGGGGCACGGCCTCTTGACCTCACCTGCCCAACTCCTGTACCCGTCACCAACCTCCTCTCCCACCCCTCCCCCAACCTGCAAACACATTCAAGTTCCAACAGGCAGTCACAACGGCCAGTCCTTATCTGGATCCTGAGGAGATAGAAACAAGCAGCGCTCCCTCCATTTCAAGATACTTTAGTGATTCCTTATTTCCTGGCACACAGTACTGCAAGTGGACAGTTTTGTGAGCCAGTCTCTCCACCCCACCACCAGCCCAATCTGGATCGTCGTTCTCCGTGTCCCCTGGCCTGCAAGTGGCCACTGCAAGGCCTGCACCGCCCAGCTCTTCCTGCCACGGCCGTGCTGCCTGGGCCCAAGCTGGAGTCCAATAATGTGACTCGGCAGGCCTCAACAGCGCCCCCAGCAGGCAGAATATTCTCCATCAAGCCTTGGACTCCTCCTGTCCAGAGACCTTTCCAGTTGCATCCTGGCAAAACCCACAGAAAATGCTTGTGGTTTCCAGCCACAGCGCCAGCATGTCGAGCTCCGAAACAGTGAGCATCCCTGCTAGCCACGGAGAGCACACTTTCTCTCCGGCCCAGCCAGTGCACGGAGCGTAGGCCATGGAGCCCAAGGCAGCCAGGAACAACCCTCTTTTTAGCCAAAAGGGCACAGTAGCAAGAGCGGAAAAAGGCCTGCAAAGGAAAGAGAGAAAGAGGAGGAGGGAAGGAAGGGCAGAAAGAGGAAGAAAGGAGGAGGAGGAAGAAGAGGAGAACGTGGAAGAAGACCGAAGATGGGAAGGAAGGAAAGAAGGAAGAGCAGGAAGAAGAGGAAGAGATAGTGTTGCAAGAAAGATAGGTAAGACCTGGAATATTCAGGAATCAGGCTGCAGCCTGGCTCCGAGAACTCAAGTCCAAACTGAATATTACACGAAGGAAGACCTTACAGTTTTATACTTTGGGTTGTGAATTTCAGGAAAGAAAGCATGTTGATTGGCTCAAAACCCGGTTCGTAAGAAATGGGTTTCTTTTGGAACAGAGAAAAAAAAAATGTAAAAACTCCCTGTCTGAGCCAGACAAAAAAACAAAAACAACAACAACAAAACAAACAAACAAACAAACAAAAAAAACCCACTTTCCTGTTAAAGGGTTCGGAGAGACCACAAGCTGTTGCTAACCAGGAGCCTGTTAGCAGACCTTTGCTAGCAGACGTAGTGGGAGAAAATCCTTAAAAAAAATCTTTGTTTTTCATAATTTTTGTTTTCCTTTTCATTATATCTTACATCTAAGGAGGAGAAGAAGGGAGAGAATGAGGAGGATTGGTTGGAAACAGGAGGAGACAGATGTCCAGGACAAGAACAAAAGTGTGTCATCTTGCCATGGGGGATAGTCACATCAAAGTCCCTAGCCATCAAGACAGACTTTGTACCTGTGAGACCCTGTGCTGGGCACAGTGCAGTTGGAGGTGTCGTGATTCTTTGGTATCCTGGTGCCTATGTGCTGTAGTGCTCTGACATGGACTCACACTGCTTTTCATGACCTGAAACAATGGCCAATGAAGTGCATGAGCCAAACTAACATCCAAGGAAGGAGGAATACATGGAAGGCAGTGGGCTCAAGCGCAAGTGAGGGGTGCTGCCCCCAGAAGTGCTGTGAAAACACCTTGCAAGAGAAAAGCCTGCACACCAGCAGCACCACCACCACTGCAGCAGCTGTGGGCTCGAGGGGAGCTGCCCCCACTTCCCAAGCTTCCCTGCTTTGATCTGGAAGTGTGCCTGAAAACCCTGGCCAGTGTGAAACATCACAGCAGTGGCAGTGTGTTAAGGCTTGTTAAACTGCAGCCCTTGAAGAACAACAACAACAAAAAAATGGGTGATGGTATTGCAGGCTGTCCCTCAGCCTGTCTTTTCTGTCCCCCTGCTGTTCCCATTTTGTCCCTGCCCACTTCCACTGTCCATTCCAGGTCCTCCTGCCACCACTGCCATGGCACACCCTGCTGCTGGGCCCCCATCCTGTCTGTCCCTCTACCTTCCCTCACCCCAACATACTCATAATCTCCCTTCCTCTTGTTTGACTCTGATTTCCAAATCTCTCCTTCCTGTGAGTGCCAGGCCACATTTGGGATTGTCACCTGATGCCAAAGAAACCCATACCTATAGTGCCCAAGCTACAGCTCCTCCCCTTTTATTCCTTGCCACATGCCCTCAACCAGACCAAATGCTCTTCTTCAGGCCTCCCTTCTGTAGTCAGGAATCCCCAACCCCAGTGGAAATCTCCCTCCTCTCCTCTCTTCCTTCCCACCACTCCTCCAGCTACTTCTCCCAGCAACCCTTCCACTGTGACCCTGACATCTCAGCTCCTGGCCTGGCTGCCAGCTGCAGATCCTGAGGGTACAGACATGGACACGACACTGCAATACTATTCAGTGACATTCAGAGCCTCACCTGGCAGCATGGACACTTTGCCATTTCCATGCTTTAATGTGTATAGCCAGGAGAGTCAGTATGAAATGCCACATGTGGCACTGCTGATGGGCACTAGCAGAACACCTCTGTGCCCAGTGCTCCTCATCAGTGGTTTCCTGTGGACAGGATCCTGTGCTTCCATCCATGCTAGCACCATGCCTCTCTGGGAAAGCACTGCGATCCACTAACACTCCCTCTTCTGACCAATCTGTCATCTTCTACTCTCCACTCGTCCACAACGTTTTAGAAGTACAGTCCACTTGGGGGCCACATGCAACTTATCACCCAGGGATACAGACTGGTGCTGCATCTCAGCCCACCTCTGGGTTGTTAAATGGACAACAGGATGAGAAATTCAGTCCTTCATAAGGACCAAGCCACCCCAGCAGCAGATGTGGCCTAGTAACACTAACAGTTCAGCTTCCCAATTACACCACAATGCAACCTGGGTTTACTGACTGAACATCACCTCTAGGCTTTGGACCACCTGCTTCCATCCAGCTGGCCAGGGGAAAACGCCATCTACAGTTTGTATTCCACACCTTCACACCTATTTCTGCCTTTACCCACAGTACAGGACTGACCTGCTCTGTAGTGCAGCAACCACTTCCTTCCCACACATTCACACCTACTCCTGACATTCCCTTCAGTGCAGGAATGATAAGCTGTGGGGTGAAGCACCCATGATGTGCTTCCCACACTGGCCCAGACACTTCTGCCTTCACATTTGCTGCAAGAGTGAGTGGCTCCTAGACTTCAGTCATCTTCAGTCTTGACATGCCCACCACACCTGCTTTCGTAGGGTCTGTAGCCCCACCCAGTGGAGCAGGACTGAAGTGGACATCCAGTGCTGCTCCTGGATCCCATACCATTCTGAAGACTTGGTGTCACCCATGTAGTCACAGCAGGCATGCTCGGCAAAGGAGTGCTGTATCATATTAGAACAGTGATACAAGTATTACCCACTTCCTTCCCTTCTCTGATGGCCAGCAAGCCTGATTCAAGTTCAAGGGCACTTGGTTCTATTAAATATAGTTTAATTTGGTGAGAATTATTCACCTTGTACAATAGTTCATTTAATTCGTTGCAGATTTAGTTATTGAAAGTTAACCTTGTTAATGTTCTTGTAGAATGAAAGAATGAGTTTTGTACTCAGTATATGTTTAACTCTTAAATAAATCTGATATGATCTACAAGTAAAAAATAAAACTTGATAATTAAACAGTGAATCCAACTAGTCTCGGGCTTTTCTTTCTGAGGAGACTTTTCTTTATTCAATCTCATTGCTCATTTTGGGTGTGTAAATTATCTTCTAGCTTTCCATTCAGTAGGTATTATGTTCTTAGAATGTTTTCATTTCTTCTGTATTTTCTAGTTTAAAAATATTTATTTATTTGTGACAGAATGAGTGCACCCGGGCCTCCAGCCATTGCTATGGTTGTACTCTAAATGAATGTACCACCTTGTGCATCTGGCTTTACATGGGTACTAGGGAATCTAATTGGAGTCCTTAGCTTTGCAGGCCAGCCCCTTAGCTGCTGAGCTGTTTCTCCAGCCCTTTTTTTCTATTTTTTTTTTTTTGTTCTGTTAGTTTTCAAAGTATTTCCTAATGGTATTTTGGATCTCCTTGGAGTCTGTGAGAACAACTCCCTGTTGTCCATATCTTTTATTGGTTCCAGAGTTTGTGGTGTGGCCCCTGTGTGATGTACTCTTGCAGGGTCAGCAGGGTGGCTGAGGTGGTCCGGGCCATGCAGGTAGCGAAGGAACTGTGCTGTCACTAAGGGCAGATCCATCAGGTTTGCCAGGGTTCCTTTCAGGTTCTGTAGACAGAGCTCTGAAGAGACATCAAGGCTAATGTCTAAGCCACCTATGTCAACTGTGTCTCCAGTGAATGCAGAAGAAGGCAAATGTTAGGTAGACAGACCCTTGGTCAAATGTGGGAGAAGCAAGTGCAGGTTAGTGGGACCTGGAGCCGATGGGAGCATGTTGGTCCAGCAGCTCCTGTCCATCTGCATTCTCTCACTCAAACATGGATTCTCATTCTCCATCTATTCAGAAACTCCTGTTCATGTGATCTCAAAAGAATGATTTTTATAGCAGAATTCTGGACATAGAGGGTGGATCACTAGGGCAACCTTCTAAAAACAGTGGAATTACAAAGCATCCTACATCCTTTCTCCTCCCTCAATAGCAGCCACAACAGCTTAGAGGGAAGAGCATCATTATAGAGGTTAGCAGAGCCAGTGTAGCCCCTGTTGCATAAGTTGGGTGAAGTACAACTACACACTGAAAGGAGTAGCCAAGGGGGATTTAATGAGATTGAATTTGTGCTTTATTGTCAATATAATTTGGTATTTAGACACAGGCTGGCCTCAAACTCACTACATAGCTTAGCATGACCATGAACTTTTGATCTTTCTGACTTAACTTTTCAAGTTCTGTGATTACAGGGTCATGCTACCACACCGTTTTAAACAGTGCTGGGATTCGGTCTAAAGTTTTGTACATTCTAGGCAAGCTGTCTCCCAAAGTGAGTCATTTCCTCAGCTCCTAAATTTCTATTTTAGTTTTCATTCCCTTGTCTATCTTTTCTGAAATAAAAAATAACAATTTATTTTCTCTGCCCTCCTTGGGCAATTTGTAAATATAGTATTACAGTAATTTTCCCATCACTTCAAGGTTTCAGATGTAGTTTTCAGCACTGAATCTACATACTCACTGAAATCCAGACTGTAATTCTTTGTGGCCTCCTCAAAAATTATCATTGTGTCAGGCATACGAGAAACTGAAAAGGTGTCTATGAAGGAACGCATTCTCAAATTTTAGGGACACTGATGTATTTTTCATTATGAGATCATCATATTGTAGAACACAGGCAAGGTAGAAATTGGCACTGGGTGCATGCAGAAACTATGCTGGGCAGACACACTCAGTTGCAGGTGATTAGGAGATGGAAAAGGAGAAAGAGATTGCCCAACATGAAATTTTGGGAAAGGATGAGAATGGTAAGGGGAAGGAAAAGAAGGGAAGAGACAGGAAAGGAAAGAAGGAGGCGGAAGAAGGGAATAAAAGAAAAGAAGAAATGGTGTCAGCTTCTGGGTTCACAAGAGAGGACCACATCATACAGTTTCTTGGGCCCAAAGTTTTGTATAGCTCCTGGAATGATGAGCTGGAAGCAGAAGGGAAGGGAGCTTCAGAACACTTGGAAAGACTGGGAGGAGCCAATACAAAAGAGAGGGAACCTCTGAATGCTAAGTCAGGGAAGAGATTTTAGAGCTCTTGGCAGCAGGATGGTTGAACACTAGTACTCAAGGTGACTCAAGCCTACGGGAAGCAGGCGTGGGTGGGGTAGCTTCCTTCTCTGGTGCTGGATTTTATGGCCACCTGTTAGGGTCTCCAGGATGCCTTCCAAACCTCCTCAGAAAAGTGAGGTTTGGATTATAGCATCTCCACCCAGGGTCACTGGTCGTGGCTGCTAGAAGGTCTCTTTCCTTATCTAGCATCTGGAGCAGTAAGGCACACTCAATTCTTTACACAGTAGATGACAATTATCAGGCCCATGCTTCCATGTTCAGCATCAATCAATCTGGCTCCCTCCACCTTTATCCCAGCCTTCCATTCCAGTTTATGCTAACAGAAACTGGACTATTCAAACTTTGAGCCTTAATCAGCTCAGTGGAGCTTCTCCCAGTGTTTTTTTTTTTTTTTTTCTTTCTATCCTCAAAAGATCCAAGAGAAGTCCATAACTAAGAAGAGAGAGATTCATTTTGGTAGTAGTTTTCTGGTGGCCTCTCAGTGTCTCTGATTCAGCACAGGAGGAGAATGGTTAAAAGAGGTTGAGCCACAGTGGATTTTCAACAAAGAATTACTTTGCTATGATGAGTGTGCTCATCCTTTGAGGAGCTAGCTAGAGACACCGACCATGTAGAGGATATAACCACAGATATCAATATTAGAGGGGCCAGTACACCACTAAGTAAAGGAAAGCTCCTTATCTCTTTCCTTCCATCGCTTCTCTGGTCCCTAGAGAAGAAAGACTCCCAGCAGAAGACAGAGAAAAACAGCACAACAGAGGCAAAGAAAAGCAGGGAATGACCTTTGTCCAGTACTATTGCCTGAACTGGGGTGGGAATTTGATGGAATTGATGACACAATGAACAAGTGATTGAAGTTTTAAGATGGGCTGACTATAGTATTAAGGTGCTCACATATCTACATCTATGAATTCTGCCTGAGGTGTTAGTAAGGGATGGAAACTGGGTCAGACATGCTCATGGTCCAAGATTAGACAATAAATGAGAATGTTTCTACCCACTATTCAAGAACTAGTTGGATTTCTCTTTTATAAATATCTGAGAAATACTGGTCAAATTAATTGGAGAGCAATGGTTAAATTAAAAATAAAAGTACAGTACTGCTCAATAAAATATAATATCTGAGGGGACCAACTAACTATTAGAAAGTTTAATATGGACTGGACAGATGGATTAGAGGTTAACATGCTTGCCTGTGAAGCCTAAGGACCCATGTACAACTACCCAGAACCAATGTAAGCCAGATATACAAGGTGGCACATGCATCTGGACTTCCTTTGCAGTGGCTAGAGACACTGGTGCACCAATTCTCTCTCTCTCTCTAATAAATAAAAATACATAAAAAATTTAATCTGCTATACGACTTTATTATTATTTTTTATTTAATAGTAAGGTAACTAGGGTTCGAGAGATGGCTGAGCAGTTTGTGTACTTCTGGGCAAGTTTGCGGACCTGTAAGTTCTTGATACTATTTGAGTTTGAAACTCCAGGACTAACATAAACAGCTGGGTGTGGCCACATATGCCTGTAACCCCATTTTATTTTGGGGGACAGAGACCAGAGAAGTGTTATGTCTCATATACAACAAATTCTGGAATCAGTAAGAAGCTCTCTGGAAAGAAAAAAAATAGGTGAGTGAACTAGGGGACACCTGACATTCTCTTTTAGTCACCACAGTTGAGTTCACAGGTGAACACATGAGCATGCGCCACACCACACATGCTATGCACATACAAAAACAATAGGTTGGATAACTAGCCATTTATTTAAATTTATAGATTACTATTTTTAAAACTATTGATAAATTAACAAAGAAATTATGTCATGATGAAATTTTCACAAAAATATGTCATTATGTTCTCACAAGTTACCCTCCTCCACTGCTCTTTCTCATGGCCCTGCTTCTCTTCTCCCAGAAAGTCCTCCCTTCTGCTTTCTTCTCACTTTGGTTTCATTCAACATCTTTTTTCTGTCCCTCCTTTAAGATCACTTCCTTCTTTATCACAATCCCCTTTCCACTTTCATAGACCCACACATACAGATATATACAAAACACATATACATAAATTTAAGTATAGGTTCTGCATGTAATAGAAAATCTACAGCATTTGACTTAGTCTGGTTTATTTCACTTAATATAATAATTTAATTGTATAATACACACACACACACACACACACACACACACACGCCTAAAAGAGCACAGGCCCACACACAGAAGGAAGCATGACTACAGTATAGTACTGTTACAGCTATTTTTTCATTGTTAAGACGAACATTCTGCCAAAAGCAGTTTATGGGAGGAAAGGCTTTATTTCAGGCTTAAAGAATTCAGGGGAACACCATCAATGATTGAAAAAAGTGGCTAACATCCATAGATCTATAGCAGACAGACACCACCAAACAGCCAGCAAACATGCAGCCAGAGCTCAAACTGGCTGTGAACACACCTTAGGGGTACACTACAGTTAAACACCTCTTCCCCAGCAGGGCTCTACCTGCTGAAGACTCAAGTTGCAAGCTTAATCTTCATCAAAACTACCTTGGGCTTTGGGGAAACATGCATTCACATCACACCACTGTATCAATATAATACTTTTCTTACAGAATTTCCCTAGATACCAACCTAGAAGGGTGCAGGGCCCCAGAAGGAAGAATGGACACAGTAGAGTACTAAGTGGGAAAGAGGAAACAAAAAAGGAATAAAAAAACCTCCTAGGCAATTAAAAGTGTTAATATATATGTTTGCTAAGTTGTTTTTTTTTCTCTTTGCTTTCCAATGTTAAAATGAGGTTAATAGGATTACTTGAGAGTTATGAAAATAATTTTTTCATCTCTGTTTGCATTGTGTAACACATAATTTAACCTTTACAAAGAAAGTACCTAAATACATATGCATTTTTAACAAACAGTCAAACAAAGTTAATAGAATAAATTCATCAGAAAAGCAATAGTCTATTTTCTGCATTGCACATCCTGAGACATGACCTTATAATTACCAGTGATACCAATTAAGAATGGATTTTACTGAGTGTATAAATGCAAACACAATAAGGAAATTATTTCATATTTCATTAGCTCTGTGTGGTCATGCTACTTCCTACTTGCTTCTTTTGTTTACTTTTTCCACAAATGTTAATATGAGAGATGTTGTTAACTGATTAACTTAGCCTACTTTTAAATTTGAAAAGCAAAATCTGTAATTTTCCATGATGTCCATCAATATATAAGCATTTCCAGGCAGCTTAAAGTGTATCACGTTGAAAGTATATGATTAGTAACAGCATAGTAATTGTGTAAGTGGGATATCTTGTTGCTGTCTTTTAATCTTTTCAACATGAATTTCTAAGGAGGGGTTTGTTTTTCTCTTCCCAGTATATTTTTCAAACAACATATTGTCTTATCTGCCGATCTGTATGAGAATGAGATTGTATCTAAAACCATGGCTTCTCAGTGTTCTCAAACCATTTTGAAGCAGTTTTATGGGCTCATGAGCGAGCCCCTACTAATCGAAGAATGGGCCTTTGTTTCTCCCAGGTGATTTCACGTAACTCTTCTTGCTTGATGTTCTAGATTCAAACATTTCTTAATAAGGAAATGAAAAGGGGAATCAAGTTCTCATTGTTTCAATTTCAGAATTTTACTTATGGAAAATAAATTTGAAAATTATATTACTAAACAACTTTATGTCAGGAATGATAAAAAAAGTTAATTTTATTTATCAATGAGTGACTTATTCAAATTTTTCCACCTCAGAAGTAAAGTGTTTATATCCCAGGTTAGCACTTCCACCTGCCTTCCTTTTGCTGTTTATCTCATTGTATTATTCCTAGCTTCTAAAGTCTAGTTTCCTGAGTACTGTTGGTCAAATGAACTGAGCATCCTAAGCCTTGATCATCTAAGAGACACCACATTCATTCTCCAGAGTCTCTTGTGACTTCAGTGGAGATGGTGGTCATGTTTGATGAAAGAGATGCTTCAGCTCTCAACTGCCTAGTGAGTGTTCTCATTCCATGAGGCAGACAGTTGTGATCTAGTGCACTGTAAGTTCACATGGCCTCTCAAGGCACCATACTGTTTTGTATTCAAGCCCAACTAATTTTGATTAAGGGGAGATAGTGATGCTTCTCTGTGCAGTAGATACACAATAGATATCTACTATGTCATAGATATTAAAACACTTGTTGGATTCCAAATACTAACTTTCCAATCATGATTCCAGAAATAGTAATAAACATTTTCCAGATTAAATTTAAAAGCTTTATTAGTTAGCAAAGTGTGAGCAATGCCATTAGATGCAGGGACAGATGCTCAATACACTTCCAGTGCACTTGCACAAATAATAAAATTATCATCGCAAAATCTACATGAACAAAGTGCCAACTTAGCTAAGTACATCTTTCCTCATTCCTGTGTTAAGACCAGTAAACAAATATGTGCTTTTCAATGCATTTCTTTTTTTCCTTTTGGTTAGTAATTGGATCTGATTTTACTGTTGAATCAGTTGCATTCTTTTGTAATTAACACATGGGAATACCTTTATATTCCAAACTCTACTGATCCCAAAGAAGTTCAAGTCTCTTTGAGGTGTAATAATTTTAAGTCTGACACATATATGCAAATAAGCTTAACCAGGTTGATGTTATTTACTGTTGTCTGATTCCAGAAGGGCATTGCCTCATACCCAAGAGGATGAAATGCTAAGAGAGGACAAAAAGAATCTGATCAGACACCTCTTACTATCAGTCATTGTATTATTATTAAATTACATTCTTTTTATTCTATCATATATTTGTGTACCTGACAGTGCTTTATAGCATCTAAAACCAGATATTTCACACTGCGTTGTCAGATTTTCAGTTTAAAGACTCCTCTATCACATCTACCCATTATCAAATACATTTGATATGAAAGTCTCTTGCTGACCTCTCTTTTGTTATAGGGGTGTCAGTCATGATGCTTATGATGGGAAGTAATGAAAGATTCCAGTCCCTCATCTTTAACCTTTTGTAATATTAGTGGAAGCCTCAAACACAGGCATTCACAGAAGATTTAGAATCTGGGGTCATTGTTTCATCGATTTTAACTATCAGTGGCTTTCAAGTGACTGCACTTGAAAACGTAGGTATATTTTTTGAACCAAAGGGAAAAGTACTAATATTAAGTAATTGGATTAGAACCTCTTTCGAAAGCACAATAAGTCTTTATTTTTTATTTAGAATTTTCAGTTTTGAGCAAACAAATAAACAAAGAAAATCAAAGGGGAAAAATCAAAAGAAAACCACACCAAGAAAATAACTATTCAGGAAACATTTCTGCTTTGAAAATTTGTAGCTCTTTCCTAAATGCTGAATTTATTTGATTGTAGTTAGATTTCATGTAACCTTGACTTATCTGTAATTGACAAAATAAATATATATATTTTAAATACTTCAAAATTAAGTTATAGTTATGAGAACTGGAGAATTTTCTATCAAATAACACAATGGTATTTTATGAACAATAAAACAAATTAGTTGTTTTAGTACTAATTTAGAAGTATAAGTCAGTTTTCTATGTGCCTCACATTTATATGCTGATGTTGAAAACACAAAATTTGGTTATTTATTATTATACATATAAGGAATATTTCACTTGGTTTCAACATAACTTGTTAAATTTGTTAATGCATAGTGCAAATTTCTGTGAAATTATCATTTTGAAAAAGATTATTGTCTTAGTACAACCAAAGCAGCATAGTTTAGTAAATAATTCTAAGATGCAGCATTTATAGGATAGTGTTCTGGGGACTGTGGTAGTAAAGAAATTCAATTGTAATTGTCAACCATTCTGTATATTAAAAGCTTTCTGCTTCTGTCAGTGACAACTACAAAACACACGTGGCTATCGATTGTGTGGCGCTTATGCAGGATGGATTAATGTCATTTTCTCCCATAAATATACCTATTTCAACCTGAGATCATCAAACCTTCAAACTGTTAGAGTTGTGAGCAGCATTATATCCCATTTACCCCCCTTCCCTAGAGTTCTTGGCGGGGTAACAAGTAAATAGACCAACTCCTACTTGAACATGAGCACATTTAATTACTTTTCACATCCTGATATGACCATGGTGTTTAGGAAATTATATTTGCACTAATTTCATTTATCCAGAATGGTTTGCAGCTTAGTTTTATTGTTGATTTTTGAAAATATCTGGTGGCTGCCTTGAAATAATCAGGGTCAAGGCCTGGGAAGTGGGCTTTGTGGTTAAAGTCACTTGCTTGCAAGTTTCTTGGCCTGAATCTGATTCCCCAGAACCCACATAAAGCTGGACACAAAGTTGCAGCACAGACGCGTGGGATCACAACTTGCCTATGATGATGGGAGTCAGAGCCAGGAGAATATGGAAACTCTAAGTCCTGCTTTGCTGGTGTAAAACAGTGGCAAAATAGAGGGACTCTGTCTCAAAAATAATGGTTGAAGGAGAGGACAAACATCCGAGGTTGTCCTCTGACCTCACACATACTTTGTGGCACATAAGCGCATGCATGTGCACATGTGCACATGCACACACATGCACATATACACACACACCTAAAGTTAAATTGAAAAGAAAATGACAGGCGCCAATTGCCTACCAGAAAACAAGTTTAATGCATATCCATTCTCTGTATGTAAATTAAGTTTATTTCAAAACTATTTTTTATATAGAGGCCTTTCATATTAGACTCTTTAGAGGAAGTGTCTCTTCTCTCTTGGAATAATAAAACTTCAGTATTATTTTCTATGTAAAACTCCCAATCCTAGTCATCCATTGAATAAACATACTTATTGATGCACCTTCAAATTTGAGTGTTTTTACTTAATTTATGGTTAAAAATGGTAATTATAGTGTGCTATAATATTGTTTAACTGATATAGGCAGAAATACACTCTAACTTCCTTACAAACAGATTTGCAGTACAGCCTTTTGAATGATGCTGTTAAGAATGTCTGGTTTGTACACTCAAACAGCTATGAGTAAGGAAAGATTGCATAGAATCTTTGGGTCTCTAACTTTACATCATGCTACTTGAGAGAAGAGGAAAAATGAATATATGTATCACAGCAGGACATTAGAGTGATCTGGTGCCTATTTTGTTTGCACATTTAAACCCTCAGCATATCAGTTTCTGAGGCAGCTGAATACTGATGAATAAAAGTGCTGAGTGAGAGCATATGTGGTTTTTCTGTTAACTTATATCGAAAAAATACTTGTATCTATTAAAATTCCTGAAACATCAAGATTATGTACGAGGAGTGCGAGTTCATACTATATTTTCTTGGTGGTAACAGATTGTTGCATTCATTTTCACAATATTTTCTCTCTCTCTCTCTCTCTCTCTCTCTCTCTCTCTATATATATATATATATATATATATATATATATATATATATATATATACACGTGTGTGTGTGTGTGTGTGTGTGTTTTCACATTGGAAAGAGAATGCAATACTCTTTATCTTTCGGTCTATAGTTATAAAAACTACCAAAATGCTACTCATCTTCAAGTCTATTTTGACCTGTGAAGACTGAAACTTAGAAGCCATCTCCAGAGCAAATATTTACATTGAACAAGCATTCTTCCCTAAATTTCAAACAAGCCAATTGTTTTAGTTATAAGAAATAGTTTATGGGCTGGAGAGATGGATCAACAGTTAAGGCACTTGCCTGCAAAGCCTAATGAAGGGGATTTGATTCACCAGTGCCCATGTGAAGCAAGATGCACAGCAGCACATGCATCTGGAGTTCATTCACAATGGCTGAAAGCCCTGGCACGCCCATTCTCTGTCATCTACCTCTCTTCTATCTCTCCCTGAATGAAAATAAAATTTAAAAAATTTAATAAACTTATAAAAAGGAATAGTTTACCATATTAGAAGACTAAAAATGTATAATAATTCTTTTCAAGATGCATTCTCCACAGTTAATTATAAATTTTGAGAGTGAATATCAATACATGAAACTGGAGTTCCTGGGAGTGATGGCAAATGTAACTGGTGGTAACCTTAAGAGCAAGGGGTACTGGAAGGAATTAAATACACAGCAGAGGGTTCCTTGCATTTTCACAAATTCCTTAAATTTCTTTTGTTCTTGAACCCTCCGCTGTGCATTTAATTCCTTCCTATGGAGGCCAAGGACAGAATGTGGTAGTTTGAGTGTATGTCCATTATAGCCTCAGGTTTGCTTTTAATTTTTTTTAAAAAAATATTTTATTTATTAGCAAGAGAGATGAAGAGAGAAAGATACAGATAGAGAGAAAAAGAATGGGTGCACCAGGGCCTCTAGTTCCTGCAGACTCGAGATGTATGCATCTGGCTTACGTGGGTGCTAGGGAAATGAACCTGGGTCTTTAGGTTTCACAGACAAGTGTCTTAAATGTTAAGAGATCTCTAGGCTTCTTTTTAATTTTTTTAAAAATATTTTTATTAATTTGCAAGGTGAAAGAGAGAGAGAGAGAGAGAAAGAGAGAGAGAGAGGAAGAGAGAATGAATGGGCCAGGGCCTTCAACCACTGCAAATGAACTCCAGATGCATGCAACACTTAGTGCATCTGGCTTTATGTGGGTACTGGGGAATCAAACACTTGTCGTTAGGCTTGGCAGGCAAGCACCTTAACCACAGAGCAATCTGTCTATCCCTTTGGATGTTTTTTCATCACGCTTAAGTCTCCAGCAGCTTGATGGAAGGGGCTTGTGACTGGGGGCAGATCTGAATTCCAGCCCAAATGTGTGATGAGGAAGTCTGACCTCTGGGGGTCCTACTTGTTGCTGTTTTGTGTTTGCTTTTTTGTTGTGTTATTTGCTGGCTAATGGTGGTCTCTCTCTGCTTGAATTTATGAGAGAGAGAGAGCCAGCTTCTTCAGCTGTTGATAGAACTTCTCCTGGATCTGTAAGCTGAAATAAACCAGGTCCTCCCATTAACTGTGTCTGGTTTGGACATTCATTGCAGCAATGTGAACTTTCTACTATAACCAAGTAAATCCAAGATCTACTAACACAACAAGAAAAGAAGGCTAACTGCTGAGAAAGCAGCTACAAGAATATTGTTCTTACCCACTAACGAGACAACCAGCACCAAGGAAATGGTGGCAGACAATATGGCCAATCACAATCCATCAAAGAAGAAACCCAGGGCCACAGAAAACAAAACACTAAATGAGACTGTTAATGGGCCCATGGTGGCTTAGGGAAGTTTGTGGAAGAGGGGTGGAAGTATTTTAAGAGCCACAGAGTGGGTAGGAATATTCCGAGGCACAGTACCCCACATAGAATGAGGCCTTCATTACAACCCCATGGAGCAGGCCCCTTGGGGAAAGGCTAGTAGGGGGCATGTGGCATGAGGGGATTTAGAGTTTAACCTTTCATAAAATTAAAATTAAAAAAATATATATCATTGAATTTAGGCTGAGTAAGAAAAAGTTTCAAAGTCATTGAATTTGCACAGGACATAGATGAAACAGACTAAGCTTTTAAAGGAAACCTGCTCTTGCTACTATGTATCTTGATGCAAAGACTATGATGATAATAAAAGAAAGTAAATAAGAAAAAAATAAAGGTATTATTTATTACCCATGACTCTGACCTAAGTATCAATGGCTTAACACATCTATCGCTCTGTCCACTGAAACAGTCCTTACTTCTACATTTATGACTATTCCAACTTGCATGTGGTTGTTAATAGTTACTTTTTATTAAATAATTCATAAGTAAAAGTATCATTTCCATGCCAAACCTTGGTTTACCTTTCATGCTCACTGAGATAAATGGCATTTATCCAAGCTCAAAACTTGAGACATACTTGATACTTTTCTTTTTTAACATCGAACTAGCCATTTAGATTCAACTACCTTCATATCTTGTCTGTCCTTCCTCTTGCTTCCATTCTAATCACTGCTCCACCATGTTAAGTTGTCCTCTGTCCACTGAAATATTGCAGGTCTCATGATTTCTCTTTAATAGGCAGTCTTTCATTCCTTTTAACACTTCCTATTTTCTATAGACTGATAATTGAAGCACAAAAATCTGGCCATGTGTTTTTTCTATTAAAAAAATCAAAGGATATATACACATAAGATGTTTTAATACTTTGTTCATGCCAGAGCTAACTCATGGGCTGTTAAACCAATGAGTCCTCTTTCCTGAGGGGTATACATGCATATTGCATAGTGCATAGTTAATGTAGTCAGACAAGCGTTGTCAGATTCACAGAATAAAATATCCCTACATGAAAGGTCCAAACTTTCATTTGCATTACTTTTAAACCCTATGCAGGAGCCCTTGAGTTTGGTGAATGGGAAAAGCTCTTTATTAATTATTTTTCTCTGTACATTGTAAAATTCTTCTGCCTGGCAAAGTACCATGCATCTTAGTCCTCCCCAGATTTTAACATTTTCTTTGTCTTTACTAACTCTCTCAGATAGATAAATTTGCTTTTTCTTCTATTTTTATAAGAATATATGTATCAGTGTAGTTTATTTGTTATGTGAGTCATTTAAAATTGCAAATAATATTTAGAGATTATATAAAATTTTATGTAATAAAGACTTTGGGAAATGGAAGCTAATAATGATGTTGTAGCTATTATTTTCAGTGGATACACTGATATGCAAAAGTTAGGATCAGAAATTTTTAGTTTGCATGGAATAACTTTTACATAGGTTAAAAAATTTTTAAAAGACTACCAATATGGGCATAGTAAAATTATAAAAACAATATGATCAACAAGGGAAGATTAACAGACAATCCATCAATAAAACCCTTAATCTTTGGGCTGCAGACATGACTCAGCAGGTAAGAGTACTTGCTGCATAATCCTGAGGACCTGTTATTTGGTACCAATGTCAACAGCTAAGGCGCACTGTGCACTTCTGTAACCCCTGCACTGATAGGAGCTGAGACAGAAAGAGTCCTGGAGTTCCATTATCAGCTAGCCAAACTGAAAAAAAAAAAAAAAAAAAAGATGAACCTGAGATTCAGCGGGACACCATTTCTCAAATGACTGTTGCAGAAGATTGTTACTGGAGGACACCTGGCTCCCCTCTCCAGCCTCTTCATGTACAAGCAAGGAGAGCATGCCTTTACACATGTGCATACAATGAACACACACATGTAGTCTTTGTCAATAAAGAAAACTTTTACTTTTTTTAATAATTAATAGCTGTAGGGCTGGAGAGATAACTTAGTGGTTAAGGCGGATGCCTGCAAAGCCAAAGGACCCAGATTTGACTCTCCAGGTCCCACATACCCCAGATGTACATGGAGGCACATGTGTCTGGAGTTTGTTTGCAGTGAGTGGCTAGAGGTCGTGGTGCACCCATTCTCACTGCCCTCCCCTCCTCTCTCTGTCACTAATAAATAAATAAAAAGAAAATTAACAGGTGTAGAAAAATTGGATGATTTAAAGGTTGGGAGGAATTTCAAGTATCATCTCTCCCAAGCAACCTACAAATGCTCTATCTTTCATGCCTATCAGGAGACCATCCAGGCAATGTCTGGACACTAAATATTCCTCTGGGAGGTTGATATGAGAAATACCACAGTTGCAGGAGCAGAACATGTTTCAAATTCTCCCTCATGTGAAATAATGTGAAATATCACACATGCTCTAAAAGAAGTGTGAAACACATGAATTTATGAAGTACAACACTTAACTGGTGAGTTATACATTAAGTAAAAGTGATATATACATATATATTATACATATTATGTATATGTATAAATAAATAAATGTGTATATGTATATACATTATATATATATGTCATATATATACATATATATGATATATATATATACATATACACATATATATTAAACAACCTTAAGAAACATTTCAGTGAGTAAATTTAACCCATAGATTTAGCAGTTAATTCAGAACAGAAAGCTATGGGATAATGGAAAAGGGTTTTAGCACAGTGAAAGAAGTATAATGTATATCTATGGGGAAATCTGAGGAAGGACATGGAATGTTGCATGTGTTGATAACCATGACAATTCTAATCTCAAGATTTAGAAAGGATGTCTCTATTTTTTTTCTGAATTTTAAAAAATTTTTACTCTTTCCAAAATAATGCATTGTCATGAATTGTTAGTATAAAATGCTATATTAAGAAACACCAGTCTTTAAAAATGTTATTTCTTTCCATAAAAGATATGATTTAGAGAAAATGCAAGCATGACATATATCTAAGAAAAAAAGTACTCTAGAATGCAGTAATATTGTAAAGCTCTCTATGTTTTATCAGTTTTGATAAACAAGTAATGTAATCAATTTGACCCTCAAAGGAAATATTAGAAATTATGTTTATTGTCATTTATGTGTGTAAACTGATATTCATGACCTCTCTTATTCCCTTACTAATCACTTTGTCTCCTTGATTTTCTTTTCTTTCAAGATCTTTCACAAAGGAGCCTTGTATTCTGCAAGACATATATGAATCTTAGAGGGTTTTATTTTTCATATGAAAAAGCATCAATACCTCTTTGGCCTGGCCAGACAATGTATGTCCTGGCCATATGTGCCAGAAGGTGCTACATGGGCGACTGGAGGAAAATGATGAATATCTGTCTAAGCAACTCATGGTCTCACCTACTTAGCAGCAAATAACCTGTCGTGATACTCACATAAGTGCAATAGTGGTGCACAGCCATGGTGGGAAACCAACTGCTCTTGATTCAGCTAACTGATCCCCTCAGTGGTACAGGACCCATAGCTGGAGCTGAGAAAGAAGTCAGAACCATATCCGAACATAAGCCCACTCTCCACTATCAAGCAATCACCAATTGTGGGCTACAAGAGGGCCTACACCTATTAAATTCTCTATAAAAAAAGGAAGGGTTATCTCATTTATCTGGTGCTAACTTACTCTCCATTGGATAATTTGCTTCTCTTTTTCAGACAGATGTAGATCCTAAGGAGAGAGCCACCCCATCATACCTCAAAAGGGCCCCGGCTGAAACTAAGAACAATTGGCGAAACAAGCAAGGGTGCTGCTTTCATGGTGAACTGGGTACCAGCACAAGGGTGAAGGAGATCAACACAGAGAAAAATCAACTCCTACCAAATCAGAGATCCAGAGCCTCAGAGGCCCCCAACACCTCATCACTGAAGCAGACCAAAAATGATCCCAACATGGCTCAGGGAAATTTTGCGGAAGAGGGGCCGGAAAGAATGTCAGAGCCACATGTTGGGTCATGATATGCAGAGACATTTATCCTACCCATAACTGTGGGCTAACTGCAAAATGAATTACCCATATACCTCAACAAGGAGGGGCCAGGGGGATGGGGTAGGACATGGATGAGCCTAACAATGGTACCAAATTGACTGTATTCACTGAGTACAAAACTAATTAAAGAAAAAAAAAAAACCCATGTGCACAGATTATGATGCTGCTTCACTGATTTTAGCAACCAGGAAAGTGAACTTTCTGCTGATGACAAGGCCATCCATAGCCTCATACATGATTATCATGGAGAGATACTAGGTATATATTTAGTCCTGATGATGCTAAAACCACATTACTCTCTGAGGACTTTGTGGAAATTCTGTCATAGCTCTTCCATAGCATTGCAGGACACCATGTGACCATGTGCTGTGTAATTCAAGGTGATTTAACAGTAGCTTCTGTACTGATAACAGGGCCACTGTTTCATGATCTGTTATATTTCCAACATTGCCAAGGCACACACTGTCTGCTGACTTGGCAGATGAGCAGCTGCTTTTCTGAGATATTTATCATTTCATATTGAAAATTACATATTATTTGTAGGTCTGTTTTTGCTAGATACACCTATTTGGTCTTTTCACCTATGCCTGAACATAGGCAATAATCCATAAGAGGCTCTCCAAATAAATAGAATTGTGACAGATAAATCAGGAAAATCATAAATAATAGTGTGGCACATCTTAAATATATATATATATATATATATATATATATATATATATATATATATACATCCCTATTCACCTGAGTCAGAGGTTGAATGGGTCAAAGGACACAAATTTGCTTTCTCCTCAATAAAATATATTCTTCCTAAAATGGGTAGGCAACAATGCAAAAATGCCAACAAATTCAGAAAACTGAGAGATCTCACCAAAGATGCCTAGTCCTACTATGGACATCTCCAATGAAATCATAGTGAAATAAACAGAAATTCATTTCCCAAATGAAAACACAACAATCAATGAGACCCTGATTAAAAAAAAAAAAATCATTGAACTTGAAGCAAACTATCAAAGAACCAACAATTGTATCAATGAAATTGAACAGAATCATCTCCTAGAGCATTCAGCTTTTGACAGTAGGCTTAACTTGATGGAAGAGAACATTAGAACCCTCCAAAGAGATATGAATAAATTGAAGGTAAGTCAAGAAATGGAAGACCTCAACAACCGGTTGATTAAGCTTAATGAAGACTTGATCAAATGCAAAACTAAACTACAAGAAGAATCAAGAAAATCAGAATTCACATTGAAATCATACATAAAAAAGAGATGGATATTATAAAAAACAACACAACAGAATACAAAAATCAAATAGAATTTATGAAAACCTCTCTAGAACCACTCACCAACAGAGTTACTCATGTGGAAGACAGAACCTCTGACCTCGAAGATAGGACAAAAGAAATTTTCCAGAAGGCCAAAAACTTTACTAAGTTCAAAAATCAAGTTAACAGAATATGAGGGACACTCTAAAGCAACAAACCATCCTGATCATGGGCATACTAGAAGGAGAGGAAGTCCAGAACAGAGGCATAGAAAACATACACAACAAAATTATTGAAGAAAATTTGCCTACTCTTGCAAAACAGATGCCCATCCAGATACAAGAAGCCCACAGAACACCAAGCAGGCAGGATCAAAGAAGGAAATCTCCAAGAGACATCATACTTAAAATCGTTATCAATGAAAACAAAGAGAGTGATAAGGGCAGCAAAAGAGAAATAATTCACAACATACAAAGGCAATTCCATTAGAGTACTATGAGCTTTCTCAACGGAAACCCTGAAAGCCAGAAAGGCCTGGAATGGAACACTTCAAAGTCTGAAAAAATATGGCTTTCAACCCAAGCTAATTTACCCAACAAAAGTATCCCTTATAATAGATGGTGAAAGAAAAACTTTCCATGAAAAAGTCAACTCTATAATTATATGAACACAAAGCCAAACCTACAGAGAATACATGAAGGACTACTCCACACAGAACAGTCAAACAACCAATCTCAGGGGCCAACAAGAAGATCACAGTAACCAAAATAGACCAGGCTCAAAACAGTACATAACACAAGTAAGCACCCAACTCCATAAAACACCTCATCATGGCAGGGATTAACTCAAACCTCACAGTAATAACCTTAAATATTAATGGTCTTATCTCACCCATCAAAAGACACAGTCTATCAGAATGGATCAAGAAATGACCTGTGCTGGAGAGATGGCTTAGTGGTTACTCACTTGCCTGAGAAGCCTAAGGACCCAGTTTGAGACTCGAATCCCTAAGACCCACATAAGCCAGATACACAAGGTAGTGCATGCATCTGGAGTTAGTTTTCAGTGGCTGGAGGTCCTGGCACACCCATTCTCTCTATATATATCTGCTTCTTTCTCTCTCTGCCTGTTTGTTGCTCTCAAATTAATAAATAAAAACAAAAACAAAAACAGTAGCAACAAAAAAGGCATGTGCTACCATGCCCAGCAATAAAAAAACAACAAACAAACAAACAACAACAACAAAAAAACTGGACCCTTCTATCTGTTCTCTTCAAGAAACCCACATCACCACTAAAAATAGACACCTCCTTCGGGTGAAACGTTGGAAAATGGTATTCCAAGAAAACAGAAATAAAAACAAGCAGGTGTTGCTTATATTAATATCTGATAAAATAGACTTTAAACCAACAGTAATCAAAAGGACAAAGAAGGCCACTTCTTACTCATCAAGGGAATTATCCAACATGAGCACATCACAATCATGAATATATATGATCCAAACACAGGGCCATGACAGTTTAGAAAACAACATCTACTTGACAATAAAACAGAAATAAACACCACCATCATCATAGTTGGAGACTTAAATACTCCACTATCATCAATAGACAGATCATCCAAGCAGAAATTCAGCAAGGAAATAATAGAGCTCAACAACATCATAGATCAACTAGACCTAAAGGATATCTACAGAACTTTCTACCCCAACTTTTAGAATACACATTCTTCTAGCAGACAAATGAACATTCTCCAAAATTGACTATATATTAGGCTATGAAGTGTGCTTTCCTAGAGTCAGAAAAATTGAAGTAACTCCCTATACCATGTCAGATCACAATGCTTTAAAGCTAGAAATTTAACAAGAGACACATCAAGAACTCATCATCTCCTGGAGAGTAAACAACACACTTTTAAACAATGCATGGGTCATGGAAGAAATTTTTTAAAAACGTAAAATTCTTAGATTTGAATGATAATGGAAACACTACCTACCAAAACTTATGGGACTCAATGAAGGCAGTCATAAGGGAAAAATCCATAGCCCTAAATGCTTTCATTACAAAGACAGATCACAAATCAACAACCTCACTGTCCACATAAAGGTGCTGGAAAAGCAAGAAGAATCCAACCCAAAGAGCTCCAGACGAAAAGAAATAATCAAGATTAGAGCAGAAATTAATGAATTGGAAACTAGGAAAACAATTTTAAAAAAATCAATGAAATGAAAAGCTGGTTCTTTGAAAAAATAAACAAGATTGACAACCCCCTGGCCAAAATGATCAAGCCCCAAAAAGATAAGTCTCAAATTAACAAAATCAGAAATGAAAAAGGAGAGATCACTATAGACATCAATGAAATTGGAAGAATCATCAGGGCATACTTCCAAAACCTCTACACCACAAAATTAAATAATCTGGAAAAAATGGATGAATTCCTACACATATACCACCTACAAAATCTAAACTCAAAGCAGATTAATCTTCTAACAAACCTATTACATCCATGCAGATTGAAAAGGCAATCAAAAACCTCCCCCAAAACACAAGTCCAGGACTTGATTGCTTCTCAACTGAATTCTATCAAAACTTCATAGAACTGAAACCAATTTTTCTCAAACTATTCCACATAATCTCAGACCAGGGAATCCTCCCTGACTCCTTTTATGAAGGCAGCATGACCCTAATACCAAAACCAGACAGAGATGCAACAAGGAATGAAAATTATAGAACTATATCCTCAATGTACTTAGATTCAAAGATCCTAAACAAAATCCTTGCAAACTGAGTTCAACAACACATCAAAAGCATCATCCACCTTGATCAACTAAGCTTCATCCCAGGGATGCAGGGATGCTTTAACATACAGAAATCGGTCAATGTAATACACCACATAAATAAACTGAACCATAAGAACCACATGATGATCTCAATTGTTGCAGAAAAGGCCTTTGACAGAATACAACACCACTTCATGATCAAAACTCTGGAATGAATAGGTATGGAGGGTTTACAACTCAAAACAATAAAGGCTATATATAAAGCTGCTAAAGCCCAAATAATTCTTGATGGGGAAAAACTCAGGAGTTCTCACTGAGATTGAGAAAAAGACAGGGGTGCCCACTCTTACCACTGCTCTTCAACTAGAACTAGAAGTACTAGCCCAAGCAATAAGACAGGGGAAAGAAAAATAAAAGGCATTCAAATTGGAAAGAAGTCAAGTTAGCCCTATTTGCAGATGACATGATCCTATATGTAAGTGTTGCAGAAGTGCCATCCCAAAATTTCTAAAGGTGATAGATTCCTTCAGCAAAGTGGCAGGATACAAAATCAATGCACAAAATAAGTAGCTTTTCTATATGCAAAGGACATATATACAGAGAAAGGAATCAGTGAGACTGTCCCATTTTCAAGAACAACAAAAAATTTAAATACCTGTAATAACACTAACAAAGGATGTGAAGGAACTATGTAACAAAAAGCATAAACACATTCAGGAAAGAAACAGAGGATGACTTAAGAAGATGGAAGGACCTCCCATGTTTCTGGATAGGTAGAATTAAAATTGTGAAAATTATATGCAGAGACATTTAGCTTACCCATAACTGTGGGATAACTCCACAATGCATGACCCGTATACCTCAACAAGAAGGGGCCAAGGGGAGGGGGTAGGTCATGGATGAGCCTAATAATGGTACCAAACTGACTGTAAAAAATAAAATAAAATAAAAAATAAAAATGAAAAAAAATTATGAGGAGAAAAAAAAGTAGCTACTAAAAAAGAAAAAAAAATTAGAATTCTACCAAAAGCAATATGCAGATTTAATACCAATTAATACCAAAAAACTTCACAGCATCATTCTTCACTGAGACTGAAAAAAATGATCTCAAAGTTCATATGGAATGGAAGAAGGCCTTAGATATCCAAACATATCCTCAGTAAAAGAAACACCTCTGGTGGTATCACCATACCTGATCTAAAGCTATGTTATAAAGCCATAGTGATGAAAATAGCTTGGTACTGGAATAAAAACAGAAACATAGAGCAATGGAACAGAATTGAAGACCCAGACTTTAGGGCACACAACTTCAGCTGCTTGGTCTTTGAAAAAGGTGTCAATAATGTACACTGGAAAAAAGATAGCATCTTCAACAAATGGTGTCTAACAAATTGGATGACCATATGTAGAAAAATGATTAGACCCACTGATTTCACCATACACAAAAATCAAGTACAAATGGATTAAAGACCTCAATATAAGACCTGAAACATTTCAACTACTGGAAGAAAAAATAGGAAGCACACTCCACTACAAAGGACTGGGAAAAGACTTCCGGAACAAAACACAGTAGCCAAGGAAATTAAAAAAATCACTCAACCAATGGGTTCTCATTAAGCTAAAAAGCTTTTGCACAGAAGAACATACCATAAGCAGAGCCAATAGATTATCCACTGAATGGGAGAAAATCATTGCCAGCTATAACACTGACAGAAGTCTAATATCTAGAATCTACAAAGAACTCAAAAAACTAAACAATAAAAATCAAGCAACCCACTCCATAAGTGGGTCAGAGAATTAAATAGGGAGTTCTCAGAGGAAGAATTACAAGTGGCTAACACACACTTACGAAAATGTTCAACATCCATAACCATTAAGGAAATGCAAAGTAAAACAACTATGAGATTCCACCTTACCCCAGTAAGGATAGGAAACATTAAAAAATCAACTGAAAACAAATTTTGGTGAGGCTGTGGAGAAATAGTAACCCTCATTCACTGTTGGTGGGAATGTAAGCTGGTACAACCACTGTGGAAACCAATTTTGAGACTCATGAAAAGGATGAATATAGAGTTACCAACAGACCCTGTTATTCCCTTTCTGGGCATTTACCCTAAAAGCTCTACATCTCAGTTCAGAAATATTTGCTCAACCATGTTCATAGCTGCTCACTTCATAATAGCTAAAAAGTTAGAATCAACCCAGGTGCCCAGAATTGGATGAATGGATAACCAAGATGTGGTATATCTACATGATGGAATTCTACTCAGCAGTAAGAAAAAAAATGACACATTGAAATTTGAACAAAAATGGTTGAACTTGGAACAGATCACTTTACGTGAACTCACATAATCACAGAAACACAATCATTGTTTGATCTCACTCATCTGTAGTTCCTAACCTGGATCAGCCCAAGTTGCTGACATAACTGATTGGCATCTTGAGGCTTGGACAATAGGGAGGGTAGGGCTTGATGGAAGGAAAAGGGTGTGGGGGGGGGCACAAAACCCAACCCAAATTGAACTGGAACCATAGAATCCTATATTCTGGAAATCAGACTAAAAGGTGGAACCCTCACCAAACCTTAGAGGGAGCACCTGATTCAAAGGGTCCTGGAGAGAGTGAGACAGAACCTAACCCCAAATTTCCTCTGTTTCTCTTTCTTCTCTGGCTTTTTCTTTTTATTTTCCCTTTGTACTGGCCTGTAATTCCCTGTACCAGGAAGTGGTCTATATCTACAATGAGCTGTTGATCAGAGAGACCTACTAGATCTACCCCCCAAAAAATCAAGAGAGAATTCTGTCATAGCACTTGTGACAAAAGAGTGGCTCTAAAACCCAATGAAATATTTTAAAAAGTATCAGTTTTTTTTTTTTTTTTTTTTGCCATGGGAATTTTAACAGTCTAGTCTTTCACTGTTGTGCATGTTTTCTTTAAAAGAGAAAATAGGTTGTCTTGCTACAGAGAAAGTTTGTTAATATTGTTTTGCTCTTCAAAAAAAAAAAAAAAAAAAAACAGAGGTAGGAGGAGCACTTGGGAGGCAGAGGTAGGAGGATTGCTGTGAGTTCGAGGCCACCCTGTGACTCCATAGTGAATTCCAGGTCAGCCTGGGCTAGAGTGAGACCCTACCTCGAAAAACCAAAAAAAAAAAAAAAAAAAAAAAAAAAAAAAAAAACATAAAGCCATATAACAGATCAGAGGTAACTATGATGGACTCAAATATGCTAAATTGAAACTGAAATCCTAAAATGGGATCAGAAGCTTATCATCCGTCCCCTGGTGGCCCACAGTCCTCATGGCTACAAGTGACACCTTGAGCACTTGGAGCTGCTGGAACAGGCTGGGCACAAAGCATTCTGATGGAGAGATTCATCTGTAGGACTCTTCCTACCTTCTGTTTTTTCAAAATTACCAAGAAAAGTACCAATTTTCACACAACTGACATTTTTAGGACTAAATATATGGTAAAACTAAATTTGTAAATAATAAAATCCAAGTTCCTATTTTCGTATGCTATACTCCTATAGCTACAGCCATGAAAGAATATTCCCACATTGATGGATGTAAAACAGCACACATGACATCTATACCCAAGGAAAGGCTTCCTAGTGAATAAACACAAACAGAAAATGATTATCAGTAAAATAACCAAATGATTACTGAGATAAAAAGAAAAAATACTGCTTGAATCACATTGGAGGAAAACAAAGCAAACAAAATTTTATGTAAATCACCATGCCTTAAACCCCAAATTTCATGTTCTAGGAAGATAGAACTACATATGTGATACTAGAAAATTTCCCATTTCTGTGTATAATATATTAAGTTAACCTGAAAGACTGGTTACATAAGCCATTCCTTGACCTTGAACCCCCGATTTCATTTATGTGACAAAGAGACAAAGAAGGAGAAAGAGAGGGAAAGAGAAAGAAAAAGACAGAGAATGATAAAGAGAGAGAGAAAGGAGTTTCTCTGGTGCAAATGAACACTTGCTACTTTGTGGATCAAGCTTTATGTGTGCAATAGGGAACTGAACCCAGGTCATCAGGTTTTGAAAGCAAGTGCCTTTAGCTGCCAAGACATCTCTCCTGTCCTCATGAATGATATATTTAAATTTTCTCCTTCTAAAATGAGTTTTTCAAATGTAAAATTGCAAAGTGGCAATACTTATAAATTAATTGCACTAAATTTATGAAAAACTGGTGCCTATTTTTCATCACTCCATAAACTTACATCAAGATGTGTCAAGGAAAATACATCCAAAGAAATATTTTTGAAAAAAAAGGCATGTAGTCATTGATAGAAGAAAAATGCATCAGTACACACATGTTCAAGAGCTAGCTCATCTATGTTATTTGATTGAAGAACAATGTCCATTTATTTCTTCATGCATAAGGTTTTGTCCAAGTATCGAAGCCATTAAAGTTGTGATGTGTGAATTAATAACCAGTGCTTCATTAAGGAAATTCTTTCACAAAATTCCTAATATATTTGATGAATGCCTGTTGACTTCTACAAATGAGTTTAGAAAATGTGCTGTTTAAAATCATTATTTTGGGGCTAGAGAGATGGCTTAGTGGTTAAGGTGCATGCCTATGAAGCCTAAGGACCAAGGTTCAATTCTCCAGGTCCCACATAAGCGAGGTGCACATGGTGGCACATTCATCTGGAGTTCATTTGCAGTGGCTAGAGGCCCTGGCGCACCCATTCTCCTCCCTCCCCGCCATCTGTCTGTAATAAACAAATAAAAATAAATCTTAAAAAACAATTAAAATCATTATTTTCCATGTAAGGCATAATAATTACCAAAAACCTTGTAACAATCCAGTCATTAACAATAGACTGCAAGAGTAATGAACACAGATAGTCAAACTGAATTGATTAATGCAATACCAATGAAGAGGAGCATTAACAAGAAGGTAAATTATTCACATAATAAATACACAAGGGTGAAATGGCATATGAGGGTTATAACATAATCTTCCCTGAGTCTTTTATGTTTTAATGGACCTTTCAGCCTTGAACTTTAATATAATTGGCAAATTGAAGATTCTCATATAGTGAAATGCAGTGGTTGATACACAGGAAACCATTCTGTAAGTAAAGCAAAAAGAAATTATTTGCTATATGGAAATACACTGAAGGAAAAAATGCTTTACTTAAGTGGTCTTAAATTGCATTTTGAGCATCAAACCAGAGCAATACATAAAACTCAATATAATTTGTAAGCTAGTCATTAAGTAATGTTTTCAAATTTTCTCCCTAGGAAATTGTTTGCTGATGTTTAGATTTCACTGTGTGGCAAAGCGTAATGCTCTTTTTTTAAAACTTTATTTTTATGTATTTATTTGAGAGAGAGAGATAAAGAGGCAGAGAGAGGGAGAAAGAGAATGGGCACAACAGGGCCTCCAGGCACTGCAAATGAACTCCAGACGCATATACCCATTTGGCATCTGGCTTATGTGGGTCCTGGGGAATGGAACCAAGGTCCTTTGGCTTTGCAGGCAAAGGCCTTAACCACTAAGCCACCTCTCCAGCCCCGTTCTTAACACATGTGACATTTATGAATCATTCTAACATAAACTCCATGATCACATCATTCACAAGTATTTTTCTTCTCCTTGGCAGATACAGTAGATATTATTAGGCCCATTGTACAGATGAGGAAACTCAGTGTTCCAGAGTAGCCCTCACCTAGTGGTCAAGAGTCAGCGAGATTCTAGGAGGAAGAAGACAGTGTTTTAAGCACAGTTGTGGTACTCTAAGATATTTAGCAATGGAACACAAAAAATATTCAGTAAAGCAGTGAAAGGATTATGTCTTTATTTTTCTCCTTAAATAGTACACAAGATTTGCTCCTATGTAGCAGAGCTTCATCATGAGCTATGCATCAGCTGAGTTTGGCTGGAGTGCTGAAGGTGTCAGCAATGCCACAAAAGTAAAAGAATTCTCCACAATGAAATGAAAGCAGGAATGGAGCAGTATGAATAGAGTTAATGAGCCTGTCTTTGTGAAGTTTTTCCTAGACTCTAAGGAATTGGAACTATAAATGCTAGAAATTCTTTAGAGTTGCCCTTTAAGCTCAGAAATCAGATGGAGCCAGTCCAATCTATATTCAGCAACACATGCACAGAAGCATACAACCAAAGACATGGCAACCAAAATAAAAAGAAGACAGTGGTTGGCCAGGCATCATGTGTGGCCCAAGATCCAGGAAAATAGTAGTAGTAGGAATTCATTCACCAACAGAACCACATTAAAAGTTATAGTATGTTATTGATGGTGTGTGTGTGTGTGTGTGTGTGTGTGTGTGTGTGTGTGTGTGATAAAGCATGAATCAATCCCCATCATGTATTTTCCCATCACGGGAGAAACCAACTATTTTTTTAAAAAAAAATCAAGAACTTTGAAGAGCTTCTAAATAACAGCAACATGCTATATTGAGAATATTACTTCATTTCATTAAATAACAATATTGCTCTGTGAAATTGGAAAATCTGCCATGAGTTAGGATATTGAAAATGCTTTATATATGTGGATGTTCCCATAATATTAACCATTATGATAACTCTAGTATCAGGTTTGGAATAATCATTGTCTAGTAAAACATACATTATTTATTAGACACACAAAGAGAAGCACTGTCTTACTGTCTTAGTGTTTCCCTGACCGTTCCAGTACAAGCTTATAGTCTTAGAGACTGCTCCTTTCTGCATCTACATAAAAAACGTAAGACATACATACATAAAAATGAGGCATTTAGCAGTATTAAATTCCCAGAAAGAGTCCTGGATCTTTATTCATTGCATTTTTCTTATTCAGATTTTAATCAACTTAGCTTGCTAATTGTCCTCAAAAGTTGTAAAAATTAAACTTAAATTATTTCACCACTACATATTGTTTTCAAATCACATTTAAAGTCTTGAAAAACAAATATTATGATGTAGCCTTCTGATTGAAGAGTGGCCACGTTGTTTTGTCTTTGAGAACTGCAATCATTTTGCAAACCAATCTCCAACTTCTTTTTTTTTGTTTGTTTGTTTGTTTGTTTTTTTGAGGTAGGGTCTCACTCTAGCCCAGGTTGACCTGGAATTCACTAGGGAGTCTCTGGATGGCCTCAAACTCGTGGCAATCCTTCTACCTCTGCTTCCCGAGTGCTGGGATTAAAGGTGTGCGCCACCACGCCCGGCCCATTCTCCAACTTTTATGTCAACAAATTTTCAATGCAAATTTTAATTAAATAATGCCTATAATATTAATTTTGTTCAATTCTTGCATTTTTCAAGAGACGGATTTCTTAAAATTTATGTATATAAATTATACTGTTGACAATCTACTTGGTCACTGACTTGTTTATACCTAGATTTATAAGAATATAAAAAAGAAACAAATACTAAAACTAATAATATATGATGATTTCTATCACTTTCAAATCAAATAAGACTACCAAAAAACTTTTCAGAAGCAAAAGTGACAAAATATCTTCTTCAAGTAAATTAATTTATAATATTGTTTCCTGCTTTACAAGTCTCAAATGTAGGCTTTTCAACTGTGCATATGTCATCTCTCAAAGTGAATGGGTACCAAAATTTGAGTCCATTATATGCTTATGGAGGCTTAGCTGTGAACAAATTTAAATTGAAGCTCATCAATATGAAAGAAAAAAGCAATTTTGAGGCAACACTAAATAATCTAAATAGAACAAAATTTTTGATAGCAGCTCCTCTGAAAATATCTTTAGTTTAAATGTAAGCACTAAAACCCATCATCAAACACTAACCTTGCGTAACAATGCTAAGTAATTAAAATAAGATGCCTCAGAGCTCTGATTTTATAGCACTTTAAAATGAAATCATTTAGAAACTAGTAGTTTCTCCTCCAATGGACAGCTTCTTGCACAAAAAATACCATTTATTTTTTAACTGGGATGCATCCCCATAAAAAATTCTAAACAAAATGAATTAAAATGTAATAAAATGCTTCCTTTAAAGATTCCTTAAATACAAGTGCTATCTTTAAATGGAAAAAAAAGTAAGAAAATTGATTCCATTTTCTTCCAGAAAATGACAGGTCTAGGTAAACAGAGGTTCAGCTGTGGAGTGCACATAACATACTCACAGGCCTGAAGTACAAAGATGAGTCAGTGTTTCCAAAAACAGTGACACGATTCTACAAACGTAGTGCAGGGATGGCCAGGAAAAATGACAACTGTTACATTGAAGAGACAATTGGGCCATCAAAATGCATCCAACAACTAAAACTATTCACATGGCCTAGTAAAGGTCAACTTCATAGCATTCTGTGACATGGAGAAATAGAAAGACTAACTTGGGAATATACCATGCAGAGATTATTATACAAAAGAGCTGTATAGTCATCACTACTCCCCAAAATTTCCTTCACTGTGTATCACTTCCTCTGGCATGACAGAATGGAATTCACTAGCAGATTTGAGAACTAAATATTTGAAGATGAGACCCTTTATTTAGCCGAAAGCTTTTAAGATAATTTTGTGATTATATATGAATCATACAGCATGCTAAGAAAATCCAAAGTAAGTAATGCTAAAATCCATACTATTTATTTGTCACATTTATTTCCATAAGCATTAGCAAATGTCCTGAAAGTTGTGCTCATATTCTGGAAGAGTATGAGGAAAGAAATCATGAAAGAGATGCCTCTGCTCTCCTGTTTTGTTACTCTCCACTTGACTCTGAGATGATACAAAGAAGGAGATGCAAAGAGCATGTGAAGGAGATCTGTGCAGAGGCAGGAGAGATTCAGTGAAACAGAAAATGGCATGGAACCACATGAGCATAACATTTAAAAGAAAAGCTGCAGAAAATAGATGCCTTGTCAACATTTACCATTTCAGGATCACACATGTTTGCAGGCGTGAACACGAGTTGAGTTTATTAAATTCCTCTCTATTAGCAACTAGGATGCATTTAATCTAGATCTAGACAAAGTGAACGAATGCACAAGGAAAGCATCACTATTCCCTGCACCACTGAAACAAGTGGGAAAATTTTCATGTGCATCTGTCTCCCTCATGCTGTCAATGAAATATGCAAGGTAAGATATGAATGACATATGTTGTTTCCTTATAAAATTATTCAATGAAGGCTAATGGCATTACTAACATGCATTCCAGAGGTAATGAAATGCCACTAATCTATAAGCACCAAGATAATACAGTGCATATACGAAATCTTATAGTGGACATAGAGGATATGGAGCAATATATTCTCCCTTAAGTAATTCTTCATTAATATCATGTTTCTTACCTGCACTTTTCATAAGCACTGAGTAGATGTAATTTTCAAGTGTCTCTGAAGAGTGCTAGGGACTTGGGTTGTGATACTTGTTAACTGGAGGACCTTGTGGACTTTGATGGGATGTAGATTTGTGGTTGGAATGAAACCAGGAAATGGGGAGACATATAAAGCCAATATAACACAATACACAATACAAAACTAAGTCCATACACCTCTCCACAAAGGCAGGCTAAGGAGTACAAAGGCCTGATCAAGATTCTCTTCTCAAAAAATATTGGGCTTGATCTCATCAACCAACAAAGGATAATCAATACTCCATAAATTTTACATCATAGAATGCCACTTATTCATTTATTTATTTGTATGTTTATAGAACGTGTTTCCTATAGCTCAGGCTAACCTTGGACTATCTATATTGCTTCCACCTCCCAAAGTCTATGAAGATAAGTGTATACTACCTTACCTTTATTTTTCTTCTGGGTAGGGCATGACTGTAGCCCAGGCTGATCTGGAACTCACTCTGTAGCCCCAGGCTGGCCTTGAACTCACAGGGATCCTCATGCCTCTGCCTCCTGAGTAGTGGGGTTAAAAATGTGCCACCATACCTGGCTTAACTTACCCTTTTGGTGTTATAGTGGAGATTGGACCCAGAACTTCACACACAAAAGACAAGAATTCTCCTCATTGAGGTACATTCCTAGACCTTGAAATTGATTTTACATGTCATTGTTTTGAGTGCAAGGACTCAAGCTTTCTACTTTAGTCCCAAAAAACAGGAATGCTATATATACTTTATAAAATGTTCTATTAAAAGACAGCTAAGAAATCCTATTATTCATAGCATAACTAAGGACTGCTTAAATACTTGGAGGTTTCTACCAAACATTTTAAAAGAATAGAATGGTGCTATTATACATTTGCTATGAATAATATGCTAAGTATTTAATAAAGAACCACAGGGAAGATACTTTTAGTTTATGAAGATAAAATCATGTTACCTACACAGGAAAGATTCCTCAATAGATTGTAATCTAAAGATGGTATGAAAAAAATAGCAAACAGGGCTGGAGGGATGGCTTCGAGGTTGAGGCATTTGCCTGCAAGCCAAAGGACTGAGGTTTGATTCCCCAGAACCCTTGTTGACCAGATGCACATGGGGTGCATGCATCTGGAGTTTGTTTGCAGTGGCTGAAGGGCTTGGTGCACCCATTCTCTCCCTCCCTCTCTCTCTCTCTCTCTCTCTCTTTTTCTCTGTCAAATAAATAAAAATAAAAGAAATTAGCAAACAATCTTTAAATGGTCTTGTAATATGTCTATTTAGTCTTATCTATATAATTATTTTTAAAATGGCATGTTGAAAATTGAACTCAAGAACACTTCCTCCAATTATTCCTCTTGTTTTAACCCTTGCTTTGATGAATGGCTCCATCATAGCCTAGGCTCTTCTAGAAATATCCACAAATACAGTTTTTCCTTTCCCCTCATGCTTCAAATTAGATCAGGGCCAGACCTTATATATATCCTTTGAGGGTTCAAGAGAAGGCTTAGTGGTTAAGTGACATGTCTGTGAAGCCTAAGGATCTAGATCAATACCCAAGTACCCATATAAGCCAGATGCACAAGGTGGCTCAGGCGTCTGGAGTTCATTTGCAGTGGCTGGAAGCCCTGGCATGCCTATTCTGTATCTGTCCTTTCCTCTCTTTCTGTACATCTTTTATAAATAAATAAATAAAATATTCTTCTGGTTAAGATGGCAACATAGGAACACCAAAGCAGCTTAGGGGATAAAAAGCCAAAAAAAAAAAAAAAAAAAAAAAAAAGCCCAGCAACATACACTCTTCTACTAAAAAGTGAGGTGTATACAGCAGGGAAGTAGGAGAGATCCAGAGCATCTAGAGCCACATAAGCAGGCAGAAGCAGCTCCAGCAGTGGCAGCACCAGGTCCATATGATTACCACTACCAGGCTTGGCCTGAGCTTCAGGAAAAGCAGGTGAGGGGATTTTCCACTCACACTGGCCTCTGTGCAAACTCAAGAAATGTGAAGGGGCATTGGGGCAGGGAATAACAGAGGATTAGCTTGTGAGGACGATGATCACGAGGACCAGTGGGAAAACATCAGCCACTATCCTCAGACTCCCCTCACCCACTGCCAGCACAAGCACCAGCAAGCACCAGAGACCTGGGGAAGGGAGCTCATAGCACCCAGCACCAGTGACCAGAGCAGCGATCCAGCAACCCAGCCAGCCTATTTGAACCCACAGCTCAGCAAAGTGGAACCCAAGCAGGAGCACAACATGACTGAGATGAAAATCATCCAAAAGGGTAACTGGGATTAAACCAGACCAGTACCCACCAAATAAGCCTGCTATATAGGCTTGAATCAGAAGTGGCAATTACACCTTCCATATCAAGATAAATTATATGTTAAATCTGATGGATGGTCGGATTTTCCATTATTAAATAAGCTATATTTTGTGCTTATAATTTGTTGCTTCCTGATTTATACTGCCTTTGTTTCCTCTTCTGTTGTTCATTAGGGAAGGGTCTCACTTGGTCACAAGCTGACTTGGAATCCTCAACAGACCAGAAATCTTAGCTTCCTAGTAGACAGGATTAAGGGTATGGGGCAACAAACATCCTAAGGGACTTGACTTTATTAGACAATCTAGTTGTCATAATATCTGCTCTTGCATAAATACTCTGTGCTGTTTTTCATTGAATGTGTACATTGTTTAGTTAAGTTTTAGAATCTACCTATATTTTGTTCCACTCAGCCTACTCGAATACTCTAAAAGCAGGCAAACCCAACATCTAGGGTCACTTTTGTAGATACTCTGAGAGTCTAAAGAGCACACTTTGCAACTTAATCTCCTACCTTAAAGATACATAACATCAGATTGATTGATGCATATAATAATACTGCAGCTAGTTAGAAATCCAAGCATTAACTTAATCCAAGATGCAAAAATATGTACATTACAATACAAGAAACACAAAAAAATCAAGACAATATAAATCCACCAAAAAGTATTAATGCCTCAGAAATGACCTCCAGTGAGAATGATTTAGCAGAAATGCCTGAGAAAGATTTCAAAAGAATTATAAATATGCTCAAAGAAGTCAAAGAGTAAATCAAAGGTGTGAAAGAGGAAATCAAAGAAATCAAAAAAGACACAGGAAACCAATTACGTGAAATAAAGAGGTCAATACAGATAAAAATAAGGAAATAGAAATAATAAAGAAAAACCAGGCAGAATTACTAGCAATGAAGAACAGAGTCAATGAAATAAAAAACTGTAGAAAATCTCACCAGTGAAATGGGTGAAGGAGAGGACAGAATATCTAAACTAGAAGACCAGGTGGCATATCTAATACAGTCCAAGAAAGAGAAAGGCAAACTATTAGGAAAGTATGAAAGGGAATTTCAAGATATTCGGGACACTATGCAAAGATCAAACATAAGAATTCAGGATATAGTAGAAGGAGAGAAGAATTTCACTCCAAAGGCATAGTAGGCATTTTCAACAAAATCATAGAAGAAAACATCCTCCAAATTGGAAAAGAGATGCCAATGCAGATACAGAAATCCTTTGGAACACCAAACAGACAAAACCTGGAAAGAACCTCTCCTCGCCATATTATAATTAAACTACCAAACATACAAACCAAAGAAAATTTATTGAAAGCAGTTAGAGAGAAAAGTCAAGATACATACAAGGGCAAGCCCATCAGGATCACAGCGGATTACTCAACACAAACTTTAAGAGCCAGAAGGGCTTGGAGTGATGTATTCCAAGTTCTGAAAGATAATAACTGTCACCCAATGTTACTTTATTCTGTGCTATCCATTCAATAGATGGAGAAATAAGGGCATTCCACCACAAAAGCAGGCTAAAGGAATATTTGAAGACAAAACCAGCTCTACAGAAAATACTTGAAAAAATCCTCCATGCTGAAGAGAAAGAAAAGCACACATATAAGGAACCTGGAAAAAAACAAACCATACTCAAATACTAGTTAATACAAGAGAGCAAAGGTTAAACCAGAAGAACTACAAAAAAATGGCCAAAATAAATACACACTGTGCAATAATATCTTTTAATATCAATGTCCTCAATGTCCCAACCAAAAGACATAGGTTTGAAGACTGGATTAAAAAGCAGTATCCTTCAAATTTTTGCCCACAAGAAACTCACCTTTCTAAAAAGGATGGGAACTATCTTCAGGTGAAAGGTTAGAAAACGGTGTTTCAAGCAAATGGGCCTCGAAAACAAGAGTGGTTGCTATCCTAATATCAGTCCAACATTAGCTAGGAATGATAAGGAAGGTCACTTTATATTGATTAAAGGCATGCTCCAACAGATGGACATTACAATCCTAAACATATATGCACCTAATATGGGGCTCCCAACTTCATCAAACAAATGTCATTAGAACTAAGGTCACAGATAACACCAAACACAGTGGTAGTGGGTGACTTCAACACTCCACTCTCATCAAAAATAAACAGAGAGGCATCTGGATTAAATGAGGTCAAAGGAAAAAAAATGGATCTAACAGATATATACAGGACATTTCATCCATATGCTACAGAATACACATTCTTTTCAGCAGCACATGGAACATTCTCTAAAATAGAACATATATTAGGACACAAAGCAAATTTTAACAAATACAGGAAAATTAAAATAATTCCTTGCATTCTATCTGACCACAATGGAATCAAAATATAAATCTATAGCAAGAAAAGCCATGCAGCATACACAAAATCATGGAAACTAAACAATACACTACTAAATGATGACTGGGTCAGTGAAGAAATCAAGAAGGAAATCAAAAAGTTCATAGAGTCAAATGAAAATGTGAACACAACATACCTAAACCTTTGGGACACAATGAAGGCAGTCCTAAGAACGAAATTTATAGCTTTAAGTGCATATATTAAGAAATTAGAAAAGTCTCAAGTAAACAACCTAATGCTTCACCTTAAAGCCTTGGAAAAATATGAAAAAGGCCAATAGAAAATCAGTAGATGGGGAAAAATAATAAAGATTAGGGCAGAAATTAATGAAATAGAAAACAAAAATCAATCCAAACAATCAATGAAACAAAGATTTGGTTCTTTGAAAGGATAAAGAAAATTGATAAACTCTTAGCAACTCTGATCAAGAGAGTGAGAGAAGAGACACAAATTAATAAAATTAGAGATAAAAAGGCAGCATCACCACAGATACCAGAGAAATTCAAAGTATCTTAGCAACATACTATAAGAACATATATTCCACTAAGTTTGAAAATATGAAAAAAAAGATGATTTCCTTGATTTATATGACCTGTGTAAATTAAATCAAGATGAGATTGATCACTTAAATAGACCTATAACACTTATGGAGATACAAGCAGTTATCAAAAATCTCCCAACTAAAAAAGTCTAGTCCCAGATGGATACACTGGTGAATTTTACCAGACCTTCAGGGAAGAACTAACAACAATGCTTCTTAAACTTTTCCATAAAATAGAAAAAGAAGGAATCCTACAACACCTGATGGTGTGGCTTTGGCCTTTTGGAGCTGATTTTCAAGAGGAATGTGGGAGTATTTGAAATCTTGGCCTAAGAGATGCCTTGCAGTGCTGTAAGTACAGCTTGATGGACTATTCTGGTCAGAGTTGAAAGGCCTGAATGCAGTAAGAACTATGGACTGTGAGGTTTGGCTTATGAGGGTAAGAAAGAGCTTCATTTGGACTGGGATAGCAGTTTGTGTGGGAAGCTTGTTCCTATGCCTGTGTCCTGAGCAGCTGTGCAGGGCTGCTTTGCATAGAAAAGAACTGGAGTGAGCAGAAGGATATGGCACAGAAAGAAATCTTTAGGCTGAAACTTCTTCCCATTCAGCTGCAATTGAGAGATTACAACCTTTGTGATTGGGTCAGGTGACTTGTGTTGGGGCAACAGGAATAATGTTGACTCTTTTGAAGGGGCCTGAGTGCTGAAGGAGTGTCCTGTTCTTCAAAGTCTGCTTTATTCCCCCTGGATTAACAAATTCGCACCCTACCTGGTATTGTGGAGTATAGGAAATGCAGGAAGGAGAAGGTCACTGAGCTTGCAACCAGTCTTGTGTTTTTGAAATGTCCTTGGCAGTGTGAGGTAGGTTTGCTAGTTGCCTGCATGGAGACCCCATGGTGCCATCAGGATGAACCGTGGATTGCAGTGGAAACCCACTGGAGATTCCAGGACCACGAGATGGCTGCTAAGGAAAGCTGCCGGCCCCATGAAGTTTTCCAGGACTTTGAGCAGCCTATCTGGAGGGGTGGAGTTGGAATGCCAGAGAATTGTTGCTGGTTAGAATTATTGGACTTGGAGATTTGTCAGTGGCTAGAGTTGTTGGACTTCAAGCTACAGAGTTTGATGTTTGCCCTGGTTGTTTAAATCTTGTATTGGTTGAATTTTTTTTTGCTATGCCCAATGCCATCTTTTACAGTGTGAATATTTATTCTGTTGCATTATGGGTTTTTTGAGGTTATTTTTTGATATTATGGCTCAGTTAAAAGATCTTGGACTATGGGGATGTATGAACATCATTGGAATTAATAAAAACTATGAGACTTTTAAAGTTAGATGAATGCATTGCATTTTACATCATGTATGGTTATCTGTTTATGGGGGCCAGGGGCGGAATGCGGTGGTTTGATTCAGGTGTGCCCCATAAACTTAGGTGTTCTGAATGCTAGATTCCCAGCTCATGGAGATTTGGGAATTAATTCCTCCTGGAGGGAGTGTATTGTTGGGGGTGGGCTTATGGGTATTATAGCCAGTTTCCCCTTGCCAGTGTTTGGCACACCCTCCAGTTGCTATGGTCCACCTTATGTTGGCCTGGGGGTGATGTCCACCCTCTGCTCATGGCATCTTTTTCCCCTGACATCATGGAGCTTCCCCTCAAGCCTGTAAGCCAAAACAAATCTCCTTTTCCCAGAAGCTGCTCTTGGTTGGGTGATTTCTACCAGCAATGCAAACCAGACTGCAACAGTAAAGTGGTACCAGGAGTGGGCATGAGATGAACCTGACCATGTGGATGTTGATCTTTTGGAACCTTTGTTTTGGACGAATAGTCATGACCTTGGTGCTTGCAACTGAAGATGCCTTCTGGAGTGGTAAGCCAAGTTTTACGGACCATTATGATGAGAGTTTGAGAATTCTAAGTGTAGAAAATATTGAACCTTGAGGCTTGGCTTATGAGCTTTCCAAGGGGAAGGAAAGACTGCAGAGGACTTTGTTGGAACTGGGCTACTGGCATAAGGGCTGGCTGCATCCTGCTGCCCAGGCCCAGAGAGTTTGAACAAGTTTAGATTTGTAATGGACTCATGTGCTTGGCTAGAGATATTGGACTGAGAGATTGATGATTTTTAAGCTGGAAATCTTTGAGCAAGTTAAATTTACTGGCACAGAGACCGGCTTTAGATTACTAAAGCTGCTATTGTCAACACATTAGCAATCTTAAGGAAGATGGTCCAATTGCTTTACATTAAAACAATGAAAGCTATGCCTGAGGAAAGACTATCAGAGAAATGCAAACTCTTTTGGAAAGAGTTGACTGGAGAAAGAATTTGCTTTTCAAAGGATTTATTTTGTCCCTGAATTAAGAATATGGCTGTGTCCTGTACACCTGGTATTGGATTCAGAAGCATGGAAGATGTGAGGAGTGGTCATGAATTGCACACGGTTCCAGGAGCTTCTGCTGAGATGCAGCATGAGGCAGGGCATGATGCCCTGATAGGCTGAAAGAGCCTTTGGAAGATGGACCGTGGTTTGCATGAAGACCTCTACATGCTTTGGATATACCAGGACCATGCAAGCACTATCATAGAGCGTACTGTTGGCCTGAGATGGAAGTGTTCCCTGCTACTCTGCCCAGCTGGAGGGACGGAATTGGAAAATCTGGAGACTGTCAGTCTTTGGTTGTATTGGACTTGAACTACAGAAGTATGATGTTTGTTTGATGGTGGTTGAGTTTGCATTGTTTTAGTCTCTTCTTGCTATGCATTATACCAGTTGGAAATGTTTACTCTGAGCCTTTAAATGTTAGAAGTGTTTAACTGGTTTGATTTTACAGGTCTTAATATCTTAAATGCGTCAAGACTGTGGGGACCTTTGAAACTGAACTGAGTACAATTTATAATGTTTGATGGTTATAAATCTATTGGGAGCCAGGGGCAGAATGTGGTGGTTTGAATAGATGCCCCCAATATATTCAGTTCTTTATTGTTTGTAGTTTGCATATGCAGCCACTTTGATGCAGGCAGTGTCACTGGGTGGATCTTAAGGTGTGGTGGGCCAGCTTCTTCTGCCATTTATGGAACTTCTCCTGGATCTGTAAGCTTCAATAAATATCCCTTCCTCCATAACTGTGTCTGGTCTGAAAGTTCATCTCAGCAAACCTGAAGCTGTCTGCTACACCTACCAAACTCCTTCTATGAAGCTAGCATCACCCTGGTACCCAAACCAGGTAAAGATAGAACAAAAGAAGGAAGGAAAGAAAGAAAGAAAGAAAAAAAGAAAGAAAGTTACTGAAGAATATCCCTTATGAACATAGATACAAAAATTCTCAACAAAATATTGGCAAACAGAATACAAGAATATATCAGAAAGATCATTCACCCTGACCAAGGAGGGTTGATCCCAGAGATGCAGGGATGGTTCAACATACACAAATCGATAATTGCAATACATTATATAAATGAAATGAAGGACAAAAATCACATGATGATCTCATTAGATGCAGAGAAAACATTTGACAAAATCCAGCATGTATTTATAATAAAAGTCCTAAAGATCATTTTCCCCCAGTCGCCCATGTAGCACCTTCTGGCACTAGATGAACTGACTGCCTGGGGACTGACTCTCTTACAACTTCCAGCCATGCCATTCTATTTTGCATGTCAACCACATAAGGTGTCTTCAGCAGTAGGGTCTTACCACTAACCTTTGGTGGGTCATCAAGTACTGTGACAGAAATCTGTTGCTCTTAATTTGGCTAATTGATCTCCTCAGTGGTACGGGACCCATAGCTGGAGCTGGGAAACAAGTCAGAAACATATCCAAACATAAGCCCACTCACCAATATCAAGCTACCATCTATCATGGGCTACAAGAGGGCCTACACCTATTAAATTCTCTATAAAAAAAGTAAGGGTTATCTCATTTGTCCTGGTGCTAACTTACTCTCCGTTGGAGAATCTGCTTCTCTTTTTCAGATAGATGTAGATTCTAAAGAGAGAGCCACCCCATCATACCTCAAAAGTGCCCTGGCTGAAACAGTCAGGAAATGAGAACTATATAGATAGAAGTATAGATATGTATAGGTATATATATCAAAATTAATATGTATTCATTACCTAAAATCTTTCTTAAGACCTTTCATAAGGAAACATACGCTATACTCACATTTTATAAACTGTCTCATTGAGAAGAAGATAAATTAAAACTGTCTAACTTACTCTCCGTTGGAGAATCTGCTTCTCTTTTTCAGATAGATGTAGATCCTAAGGAGAGAGCCACCCCATCATACATCAAAAGGGCCCCAGCTGAAACTAAGAAAAATTGGCGAAAAAAGCAAGGGGGCTGTTTTCCTGATGAACCGGATACCAGCACAAGGGGAAAGGAGATCAACACAGAGAAAAATCAACTCCTACCAAATCAGAGAGCCAGAGCCTCAGAGGCCCCCAACACCTCATCACTGAAGCAAACCAAAAATAAACCCAACATGGCTCAGGGAAATTTTTTGGAAGAGGGGGTGGAAAGAATGTCAGAGCCACATGTTGGGTCATGATATGCAAAGACATTTATCTTACCCATAACTGTGGGCTAACTCCACAATGCATGACCCATATACCTCAACAAGGAGGGGCCAAGGCGAGGGGGTAGGTCATGGATGAGCCTAATAATGGTACCAAACTGACTGTATTTGCTGAATACAAAACTAACCAATAAAGAAAAAAATAAAAGAAAAAAAAAGTCCTATAGATACTGGGAATAGAAGGACCATATCTCAACATAATAAAGGCCATTTATGACAAGCCTATAACCAACATATTACTAAATGGGGAAAACTTGAAGCTTTTCCACTAAAATCAGGAAGAAGACAAGGGTTTCTACTGTTCCCACTTTTATTTAATATAGTAGTAGCAGGCTTAGCCATAGCAGTAAGGCAACAGACACACATAAAATGGATACAAATCGGAAAGGAAGAGAAAAAGTTAACATTATTTGCAGATGACATGATTCTATAATTAAAGGACCCTAAAGACTCTACCAGCAAGCTTTTAGAGCTGATAAACACCTACAGCCATGTAGCAGGATACAAAATAAATACACAGAAATCAGTAGCCTTCCTATATGCTAACAACCAACACACAGAGGATGAAATCAGAGAATCACTCCCATTCACAATTGCATCAAAGAAAATAAAGTACCTTGGAATAAACCTAACCAAGGAAGTAAAGGATCTCTACAATGAAACCTATAAAACATTCAAACAAGAAATTGCAGAAGACACTAGGAAATGGAAAATCATCCCTTGGTCCTGCATTGGAAGTATCAATATTGTGAAAATGGCAATCTTACCAAAAGCAATCTACACATTTAATGCAATCCCCATCAAAATTCCAATGGCATTCTTCACGGAAGTAGAAAAAACAATCCAAAAATTCATTTGGAAGCTCAAAAATCTCAAATATCTAAAACAATATTGAGCAGCAAAAATAAGGTTGGTGGTATCACCATACCTGATTTTAACCCATACTACAGAGCCACAGTAACAAAAACAGCATGGTACTGGCAAAAAAGCAGACATGTAGATCAATGGAACAGAATAGAGGACCCCCATGTAAGTTTGTTTAGCTATACCCACCTAATATTCAACAAAAATGCCAAAAATACTCACTGGAGAAAAGAGACTCTTCAGCAAATGGTGCTGGGAAAACTCAATATGTCTCTGTAGAAGGATGAAAAGAGACTCTTCTCTCTGTCCATGTACAAGAATTAAATCCAAATGGATTAAAACCTTAATATCAGACCTGAAACTCTGAAGCTGCTAGAGTAAAAAGTAGGGGAAACCCTTCAACATATTGGTCTTGGCAAAGACTTTCTGAATATAACCACAATTGCTTAGGTGATAAAATCACAGATTAAGTGCTGGGACCTCATGAAATTACAAACATTTTGTATGGCAAAGAACACTGTGAATAAAGCAAAGAGGCAACCCACATATTGGAAAAATATCTTTGACAGCTATACATCTCATAGAGGATTAATATCTAGGATATACAAAGAACTCAAAAAATTAAATAATAAGAAATCAAACAACCCAATTAAAAAATGGGCTATGGAACTACATAGAGAGTTCTCAAAAGAAGAAATACAGATGGCATATAAACATCTTAAAAATGTTCTACATCCTTAGTCATCAAGGAAATGCAGATTAACACTACGTTTAGATTCCATCTCACTCCCATCAGATTGGCCACCATCATGAAAACAAATTACTATAAATGCTGGCAAGGATGCAGAAAAAGAGGAAGCCTTCTACACTGTTTTTGGGAATGCAATCTGGTTCAGCCATTGTGGAAATCAGTGTGGAGGTTCCTAAGACAGCTAAAAATAGATCTATCATATGACCCATCTATAGCATTCCTAGGCATATATCCTAAGGCCTCATCTCACTACCTTAAAGATACTTGCTCAACCATGATTATTGGCCCTCTATTCACAATAGCTGGGAAACGGAACCAGCCTAGATGTCCCTCAACTGATGAGTGCATAAGGAAGATATGGCACATTTACACAATGAAGTTCTACTCAGTGGTAAAGAAAAATGAAGTTATGAAATTTTCAGGAAAATGGATGGATATGGAAAGGAATATACTAAGTGAGGTAACCCAGGCCCAGAAAGCCAAATGTCACATGTTCTCTCTCATATGTGGATTCTAGCTACAGATGATTGGACTTCTGTGTGAGTAGGAAGAAAACTCAGTAGCAGAGGCCAGCAAGCTAGAAAGGAGATGTAAAGGTACTAGTAAGGAAGGGAGGGGGGTACTTAATAGGATGGCATTGTATATATGTAAGTAGAAGAATAGATTAATGGGGGTGAAAAGGCCTAAGTGAGGTCAGGTGAAGAGACTGAGTAAAGGAAAGGTGGAGGGAGAGCCTATCAAAATCTAAGAGGATATAAATAAATCATATGGAAACCTATGTTTTTGGGCAATAGAACACTCAGGAGCTGTACATTGTTACTAGAAAATTTTCAGTGCCAGGGATGGGATACCTTCCAGTGAGTTGTTGGCCAGAGGGGGTCCCTGATACCACCAAAACTTTACAGGCCATTGCCAAGACCCTTGGTTTCCCACTAGGAATAGATGGTAAGACCCTATTGCTGAAGACTCTGCATACTTGGGCTGCAAGGCCACTGAGAAATCCTGCTGGAAAGAATGGATAACCTCCTCCATGTAGACCAGCTGACAGAAATTTGGAAGAAGCCATTCTGCATGCAGTTTAATGGGAGAGAGAGAAATCACCAGTGAAGATACTCAACAGTGGACACTGCAAGCCTTATATTTTGCCAGCCAGGCCAAATGAGCCAACAGGTCCAATAGTGGTACATCTGTCATGGTGGAAACCAACTGCTCTCTAATTGAAATGGAGGCCCACTCCATGGGAGGAATGCATCCCTGATACTGAAATTCTAAAACAGGGGTAATCATGAGCCCTAGGGGTGTAATGTCTGTTACTGTCTGGCTAAATGTATATACTATGCTCATCAAACTGCCCAGTAAGCACTTCTCTTAATGTTCATACCCATATATTAATGTTACTCTCACTTTTGCTAGAGAACCTTCTCTTTTTAGATGCCAGTGACCTTCCAATGACTCAGACGGCATTATGGTGCTGGGAAGAAGTGACAGGAGTGCTCAGCACTGCAATATCTCTATCACACCTTCCAAGGCTAAGGGTCCATTGTGCAAGAGGTGGCAGAAAGAATGTAAGTGTCAAAGGAAGGGTAGGACTACTTACAATGTGCTCCTCCAGACACAATATGGCCTAGATATCCATGACCCCACAGTGCCTGACACTACCTACACAAGACCATCATAGTAGGAGGAAAAGATGATGACATCAAAATAAAAGAGAGACTGTTTGAGAGGGGGAGGGGTATGATGAAGAGTGGAGTTTCAAAGGGGAAAGTGGTACAAGGGATGGCATTACCATGGGATATTGTTTACAATCATGGAAATTGTTAATAAAAAAATAAATTAGTCAGGTGTGGTGGTGCACACCTTCATCCCAGCACTTGGGAGGCAGAGGTAAGTGGATCGCCATGAGTTCAAGGCCACCCTGAGACCACATAATGAATTCCAGGTCAGCCTGGACTACAGTGAGACCCTACCTTGAAAAACCAAAAAAATAAGTAAATAAATAAATAAATATTTTAAAAACTGTATAAAGTTAACAATGTCCTATGTAAATACCTTAGCATGGTCAACAAAACATGTATATTGACCCAATATTTATTATTAAACCTGATCTCTACTTATGTATTTAGCCTTATTTTTCAAAAAGCCTCTGTGTAGTAACCATGACAATCTAATGTAAATTAATAAAAATACAATTGCATTTTCAAACACCTCAGTGCCTTTTGCTTTTTAGTGTTATCATAATGTACAACTCTCTCTTTTCTTGTCTTTATAGTAATGTACTAGTCATGCTAAATGTCTCAGTGCATATGTTACATCTTCAATGAAGCACCTTCTGAATTTTCTATAACCTTAGGCTGTCTTAAAAACTAGTTCTTGGTAACCTTTACACACACACAGACAGACCCACACTCACACAATTGTATTGGTGTGGTGGTTTCAACGTAAAACATCTGCAATTGACTCATGTGTTTGAAATCTTAATTCTTATAGGTGGTGCCCTTTGGGAAGGTTGTGTAACATTTGGGAGATGGATTCTTGTTAGATGAAGTGTTTCACTGGAAGATCTTCAGATGTTATGACCCAGCCTTATTTCATTTCCATTTTTTTTTTTTTTTTTGTTGTTGTTGTTTTTTCGAGGTAGGGTCTCACTCTAGCCCAGGCTGACCTGGAATTCACTATGGAGTCTCAGGGTGGCCTCAAACTCACGGCGATCCTCCTACCTCTGCCTCCCGAGTGCTGGGATTAAAGGCGTGCGCCACCACGCCCGGCTTCATTTCCATATTTTTGTCATGTGAATGTACAGATGTTTCACAGACTTTCTTCTCAGGCCTGCAATACTTTCTCCACCATGATGAAACCTTCCTTCAAAGATTTCAGTCAAAAAAAATCTTTCTTTCTACCTGCCTCTTTCTCTCTTTTTCCTCTCATAAATAAATGAATAATTAGTAAAATATTTTAAAAGCCGTAAAAAGAACTATTCTTCCCAAAACTGCTGGTGGTCAGTTATTTTTCCCAGAAGTGAGAAAGTTACTGATATAGAATATCAATACTAACAGGGGACCATTGCTGCAATTAACCTGACCAAGAACCATATAAGGCTGCTCGCCATAGTTAGTATACAGAGGCTACACAGCTATAGTTCATGGCCAGGCTTCATTCTATTCTGACAATAGAATGAGGCAGGGATGGAGAATATACATGGACACAACAAAGTGCGCTTCTGCTCATCAAAGCTGAACTGGTTATAGTTGTTGCTGAGTGCTGTATCTGCCCACATCAGAGACCAACACTGAGACCCTGATATACCCTAGGGTGGCTAGCTGGCAACCTGGTGGCACATTGACTACATTGGACCACTTCTATCATGGCAGGAACAGAATAGATTCTTATTCTAGGTATTTATTTGACTTTCCTGCACGTAATGCTTCTGCCAAAACTCCCATCCATGGGCATGCAGAGTGTCATGGGATTATATAGCGTTGCTTTTAACCAAGGATTCACTTCATCACCAAAGAAATGCATCAGTGAGTTCCTGTTCCTGGAGTTCACTGGGATTACCATATTCCCCGCTATCCTAAAACAGCTACTTGATATAGTAGTGAAATGATTATAGTGTCAACTAGGTAGATGTACTGTGGAGGGTGAGAATAGACTTCTCCAAAAGACTGTATATGCTCTTAATTGGCATAACATATATGGTACTGTTTCTCCTATAGCTAGAGTTCACTGGTCCAGAAATCAAGAGATGAAATTAGGAATGGCACCACTCATCATAACTACGAATAACCTTCTAGTTGAATGTTCTTTCAATCTTAATTTATACTAGGCTAGACATATTGGTTCCACGAGCAGAAGAAGATTGTTTTTGACACAAAATGCACAAAATACATTCCACTGAACTAGAAGCCTAAACTTCTCTTTGGCCACCTTTGGGATTCTGATACACTTGAGTCAACAGGCCAAAAAAGGTGTTCCAATGCTAGCAGGGTTGGAGTGATTGATTCAAACTAATGGTAAAATTGGACCATTTGTCCACAATGGCTGTAAAAATGAGTATGTTTAGCATACAGATGTTCCTTCAGGGTGCCGCTTTGTGTTACCATGTCCTGTATTCAAGGTCAACGGGAAAAACTACAACAGCACAATCGAGTCAGGGTAATAACTGTCCCAGAACTTTTAGGAATTAAATTTCGTATCATAGTCTAGGTAAAGATTCAAGACCTGTTATGATGCTGCTGAGGTAGTTGAAAGGTAGTTTAAAAACCAGGTACAAGGTATAGTTATAGAAATGAGGATTGAAATTGCCATGAGTGCTTCTATCGTATTTTGTTGAATATTTATGCATTTTACACATATGTTAGGAGCTACTTTTATATTTCTTCCCTCTATTTCTTTACTATGTAATAAACACCAATTCAGATAATATCAATACTTAACTGTTATTGAACATATATTTAAATTATGGAATCTCAGAGACAGCATTGCTCAAGGGACTTTGCCATATGTTTAGGGGGAAAGAAGGTTGTAATATTATGTTAAGTGGAATTATGATCTTTTTATTGTCTTCAGTTGATGATTAAACATGAAATAAGGAGATGTGGTGTGATATCAAATTGACAGAGGAAGGTTGATATCAAGTTGAAGGGGAAGTTGAATTGAGAAGGTTAATTTTGTCAATTGGATCAAATTAGGCATCAAGTAATAAACATGTCTGTAGTACAAGTCTGTGAACTTATTTACAAAACGCATTGATGGAAGGGGAAGACTTTACCCTAAAGTGCGTACCTCTTGCAGTGGTAGACTTTTCATGGAGAAGACTAAGGAGAGCATAGGGCCTATTGTCTGGCCCGGAGCCACATTGGCACTGTTGCTGTCACCATTTGTTTATGTTGGAGTTCAGACAGACTGGGGCTACTGGGGCTACTTGTGTTCTGAGAAGCAAAGAGAATCCTCAGACACTCCAGCCTATAGACAGCCATCATTGGTCTGCACAGTCCAGATACTGTAGCTCATTTAATAAACCCTCCATAATATATCTTCATTCTATCAGTTATGTTCCTCTCGGGAACCATGACTAATACACATCCCTTTTAAAATTGTCACCTACTTTGGTCTCATTCCTGAAAACTAAATCTCTCCAAAGTAATTCCCATTTAATATAATTTAATAGATTTGACAGTTTTATTTGAAATTGACAAACTGAGTATAGAACTATTAGCAATATATTCAGCAAGTCAATCAATTGTTAGAAGACCCAAATGATAAACAGAAGGGACCAATTGTCAGTCTAGATTATGCATGGAGGGGAGACAAAGGAAGAAAGCTGCATTACTGGACAGTGTTCTGTGTACTTAGGAGACCTGAGGAAGGAACATGGGGCTAGATGTAAATGTGAAGATTGGCTGAAAAGCATGGTTAACTTGTTTTAGAAAGTCAGATCTATATCTCTTTGAGGAAATCAAGGATAGTTTTAGTATATAAATAAAAATAATAATTAAATGTGAAATTAAATTGTGTAATGATAAAATGCGTAAAACCATAGAGAATCATCAAGAAAAATGAAATTCTGGAGATGAAGGCATACATATCTTCAAATCTAAAGTGCATATAATATTTAAAAATGGGTTCACACTTAGCCATCTCATTTTGAAATTGCAACAAAATGGATATAACTACTTATTTTAAAGTTATTTATAGATAGATATCAGATTTTCCTTAGTGACTGTTCTATACAATGCAATAAAATATCTACTTGTGTATTCTAAGAAAAAAAATCATTGTTACCCTCAAATTCTATATGCAGCCAAAGCAGGAGTCAAGAGAAAGAAATTCATTCTCTTTAATGTTAAAAAAAAAGTCAGTTAATCTCACAATCATGCATTTTGAGTAAGTTTTTTGAAGAATTTCAGAGGCAAAGTACATGGCTTGAAAGACAGAATGAGTGTAATAGAAGACAAAAAGCAAGGAAGACAAATGTATGAGAGTAATTAATTTAGATAGAAGTGAGGGGAAAGAGTGCCATAAGGAGAGTGTCCTGCTGTTACTAACATACAGTGCTACAGATGAAGCCATCGTCAAACACACTGTAAATGTCTCAGTTTAAACAGGAAAACTGTATGTTAGAAAAATGAAAGCAGAAAGAATATAAATCAATAAGTAAAACTGGAATTATATTTGGGATACATTAAAAAATAAAGCACTGCTATGTTGTTGTAAGAAAAGAAATCAGAAACATCTGGAGGAAAAAATAATAACCAAGTATTATGCAAAAATAAACTAAAATGTTTGGGGCAGGACTTTATTAGATGTTGTGCAAAACTAAAAGTTTAAGAATTAGCAGCTGAGCTTGATATTACCTGTGTATGAATTCAGTATTGGTAGACTTGGTGTGAAGAACATACATCTGAGATCAATTGTGTACATACAGTGAAACCTGATTCCAAGCTACCCTGATACACACAAAACCTTAACCACACATACATACATTCACTTCCAACAAAATCCCAAACTGAAATGAGAAAGACATTGGTATGGTAAATAAAGGAATGTTGTTTTTTTCTAAACCCTGTTTTACTTGTTGATTTATATGACTATATGAATTGTATTTTATTTTGCAAAAGAAGCTAATACCCATACATGCATACCATAACATGCATACACTTCAGCATTTATCTTCAAAAATTATTAAATGATTTAAAAATACAAATTTAAATGGCAAAAATGCAATTATTTTTATATAACACATTTCATAAATCTGTGGTCAGAGCCTGACAGCAGAATGAGAGTACATAGTATCTTCTTGTAGAATAAATAGCTTCTATTTCCTCAAGGGTACACCTTCTTTCGAGAATAAATTGCATTCACAATGTTGTGTTATTATATTTATTTTAAGACTACAGGCCAAATCCATTAAACATGTAATGATTTTCCACCCTCCTAGGCCTGTCGTAAAATACTCATTTTCACAGCTAGTCCCAGTCATTGGAAGTACTGGTAATTTAGTAAGATCTCAAGTCTCTTCATCTTTAATCGACACTGACATTGTGTCTGGAACACAGAAACCATGCATTTTTTAATGCTTTAGCTGCTATAAGTTTTCTTGTGGATATGTTTCTCCTAAGTAAAATGTACATAAAAGCATCAAAGCATCTACTTGAGCACAGATTAATAAAGTTCTAAAATGACATCAAAGAGTACAGATATTTCTAGGGAGGCAACATTATTCTGGGTAGGAAGCATATGATCTGAAAACTAAACCTAAGAAGTACTCTACACTTATAGTGGTTGGTTATGGTCTCAATGGAGACCTGAGCTCCATGAACAATGAAGAAATAACATCAGTCAGACGTGGTGGTACGCGCCTTTAATCCCAGCACTGGGGAGGCAGAGGTAGGAGAATCGCCATGAATTTGAGACCACTCTGAGACTCCATAGTGAATTCCAGGTCAGCCTGGGCTAGAGTGAGACCCTATCTTGAAAAACAAAAATAAAATAAAATAAAGATAATAACATCATGGTTGATTATCTACTGTTAATACTTCCAGAAAATTACATTTTTCCCTTTCTACATTAATTTTATAGATGACATTGCTTTTACAAATTAATTAATATGCTATATGTTTTCTCAAACTGCTACAAAATGTTTTATAAAAGAGGCTTTGATTTTTGTCATTTCATGCTCAAGTCACCTGGTCACTCTAATATTTTTCCCAGAATGGTGGAGAGCCTTTTTTTCAATGTGTTGTTTATAAGAGAGCCAAGTTAAAAGAAAAAACAGAGTACCCATATATGACAGCTACACATGTGATGGCTACAATGTTGGACATGCTATTAAGGAAGACTGGGCCAACAGGCTCACTGAGCCTCTGCTATTCCTTATTCATGAGAGTTTGCATAACCCAGGCATGGGTTAATATGAGGTTTAAAGGTATTGTAGAGGAACATACCTTGGAAGATAGATACAAAGTAAGTCCAATTCTCATGAACATCATCATGGTTATAGAATATTGTACCCTTCTCTAGTTTTTATGGAACTTGACTAATGGACTGTCATCTCTCTCAAATTTATTTCTAGCACGTGACTCAGAACATCTGGAAGGGAGAAAACAAGAAAGGGAGGAAGGCAAAAATGAAGGCAGGAGAATGGGAGGGAGAAAAAGGAGGGTTGAAAGAAATCTTCTGAGTGTCTGAAGAATGTATTCTTTGAAAAGATCACCAAGAAACTTGTGCAATTTTATCAGAGAGGAGAACACATATATCTTAGATTATTTCAGATAAACTGGACCACTCAATCCCATTGACATCTTTTGTCATAAAGTAAAAAAAAAAAAAACACTGGATATCCAAAATCATTCCGCTTTCTCATGTCTGTAGATCAAATGCAGGTGTATTAGACAATCCTACTATAACCTAAATCTTCACCAGAGTCAGCTAACTATTATCTGTCTATCTATCTATGATTCTAGAGTTAATATGAACCTTTCCTTGAGCCTTGATATTGATAAGAAGTATATCTATCTATCTATCTATCTATCTATCTATCTATCTATCTATCTGTCTATCTATCTACATATTCTATCAATTTGAGATCCTTTCTTGGTATTGAATCATCTATTTCATTTTCCCTGAAAATATTATAATTCAGAGTGACAAGAGGCACTCAAAATGGTACTGATGATTTCCTCATAGAATTTACTTACTCACATTTAATTATTTTTCTTTCTACACATGAACAGAGAATAAGCGAAGCAATAAAAAATTACCATGAGTCTCTCAATTTCATTTGTTACTTCTGTGCTTAGTTTTTCAGAGAATTCTCACATGCTTTTGTGGGAGAATTTTTTAAACTAAGTAGAATAAAATGTATCATCAATAATTTAAAATTTCTCACTGACAGAAAATATAAAAAGTGAAGTCGATTTCTGAGCATGTGCTTTTTTGTTTTACTAAAATTAGACCCAATAATAAACCTTTTCTAATATGTTTTTTCAAAATGGTATCAACTTCTAAAAGTTAAAAAGCAGCAGAAAAGATTACAAAGGTAAAAGGAACTAGTTTTAATGAAATGAAGGCAACAAACATCAAAATGAAACATTATAACATTTTAAAGGCAAAAATTTATATAGCAAGATGTACATATAATAGTTTATTATAAAAATATGGGAAAACTATGTGTCTCATAAATAGTATTGTCTTTTTCCTATATTATCCTCTTTCCTATATGATATAATTTGAGTGATGGAGTTTTAGTTATTTTTCATTTATATATATTACATGAATATATTAATATCATATAACTTTCAATATTTATTTATAATACACAAGTGAAGATTGTCATTTTCTCTATTGTCCTAGAATATGATATATATTGGATATTTTATAATAATAACATGAAACGTTTTCTCTGCTATCTTTATGTAAACATTTGAATAGACTGTTTTTTTGTGTGTGTAACAAGTGCTTTATGCACATATGTGCCAATGCACATGGAAGCATGTCAGGTATCCTCTTCTATCTCTCTTCCACCTGACTTTCTTTCTTTTTTTTTAATTTTAATTTTTATTTATTTGAGAGCAACAGACAGAGAGAAAGAGGCAGAGAGAGAAAGGGAGAGAGAATGGGTGCGCCAGGGCCTCCAGCCACTGCAAACGAACTCCAGACGCGAGCTCCCCCTTGTGCATCTGGCTAATGTGGGTCCTGGGGACTCGAGCCTCGAACCGGGGTCCTTAGGCTACACAGGCAAGCGCTTAACCGCTAAGCCATCTCTCCAGCCCCTCTTCCACCTGACTTTCTTGAAACAGTCTTTCACTGAATCTAGAGTGCCTTGTATTATTTTGTTTGATCATTAGATTGGCTGACCAGGAAGGGCAGGATTTTCTGTCTCAGCTAACCCTCTCAGTACTGGGATTTCATGTATTCTTGGTCACACCTGGATTTTTACTTAAGTGCTAGGGATCAAACTCAGGTCCTCGGGCTTGTGAAGCAAGCCACAGCCACCTTTATAGCTCCATACAAAAATAAGTTCTGAAAGTAAAGTCATAGAATCTAGGGAAAAACTGAAGAACACCCTGAGCCAATCTCCACAAGATGAAATAAAAATAAGCAGTAATGCACAGAAAAGTCTACATCATTAACTATAAGAAATGGAATTTAAAACATAAATGGTATAATTTCCCTTATCAAATATGATGGCTTATAGTAGTCAGTGCTAGCAGGCATGCTGGCAGGAGGAAAGTCAGTTTAATAATATGGGGTCTGTGACTATCAGTTAGAAATCTGAACAACATTCATATAATTTTCACAGCTTTGCTTTTCTTATAAGGAATAATTTACATATGAAGAACAGATTATTTATGGAAATCATTTTAGATATTTATAAAACATAAAACATAGAACAGGGGCTGGAGAGATGGCTTAGCGGTTAAGGGCTTGCCTGTGAAGCCTTAGGATCCCAGTTCGAGGTTTGATTCCCCAGGACCCACGTTAGCCAGATGCACAAGGGGGCGCATGTGTCTGGAGTTCTTTTGCAGTGGCTGGAGGCCCTGGAGCGCCCATTCTCTCTCTCTCCCTCTTTCTCTCTCTCTCTCTCTTTCACTCTCAAATAAATAAATTAAATTAAAAAAAAAACATAGAACAGTCTAATGTATAACATTAAAGTGATGGGTTAAATGAGTAATGAAATAGACATTTTTAAAGTTTTGGATAGAATGTAAAATTATTAAATGATACCACATGAAAATATCTACAATTTCAAGATGGGCTTGTTGGCATATGCCTTTGATCCCAGCACTTGGGAGGCAAAGGTAGGTGGATCACTGTACATTGGAAGCCACCATGAAACTACATTGTAAATTCCTGATCAGCTAGGGCTAGAGAGTGAGACCCTACCTTGAAAAAACAAACAAAAAAAATCTACAATTTCAGACATGTCTCATTTGCATACATATGAAAAAATATTAACTTTCAAAACTAAAAATTATTAAAAAGCTTTACCCTTTTTATATTGAATTATTTTTTAAAACTTTCTGTGTTTTTTTAAAATATATTTTATTTATTTATTTATTTATTTGAGAGAGAGAGAGAGGGAGGGAGAGAGGGAGAATGGGAGAATGGGCACACCATGGCTTCCCGCCACTGCAAACAAACTCCAGATGCATGCACCATCCTGTGCACCTGGCTTACATGGGTCCTGGAGAATCAAACCAGGATCTTTTGGCTTTGCAAGTAAATGCCTTAACTGTTAAGCCATCTCTCCAACCCTGAATTATTTTTTAAACAAATTGCCAAATACAGAAATCATAAAGTACTACATTTTTTGAGAAGAGGGAAATAAATTTCATTGTTAAGAACATGTTTGGTCATGCTTGGGCACACTAAAGTTCTTTATTAAATTTTTTTGGCAAGAGTCTTGCGTTCACTTCTGGGCCTTCAATCATAGAAATTATAAAGAAATTGGTACCTAGAAAAGAAACTATTACCACAAACTAAGTACTATAGCACAATCCTCAAAGACATGTTGGTTTTGAGGAGAGTTGATAGTTCAAAGATAGAAGGGTAGAGAGGGAACTGTTAGTGGGAATGGCAAGAAACAGAACCGGGCAGAAGAGTGCTGGTGATAATTAGAACTGTGATTATTGCTATAGACCAAAATAACCAAGAACACAATGACATGCCTATGAATTGTTGATCTGCATTTGAGGATTTTTTAAACAAATATTTGCCAAAGCTATTTGTCATGTTAATCCACATATACCATGCCATTGTAAAAGACAGATATGCTAAACAAATAAGTGATTTTCACGTAGAATTTGGAAGTTAGCTTTATAACCCAGAACTTGCTGAGAAGGAAGACAAAATTAATCCTCTCCAGCTGGAATGACATTGTCTCCAGGAACAGATCACACTTAGAGTACTGCCTATGAGAAAGGTCAAATTAGGGTGTAGCTAGCAGTTTGTTCCCATAGAAACTTAACAGGATTTCAAGCATTCTTGTTTCCACAGGATTTAGAAAGACCTAGCCTCACAGGTGGCATGCCCCATCTCTGATCACACACCTGCAGGGGAGTATTGTGACCTCATTCCTCCTCACCCAGTGTTCCTTGCCCCCCTCCATCATACTACACTGCTCTCTCAGTACCAGTGGTTTCTCTGTGTTACCAAACACAACAGAGGTCAGAGGAGCACCTTTCATGCGAAGGAAGCTTCATGAAGCTGAGAAATCTGCTGTTAGTGTTGAATAAGTCAGACCTTGAGCTGTAATAGCACATATGCTTTGACCACAGACTTGCTTGAGTATTTAAAATAAAAGCCTCTACCCATGTCTTTTGTGAAAAATGGGTATTAAATTATGAATTTGGAAAAAATATACATTAATGAAGAGTGGTAGCTGAGATCTGACACATGGACAAAAGTTAAAAAAAAAAAAAAACCTGTTATGGTTCCCACAGCCACAGGAGCATGGTTGAATTTCACTTTTATGCTAAGTAAGTTTAATTTGAATAGAAACGTAAAATACTTCTTCTGAGCCAAAATGAGGATTACTGAGAACACAGAGACAATGGTACTGGGTAGTCTCATTCAACTCTTTAAGTGTCAGCCCTCACGTGTATCAGAATTTTCAGTGATAGTGTATGTTTGCTTGTATTGAGTTAAAACTATCTTTATTCAATTTATAAAACAGAATTATTTTAAATGAGACAAATCACTTGTTGACTCAGAGGAAATGGCTTTACAATTCAGAAATAATAGAATCCACAGTTCTACTTGTAATTATAGGATAATATTTGAAACGTTACAATTTATGAAAATAGTGCTTGCAACTTGCAACATTGCCATTACAATTGATGAAACCTGAAACTATGAAAATAAACACAGCACTTTAGATCATACATCTCCTTAAGAGATGGTTTAAGCATCAGTCAATTTTAGGAACATTGTCACTTTCACATCTTTCTCTACTTCAATAAGGCAAAAAAAAAAAAAAAAAAAAGAAGGAAGAGTACTTACTCCTGTTATGTAACGAGGTCTATATTGAATAGTTCCAAATAAACCAAGGATGACGATGATAATATGTACAAAATTTGCCAGGATTGGTGCCCACTGATATCCAAGGAAATCAAATATTTGCCTCTCCAGCACACAAACCTAGAATGGCAAAACAGGATGGATAGATCAGCACATGTCAGAGAAATCATAGTGGTCAGAGATAAAAGGAGCACACTGATGATATAATTAGCAATAAAAACTCTACTATGGTTTCTGGTATCTGTCATTAACATTAAGAATATTATCAGCTTCATTTCAAAGGAAGACTATGTGAGGATCCATGCCTTTCTGGCATTATCCTAAAGAGAAATCAAGCAGAGATATTTACAGGATATCATTGGCACAGCCAAAAGAAAATTCCATTTTCATATGACCATCAAATACTTAAGTCTTAATGGCAAGTTAGGCAAATTTTCACAAAGGGCTTGTGTGGTAGTTTGAATAGATGGCCCCCAATATATTCAGTTATTTATTGTTTGTAGTTTGCATTCTGTAGCCACCTGGCTGGAGGTAATGTCACTGGGTGGATCTCAAGGTGTGGTGGTGGGTTTCAGATTTCAATCTAAAGATATGCAAAGTGTGCCTAGCTGGAGTTCCTAAAGTGTGCTGTGTGGATTTTGGCTTTAGGCTTGTGCTTCTCTTTCTCTGCTTGGTCCTGTGAAGGCAGGCCAGCTTCTTCTGCCATTATGGAACTTCCCCTGGATCTGTAAGCTTCAATAAATATCCCTTCCTCTATAACTGTGCCTAGTCTGGAAGTTCATCTCAGCGAACCTTAATCTGTCTGCCATAGCTTGGCATTAAAATCTGGTCAAATGCTACTATATGAGTAGAAAACTGAGCAAAGGGCATTTGTTGGCTGCAGATTTTTTTAAAAAGAAGAAATGCTTAGTGAGATGGTTCAAATGAGTCATTTCCCTTCTTTGAGCATTTGATTGCTCATTAGATGTGCAGAATTTCCACAGGTGTGAAGGATCCTTCCAACCCAAATAATGTTGGGTTATAAATTAAATAGGACATTGTCACATTGTGATGATGTAAAGGAAAGGTCATAAAATGAAATTATGACAAGCAAAACCAAATGTATTATCTCTGTTTAAACAAGACACTTCAGTTGTTTAAAATTATGGAAAAATCTAAATACTAAAAAGATAAAAACAAAACCAATCAAACAAGAGTGACAACATGGGACAGGCTAGGAGTTCAGAAGTTTTGTTTCATACTGGAAAGTGAAACAGCTTGCTAGAAAGTCTCTCAGGAGACCTGAAAAACAAACTACCTGGTGGCTTCATTCCTTGTCTGCTCTCAGGTGGGAAGATAATAAACTATTTGTTCAGGGAAAAATACATCAAAAGAGCTCAATGTGACCCAGCGAGATTCAGTAAAAATTCAGCCAGGCTTCAAAGGAAAAATAGCATCACTATGTTTTAAAGACATTGATTATCAGAAGGAAATGCTGACTCTCAGGCAGTGTGAGTTAAGTGCACAGAGCCGGTTTTAAGACTTCCTGATGATGGTCATTCCCACTGCTCTTCTTTAGCTAAGTAGCACATTTCCCCAATTGGCATTGAAAGAGGAACAATGAATTCATGAATGTTTGCATAACATCTCTAGTTTTTAAGGCGCAATATGTGTGCTGGAAAGACTATAACAGTCCCAGTACATGGTAGGGGCATTTCATTATCACCACATCTTTGCAGTGAGAGAAGAAAGAGGAGAAGGATAAGAAGGAAGAAGGGGATGAGAAGGAACAGAGATCTTGTTCTGAAAACCTATCTATATACTAAATCTATCATACCACCAGAGTCCTTAAGAAGTAATGCAGTATTCTAATAAACTCACCTAAGTTTCATAAATCCTGAACTGCCTTTCAGGAAGCTGAGGCATGCCTTCAACGATTTCATGCCGTCAATTACATAACGAGATTTTCTTATGACATTATGTAGTTTTCCGTGTGTTTTAATGGAATCCATTAATAGTACAAAAATTAAGCTGTTATTCTGAGAGCACTATGGCTAATCCTTTACATGAAAGCTCTTTCCCAATCCATGTTTCATTCTCTTTAGACTATGAATAAATGGTAAACCTTAATGCTAAACAACAGCAAGAAAAATCTGAACCCTATAAATTTTGAGCATCATAACTGTGAGTTCACAGCAGGCAAAAATTAGAGAGCGCATCAATCAAGCAGTGGGAAATTTCTCAATAAAATGCACCAATTATGGAAGAAAAGAGCAGTATCATCATTAATTACAAAACTGCATATGTGGTAATGTACTCACTAAATTTGCTAGGCTAAATGGAATTGTTTCAACATTTATTGGGCTCTCTTTATAGAAGAACTAATAGTTTCTTACTTATGAGGTTACCCAGCTTGAATAACTTTATGCAGACTTTTTTGCATATTAGCTTTTTCTCTTCATTTTTATGGACTGTGTTGTCAATCATAAGTAGCTACTTCACAGATTCTGCAATTTCAGGGTACACTGAAGAATGGAAGATATTAAAAAAATTCAGTGAGTACAAGGTGAGGTGACAATTTATAGATGTTCTGTCTTTCCTAAGATTTCCTTCCTATAGGAAAATAATTAAATATGGAGGTAGAAAGAAAGAAGAAAAATATATTTGTTAAAACACCTATTCTGTCCTGGCCCAATCATTTAAAATCAAGGCGGATAAATGCAGTTAAGGAGTCATAGATGTAGTGTGGTTTAATATCCTGACAATGAAACAGTGATGTGTGACAGAACAGGAATTTATACTGTTATGCAAGGCCCTGTCTTATGTCTATACTTTTTAGTCTGTTCTCTCCCCATAGATACTGTACACACTGCACTGGTAAAAGAATATGTACAATTGTTTCAATTATTTATTTTGGTATAACAGTACATTTTTCTCGTATTTGTCAGTTTGTAATATTATCATATATCTGATCAAGAAGAACCTCACATTTTTCTCTTTTAAATTCACTTGTTGCTTCCTTCAACTCATTCTCCATCCTATTCTGGTCTCATTCATGTGATTCTTTCAAATGTATTTACCTGATGTCCTTCAAATTATCTAATATATAAATGTAAATAATTAACCTTGAAAGAGTATATTGCTGTTGCCTATGTCTCTGTGTTACTTTCACATAAAATATCAAAGAATTTAAATGCCTTTTTTGTTCTATGTAAATTTTGCCTCTGTGTTTAGTCAATTATAAACATGTAGTCGATTATAAACATGTAACTTGCTGCTTTCAGTTCCTTCATATCACATAACATTCTGCCCTATCATTACTGTATTTTACAGACTTTATATATTTAACATAATTACTGGCCAATATTTAACAATTGCTATTAACACATTCATTAATATATTCACATTATCCTATCATTTTATGATTATTACTGTGACTGATTGTATGGACAATTCTTGTCATAATACTTATGTCATCATCCTTATATGCCTAGGAGAAATCCATTTGGATTAGTACATTACTAGTACATTTCTATTTGTGTTAAATTTTATCTATAAAATGAAAAAAATGTTATTTGGGCATTTTCTTACCCATAAACTGGCTAACAATGCAATTTTGTTTGCTCTCTTTCTCTGGCACTGTTGTAAAGATGTTTTTGCTCTGAAATCATAAGCCTGGAACACATTTCATTAAATGCTTTGAAGAAGCCAATGCGTCTCAGTCTCTTTCCTCAAAGGACACCTGTGCACTTTTGGAGCACCACTGCTGGCTGCCTAACTTTTCAGTTAAAAAAAAAAAAAATATATATATATATATATATAGAGAGAGAGAGGCTGAGATACAGACATGTAACCAAAATATATGTGAACAAAGTTTTCTCATCACTTATTTTCATAAGGGGACTGTAATATTGATACAACATTTACTAGATATTTTTCAATTATTGATTTCCCACTAATATGTAAAATAGACTTGTATATGCATATTAACCTATCAATAAGCCAAATTTCCAAAAAGGGATATGCTCTTACTTTTATCTTAGTTTTTCATAGTCTTCAGCCAATCCTAAATAAAGTGATAGAGTTATAAATTTTAGAGTTATTTTGTGTCTTTATAGCATGACTAATGTACTGAGGTCCTTAAAATATTGATTATATTTTGATAATTTAAAAAGCACAGCTCTATACATATGACTGATCATTTCTCCTTTTCACTTCTGTCCTGTTTGTAGTAGACTCCAAAGTAGCACATGCATGCCAGGTGTGAAATGTCATGCCCATGAAGAGTACCACAGCGGATTCCTGCCATCTTACTAAGAATCCTGTCATACATAAAAATGAAGATAACCACGACATGATGTTTGCAATGATGACACATGGAAAGTTCAAACAAGTAAGAGACAAAGTAGAGAACTTTACATACAGTATACTTTCAGTTAATCAAGTAACTATAGTTACTTAAATGCATGTGTGCATTGGCAAAGATGTGTCACAAATGAATTTGCTTAAATGAAATTGAACTATTTATTTGTTCACATAATTGCTTTTCACTAAAACCAAGTCATTACCAACTCTATTATCAAAACCATGAATATATCTATGACTACCAAAACACCCTCACAAAAATATCTGGCCCCAATTGCTCTGCATAGAACACACATCAATATGGTTTAAATCTCACATTTTATAATTGTAAAGTGACATTTGAATTCTAAGCCATTATGTAATTGCAGTACTTCCCCTAGTCTGTGAATCTCTTTCTTCATTGATAAGATGAGGTATTGTAAAGTTTTTAAGAAAGTTAATGAGGAGTAATCTGTATAAAAATAGGTATTAAAATGCCTGGGTTGCATCTTAAGATAGCTGCTAGTATTAATTCATATGTCAATATGCATACAAAATTGGATACTCTGATTTTAGGAAAACTATCATTCTAGTTATATAAGCCTGTCAATGTGTTTCAGTTAGAAATGATGAAATATTACATATCCTACTGGCCATGAGTAAAAATTAAACCATGACCATATCTCTGAATAATCTAAATTATCTGGAGGGAGAATTTTGATGATTTTTTTTCCTGCATGATTTAACAACTCATACATCAAATCTATTGTGTCTCCATTGAAAAAGAAATAACAAAAAAAAAGCATGAAACATCATCTCTTTTTCCTATATTTTCCCTTACCTCTCAAATATGATAAAAAACATAAGCATTTTAAAATAGGCCTTTATATGATTAAGTCAATGAAGAATCACATGAGAAATTTGGTGATGATTTGGCATAAATCCAAAGGAATCAAAAAGAAACAATCTTTGTATTTCCCATAGAAAGGAATTTTCATATAAGTTGTCTTCCCAGCACATTACACTTGTATAATAACAGTCACATTTTTCTGAGGTTGGATTAACAGGGTAGTTAAAGCTTCAATCAGTATCAGATATTTACTTTTAGACTCCCCCTACTCTATGATACTAATTTTATTTAAAAAATATAAATACCACATAATATTCTAACTATTATAACAGAATCATTTATCACTTTTTCTCCCAGTTTTTTATTCTGCATAGCAATTCATAACCATCTCATAGTTATCACTCATGCTATCAGAGATGATGACAAATAACAATTATACTAGTGTTTAAGGGAACATATGCAAATAAATAAAATAGTCCTTCCTAATTACATGAACTTATTAAGTCACTTCTTCAGTTATTTTTTGTGTCTTTCAGTCCACTTTCTGTGTGTTCACATGTTGCATACACACACACACACACACACACACACACACATGAAAGCACTCAAAGCTACTTGAATTTTAGTATTAATTTTTTTTAATGTTTAGGATTTAGAATATTTCCTTATCAGGATTGAAACCTCTGCTCTCTTACTTCATAAAGTGAATACTTGGGTTCTCATATAATGATTGTTATAATTTAATCAATGCTTACATAAGACACTATGATGAGCACTTTAACATGATTTTAAGTTAGTATGTACAATTACATGCATCCTACAAGCCTTACCTGACATTTTCTTTGTTTTACAGATGAATACATTGATCCTCACAGAGGCTAATATGTCCAACATCATGACTTCAGAGCTAAGAGCAACCCTTGGCTGTACTAATTGTGATGCCCACATTTGCAGCTTTAAGCCATTGACACCTGAACGTACTAGACATTTGCTGCATAAAATTCACAACTTTGAAATGTATCTACTTCATTACCACATACTTTACTACATCAGTAAACAAGCAAATACCAGATATTCTTTGTTCTAGAAACAAGATAAAAGATTTTTTAAAAAGATGCACCATGGTGTTTTATGTTGAGTTCTATGTTTTTCAAATTCACTGAGCCATAAGCTCTCCAAAATAATAACAATTATTACTATTACTTTATTACTACAAATTGTTCAATTCTCAGAACAGATGATTGCCCAGTTAGAACAGGACATTTTTGGAAAAAACTGAACTAGTAGTTTCTGCTATCAGTGCACTTAACAATAATGTCCCTTTGATGTCACAACAAAATGACATTTAGCTGGAGTTGTGTGACAAAGTACTTTCAGACCTAACACTCATTTACTAGGCTTAAAACCTCTGTATACACACGATAAATGAACTAAATGTATGCAGGGCCTCTTGATGATTTCTGTAAGACTCTAATTCTGTTCTGTGGAAATCTAGCTTCCCAGAAGAACCTGAACACATCAAACTTGTAGCTTTTCTAGAATTTTCCATGACTCACCAAAAGAGCATGACAGGCAGAAGTTAGGAAACATGATAATCCACTTGACCTTGAATTTCCAGTATCTTCATCAAAAAAGTCTTAACTGACTCAATATCAAGTCATTTCACAATGCAGAAGTAACTACCCTCTTCAGAAAATAGTGCAGATGGGATCTTATGTCCCACCTTCTGTAAGCGTTTACAGCAGTAATAAAATACTGAGTAGTGCAAAGCACTGCCCTATGCCCCAGGGAGGTATGGGAATAAGAAGAGGCAATGAGCTGCTCAGAGAAGTTTCACATCCTTTGGAAGAATTCAACTTGACCCTAAGACGCTTACATCTCAATGGATTGTTAGAGCGAAGGTTCTTATAACTTCCAAGAAAGCCCAGATGGAGCTGATAAGACGGTAACTTTGCTATGGATCTATATACTGGTTTCTGATTCAGTTTTGAATTTCCCACTGTTCACACAGTAAGCAAACAAAAAATCGCGTGGCTAATATTGCTGATACATATACTAGGACACATAAGGAAAGGTTAGCCCTATTTTAATAAGGGACTATAACAACTGGGTAGAGTAAGTTGCTAATTTCATCACCAACATCATCTGTTTGTTCAGTCCTGATTTCATATATATTGAGAGCTCTGTAAAACACAAATAACAAGAAATATTGTGTAGTGTTCTTCGTTTCATGTCTCATAATGTCTTGCGTGCTCATAGCAAATGCCTATTTTACCATTTTTTAACATCACATCTGCCATCCAGAGAATTTGAAACTTATCAACTAGGTAAAAAGCACCAAATATTTTTTTTTTCTGAAAAGCTGATATGCCTTCTGTATCATTATCAAATAAATAAAAAGGTCTTATGGTTTTGTTTAAATAAATACTTCTATGCATTTGTAAACATTTTTATTTTATGAACTCAAACAAGAAAATACTGTCCTCTCATTAGTTGTGCTCCCCTTATTTGTGGTGGTGAATGGTCATTGCATTCCTTGTCAATCACACAATATACCTTTAATATTACCGGAGGTGGTTACCTCTTGTTGTTGGGAACACAAAAGGATATCAAATGGCATACTGGCATCTCTTCTTTCTCCTTTCCTTCCCATTTGCTCTTCCCCTCCATAAACCCAGACATCAACAGAGGTTTGCAGCAGTTTCTTTGACTAGTGCAAGGCAGCAATGTGGAATATGTCAATCAAACATGTCAAACTCTAGTTGACATCTCTTTCATAAAATTCAATTTCACAAGGTTGGAAGATGGGATGACAGCCTTACTTTACTCTGACTGCTAAAGGCTAATCAAATGTTGAATTGAAAGCAGAAATATTATCAAGATCAGTACCATGTACTGCAGTCTCTGTGGCAGTGAGCCATATCAGACATTGCAGCTCATAATACAAGATGCTGCCTGTGCAGCTGGCTGAGGAAGTCTTCAGAACTTGCCTTCAAGTGTGTGATGGCACTGGTAAATACCACACTCCTGCATCCTTTCAAGTAACCATGTTACTGAATTCAGAACAGATATGGAGATGCTGTTCTGCAAAGAGGTGATTATAATATTTGTTTTCATGTTGGCAGAGGTGGCTGTCCACTGGTGAAGGTAATAAGATGTGATATTTTCTATCAGCTTTAGGAGCTCTATGGCAGGCTCCATTAAAGCAGCATAGATAACCAGTGCAGGCTCAAAATGATGAATTCTGTCAAGCTGTAAAATATATTTCATACCTTAACCTTGGAAATTCAAAATGCTGCAAGTGTTGCTAGAGTTTACATACAGTTTCTCTGCCCATGTGCATGCATATTATATATACTACTGTTACTACTTTGAGACACAGTTTAACAATTTTTCTAGTTTAAGATTATTTAGTGGATGCTGGCAACTTTATGAATTAAAAAGATTGTTGTCATTTTAAAAACAAGGAAAACAATTTTGAAGACATATCTCAGTTGTAGAGCACATGGATAGCATGTAAATGGCTCCCACATTTGACCCAGAGTACTTAAACAAAACAAATAAACAAAAAATAATGAAAAGAAATAAAACAGAGGAGAAAAAAATAACTTGAAAGAGTTATTTTTATTAACTGCTAAATATGATTTTTCTACAGTCTATGCTTTGGACCAATTAGATAGCACTTTCCAAATGATATTAGATGTATATTTATACATAATACTGCATATGAAAAGTGTGTGTGCATGTTTTATATGTATTTAAAACACATGCTATATATATATATATATATATATATATATATATATATATGTTTCATCTTACATGTATATACATGTATATATGCTGGATATATAGACAGATAGATGAATAACAGATTTTACTCATTATTCTTCCCTTTCCAGTATATTTTTAAGTACATGAACACATCATGAACTTTATATCAGATCCACTTTTAAATTGATAAAACAACACAAACACCAGGTAATAAAAACTTTGAAGCAGCAGAATTTTGCCCACGTTATGCAGGCCTCTCCATGATTCTACACTGCTAAAATGCTTCCAGTATTCCTACCTGCTGTGGCTGCTGCTGCACTGCATTATGCCCACAGGTGTCTACTGGTATACTATGTTTATACACTGCTGTATGTAAACACAAGTCCAAGCTTCATTATGTCTCATACTTACTATTATGAGTGCCTGATTTAGTTATTATATATGCTGTATTTACTAACACAAAAGGATAAGCTATTTTTAAAATTAATTGTAAATATATTAGAACATCTACATAAAAGAAAAAAGTTTCTAAAATATAATGGTATTATTACATAAACAATGACAAAAATCTAGAAGGTTTCTGTTCCTAAATGATCTTACAAATCTATACATTCTTATTTAAAAATAAGAAAATCACAATTTTAAAATGCATATGTCAATTAAGAATTCTCATAAAAGCATATAAAATATAAATCAGTGATTTCTCATACAAAAAGGGCCTTTGGGGCTGGAGAGATGTCTTAGTGGCTAAGGTGCTCACCTGCAAAGCCTCAGGATTCAGGTTTGACTCCCCAGAACCCATGTCAGCCAGATGCACATGTGTCTGGAATTTGATTGCAATGGCTCAAAGCCCTGTCATGTCCATTCATTATTTCTCTTTCTCATAAAACAAATAAAATAAAATAATTTTTAAAAGGGACCTTCATCCTAAATTGAAGTCTTTGATAGCTTGAGTTAAATAAAATGAATAAGAAATGTATATATAATTTATCCTATTCACTGCCTTAAAACAGTTTGAAGCAACTGAAAACTAGTTTCAATCTGTAATGGATTATTAATGAATTAATATCATGCTGTGCATTGCATTTCTTCCAACTAAAAGTGTAAAATTAGTAATTGATCTACTATGTTATATCATAATCTGGTACATTCTAATGAAACAGGGCCTATGTGATACAGCCTTACAAACTATCTCATGTTTTAGAACCAAGTGAAACCAGTGTTGTGGTAACACTTAACATTCTTGATAGTATAAATAAAAATATTTTTACATTTCACAATGTTATCATTTTGACCTACACATAGATCACATAGATAAGTTATATATACCTTGTACATCAAGGTATGCTTGATGGACACTCTCAGCAGTAATAGTTATCAAGTTGTTAGAATTATATTATTGTTCAGCACTCTGAAAAATAGTCCTTGGGCTAAAGCGATGGCTTTGCATTTAAGGTACTTGCTTGGAAAACCAAAGGACCCAGGTTTGATTCCACAGGACTCATATAAGCCAGATGCACAAACTGGCACATGTGTCTGGAGCTCGTTTGCAGCAGCTAAAGCCCTGGTGCTCCCATGCTGTCTGTCTCTATCTGGCTTTTCTCTCTCTCAAATATAGAGAAATTTGTTTTAAATCCTCTTATCTTTTAAAAAAAGTTAATTTGAAAATCTGAAATTTAATATTTTTGTCAGATTGAAAATTTCAAAGGATGCTAAAACCCTGTGGTTATTCTTAGGGTAAATGCCTTATTGATTAGATTGAAAGTGGGTTTTGTTTTTAAATTCTTTAAGTATGTTTCTCACATAAAAGAAAGATATGGTCTGGTAAAAGATGACTAAGATGACATTTTTTTTTTTTGCTTCTTCATGATAGTCAAAGATGTAAAGATGAAAATATGTGTGTGTTCATCCATCAACACACACTGCTTTATATCCATAGCTATACCTGTATTTTCATCTATGCAGATCTGACAACTGAAGCCTTATGCTATTTCCCATATCTTCTTCTCAGATGACACAAAGGTGTATTTACCTGGGTATCAAACCAGTTACAGGTGTTGGAAAAAGAACAAGAAAACAGTAAAATATTGGCAAAAAGGTCAATTAAGTCACATTTATGTTCAAGCACCTCAAAATAATCTAAAACAACAAAAACTAAAACAATTCACCTAATTAGAAAGAAATCTAATTTGAGAAAAATATGTGTGTATTGTTTACCTACACATTAATAATGTCTACACATACCTAATAATCTAACACATATATGTGTGTATGCTTGATTCTAAAAGATGCTAGCCAGAATTTATAAAGAATTGCTTCTCAAAGAAAATCTTCAAACTGTTTATATAAACTGTCACTATAGGCACTATGTACAACAGTTTATGCCTTTGTTTCAAAAAAATATAATGTGATATGAGATGCATTTTAGTTTCCATGTGAACAATTAAGTAGACAAAAGCATAACTAAGTCTCAAAGAAGATCTCTATTTCCTATGATTTGGTGTCTTTAGTCTCCAGTTTGTTCTTGTTGCTTGCTTGTTCTCCATTTTTCTCTCTTTGGAATTATTTGCTTATTGATAATCACATTGCACATTTCACTTGGAAGGAAATGTTAAGTCCACTAAATTTAAGTTCTGCAGCTTGGCTAAGCTCCTCCAAGTCTCCCCATGTTACATTGCTTGCCTGTATGAGGTCACCAAGGTGTCACCATCTCCTGTCACTTTCTCATTCCCAGTTGCACCAAGGGGGAAGATGAATTGCTGGCCCAGCAAGTTCTAAACCTCCTAGGAGATGATAGCCCTGAATCCACATCCACAACCCAGCAACACTGTGATGTGAATAGGATGTAGTCTGGTCGATAATGCATAGTCTACTAATTACTCACATGGATGGCTTTTCTGTAAGAAAATAATCACCTGCCTTTTGATAAAAGGCAAATAAAATTGTCTCAATTCCACTGTTATCTTATCACAAAATAACTTGCTGATTTTAGGCTGTTTCAGTATACCCATTCCAAGAGCTCTAAGTTTGAATTATACCTTAAAATTGTGTAGATTTTATAATAATGATATGTCTTAGAAATCCTGCGTTGAACTCATTGAAATTAACTTGGTATGAAAGAATATTGACAATAAAGTGTAAGAAAATAAGATACTTATATTCTAATTTAAGTAAGACAATAACTTTAAAATGCTCAAGTTTTCTTAAGTTGTTTTGTATATCTGGAAATAATCAGTGATTTCAATATTTCTTGGAAGTGTATACTCATGAGTTAAATTCATAGATATTAACATTTTAACTTAGATAAAACATAAAGGTTTCTTTGTATTATTTTATTACATATGAATGAAGTAGTAAAACAAAGGGCCAAATACCATATTTTTCAATGGATTATAGAAAATTAAATGCATATATTTTGATCAGATTTTATTTCTGTCTCTGCATATCTGCATCTATGCATATTTACATATATGTCTATATTATATACATGCAGTAAATGTGAAATATTTAGTATTTGGAATGATCTTTATAAATAGTTACATTCATGCATTAAATTCTGTCAGTAAATAAGATATACAACTTCATTATATATATATATCCATATATAGACATAATAGATAGATAGATAGATAGATAAATGATATTTTCCCCAATTCTAAATATATTAAAATTTGGATTATTAAAATAGTTACTGTTTTGTATGTTCAATCAAAAATTTGAAAGATTATTGTTATTAAATATACCAATAAACTATAAAAATATATTTAAAATAGTGAATGAAAAGTGATACTTGTACTTTAATGCTGAATTACTTATGTTTTGCCATCAACCACCAAATACAAAAATAACCTAGCCATGCTACCTCTTATCCTCTCTTCCAGTGGTGGTTCAGTTTCATTCCAAAATGCTTTGTAATGTTGGTTTTCACATTCTCCTATGTAATTGAGATTTAGTGGTAAAGGAGGTTTTATGTCTATTTTATACAGCAATTTCACCAGACATTAATGGCTTTTTGTAATAATGAGTAATAGATTTTTTATCTATACTCAATTTCATTTAAATCAAAAAATAAATCCCCTCCAGATTGAACCAAGATTTGGAACTGTACACAGAAAATAATTTAAAATTCTTTAATCATTACTCAAAGCTTGTGTGTATTTGTTAAGTGTGTTGTTTCATTGCACACAGTTTATGAGTGGTACACACACTTAAATTCCTTTTCAGATCTGAAAATATCTTTTATATATTTTACATGTATATGTGTGCTATTTTCAGTCATGTACTTATGCATGTTCTCATGTATGTGTGCACACAGATGTGTGTGAGAAAACATGTGTATGCATTTGTATGAAGGGAAGTGGTTGACATCAGTAGTCTTCCTCTACCATGATCTACCAATTATTTTTAAATTTAAATTTATTTATTTGTAAGCTCTATGTGTGTGTGTGTGTGTGTTTGTGTGTGTGTGGGGGGCTGGTGGGATAGAGAGAGAATGGGTGGGCACACCAGGGCCTTTAGCTACTACGACGAACTCCAGATTCATGCCCCACCTTGTGCATCTGCCTTCACTTGGGTACTGGAGAATCAAACACTAATTGTTAGGTTTTGCAGGCAAAGTACCTTAACTGCTGAGCCATCTCCCCAGTGACTTATTTTTTGAGACAGGTTCTTTCCCTGAAACTGGAGTCCACTCATTTAACTAGTCTACCTTACCAGTAAGCCTTGGGATACTGCTCTTTCCACATGCCAACCCTGGGATTACTAGCACATGCCACCATACTCAGCTTTTACATGGGTTCTTGGGATCTGAACTCAGTTCCTCATACTTGCAGAGCAAGCATTTTACCTACTGAAGCAGCTCCTCAGCCCCAACCCTTTAAGATTTTCCTGACCTTCTCATTCTACTCTGATATGCTTAGCACCACAGTCCAATTTTAAGGAATAACAACACATTCATAGCGCCACAGTCTTGACATCTGTTGAATATATTTGAAATAAACTTCCAGTTCTCCTTCCTTAGACAAAAATGCCACCCATTCCTCAAGATCCTTAACAAAAGGCTCAGATAATTATAAAATGGTGTTGTTGCTGTGTTTACACACCTCTCAGACAAAGCTTCTTGTAATCATATCCCCTCTGTCATAATTACAAGTTTTCACATCTTTTCCTTTTCCATGTGGACTATAAATCGCTATGGAATGGTAATGGAGTTTGACGCACCCGTGGTAATAAGAGTTTGATACGTTACAATAATTTGTCATTTGAAAATGTATATTTGCTTTCCATGTTAATGAGCCAATTGAACAAGTTAATGTAGTAAGTTTTTATGGAAGGACTAAGTTCTTACCAGGCATAGTGACAGTCCTGAATAGATGAATAATATCTGTCCCTGCACTCAAAGAAGTGGCCAAGTGGTACAGATACATTCCAAGTTGATTTTTTCTTTCCACTAATGGAGTTATGTGCTGGCCACTAGACAAGTTCCAATAAAGGAGCACTCTGGACCCACTCTGAGAGGACATATGTAGCCATATGGAAGTCATAGCAAGATGGCATAGATCTCTAATATATATATATATATATATATATATATATATATATATATATATATATATACATAGCATGCTGCCCTTTCACTAAAAATTTCCCATGGCCTTCACATCTAAGAGCAACCGGGAACCTCTGAACTGAAATTGTCATGCATCTCTCTTTTTTTTTTTTTCTGTGAGAAGAGCTCAGCCCTTGTCTTTCTGCTGTAATCCCATCATCTACAGCCACTCTGGCCTCCTTATTAATTTTTGAAAACAGCAGGCATTCTCCTGACTTAGCTCTTTTTCAGTTTCTGTACTGTGCCTAGAAAACTCTTGTAATATACTTTTGGTGTTTACTCCTTTCTTCTGGCTTTCATCTTAAAAAAATCACCTGATTTAATCATTAAGAGTTTTCTTCTGTTTTTATGTATGTGCAATTCTGTGATGGGGATATTAAACCATAGGCTCTTACACATGCTAATCACCTATTCTACACTGAGTTACACCAACAGACACATTGAAGCCGGCTGTTACCCTATCTGAATTTATAAACTCATATCCCCCTCACATTCCAAACCTCGTATTTCTTTTCTAATTTTCATAAATATTTACCACTCTGGTGTACTAATGTTTTGCCTTTCTACTTGTTTGTGAGCTGTTTTACTCACCATAATAATAATTGTATGAGAGTTAAAAATTTTCTCTTTGGTTTACTAATGTAAACATTAGAATGTTTGATACATCCTCAATGCTCAAAGTTTATACTGACTAAATGAATCTTAATTATATTTTTAAGTGGAAGTCGTAAATTTGTTGAAAGGCATTTGCTTAGTACTATAAATGGTGATTTATAGCTGCTACTCTATTTCTAACTGACTGTGTAATTATTGCTAATAACTTGGTTCATTATCTTCTGCAAAACCATAATCAATGGGAGTCAATGGAGTATATAAATCATTAATCTGATCTATCATATACTTTGTCAGAAAGCAAAAATCCCTTGATATAAGGCTGCCTTACTCACAGAGTATTTTACCAAGAATTTATTTTTATGTGTGAGCTTGAGCAATGGTAAAGGTTAGTCAGACAGGTGTCCATAGACAGCAGCTTTCCCAAAACATAGATGTGCATAGCTAAGGGCCACAGGATTTACAGAGACTTGGGTGGACTCTTTTGGTCTCAGGATCAATTTTAATAATAAAGGTCCTTCTCTGTCACCTCATCTGTAGTGCTTCTGCTTTATTTCATGCTTGTCACATATTATCAACAGCAAGAGCATGACAAGTAGTAGTCCCCGATGTAATGACAATTATTTGAGTATAATCTCTCTAGGACAAATCCTGTTGTTATCATATTTTGAACTATTTGTTTGTATTTCTTTTTTTTCTTCTGCTATATTTTCCTTTTCAATATAATTTTCTATTGTAGAGGTAACAGGTGTTTTGTTCTCTGCTTAAGGAAGTATGGAAAGGCTGAGATTAGAAATAGGCAGTTGATTACTAGAGAATTTGTGTTTCCAAAGCTAAATTTCCTCATAGGAGAGGGGATGTATAAGGACAAGGTTCTCTTTGCCCTCTCCCACTAATCCCACACAGGACACCGACCATCAGCCAATCAGAAAGGCAGGAGGGTTAAAAGTTAACAATGGTTTCTAGATCTCAGGTTCATAGAACTACTCAAAACTTCTACGCTGACAATGGGAATAAGGCAAAAACAAGGGGAAAAAATGGCTGGTCAGGGCTTCTAAATAGGACATGTAACAATGTGGCACAGCATTTGCAGAAAATCATTGATAGTGACATGGGAGGAATGACCTGTGTCGTGAAGGTCACTGGGTGCAGAGATGCCTCAATGCCTAGAGGTCAGTGACAAACCACCTACCTTTGCAGTGATGAGCTCCACAGCCTTAGCCTATGCAGGAGCCTGAGATTTACTCAGTTTGCAACACACATTTAGCAAGATTCTTTGTAAATTATCCACTTATCCTAACCAAATAATTATTATTTTAGGAACTTCCATTGCTCTTAAAATATCATGGCATTATATAAATTATTGGAACATTGACCAGACCTCAGGCAAGGTTAAACTTGCCACCAGCTAAGCAGAATGAAGCTGAAAACAGAAATTGAGTTGTTTTGTAAACAGTGAAAAATGTATCCCTTAGTCACCTGAGATTCATACTACTACATGTACAATATTTAATTTCCTCTTTGAAACAATCCTAGGTTGTGGGATATGTTATTTTCCCCATTTTACAGTTGAGAAAATTGGTGTTCAGAGAGGTCAAGTAACTCGCCTCAAGGTCTGACAAGGTGCAAAGTAATGTTCTTCCTCTCTGCGTCATGCAGCTTCATGTCTTGCTAGCTTTATGCTGTTAGATATTGCATAGTTTCAAGTTTTTTTTTTTTTTTCATTCCATGCTGTCCTGGGTATAATAACAAACAAAGAGCTAAGACTTCTGAAAAAGCTGAGTATAGAGATAACAACAGACCCAGTCATTCCCTTACTGGGCATCTACCCTAAAACCTTCAAACCACAGACTAAAGAGATTTGCTCAACCATGTTTGTATTGGCTCAATTTGTAATAGCTAAGAGCTGGAATCAACCCAGATGTCCATCACTAGAAGAATGGATAACTAAGATGTGGTATATCTACACAATGGAATTCTATACAGCAGTCAGAAAAAATGACACAATGAAATTTGAGGAAAAATGGTTGAACCTGGAACAGATCATTCTCAGTGAACTTACCCAATCACAGAAAAAAATTCGCCACATAGTCTCACTCATCTACAGCACCTAACCTGAATCTACCGAAGATACCTTACATACCCAGCAAGCATCTCCTAGACTAGACACTAGGATGGAAGGGGAGGGAGGGGAGGGCATCAAAGGGGTGGGAAACACATATCTAGACCCAAACGGCAATGGTACCATAATCTTCTACTTACTAAAAGACAGACCAAATGGCTGATCCTTCACCAGGCCCTTACAGGGAACACCTGAACCACAAGACACTGGAGAGGGTAAGATTAAGACTAACCTTAATCTCCTACATCTTCCCTCCCTCACTTCCCCTCTCCCTGTCTCTCTCTCTCTTATCTCTAACTCTTGTATATTAGTTCTCTTTTTCCTCCTTTTCTTAGTGGGCACTGACCTGTAACTCCCAGATCCAGCATGGGGCTATCATCCACAATGAGCTTTTGATCAGAGATACCTACAAGGTTTCCTAAAAGACAGACAGATTTCTGTCAGAGTACTTGATGACCCACCAAAGGCTAGTGGTAAGACCCTACTGCTGAAGATACCTTATGTGATTGACATGCACATTAGAATGTCATGGCTGGAAGTTGGAAGAGAGTCAGTCCCCAGACAGTCAGTGCGTCTAGTGCCAGAAGGTGCTACATGGTCGACTGGGAGAAATTGACCAATATCTGTCAAAGCAACGCATGGTCTAACCTACTTAGCAGCAAATAACTTGTGGTGATGCCCACACAAGTGCAGTGGTGGCACACAGCCATGGTGGGGAACCAACTGCTCTCAATTTGGCTAACTGACCCCCTCACTGGTATGGGACCCATAGCTGGAGCTGGGAAACAAGTCAGAACCAGATCCACATGTAAACCCAGTCTCCAATATCAAGCTACCATCAATTGTGGGCGACAAGAGGGCCTACACTTATTAAATTCTCTATTAAAAAAAAAAGTAAGGGTTATCTCATTTGTCCTGGTGCTAACTTACTCTCCGTTGGAGAATCTGCTTCTCTTTTTCAGATAGATGTAGATCCTAAGGAGAGAGCCACCCCATCATACCTCAAAAGGGCCCCGGCTGAAACTAAGAAAAATTGGAGAAACAAGCAAGGGTGCTGTTTACCTCATGAACTGGATACCAGCAGAAGGGGGAAGGAGATCAACACAGAGAAAAATCAACTCCTACCAAATCAGAGCCAGAGCCTCAGAGGCCCCCAACACCTCATCACTGAAGCAGACCAAAAATGAACCCAACATGGCTCAGGGAAATTTTTTGGAAGAGGGGGCGGAAAGAATGTCAGAGCCACATGTTGGGTCATGATATGCAGAGACATTTAGCTTACCCATAACTGTGGGCTAACTCCACAATGCATGACCCATATACCTCAACAAGGAAGGGTCAAGGGGAGGGGGGGTAGGTCACGGATGAGCCTAATAATGGTACCAAACTGGGTGTATTTGCTGAATACAGAACTGACTAATAAAGAAAAAAAAAAAAGAAAAAAGAAAAGAAATGGTCACAGATGAAGAAACTCAAGTGAGTCTTAAACATAATAAAGCACGCCCATCCTTTTGACAAAATCATGATGTGAGTGAAAATGGCAGAGAATTCACCAGCGATGTCAGCAGGGCAGGTGTGCTTAACAGGGAAAGGGGCACGGTGCTCCTGGGAGAATAAATTAAGATAAATTCCTTGTGGCACCATTTCTCTATATGTGTGGGAAAATTATAAACGGACTTTTTGTCTCAGAACTTTCCTCTCTAAAAAGTCATTTTTGCAGGCATGCATACAAATATAGAGAATTTCACCTATGTCATTCACTTAAATGTTACTTGTTTTAATAAAAGACAAGATGCACCAGTTTTCTACCAAGAGAGAACCAGTTAAACACCTTATCTTCTTATATCATTGGAAAACCATGAGTCATTAATAACGTGTGAAGGATTCCACCATATGAATGCAGAAAGAGCTTCAAGTTTGAGGGAGATAAACAAGTTTAATTCAGTCACGTATCACTGTACTTTCTCCGTTGTGACAAATGTATCATAGTGATGTAAGAATTTAACAATGGAAGAACTTAGGTAACAGATCTAAGAAAATCTTATGTCTAATACACAGCTTTTCTCCAAGTGTAAGATCATCCCAAACTAATAGCTGTATTTAAAAATAAAAAGGGAGTCTGGAGCATAATTGAGTGAAAGAGTGCTTGCCTCACATGCACAAAGTCCTGGGCTCAATATTCAACAAATAAATAAGGAAATAAAAACATGATGAAATTTCAAAAAAAAAAGAGCTAAGAAAAATAAAGTCTTTTAAAGAATCCTGACTTCTGTTAGATTATTTTTACATTTATCATATGCTTACACCAAAAATGTGTGAATAAAGCTTTCCTTCCTCTTCATTTAAGTTTTGAAGTAGGGAATAATGAAGCAAATATGCAACTTAAATGCAGACATACACGGAGCTGTGTAAGGACAGACACTAAACTCTGTTGCCCAAGGCCCAGTTGTGCTGCTTAGCAACCTTCTAACAGCTGGTTCAATACCGCTGTTTATACCTAAGTTTTCTAGCCATTATGGGGAAGAATGCTCTAAAATGCTATCTTCTGGATATAACATGACTTTCACACTCATGAACTCACAGCATCTATGGCTACCTACAAAGACTGGACCCTTCAGTATTCCTCCATGCACAGGCAGGGCTAATGAGGCTCCATCCTTCCATGAGGAATTATTGTCAGTTAATGGTTGCTCCAAAGAGGTATTCACTTTCTTCAGTGATGAAGCCATATTGCCCATGCTCATATTAATTACCCCCACATATTTTCATACAAGCAACTCTAACTAGATTCAGTAGGTTACTTTAAAATTCTACAAAAATATGAGGGGACTAGCTGCAAGGAAGGAATTCAGTGGGAGCGGGACAAGAACAAGTGAGGGAAGTAGGGGCAATTGTAATAAAAATTCATTATTTAGATGTAAGAAATTTTAATAATTATAAAAACTATTAAAGATTTAATGAATAGATTAAAGCCAAAATGGAAGTTATGATGTCATAATGGAAGAGCGTTACACTGAAAAAATTATGAAGAATTTTGTTAACAAAAATTTCACAAAGCAAAAAGGAAGAACATTATAAATAACATGTGTGTCACATGACCACTTAAGAGCTAACTTAATGAATATACATCCAGTACATAATATACTAATAAATGTTCAATAAGTATTTTCTTCATTGATAACAGAAGTGGCAAATCTATTTCTGTTTCAAGCTCATTTTCTCTAATGTTGTCAAAATGACAATAGACTTGGTCAGGTCTTATTTGGTAAATCTCATGCCAATGTGTGTCTCAAATGAGCCTCCATATGTACTTCAGATGAAATGACTTTTCATTTTCATTATTATTTCTTATTTTATACTGAACAAGATTCCAATAAAACAACCAACATTCTCTAAAATAGTAGAGAGTTCTCAGACTACTAGGCAAGTACATTTTTTCTTGTGGATGTAAGGAATTATTTCCATCCTTGAACTATTAGTGCTATAGGCAGTTTAGGGGTTTGTATTCTATAGCAAATCTTCATACATAGAGCTGTAACCTGGTTCCATCAATTAGGTCTCTTCTGCAAAGTCTTTTTCAAAGAATCATGCAAGAACAGCCAAAGTTGGAGGGCAGAGATTTGCTGAGAGTGTTTTACCCTCTGATCTGTTAACCATAACTTACAGGATATGATACAAAAATATGAGCTAAGTATCTATTGACCATTTGCCTTCATCCGTCTTTACAAAGGGCTGCATTTTTTTTACATGACTAATGCAATTAAGGGTGTGGAAATTGTATCTTTCCCTTTAGATAAGAAACTCATTCTGTGAACAGTCCAAATGGAAAATATTGAGACCCTATAAGCAAATTTTTCTTTATTCCTTCTACACGAGATTGCAGTTATTGTATGTGGCTTCTACATTGTTAGTCAATCTAATATTTTACCAAAGATAGAAAGACAGAATAAATGGTTGAACCTTCATCAGGTCCTTAGAGGGAACACAGACCCTGAAGAATGTATGATGAAGAGTAACCTTAATCTTCACCTACTTCTCCTTCCTTCTTTCTTTCTTTCCTTCCTTCCTTCCTTCTTTCTTTCTTTCTTTCTTTCTTTCTTTCTTTCTCTCTCTCTCTCTCTCTCTCTCTCTCTCTCTCTCTTTCTCTCTTTGTCTCTTCTCTCTCTCTTCCCTCTCTTCTTTTACATTACCTATCTTTTTGTTCCTTCTTTTCCTTGGTGCTGTCCTGTAACTCCCAGTACCAGCATGTCGTTAACGTCTACAATGAGCTGTTGATCAGAGAGACCTACAAGGTTTCCCAAAAGAAGACAGACTTCTCTCAGAGTTCTTGATGACCACCAAAGGTTAGTGGCAAGACCCTGCTGCCAAAGACACCATATGCTGTTGGTAGTGAACATGGAGTGACCAGGCTGGAATCTGGAAGGGAGTCACTTCCCAGACAGTTAGCTCATCTAGTGCCAGAAGGTGCTACATGAGTGACTGGGGGGAAAATAACCAACATCTGTCCAAGCAACTCATGGTCTAAGCTACTCAGCAGCAAACAATCTGTGATGCTTACACAAGTACAATAGTAGCATATAGCCATGGTGGGTAACCAACTGCTCTTGATTTGACTGATCTGCTCAGTGGAAAGGAAGCCATAGGTGGAGCTGGGAAACAAGTCAGAACCATATCCAAAAAATGAGCCTGCTCTCCAATATTAAGCTCCCACCAATAGTGGGGTACAAGAGGGCCTACACCTATTAAATTCTCTCTAAAATAATATTGATTGTCCCATTTATCGGGTGCTGACTTTACTCTATGTTGGGGAATTTGATTCTGTTTTTCAGATGATCGCAGATCCTGAGGAGAGAATCAGCCCATTACACCTCACCAGGGCCCCAACTGAAACCAAGTGTCTTTGGGGAAATGAGAAAGTATGCTGCTTTCTTGGTGACCCTGGTAACAGCACAAGGGTGAAGGGGATAGACACAGAGAATACTCAACTACTACCAAACCAGAGATTCAGATACATAGTGGTTCCCAAGATGTCATCAGTGAAGTAGACCTAAAACTAACCCCACATGGCTCAGGAAAATTTGTGGAAGAGGGGGCAGAAAGATTGTTAGAGCCACATGATGGGACATTATGCACAGAGATATTGCCTCTTCCCCATAACTGATAGCTAACAACACAATGCATGGCCCACATTCCCCAACAAGCAGGGTCCCTGTGGAGGGAGGGGGACAGGGAGGAGGCTAATGATGGTACCAACATGGCTGTATACACACTGTGTACATAACTAATTTTAAAAAAAGCACTTGACATACAGTTTATTCCACAAGAACATGATGGGAGAACATAGGTGAACATAAAGTCAATCCTCTTGATATGACCACACATATATATATATATATGCTAATGCTAACAATGGATGAAGAATTCAGTGTATTTTTCCTAAGCCCTGACAAAGGTATGTAGTCTATTAAATAGCATGGATGAAGAAAGTGAAGCATGGTCATTTCATATGAGTTGTCTAATAGCAGACTGAGTATTGAATGCTATAGTTTTCATTGTGTCATTTTGTAGCAATGGTGATAACTTTATAGAAAGACATAAATGGTTCCCAGTTTGTATATACTTCCTGGGTTTCCATGCATGGCTGTTGGATGGTGAAGGTGACTAGTTACATTAAATATCATCACACTGTGCTGCACATTCCTGAGCAGAGCTCTGAATCATACATCATGACATAATGTTCCCTGAACACTATCTTTTGCCACAGCAATATGTGAGGCAAAAATCACCCTTCATCAAAAACTAATGTTTTTCCTATAATAAATTTGTGGCCTGTGCCTGTGTGTGATGACCTTTTGGATATTTTACAGCAGTAGCATTACCCTGTCTTCAAAGCATTTTGTGTAAATGGTGATCCCAGAGACTTGAGGTTAAACATAGTTTACTTCTTGCCAACTGACTTGCTAAAAATATACTTGCTTGTCAATACTCCAAGGGGTAATTTTCCTGGTAAGGGAGTGATTTAATTGGATAGCTAAAATCAGCTTTTGGTTCCACATCCATTAATTCAATGGTGAGAAGTTTCCAAATAAAATACTACTTGCTGGTCTTTTTGACTACAAAGGTATTGAAGAGCATTAGGCTAGGCCAGGAAATGAGGCTCAAAAGACAAAAGGTATGGTCTATGATGGGCAGAAAAAAGAAAAACAGGATACAGAGTGAGGGCTTTATAAACATTTCTAAATCAAAAGGGTGAGAGCACATTTTGACACAAGCATCCCACACTCTTATGGCTAGGCTGATGGTTGCACTTACAGTTCAAGTACATAGAGATTCCTATAGTGTGTTTATGGATCAGGGAGCCATACACTGAATGCTGAACACTCCACTCTCTGAAGGGAATAGGCTTCCTCTTATTTAGCATTCATAGGTAACATCTCTTCTCTTTTATTGTATGTTCATTATAAATAAAGTAGAAGCCTTCCTTCTATAGCCCCATGCCTGCATACCTGGAAATACTACATTCTCTGAGAGATGAAGGCTCACATGGTGGCCCATCAGCTGTGTCTTGTTCAAAATATCAGCCCGAATGAGCATGCACATTTTCTTGAAGGAGTGAGAATGTAGTCGACCAGTAAGCTTCTACCTTACAGGCTGACACTGATAAAACACATGGTTGAAATTATAAAAGATCTCTTTATTCTTAGCAGAGTGTGAAAGCTGCACAAAGCCTTGCATATGGACACATAAACAGTTCACCATTTCCTAAGTACACAAGTGTGAAATGGCTGTCATAGATACAAATGGCCATAGTTATGCACAAGATGGAGCCAAGAACATTACAACAGCATGCCTTCTTGAATTTTATCATAGCACTAAAATATGCAATTCCTTTTCTTGAAAAAGCACTGTTATGTGCATTATAAACAAATGAGGTCTGAGCAATTATCACCCCAGAGGGAAACACACTGAAGCAAATGAGCAGAAATGGCTTCTTAGGCAACCCCAGGCTCTTACTTCACTATTGGAGCCAGTGGACCTAATTCATCACCTGGCCTCAATTTCAGGAGAATTTGTTTCAGTGTGAGGACTAGCACAGTCAGGGGACTATACAAGAAAGTCTATTAAGCACAATAAAAAGCTGACTATAAATAGAGGTGACTACATTAGAGTAACAATTAGATGCTCCTGAGGAGATGAGGCATATGTTAGGTTAACTGTTGTGTAATGCTTTCCTGTTGTTGTTATTGAAGTTATTAAGGATTTTCACTTAATTCTAATGTTTCTACCATTTTAATATTAGATTTCTAATTGTTTCTATATTTAAGCTTAAGGATGGGAAATCAGTGCTTAGAGAAAACTGCCACCAAATTTTATTGTTCTTCTAATGATGGGGTCATGCAATGCACTTTTCCAGCTCTTCATATGGGCCTTCTCCATATCCAGCATACTCAAATGGAGTGTGATGCTATGGTTGTCACATCTTCTTATTTAAAAGAAAAAAATCTTATGATTTTAGCTTTTACAAGTAAACAAAGAAATACAGAAGAAGAGGAAGAAATACTTGTCAATATCTGTACTTCTGCGATGCTCTCTAGGTTTTTAAGAAATAATTTCACAATTTCTAAAAGCAGTCTTTTAATAAAATGGAGTACACTATTTGGCAGATGATGTCTCATAGGAATGCTTGCTACTATCAGCTATAGAGATAACAACACAAAAGTTAGAATTTGTTCAATTGGGAAAATTTCTTCAATTGAAAGTATAACACTTAATAAAATAACCATTACACATAAACAAGTATTACAGGGAAGACTATCAAAGAATGAAAGACAATTCCAGTGGTGCAGAGTGAGTTATTAGCATGTTCTAGAGAGATGTAAAGTATAGATTCATAGTTTACTCTTTGGAAATCCAGGAGGGATTGATTTTATTTTTAAGGCAAGTAACAGGACTTATTTGAACATAAGCACATAAAGATGCACACAATATGTAAATTCATCACAAGATCTAGAGTATATTGAACTGGAGAGGAGCTCAAAACACTTCCAAATGAACAAAATGTCCTACTGTGATGATACAGAAGTTCTACCAACAACTCCATTCCCAGGCAATCCTTTCACTGGGAGAAAATGATATCCTTGCAATTTGCCTAAAATAGCAAAAAAGATAAAATGGTTTCATATGCATTAAAAGACAATAAAATATATTTTAAATGACAAATTTATACTGACTTTATAAAATTCCTAGAAGAAAGTCAGCAAAACCTTTCATGCTTAAGTTCTTGTTCATCACTGAGAGCTAAGATGAGTTTAAAGATGCATAGAGATAAACCATGTCCATGAAATTCAAAATCAATTATTAGTAATTGAAACTACCCCACAGCAATGTATGAAATTACTGAAAAACAAACCAAAATACCTGAAGCTATATTTGCTTTCACTGTCATCCTACAGAATCTGGAAAGTAAATATATTACTTCAAGAAGGAAGGCAACAATATTGGTTTTAAACTTTATTCAACCAATATATCAAGCATTTGTAAATGCTATAAAACTATAAATGTATTTAGTTCTCATAAGAGTGAACTAGAATTTAAGCCAAAGGAAAAAAAAAAACTAAGTAATTTCTCTAAAGTAACAGGTTGTGATCTTACACAGACTCTTTTTTAAACCATTACACTACAGTGGTGATAAGCTCTATGTGGTGGTATGAATCAATTGTCCCCATAAACTCATGTATTGTGAATGCATGGCCACCAGCTGAGGGCAATTTAGGAGGTGGAACCTTGCTGAAGGAGGTGTAGTTATAGCCAAATCCCCTTTGTCAGAACTCAGCTCACTGTTCTGTTGATGTTTTCCACCTGCTATTGGCAAGTAGGTGATTTCCAGCCTCTTCTCTACCATCTTTTCACTGCCATCATGAAGCTTCCACTTGAGACTGTAAGCCAAAGTAAAACCCTTTCCTCCCATCAGCTGTTTTTGGTTGGGTTTTATCTCCACAACAAGAATATTACTGCAACACTCTGCTCCTTGATAAATTTGTCAAACATCTTAGTCTTGTACATATTTAACTGTGAATTATATGTAAAATGTTATACTGGGTATGCACTAGACTCAGGAATATATATCTAATATATATCTCCCTATCTCTCTCTCTCTCTCTCTCTCTCTCTCTCTCTCTCTCTCTCTTGTTTTCAAGGAGGTACCCCTGTAGCCCTTGCGGTGGCATTTTTAATTTAGGCTCTCTCCTTTTTAATGTACATGCATTTTCACATGTTGGATCCCCTGAGTGGACACTTGCCTTGAGCATCTCTCCTGTTTTTTTCTGTGCAGAGTGCCAGCCCAGAGTTTATTTTAATGGTGCTAATATCTTCAACATTTACAGATTTTTGTCAATACAGTCCTTGTCTTTAGCATTAAACTTGCTCATACTTCTTTCCTTGTAAAACATTACATTTTAAAAATATCTTTCTGCTGTCTCTTATTGTAGATCTGAATGAAAGCAGTAAACAGAGCCCTGCCACAGCTTGAATGCTACCCCTCTGATACTTCCTACAAACACATTAGTCTATTACTTTTCAATTTAGCCTAACTCAAGTTGTCAGGATATGGACAGAATGAAGACAGGTGATTCTCCAGGATATAATATGAATTGCCTCTAGACAAGTTCCTAATGAAGTCCTGATTTCTATCTAAACCTCTGGAGGTGGACATCCACTTTCCACAATTTTCTTCAAAATCTGGTCTTTCAAACTTTAACCTGTACTACTAAACTCTTCTACAGTCCTCTTGAAAATCATTTTCAAAGACCCATTAATTTCATGGTCAGGTTTACCATAGCAACAACCCTACTACCAGTATCAACTTTTTTATATGAGTAAGTTTTTTCATTGTTCCATACAAATTGACAAAAGCAACTTAAAGAATTTTTTTTTCTTTTCCATTGTACAGTCCATCAAAGTAAGGAAGTCGTGGCAGCAGGAATGTAATGCAGCAGGTCACATTGCATCAACAGGCAGAAAGCAAAAATAAATGAATTTTCATGCTTGACCCTGATTTTATTTTATTTTATTTTATTTTATTTTATTTTATTTTATTTTATTCAACCCAGAACCCTACCCCATCCCTGGTGCCTTCCACATTTAGGACTTTTCTTCTTCAGTTATACTATTTCAGAAACATTCTCATAGACATATCCAGAAATGTGTTTCCACGATTATTCTAAACCCAGTTTAGTTAACAATGAATATTAGTCATGACTTCAGGATCTCTCTCATATACATGCTCTTCTACATTTCTCTCCTTCCTCCACAAACAACACAACAAGGAGACCCTTCCCAGATATATCACTTTGACCCTGGACTTCACTCCTCTAGATGCTAAGCAAAATAAATATTCTGTTCATTATTAATTACTCAATATCCTTTTTGGAACACAAAATGACCTAACATAAAACCTTTTACTCAATTCTGTTACTTAATCTTTATTTTCTATTTTTCATCATTTTTTTACTCTGGACTATATTCAGCTTTATTATTATGAGTCTGTTGTGTTGTGAAAAATCTCATATCTTTATCTCCAATATACATAAGTCACCATTGTGTTTTTAAATTTGTGCATTATATATTATGTTTATTCTACTAGGTTATTTTTCAGTTATCATAGATATTCCTCATAGTCTCCCATCCCTTGTTCAAATAACAAATGTTCATATTTCATATTTTGTTATACTTAATAGCTGAAGTCTCCATAGCTTTTTATTATAGTTTATGTAGGTTTTTTATGGTTCTCAGTTATGTTGCCTTGTTCCCCTGATGCTTTGTATAAGCTGCTCTTATTACTTGGAACTAAATCTAGGGACATTCATTTATACAAGGAAATGTTAAGGCTTTATAAAGGGATTTGTATATTTTTATTTTCCTTGTTCTCTAGGGGAATAACCAATCCAGGATCAACTTAAATTCTCTTTTCACCTTAGACTCTTGCCATTTCCTACCATTGGTTGTCCTATTTTCATTAAAGAAATAAAACTTTGTATTATTGTCAATTCTCAAACTATACCTATTGCACCTATCTTGGCAACATGGTAAGAGAGTCAAGGTTCTCCATCTTTGGGACACGGATCCCCATCTCACTCATTTTTTATACAAGGAGTCATTTTGTGGAAAGCAAACTTTTCTTTTTATTTATTTATTTACTTTTATTAAGAACATACTTTGTATGGATACTTCATGTATTGGTAACATTGTTTCCCTCTTCCCTGCCCCCATTCCACTGGGGGCCTGGAAGCAAACATTTCTCTAACTATTTTTATTTATTATTTGCAAAGAGAGAAAGAGAGAGAGGTAAAGTATACACCAGAGCCTCTTGCCACTGCAAGTGAACTCCAGATGCATGTGCCACTTTGTACATCTGGATTTACATGGGTGTACTGGTGAGTTAAACCCAGGCTATCCACCTATGCAAGCAAGCACCTTTAACTATTTAGCAAACTCCGTAGTCCCTAGAAACAAAATTTTTATTGTTATCCAGTGTTACTGGTCAGCTCTAGGTTTTCAAATTTACTCTGTGTTCCTCAGGCAGACTTTCAAGTTGAAGCTCCAAATTATGAGAGCATAGCAACAGCCTCAGAATGAAATCCAGTCAGGTGCTCATTTAATCCAGTCAGGTGCTCACTTAGCTCCAATAACTACAAAATCTTACTGTGGTGCATTTTAGACTCCTTTGTGTCTGAGGTACCCACATTAGCTCTGCATTGATACATATGCTGATCCAGTGGTGCCCTAAAATAGATTTTAAGATTTTTTTTTATCTTGCATCTTATGATTTCCATAAGTAAACTAATCCATCATACTGGTGAAAAATGGAAGGCACATTTTATGTTCTTGCTGACAGAGCACCAGGACATGAACAAACACATATTAAATACTTGCTTTAATAATCCAATTTGATTCATGTGACTAAACTCCTACAGTTCAACCTACAAGAACTCTGTGCTCCTCCCAGCCTCTTCCATTCTATTCCGCAAGAACGTCCTTTGATTCTTTGTAATGACCATTGTTTTGAAGAATCCATTTGCTTTGAAAGAAGAAGACGCTTTGATGTAGCAAACCTTGTACCCTATCACTATCACTTTGTGTCTGAGGCACAACTTCCCCAGATTAGCCTGATGTGTTTGTAGAGGTGTTGTGGACCCTCAAGTGTTCAAAAATTTCAGCTAATTGTGGAGCAGTGAGCTCTGCCTTTGCCCTTTTAGCCTCCAAAACATTTTAAGTACTAAATCAATCTTCATTATGAATCAGAACTTGCTTTCTCAGTCTGAACCTCATCTTGTTCTTCAGTACATTTCCTCAACTTGCTGTTAATCACATTTTTAAAACTGAATGTAAAATATGGCACTTGGCAGGGAGCACTATGCTTTGTGGTTCTATAATGTCTAGCACAAGAATCTTATATGATTTTGCCCTTTTCACAGTGGTATTTTAGCACACTGCTATATAGAAACAGGCTCAGTCATTAATCTATCTTTAGATGTAGATTATAAACGCCTGGGAAAAGGGACATGTCTTGAACATCCAATCAACTTACTGTAAATCAGGATTTTGCTGTACTTCTTTAATCCTCAGTGACATTACAATGCTACATATAAAATATGTTTTACCTCTCAATTTACTGAATTAAATTACATTTACACATTTAATTATAAACGATTTAGCTGGTTTATATTTGTTTATCAATGTATAGCAAAGATTAAGGGATTTGTGATGGTGTTGGAAGAATATTGTAAAAGGACTTTAAAAAATCAATACTTGGAGATTAATAAATATAAGCAGGCAACTCACATTTGAACTATAATCATGTAAGATATATGCTGTTACAGAAATGGGGCAAGGAAGACATAGAAACATGAGCCATCATGCTCATCTGGCTTACATGGGTTCTGGAGAGTTGAGCCTGGATCCTCAGGCTTTGCAAGCAAGCACCTTTACAACTAAGCCATATTTCCAGCCTTTCATTATTATTTTTTTAATGAAACTGCTGAGGTTGACTGGAATTGGAAGAGTAAAAGAGCCTTTTATTTTAACTATCATTTCTTTGCGTTAGTTTATATCTTTTGGGTTGTTCTCAGAGTTAAAGCACATTTTTCCTGTAAAATGTCTAAGCAGAAACATACACATCAGAACTCTGAACTTTCATTCATGTCAAGAGGATAGAAAAAAGATTGGCGGGGGGTGGCCGGATCGGGGGAAAAGAAAAGATTGGCAATAAGCAATGTCCAATAGTTTGGGGAATGAACAAATATTATTCTCAAGTTGGGTCCAAATGATGAATCCATCTCAATTATTAGACCCTATGAATGTGCTATCTTATATCACAAAGGAATTTTGCAGAGATTATTCAAGATCTGTGGGCCAATCTCGTCATATGGTTCATTAAAAGTGGAGAAACCTTCCCAGTTATGATCAAAGAGCGGCTGTCATGAGAAGGACAACATCTCATTCTTTTTTTTATTTTTTTTTGTTTTATGTTTATTTATTTATTGAAGAGCGACAGACAGAGAGAGAAAGAGGCAGATAGAGAGAGAATGGGCATGCCAGGGCCTCCAGCCACTGAAAACGAACATCTCATTCTTGCAGGTTCTGAAATATAGGGATATTTGCAAGGGTTTGTGAAAAGCCTGTAGAAGACGAAAATGACAAAGAAATAGGTATTTCCATTAACTTCTACAAAGGAATGTTGCTCTGTCACCACATTGGCCTTGGACCATAGAGACCCATCTTGGTTGCCTGGCTCTCATAATTGAAATATAACAAATATATTAATTTAAGCATTGAGTTTGTGGTTGCAGAGTAGCAAGAGAAAATTAGCAATGTTCCTAATCCCCACAAAACCTTGTCAGGAGACACACAGTTTACACTTTCTTTTATTGTTGAAATTAGTGGTCATCAAGTCAGTGATTAAATTGTCTAAATATCCCCTTTCAATATATGACAGTATCTGATGAACTGTATTGTCTACTAAATCCAGGTCCCCTAATGCATTGTGCTTCCAAAGCTGCTCTTCTGATGTTCTTAGACTACTTATGAAATATCAGTGAACATTACAGTAAAGGCAATGAATTTCAACTACAGAATCAGGGAAATAAGTCAAGGATCAGTAGTGGAAGTAGGCCTAAACATAGACTCAGAGGTGTGCATGATCCCCCTTTTCTGGAGGAAAGCTGAGAAAACCATTGTTGCTGGCTCTTAAATACCAGGGAATAAGATGTACTTGACGCTTCAAGTTGATGAAACTAAATGCCATGGTGAAAAGTAGGGAATCTTCAAATAGGCAATGCAGAAACCACAGTACTTTATCACGAATATGGTTGGTCAAACATGCAGACAAATGATCAGCCTCTTGGAACTATGGAGAAAGAATTGCAGTAGCAAAAGACCAAGACATACTGAAGTTATTGGACCGTTATTTTATCAATTCCAATAGAATGAAATCAAACCAGGAATCCTAGTAAAACAGAGAAAATAGCAATTATGAAATACATAGAAGTGTGGAAGAAAAGGAAGGACACAGGAGGGGAAAGGGAGAAGAAGGGAGAACTTCCTACAGAGTGTTGATTGCAGGCTACACTCATTAAACTTCAAGTTTTGGATTCCATGTTAAAATTAATTTATTTGTATTTCTCATCACACAAAACCTCGATACATGGACATTTTAAATATTCTTTACTTTATAGATTCAATATTTATGCTGCACAAAGGACAGAATACTAAAATTTGATTTCAAATTCAGTGCTAGATAACTGGAAAGTCCCGACCATGAAATCATAGCATTTCCCTCAATCTCCCCACACGATGTCCTATGCTTCTTGGCAAAAGCTTTTCATTTTAGAAGAAATTTATTTTAGGTTTCTGAATATCAGTTCCTGAAGCCATGTATATATATATATATTACTTTGCCGAATCTGCCAACTGTGGGTAAATGAAAGTTAAAGCTGAAGAATAACAAGAACTTGCTTTCTCTCATTAAATTAAGATACTCTAGTTACAAGTAGCAGCTCACATATACAATCTGAAGCTAATTAAACTATACATGCTGACACACCACTCCTAAGTATTCTAAATCCTGTGTTAAATTAAGTCTAAGTGCTAAAATTATGGAACTAGCATAAATTTCCAAATTTCTTCTGGAGTAAGAGTCTTTTCAAGTACTCGCTAAGCTGCTTAGTGTCTTTGGAATCAGAGAAACATTACAATACACTGAAGTGATAAATGTGATGTGTTAGAGCTAAAGTAATAAACTCTATAGATTAAATGTCTCTCAAAATAGTATCAAGTTTGAAAGCTAAGAAGAACGAGCTTAGAAAAAAACAACATAGGAAAAAGTCATGAGAATTGACCAAGAACAAACATCTGAGAAATAGCTTGAGCTATGTTCCTGGACTAAAACTGTACCCGCTTATCTCCCTCTGATTGATGTACCAGAGATGTAGACCTTTAATTGAAATGCACTTTGAGGACAAAACCAACATGTAGTAGAATGGATATGAAGTAGCTGTGTTGTGGGTTAAATAATACTGAACAAAATGTACAACCAAGTGAAAATAAAACCCATGATATTCATGGTAATCTCAGAAACTTATGAAAACTATCTATCATTAGTGAAGATATAATTTGCTGTTTGCTCTTTATCCATCAAGATATATTCACTGTGTGTAGAGTATTCATTAATAATTAGATATATTCATGTGCTCCCACTTAGGTCCTGTTGAGTGTTCAACCTTTTAGTCTATCCTCTAGGATATAGGTTTCTAAGGTACCAGTTCCATTTTGATTCAGTTTTGTGCACCCCCCCATCCCTATTCAAGCCCTACCCTCCCTATTGTCTAGGTCTCAAGATGTCTATTTCGTATGTCAGCAACTCAGGGTGATCCAGGTTAGGAACCAGAAATGAGTGAGAGTATGTGACAATTGTCTTTCTGTGATTGTGTAAATTTGCTGACTATGATTTGCTCCAAGTTCAACCATTTTTCTACAAATTTCATTGTCATTTTTTTCTTACTGCTGAGTAGAATTCCATTGTGTAGATATACCACATCTTGATTATCCATTCATCCAATGATGGGCACTCAGGTTGATTCCAGTTTTTAGCTATTATGAACGGAGCAGCTTTAAACAGTTGAGCAAATCTCTCTGAAGTGAGGGATGAAGCTTGTAGGATAAATCCCCAGTAAGGGACTAACTGGGTCTGTTAGTAACTCTATATTCATCCTTTTTAGGAGGCTCCATATTGATTTCCATAGTGGTTGTACCTGCTTACATTCCTTTGCTCACATTTGTTTTCATTTGATTTTTTAAAGTTTGCTATCCTTACTGGGGTAAGGTGGAATCTCATCATTGTTTTGATTTGTGGTTCCCTGATAATTAGGGATGTTGAAACATTTTCTTAATGTGTATTTGCCATTTTTATTTCTTCATCTAGGAACTCCCTATTCAGATCTCTGCCCCATTTTGTGAGTGGGTTGTCTGATTTTTTTTATTGTTTGGATTTTTGAGTTCTTTGTAGATTCTTGATATTAGGCCTCTGTCAGTTGTATAGCTGGCAAAAATTTTCTTCCATTCTGAGTGAAATCTATTAGTTCTGCTTATGGTATGCTTGTCTGTGCAAAAACTTTTCAGCTTCATGAAATTCCATTGGTTAAGTGACTGTTTAAGTTCCTGAGCTATGGGGGTTTGCTTCAGGAAGTTTTCCCCCACTCCAATATCATGGAGAGTGCCTCCTATTTTTTCTTCCAGTACTAGAAGAGTTTCAGTTCTTATATTGAGGTCTTTTAATCCCTGAATCGAAGGGCCCTGGAGAGGGTGGGATGAATCCTAACGTTAAATTTCTTCTGTTTCTTTTTATTTTCCCTTGTAACTCCCAGAACCAGGATGTAACCACAATGATCAGAGATCCCTACAAGGTCTCCCAAAATAAGACAGACTTTTGTCAGAGCATTTGATTACCCACCAGAGGTTGATGGTAAGACCCTACTGCTGAAGACACCATATGCTGTCAGCAGGGAACATGGAGAGACCTGGCTAGAATCTGGAAGAGAGCCAGTCCTGAGACAGCTCTCTAGTGCTAGAAGGTGCTACCTGAGCTACTAGGGGAAAAGTGACCAACATCTTATGGAGGAACTCAAGGACTAAGCTACTCAGAAGCAAACAACCTGATGTGATGCTCACACATGTGAAATAGTGGCACACAGCCATGGTGAGTAACCAAGTGCTCTTGGGTTGGCTAATATATCTACTCAGTGGAGAGGAATCCATATCTAGAACTGGGAAATAAGTCAGTATCATATCCAGATAATGATTTTGCTTTCCAAGATCAAGCTCCCACTAATCTTGGGCTACAAGAGGGTCTACTCCCAGTAAATTCTCTCTGAATTAATAATATTTGTCCCATTTAGCCTGTGCTGATTTCATTCTCCATTGGAGAATTGTTTCTCTTTTGCAAATGGGAGTGGGAACTGAGGAGATAAACAACCAATCTTGCTCCACCCAGGCCCCAGATGAAACCACAAAGGAACTAGGGAAATGAGAAAGAGTGTTGCTTTCTTGGTGAACCTGATATCAGTGTGAGGGTGAAGGAGATAGACACCAAGGAAACTCAACACCTACCAAACCAGGGATCCAGAGGCTCCTAAGAGCCCATCACTGACATAGACTTAAAATGCACCCAACATGGCTCAGGGAATTTTGCACAAGTGGGGGTGGAACAAATGTTAGAGCAACAAGTTGGGACATTATGCACAGAGACATTGGCTTTCCCCCATAACTGACTGCTGCCCTGACAATGCATGACCCTCATTACCATGGGGATAACCTGCTTCTCCAATGAGGATGATTCCTTTTGAAAAGGGCTAGGGATAAGGGAAAGGATGGTACCAACATGTGTTGTTTACATACTGAGTATGTCCATAACTAATAAAAAAAGAATTAGATATTTTGCATGATGCCAAGGACATAAGAAAAAACTAAAATGAAAAGAGCCCCTTCTCATAACGTTTACATTTTCATGTATGAAGAATATCTAGACTGGCATGCTCCTGATTTATTTTGGGAATGTGTGAATGTTGATGGATATTTGTTTATAATAAGGAAATTAATTAATATCTATTGATGGAGGTATATTGTGGAAGTTCCACCTTTTAAGCATTAAGAACAATCATAGTGGTAGACTGTCAATTGACTCAAACTATCCCATGACCCCTGGAAAGAACATAGCTTTTACAGAAGCAAACAGGATGAAGTGGTAATATAACTGATTTTTTTCAAAGCAATTAATCTGGAGGCCTCCATAGCCATCAAAATTAAAATAATCCCAAGTAATGGAGTATTACAAAATTCCATTTCTCACAAAAAGCTTGTTGTGATAATATGTAAAAGTTTACATTTGAGGATCAAAATCCAGCAAGTGATTTTAATATAGTTGATGTATAACTTGGATTCTCTGTGAGGCATGTCTACTATCACTAAGAAAACAGTAACAGTCACATCAGAATTCCTACAACCTTCAGTTTATTTGTGAGATTCTGGTTTCAGTTGCAGAATAACTTCAGGATAAGGCAAATCAATATATAATGAGAGTCTGAATACAGGATTCTTGCAGTTATATACTCAAAATTACTACGAAACTGTCACAACATTTAGAAAGCCACAGGTACCAATGATTTTGGTGATTTCAAGATACGGGTGAGAAGCAATGCAAATATGCTGGCTTATTCTTCAAATTTCTTCATTTTTCTGTATTGTTTTACTTCCTAATTCAGAATATACCCTTGATTTATTTTCAAGCCTCTTTTCCTTGGTTCTGTTACTGAACATGTCTCATCAAAACTCTCTAGGGAAATGTTTCCCTTTCTTTACTTTTATCTTCTGTTTCTTCTCTCGGTTTTCCATCCCATTGTTCCATACTTGAGAAAACTTTCCTTGGGGTAAATTATTATGAACTAGAAGACTAGTGTAATGTCCACTCCTTAGTTTTTTTAAAAAAATTCTACCCTAGGGCTGGACGTGGTGGTGCATGCCTTTAACCCCAGCACTCAGGAGGCAGAGGTAGGAGGATCACCATGAGTTAGAGGCCACCTTGAGACTACATAATTAATTCCGGTTCAGCCTGAGCCAGAGTAAGACCCTACCTCAAAAAAAAGTCTACTCCACATAATTTTTGCTAGCAAGTGCTTTTCACAGCTAAACCCTCTTTCCAGGCCAATCCATATAATTGGAAAGAGTAATCTCAAAACAAATGTGTGAACATATATACATGTACAAGGTAATGTAGCATTTTGCAGGGGTCAGCTAAATTGTTGGATATGGTAGGATTACTGGAGTTTTCCTCTAATTCATCAACTATTTTAGCTAATTTCTCTGGATCAGATGTGCTTGATCAAAGTTTCACATACTAGAGGTGTGGTCTTCATCAATGGGGATAGAGCATGTTGGAGGTCACTGGGGAATGTGCCCAAACAAACGACTAACGGAATTCTCCTGAAAACTTGAGTTAGTTCCTGTGAAGAAGTTGCTATAAAAGGTGTGAGCTTGGGCTCAAATCTTGTTTAGTCTTTCTGCTATGTGAGATCACTCTCACATAACTTTGAACCTTTAGAGTGACATCTATGAGACAATTGGTCCATGGCCACAGTTGATAGAGCTGGTGCTGTTCTATCTGATTGTTCAACCCAAAATTGTGAGCTAATTAAGGCCATTTTATTTACTTATTCATTCATTTGTTCATTTAGAGAGAAAGAGAGTATGGCCATGCTATAGCCTCTTGAACCACAAACACACTGAAGATGCATGTGTCAGTTTGTGCATCTGGCTTTACATGGGATTTGAACATGACCATCAAGCTTTGCAAATAAGTGTCCCCAAGTGATAGACCATCTCTCCAGCCCCCTATTTTCTTTGTATGTACACATCTGCATGCATTTAAGAATAGTAATAAAAAGCAGACACATCATTTTATATTTTAAACCGTCTTTATAATCTTAGATTCAGAGAATGTTGCTTCTTTATCATCTGTTTGCAAATCAAAACTTTAAAAAGACACTTCAATGGTTTACACGTGTGCTTTCTGACACTATCAACAAACTTTCGTTTCCATTAATTAATTAATTAATTAATTAATTTATTTGCTCTACAGAGAGAAAGACAGGGAGAGAGAGAGAGAGAGAGAGAGAGACAGAGAGAGAGAGAGAGAGAGAGAGAGAGAGAGAATGGACATACCAGGGCCTTTAGCCTCTGCAAATGAACTCCAGATGCATGTGCCACATTGTGCATATGGATAACTGGGTCCTGGGGAATTGAACCTGGGTCCTTTGGCATTGCCATCAAATGCCTTAACCACTAAGCCATTACTCTAGCCCTTAATTATTTTTGTAAACTTACTGTCATGAAGACAACCAAGGACATTAAAAAGCATGTGTACATGCATTTAATGTTTTTCAATGTTTTCCTTTCTTTTACCCTTCCTGTATGCCAATACTTCACAACTCCTCCAGTGCCAGGAAATACTAAGATGGTGAGCATCACTTCTTCCTTTTTCTCTACTCTGTCATGTGTTTTGATTTTCTCTATTCTACAGATTCAACTTCCATTCATCTCAAATGACTGTCAATAAAGTCTCTTCTGCATGTCAATTTCCTTGAGCTATAAACTTAAAAATCTGTAGAATACATTTCAGGAATACCTTTATATACTTCAAAATTACCACTACTCAACACAATCATCTTGTATTTCTCCTCAATACAATCTTCTGTCTCTTTTTATTTTATTTTACATATTTGAATTGGGGGGAATGAGAAAATGGATGTGCCAGGTCCTGTGTCTATTGGAAACAAACTCCAGATTCATGTTCCACCTTGTACATCTGGCTTATGTTGGTATGCCTTTACTGCTGAGCCATCATTCCAGCCCCTGCTTTTAAAAACAAACTCATTTTCCACTGATTATACATCTCCAAATATCATGGAGTTATCTTCCCTTCTATAAACAGAACTTTGTTATAATGTAGGTAAAAATACATGGAGCTTAACATAATTTATGTATACTCTCCCACTACTTTATGCCCTTTCTTCATTCCGTTATTTCTTAGTAAAAGGTATCTTTACCTGTCACCCGTCCCATGCAATATCCCTTGGAAATATGCTTTTCTTCTCAAGAATTTATTCACTTATGCATTCACTCAAACAATTCATTAATTAACGTTTTACCCTGCTATTTTTTCTACCCTACAATAAAATATGAAAAAGCAATGGGTTCTACAACCACACCTGTACTTGCTAACTGAATTCACTCTTCAAATCATTCACAACTTACTCTGTTCCAGGATCTTAAGCGAAAACGGCTATTTCTTTCTTTGTTTTTCCCCTCATGTTTTGGGCAGTGTGTAGACTATGGCTGCTGTGGTGTGCATGTGGCTATGAACATGTATGCAGAGGCCAAACAGAATGTCAGATGACCTCCTTTCACATATTGTGTATTTCCTTGAGACCAAGTCTGTCTCTCCACCAGAAGCTTACTGTTTTCTCACAGCAGTGCCTGTGATTCTCTAGTTTATATCCCACCCTCACCTCCTGCAGGTCTCCAGCATTTTATGTGGATTCTGGAGAATCAAACTTAGCAACCTCAGGGCCCCTATGACACAAGTGTCAAGTACCTTACCTGCCAACCCATCTCTCTATTTGAAAAAGTATTACTTATTTCTAAAGTTAACATCTAAATTTTCAAGTCTTACTTTCCTACAATATGATGTAGTATTCCACATGACTAACTATACTGTTTCCTAAATTCTGTGGCCTACTTTCATGGTGTACGTTGCCCTGATGATTATAGCAAATTATTATCTATTTCTTGGACAACTATAATTTCCAGTTTCCTAAATAGAAGTCAAAGATCATAATCTGAATGTATTCTTTCTCTAGCCTCAAAGATTAGCTGTTACTATGCTTTTACTAGACTGCTTATGAAAACTATTCAAAAATCTTCCTTACTAATGTTGTTTTAAAAGAACATAAATTAGACATGCAAAACCATCAGACTAATCAACTAGCCAACTAAATATGCATTTCTATGTAGTCACTGATCATTCCAAGACCTCTTCTTTCTCAAATGAAAAGGATTGTTATTAGGACCCCAATTTTTTCTTGCCAAATTAAAAACAAATCATTCTGTGCAATATTTACTTCATATGCAACCTTTCTACATTGTATATTCAGTGCTACAAACTGACTTTATCACCAGAAGAATTTTATAGAAGTATTTTTCTGTTAATATATCATTTATATTTTTGACAATTTTAATATTTTTGCATTGATCACCACATTTTGATAACATTCATGATGTCTTAAAGCTTTCTCTGCAGACCTTTACCAAGTACAATCTGCATTACCTTGTGAATGCTCATGCTAGCCAGAGCTGGAACCAAGGCTGCTCTGATGAATCCAGGACACTTTGTGTACCAGAGAAGCTCTATAGTAACCATTCTGTACTTATGAACTCCTGCTACACAGTTTGTTCCATCTTATCTTTCTCTTCTAATTTGTATTATTTCCTTATTCTCATTCCTCATTCTCTTCCAAGACACACTTGAGACCTATTTATCATTGAAATATCCACTATTACTTTTATTCTGTCTTCACTGCTATTTTTTTAAAGATTTTTAAAAAATATTTATCTATTTAAGAGAGAGAAAGAGAGAGCGAGCGAGAGAGAGAGAGAGAGAGAGAGAGAGAGAAAGAGAGGCAGAGAATGGGTGAACTAGGGCCTCTAGCCACTGCAAATGAATTCCAGAAGCATGTGCCACCAAGTGCATCTGGCTTATGTGGGATCTGGAGAATAAAACCAGGGTCTTTAGACTTCACAGGCATGCGCCTTAACCACTAAGCCATCTCTCCAGCCCTTCACTGATATCTTCATAATTAGAAAGTCTTTTTCCCTGTCCATAGCTAGTGACCTTCTATGTTTCATCTAGCATCCATATTGTGACCAATGTATCATCCTGCTTATCCTGAAGTTAGGAGCATTGGTCTTCATCTATTTTGTTACATTCACACTTAGAACATTTCTCATTCAGAATATTTAAAGTATATTTTAATCTTTTAAAATATTTTATTTGTATTTTATTTATTTGATATTAAGAGATAGGGAGAAAGAGACAGATAGGAAGAGAGAGAATGGGCAGGCCAGGACCCCAAGCCACTGGAAACAAACTCCAGACACATGATGCTCCACCTTGGGCACCTGGCTTACATGAGTACTGGGTAATCAGACCTGGGACCTTAGGCTTTGCAGGCATATGTCTTAATAGCTAAGACATCTCCTCAGCCCTGTAAAACATATTCTAATTTTTTATGCTACATTGTAAGTACCACAAAGGCAATGATACCTTTACTTGTGTATATCATGCAGCATCTTGTATATATCAGGATATCCCTCATTACTAAATCAAGTGAAATTATTAGAGCTAACCAATTCAAATTTACTCAGAAGAAACCACCGAAAGTTAAATATATTAATTATATTCTTCACTTCTTGCTATACAAGGCATACAACTTGAATTTATGATAAGAAAGAAGAGAGGAAATTTTTCCTGAAATGTTTTATGGCCCTTCAGTTTTTGCCTTTTACTGCTTTTTTTTTTTTTAACTTTACTTCATCTAACTGGTTCCGAACAGGCCATATAAGAAGAATCATAGTAAGTCATTCGGAAAAAAAGTACAATATTAATCTTAAAACTCACTTTCACCATTCAAACTATACATAGCATTTCCCCCTCATATAAAACGTTTAAATTGCAAGCTTTCCACCTGTCATTATGTTCCTTAGTAGTATTGTAACCTTAATTCCATGAGTATAACCACAGACTACATCTGAAAAAAAAACTATGAATAATAATGAAATGAAGTTTTTAAATGCATTTATCAGTTTCATGATTTTGTCTTATGCCAATCTCCTTTATATTTATTAGGTCAGATATGTGAATTCTGGTTTTTGGTGGATATATCTGTGTTAAGCTGTTAGGAGGTCACACATTTTTGATGAATAGCAGATAAAATTCTAAACCAGAATTCAGCTTTTCATAAGAAAGAAGCCAGTATTCTTTCTCAAAAGGTGAGGAAAAATGAAGCATATGGTTTTGACCTTCAAGGTGTGTAAACCTGCTGTAATCTAAAGTACTTTTTAATGGTGTAGAGATGGAAAAAGCAGAAGCATATAGAACAAAACATACTCTGCCCTTTAAGCCTTGGATAGAAAGTAGGAGACAGATGGAACTTTCCATTGTGTGCTTTCTGTGCCACCTGTCACAAACTGAATGGTAGCCAGTGTTATCACTATACCTTATTAAGTTGCTTCATGGAAATATTGGCACTACTAGGAGAATGACTTTTCTTGAAGTCATTGAAACTTTCAGCTTATAATAAATATTATGATAAAGGCTTCACTTGTGAAGAAGACTCACCAAATAACACTGTTCATGTGAGCAATGAAACCTAAAATGTTGATAACTTTTGTTAGGATTGAGAATTTGCAGGAGTGAATAACTGAGATATTTATACAGCTTGCACACACACATGGCTGGAATCCACATAAGTCTATTATTTCAGGATGGGAGATTAAACATGCTATTGTATTATCACATATAGAATCACACATTAAATTCTACAGTTTAGTGGCAACAAGGATGAGACCATGAAGATTAAGTAAGAAGAAATGGCATCAAATATATTTTTATTTCTAAGGCACCCACAATATGGTTAGTAGAATTTAGCACTTGATAAAGTACCTGCAATTGAACTCTCTAATTGTTTCACTTGGGGCTATTCTCTTCTGAGAAAATATCATCATTAACGGGTTACAAGTTGCTTGGCTATATAGCTAGCATGGTCTGAATTCAAAATTGATGATTAAACAAAATTAATGTTTAATTAAGTTATTACTTGCCTGGATAGTGGCTGTGAAAAAATAGAATTTGAAGAACTTTAGTGATGAGGTGTCATGTTCAAAGACTGAAATTCCTGGGTAAATTAGATGGTTCAGAATAACCCTCATGCAGACTTGCAAGATGAGATAACTAAATAAAATGGAGACCCAGCAAAGTTGCCAAAGGTACATTAGTCTGATGAAATCTGGTTGCATACCACCATGATTAAATCCCCAGAATAATGAGAAAATTGATAATGATCTTCAAAGACCATGGGTACAATAGGAGGAAAATAATATTACAAAGTAAATACTCTAAAACAAAGTTGTACTGACCAATAGTGGAGGAAAATGCTTTCAAACACAGATAAATGGTGATGCTACGTGAAGGTTGTAGAACTCTCATATGCTGCCCAATGGGCAGGATTACACATTCATAGGCAGGTTTTAAAGGATGTCATTTATATAAGTTCAAATTTTTTGAAGATTCCTATACTTCTATGACTATTTAGTGGAGATACAATACTTTAATGTCATAATTTATAAAACTCCTTAAAGCATGAAGAATAAATTCTATATGTCATTAACAAATATAACATCATAAATATTGAGGAGAATGACTGGTGAGATGGCTCATTCGTTAAAGACACTTGCTTACAAAGCATGATATCCTGGGTTCTATTCCTTAGTACCTATTTAAAGCTGGATGCACAAAGTAGTGTGTGTGTATGGAATTTGTTTGCAGTAACAAGAGGCACTGGCATGCCCGTAATACTCTCTCCCTCTTTTATATAAGTGGGAAAAAATTAAAAACTGGGTATAAGATGTATTTTTGTGTTCTATTTCAGTGTTTGTGTCTATCTAGATATGAATTCTGAGAGGAAAAGAAAGCAAGCAAAATTCCAGCTCCTCTCCAAAGGCGTGAAAAGGGAAGGCTTCACACAAACCGCTTTGGCACCAGGACCGTCACCAAAAGGGTTCCCTGCCTGGAACAAGACTGCTGAGCCTGGATACCTGGATGCATGGGGGGGGGGGTGGAGATTGCAATTCTTTTTATGTTGTTAAAGGGGAGATGTCTCCAGCCAGCCAAATATCTTAATGGTAAAATAGAATATACCATGACATGATCTAATTATGTAGAGTACTGAAGAATTGAAATTGAGATTTAGAGAAGGCATGATTTCTCTCAAAAGGAACGTCTATCTTCTAAAACTACTTGAAGATAATTTATATAACTAGCATTATAGCCAAATAGGCAATCTATAAGACAACATTATGTTAACATATGTGCCTATATCATGGTAGTTTGCAACTCTTCTGTTAAACCCAAAGTTGTTCTTCTTAGGCCCATGCTGGATCTTCGTGGAGCCCAGCAACTCAGAAGTCTCCCTCTTCCTGTTTAAACTTCACTAAATCTCTCTCCTGTGATTTCCTACCTGGAAGCGTCTGTATAAGTCCACAATCAGTTTCTGAGTGGAGAGGCTATGCACTCTCTTAAAATGAACAACAAAAGAACTACAAGCAGCACCGTGGGCACTGGAGTGTAGCTGAAGATAGTAGCATGCCCAGTTCCTTCACACCAGGAGTAGTTTTACCTCAAATGTTTCAGGACAATTTGATAATTTGAGATCAGTTAAAAGTTCTATTGGGGCACATTTATTTTTTTTTTAATTTGCCTATCAAAAATTCTTTTCTTAAAAATAAAATCAATTGTGTGTGGGCACATATATGTATGCAGTAGCATGTTTACGTATGTGGGGGGGGGGTAATAGAGGCCAGAGGTTAAAATCACAGTTCTTTCTCAGTCACTCCCCACTTTATCCTTTGAGATTATGTTTCTGGCTGAATGTAGAGCTCACAGTTTAGCTAGACAAGCTAGCCAATGAGGCCAAGGTATTAGCTGTCTGCCTCCACAGTGTATTCTGCTAATCTGAATTTATGTCCCTATGCTTACACAGAAAGCACTTTACTCACCATTAAATAGTACTTTAGATTACAGCAAGCTTACCCACCTTGAAGGTCGAAGCCATATGCTTCATTTTTCCTCACCTTTTGAGCCATATTCATAGCCCCAGCATTCTTACCTTTAGATATTTTCATCTGAGTTAGGCTCATGTAGAAAGAAGGATGATATATTTTATGCAAATTCTGATGACTGTATCATTCCCTTATTTTGTGCCCATCACAGCTTAAAAACACCCGTAGTTACACCGTATTTATTGTTTGACTAGTAATATCATAGAATGCCTCAAATTAGACAATTGAAATTATTTTTCCTTTCAACTTTGGTTGAAAACATATTTATCATGCATTGTTTGGCATGAATGAGAAATATGAAAATACTATTTAATGCTCAAATCACTTTGTTGCATATTAAAATTAATTTTCCTGAAATATAAAAAGGTTTGACAAAACAACTGCAGTAAACACACTGGGAAGACAGTCGGGAATTTTCTCTCAAGGAAGCAGGAACACACACTCAACAGTACTGCTTAATACACACATACTTACAGAGGAGCATGGAGTGTTGCAGCAAATGGAAGCCAGGTGATTGGTCACTACCATGCTGTGCTTTCAAGCTGTCCCCCAGCTTTCCATCACCATAACAATACCTGACACAGGCAACTTATAGAGTGGGTAAAGTTTCATGGGGGCTCATGGTTCAGGAGAATCAAGTCCAAGATTTAGTGGGTTTATTTGTTTCACGAGGGAGGAATATCATCTGTGGAGCATGAATTAATGCCAGGAAGCAGATGGGATGAGTAGAAGAGGAAGGTTCTATAATTCCCTTCAAAAGAAGTCCCACCATAACTGAATAACCTACTATACTACATTTCTTAGAAGTCAGTTGCACTTCCTAATACTATTACATGCAGCCTGTCTTTACACATGGACCATTGGTAAATATACCACATGTTTGGTCTAACCTATTTCTCATATCTTAGTGTGAACTGAATAATGTCCCTACAAACTTTATATGTTGAACCATAGCTCCCAGTGTGATAGAATTAGAAATAATTTAAGATATGATTTTGATCTTAGACTGCTACATGTAGGCATAATATACACAGGCTCAGACAAAACAGGCATTTATTTCTTAAAATTCTACTTGAACGAATTATCATCTATCATTCCAGCATCACCTGGAAGTTGAAGGTCAGGGTATCGGTGTGGTGTGGGCATGATCTTCTTCCCATTTGCAAACTGCTAACTTCTTATTTTCCCATCTAGAAAAGGAGTTGGCTAGTTCTCTGGCACTGATGCCAACCGTGAGGGTTCCACTATCACAACTTAACTTCTTCCCGAATGCCTCATATCAAACACCCTTTCAGTAGAGTTAAAATGTCAAAACATGACTCTATTACAGATAATACTGAAATCTTGAGGATGGATCCCTCACTGTGAAATGGGTGCCTGTATAATAACAAAGAGAAAGAAGGGGGATCTCTCATTTTACCATGTGAATATATAGCAAGAAAGTGGAAATTTATAAAAGAGGTGGAGACTGCTCATGAGAACTCAACCACCATGTGTATTATTTAAAGCCATCCAGGCTATCATATTTTGATATTGCATTCCAAATTGACTAAGACATATTATTAGTATTTTTTTTTGAGCTAGGGTCTTTCTGTAGCTCAGGATGACCTGCAATTCACTGTATAATCCCAGGCTGGCCTTGAACTCATGGTGATGCTGCCACCTCTGCCTCCTGAGTGCTGGGGTTAAAGGTGTGTGCCACCACGCCCAGCTGATTTTCTTAATCCACAGTATAATTTGTATGTTCTGTGTTGGCCCAGAAGATACACCTTCCTACAGTTATGAGATATCACCTTCTCTGATCTAAGGAATCACCTAGACACTACAACAGGGAATTACATTTAGGAAAGGGACATGAGAAACTAAGTCCATCTAAAATTTATGAAAAGCTGCTAACATGAAATTTGTGGTATTTCAGGAAAATTGGAAATGTTATCATTATTTATTCAAGGTTTATAAAGGCTCTCTAAATCCAAAATTATGGCATTAATATTAATACCACTCCTTTAATTTAAGAGTGTTTGGATCTGCAAATATTCTAAATGTTTTATAATAAAAAACAGATTAAAAGTTAAAGTAGTCACAAAGCTTACAAAAATTCCAAGGCACTAAAGTCCCTGGAGTCATGCTTGTAAATGTAAATTCCATCTTAAGTATTAGAATAGTTTTTGCAAACAGCACATTAGCACTATGCTTCCTTTCAGTTGAACATAAGCCATTTCATAGAAAACCCTCAGCTGCCCTGGACCACAGCTGAAGGGATCATCATTTCACAGTCAAAATGAACAGGATCCAAATTGATATGTATTAAATAGCTCTAAGGGGAACATATTTGCTTAGTGAGTGAAAAGGTTTAAATTTAGGCCACTAGATTCATAGTATTGCTTAACTACATATTTTTTCTCTGATTCTTTTCTCTTTTGGTAAGTGTTCCAAACTTGAAGAGACATTTTTGCCTAAAAGTAAAACATACAAGAATATAAATGTGTCATTCAAGCTGCCTCACTTGTGAAGCAGAGGTTATAAATACTCTATTCCTATTTCTTAGAGGGTCATTTGGAGAACTCCTAGAAATTTGTAAAGTACTTCTTACAAAGAGTCCTGTGTGTAAGTGATAAATTCATCATAATTAATAACACAATAAATAAAGGTAAAACACTTCCTCACATACCTCCTGAGATCTTATCTGGCAGGTTTATTAGTGTTGCAGAGAACAATTTTTATTTGTTAAATGAAGACACTGCATGTTCTTGTGCTGCAAAAGTAGAGACTGGCTCTTTACTTTCCTATAATCTAGCAAGTAATCCTGTTTACCAAATCAGGAAGTTCGGGGCTATTATAAAGTTAAAAATAATAAAATAAAAATAACAATGAAAAAGAGAAGGAAGTAGAGAAAGGTATAATAATCAGAGACTCAAACAACATGGTCAGCACTTAGATCTAGGCCTTGGGAGAATCTGTCTTTGTCAGTAAAATTAATATGCTGGTTGTTGATTCTTCAACCACAGACATTGTAGCAGACAGCTTCAGGTTCACTGAGATGAACTTCCAGACCAGACACAGTTATGGAGGAAGGGATATTTATTGAAGCCTACAGATCCAGGGGAAGTTCCATAAATGGCAGAAGAAGCTGGCCTGCCTTCACAGGACCAGGCGGACAGAGAGAGAAGCACAAGCCAAAAGTCAAAAGCCACACAGCACAACACACTTCAGGAACTCCAGCTAGGCACACTTTGCATATCTTTAGATTGAAATCTGAAACCCACCACCACACCTTAAGATCCACCCAGTCACACTGCCTCCAGCCAGGTGGCTGCAGATGCAAACTACAAACAAATAAACAACTGAATATATTGGGGGCCATCTATTCTATTCAAACCACCACAGACATGTTACAAAAGAACACAGGGCTTGCACACCTGAGAGAAGAAATTTATTATATATATTACAGTACATGCAAAGGGCAAGACTATTTTGTTTTAAATAAAGTGTTGGTTTTGGAAGCATGTACATTATAAACGATGTACACAAAAGAAAAGTTTCTTATAATGAATTATGTCAAATTCAACTGATACAGTGTTCAAATACATATGACTTTTGTGTTTCTTTTCTAACTCATCCAATTATGGAGCCACAAGTGCTGATTCCAAATGGCCTGATTTTTATAAGTACAATGAGGGGGGAAAAAAGTCACACAACAGTCAATTTAAGAGTTTTGTGTAGGAAAAAGACAATCTAAACTTCCAAAGATTTTCAAAGTATAAGATTTACCCTCTCCTGGAGCAAGGAGAAAGCACATTCTCTCCTGTCACACCTGAATTATTCTTTGATGCCTTCAATTACTTTTATTGCACTTTTCATGTCTTCCAACATTTTATAGTAAATGGAAGTCACAAAATATAGTTGATGTTTCCCCATCTGTTTTCTTAATAAACAACCTCTGCTAGAATGACCAGTGTACAAACAACAAAGCAGACCCACTTCATCATGCCAGGCACCTACTGCCACCAGAGCAAAGAGTTTTGTATTGATAAGGATTTTCTGGATGATGTGACATAATCCTTTCTACATAACTGTAGTTTCTGGTTACCTGGAGAAGAAATTATTCAATGCAAAATGGAAAAAAAATCTGTAAAACTTTTAAATTCTTTTCCTAATCTATTGCACAATTTGAAATGATCAATAAATTCGGTGATTTAAAAAAATATTAGGCAGACATATACATTGAGTATGTACTTAATGTGATTTGAAATGCATTGCTCCTGACAGGAACACACATTGTAATGTCATCAATTTTTCAATTTTAACTTATGAAAAGAAAGGACTTACTGTCTAATCCTTAAACTAAGCTGGAATAGACAGTTCTACAAGAATTACTTTGCCTTGTAGGAATGTCTTAGATAAAAAATGAACTTCAAAGAGGATTAATTTCAGGGATGGAGTTAAGCTTAGCAGTTAAGCACTTGCCTGTGAAGCCTAAGGACCCTGGTTCGAGGCTCAATTTCCCCAGAACCCAAGTTAGCCATATGCACAAGGGGTCGCATGTGTCTGGAGTTTGGTTGCAGTGGCTGGAGGCCCTGGCATGCCCATTCTCTCTCTCTCTCTCTCTCTCACTCCCTCTTTCTCTGTCTGTCTCTCTCAAATAAATAAATAAATAATAAACATTTTTTTAAAAAAAGAGGATTAATTTCAGATGGGAAGATAGTTATAATCAAGTAGAAAAGACATGCTTCCACCTCAGACAGTCAAGACTAGTTTAATGTGTAATTTTCATAACTCTTAAGAAAGAAAATTGACAAGTTTAGATATGGATTTAAATTTTGCTATTATTTTATATGACTCCAACAATATAAATGACTATCTCTCATGGGTAAATCTTGTTTCAGTTCTAAAGTAAAAGTTCTCAGGTTTATGAGCATAAAAATATTACCACATAGAGATGGCAACTATTATTCCATCTCTTATTCTTCTGAGTAGACAACACAAAGAAATCTATACAGAATGCACAGTGAAGAGGAATTGTGAATGAAATAAAGGAAAAATGAAGGATGATGTCCTATAGCTACAGGACATGCAGCCTAAACTAGAGGGTAAGTTGTCACTTGTTATTTACCTTTGGGTCTACACTGGTGCTTGCCTACAGTTAATAAGTGAAATAGGTTGTATTTTCCGGTCAGCCTTTATCCCCATTCAAGGTAGGGTTACATACTAAATTATTATGTCCAATCATCACAGAAAATAAAAAGAAATTGTTTAAGACTGAATGTCTAAAACAGTTGCAAAGTTTATAGTATTTCAGGAAAGTGGAAAATATGCCACTTATATTAGTGCCTGTGATCTATGTATTAAGTAAACATTTTGTTTCAATGTGAAGATGAATATTTCTTAAAACATACGGGTAAAAATAAATCAAGCAACAATTCTTTAGTTATGTCCATTCGGGACTGAAAGTGAATCATCAAGAAAAGAACTTGATTTATTTGTCATCACTCAGAGTAGTAGTTTCTATTCCTATATAAAATCTACTTCTGGGAAGGTGTAGGTTGGTTATTAACAATAAGAGACAACACAAGAATCAAAAACATTTGACTCTTAGTGGACTGCATTGTGTTAGGCTATCTATATTTGCATCTCAAAAACACAGAAAAGCAACTTTCATTAATCAGTATATGTTTAACTATCTTGTTTCATGTATGTACCAAACCATTTTCACAATAACTTTGAGTTAAATAAGGAATTTGAAGTATGACTGTACCTTACTACAATTGTGCTACTGTAGCATATCATGAGCATCACTTACAGAACTAAGAAATATCAAAGGAGCACTGTTATTTATTTCAGATGAAAGAAATAATTAGGAGTCCTTCATTCCAAAAGAAAGTACAAATATACTTGTATTCAGGTGAAAACACATGTAAATACATGCAAATATATGTATGTCACATAAGTATCATATTCATAAAGAATACATAAGTATGTTTATATATGAATTGACAGACATAGATGTATATATATATATATAGAAGTATTATTACCCTCACATTCTTTTATGATAAACTCTGATAGAAATAAAAATAAATTCCAGAGTTCTCTACTCTGCTAAAGAGTTAGTTTTACACCAAAATTGTATTGTTGAAAGTAAGGTATCTTCATATATCAGCCAAATAAATGTTGGCACTTTGGGGAAAGAACTGCCCAATTGTTAAAATAATTTGCAAGTTGTTCTTAGTCTGGGCCTTTGCTTTATCAGTTCTTCTCTCTGCCTCTCAATATCACCACTATTCTCCTATACACCGACTCTTTCCTATATGCTTGTAAACATACTCAGATTTTTGGCCAAAAAGACAGAAAAAGGCAGTTCACATATGTCTCCCTTCTAATTATACCTTCATTACCTTCTTTGAAGCAAAATGTCTCAAAACCACCTATATTCACTCTAATTCTGTTACTCTTACTATCTTTGGAGTTAGGTTTTAACTTCAATCACAGACTCAAAGGTTTTGTTGGTCACCAGGGAGTGTCACATAACCAGATGACCAATATTCTTTATATACGTGTCCTTATTTGGCAGCAAGCGACTTTCCCTCTCAGCATTGTCCTCTGGCTTCAGAATGCCTGACACCCCTGGGCTTCTGCACCTCATAGCATCCACTCATTTGCTTGTTCCACCTTATCAACATGAACTGCTAGCACGGCTGAAACCAGAGCTTACTTGTAGGAGCTCTCATCTGAATGACAAGCCTGTGGTGATGGTCTTATTCATTTTTACTGTAAAATCATTGCCCAAGTGTTCTCTTTCCTCACCCTCTCTCCTCTTTCAGGCCTTAGCACATACCATCTCTACTTTAAGGATTTCCTCATTTTATTTACAAGGCAGCATTCTGACCAATATTCCCAATTTTGAGCCTTGTTTTCTTTCCCCATAACATTAATTACACATGCTAGCTTTCATTATTACCTAACAATTTAGTTTACTTAGTCACTTAGCTTATAATTTACTGCCATTTTTAATAAATACCATGCATTTCCCCAGACTACATAAGGACTAGGATTATTTTCTGTTGTTCTCCCATGAGAATGATGCTGAATGAGTAAGAAATGGCATAGCTCAGTCATGAATACAACCTTACACAGGCTGGGCATTACAGATTACTCTGGTTGCATTCAATGTGAAACATCACTTAATAAAAAAAAAAGAAAAAAGAAAGAAAGAAGGGCTGGAGAGTTGGCTTAGTGGTTAAGCACTTACCAGTGAAGCCTAAAGACCCTGGTTCAAGGCTTGATTCCCCAAGACCCACGTTAGCCAAATGCACAAGGGGGCATGCGTCTGGAGTTCTTTGCAGTGGCTGGAAGCCCTGGTGATCCCATTTTCTCTCTCTCTCTCTCTCTCTCTGCCTCTTTCTCTCTCTGTTACTCTCAAATACATAAATAAAAATAAACAAAGAGGAAAAAAACAGAATATCTATCTATCTATCATCTATCTATCTATTTATCCATCTATCTATCTATCTATCTATCTATCTATCTATCTATCTATCTATCTATCATCCATCTATCTGAGATAGGGTTCACAGCCTTCCTATTGGACCCTATGGCACTCCATCACAGCAAGACTTACATGGGTGTGTCTTCTAGCTTTCATTCTTCAACCCCTCCTCCAAGCAGGTCTTGGATCAAAGCACGTGTTCAGTAAATTTGGTCTTAGAAAGTTAATTAATAAATTATATTATTGTAGGATTTAACTTTTAATGTTCTAGAAAAGGATAAGCTCACATACTTAATTTATTGGCATCAATAGTCAGTACACTTGATCTATGTGTACAAAAAAGAATCAAGTCAGACTTAATCTTGTTTTTTTGTTTGTTTGTTTGTTTGTTTTTAAATGATCTTACTGTTTCAGGCCTCCCTTGACACATACAAAATGATCTAAACTTTTGTCAAGACAAATCATCTCCTCAACACTTGTCCAAAATAAATAACGAACACTGTGATTTTTAATTCTTTCCGAGAGAGAGAGAGAGAGAGAGAAAGAGAGAGAGAACTCATAGGTTCACCATTGCCTTTAGCTACTGCAAATGAACTCCAGATGTATGGAGCATTTTGTGCATCTGGCTTTCATGAGTCCCGGAGAATAGAACTTGGTACTTTGGACATGCAGGCAAATGCTTTAACTACTAAGCAATCTCTCCACCCTCACCTTCTTCTTTTTTTTTTTCTTCTTCAGTGTGTATTTTGTATTAATAGTTGGCTGTTAATGGTTGGTGGACTGAATTATTCCTTGTTTAATAAACCATTTGATTTTTTTAAAGAAAGGTCTTTCCCTTTCTTTCTTTCCTTCTTTCTATTCTGCCTTTTTCTTTAAACAAGGTGGTCAAAAGTGCGATTTAGTTGAGAATGAATTCCTGATGAAATCTGTGTATTCTTATATTTTAGTCATGTGAGAAAAAAATTTAACTGTGTTGAAAAATACAGAAAGTATATTAATTTATAGAATATGGTAAGTTTTCATATTCAGTAAAGACATTCCACACAAAGAAAAAAACGTTCCATGTTGTATGACATTTAACTTTTAAGCCCCAATTATACTTAAATTACTCTTCACTCTTACTAAATTAACATAGTTGTGTGTCAAACAAGAACATGTGTGTACATGCTCACCTTTACAAGTGAACAATCACTGTGAACTCACTCTCCCTGTGTGTACATCCTCACCTTTATGAGTGCACGATCCTCACCTTTATGTGTGCACGATCCCTGCACACTCACTCTCTCTTTGTGTGCATCCTCACCTTTATGAGTGCATGATCCCTGCTTACTCACTCTCTCTTTGTGTACATCCTCACCTTTATGTGTGCATGATCCCTGCTTACTCACTCTCTCTTTGTGTACATCCTCACCTTTATGTGTGTATGATCCCTGCACACTCACTCTCTCTTTGTGTGCATCCTCACCTTTATGAGTGCATGATCCCTGCTTACTCACTCTCTCTTTGTGTGCATCCTCACCTTTATGTGTGCATGATCCCTGCTTACTCACTCTCTCTTTGTGTGCATCCTCACCTTTATGAGTGCATGATCCCTGCTTACTCACTCTCTCTTTGTGTGCATCCTCACCTTTATGAGTGCATGATCCCTGCTTACTCACTCTCTCTTTGTATACATCCTCACCTTTATGTGTGCACGATCCCTGCTTACTCACTCTCTCTTTGTGTGCATCCTCACCTTTATGAGTGCATGATCCCTGCTTACTCACTCTCTCTTTGTGTACATCCTCACCTTTATGTGTGCACGATCCCTGCACACTCACTCTCTCTTTGTGTGCATCCTCACCTTTATGAGTGCTTGATCCCTGCTTACTCACTCTCTCTTTGTGTACATCCTCACCTTTATGAGTGCATGATCCTCACCTTTATGTGTGCATGATCCCTGCACACTCACTCTCTCTTGTGTGCATCATCACCTTTATGAGTGCACTATCCCTGCACACTCACTCTCCCTTTGCGTGCATCATCACCTTTTTGAGTGCAAGATCCCACTGAGAGTGTGAGACCAATCTGAGACTGCAGAGTGAGTTCCAGGTCAACGTAGGCTATATTGAGATCCTATTAAACAAAAACCTTAAATTCTAAAGTTTTTATCAATGAATTTTTTTAACATTTACAGTCTTATATTTCACAATTGATAATAAATATGCTCCTATCATATTCTTCCTTTGCACTACTATAGTTTTTTCCCATATCCTATTATGGTTTCATACATATTGCTGTGTATCTTAGTATTTCATTTCATAATTTTAAAAGGTGCTTATATAAATTTTTCCTGATACTAAATTCATATATATTTCTATTTTGCCTCCCTTCTTACTGGTTTCTCAGTAGAGTTATGTAACAAGCTTTGATCAATTTTACACATATTTTAAAAATATTACAGTCATTAAAATGTTAATTACAAGGGAAATTGTATAAAATATATTCAATTCTTGTTATAAATTATAGTCATACCATAGACAGTGTTTGTCGTTATTAATTGACACTAAAAAAATTTGTTCCCAGATGAAGCACAGCATTAGAGTTCAATGTGTTGTAAATATATTTCTGTCTAAAGACACATCTTTTCTCACAAATTATTAGCATTTCAGTCATGGCAAGCAGTACTACAACTTATGTTTGAGTAAATATTATTTACCATCTGAACTTCATCCATGTGATATCTCACAAAGAAGGACATGGGTCTATTATTAGTAAGAAAAAAAGGACTTCTGGTCAAGATGGCATCCTCCTAATCATGCCGCACCTCCCAGGAAAGGAAAGGCAAAACATTAAGGGTTCACTGGGTCTTCGAAGGGGAGTAGTCTCTATTAGACCTCCAGTGGGAGGGCACAGAGGGGCATAAAAGGGAATCAGCTGATTTCCACGCTCCCAAGTAGCCCACCAATCCTCATACCCTCAAGTAGCCATCCTAGCCATAGTCCAAGCTGCAGGTTCCTCCTGCACTAACTGCAGGCCAGAGGACCCAGGCTAGCAAAGTTCCACCTGTGCTGTCGTGAGTGGGTGAGCTTTCCAATGCCCCCAACCTACTCAACCACTGCCTCCTCTCCCCACCCCCCATGACCACTGCCCCATGCAACCTCTGCCCCACTCTCCCTGCCCTCCGTGACTGCCGTCCCACTCCCCCAGCCCCTGTGACAGCCAACCCCTCCCCCACCCCCATATAAACTCCTTCACATGAAAGCCATCCCTCTTGCTAGTGCCCTCCCATACCCTTGTGAACCCAGGAAAGCCAGATAAGCTCCACCCCCACCTCCAGGGACCCAAACGCCATCCCACTGGCAACCGCCTCCATCTTTCTGTCCACTTCAGGATACCTGACCACACACTCCCATACTGCAGCTAACAGAACAACAAGCCTCTACATCAAGTCCTTGATCCCCCACCAGAGCCTCACAGGCACCTTCCAACTGAGCAGGCAGGGCCAATTGCCACCAGAAAAATAGTGGAATCAAATACAAAACATAACCACTGGACACACTTCAATGGTAGACTATAGCTTCCTCCTAAATTAAATAAGGCATGTACACTATGATGGGCAAACCACAATGCAAAAGGAATAACATGGAAGAGCAAACGAAAGTCAATCCAATAAGATTGTCCAGTCCTACAATGGATGTCTTTAATCAAAACATAGAATAGACATTAGGATCAGAACCGCAAAATGAAGATATAAGCTATGCAACCCTGAAAAAGCAAATTGCAGAACTTGCAGAAAAGCAAGAAAGAGCCGATAATCATGAATGCTGTCATCACTAGAGTAGACTTAATAGATAACATCCTGGAAGGGGCCAAAGACTGTTAAATGATCTGAAGGAGAGCAGAAAAAGAGGACCTCAATATCCGCTGGCTAAGCTCAATGAAGACATAAAGTAATGCAAGGATGAATTCTAAGAAGCATCAAGAAAATCAGAAAATGACGTGAGAAGGGAACTTGACAGAGGGATGGAAACTATACATAGAAAAGTCATAGAAAATGCAAACCAAATTCAGCAAGCCCCACTCTGTAGAAGTTCTCAAGAATGGAGTCAGCCATGTGGAGGATAGAAACTCAGATCTGGAAGACAAAACAGAAGAAACAGTTTGACAGTCCAAAAGATTCAATAAGTTCAAAAATGTCTATGAACAGAACATGAGGGAACTGTGGAATACCCTTAAGCATCCTAACATTCAGATCATGGGAATACCCCAAGGGGAAGAAATTCAGACCAAAGGCATGGAGAACATATTCAACAAAATTATTGAAGAAAACTTTCCCGCTCTCTCAAAAGAAAGGCCTATCAAGTTACAAGAAGCTAACAGAACTCCAAACAGATTGGACCAAAAGAGAAACCCTCCAAGATTTATTGTTATTCAGACTCTAAACATTGACACCAAAGAGAAAATACTAAAAGCAGCTAAGGGAAAAACAACACATCACACTTAAAGGTAACCCCATCAGAATAATCGAAAACCTCCCCCAAAAGAAGAGTCCAGGACCAAATGGCTTCTCAGCTGAATTCTATCAAACCTTCATGGAAGAATTGAAACCAATTTTTCTCAAACTATGCCACACAATTGGAGAACAGGGAAAGCTTCTCAACTCCTTCTATAAACCTAGCATCACCCTAATACCAAAAGCAGGTAGAGATGCCACAAAGAAAGAAAATTACAGGCCTATTTCCCTGATGAACTTAGACACAAAAATCCTGAACAAAATCCTCGCAAACTGAATCCAACAACACACCAAAAGCATTATCCACATTGACCAAGTAGTCTTCATCTCAGGAACGCAGGGGTGGTTCAACATACAGAAATTTGTCAATGTAATACACCACATAAATAACCATAAACACAAAAACCACATAATCATTTTGATAGATGCAGAAGAGGCCTTTGACGATATATAACATCTCTTCATGATCAAAACATTGGAGAGAATTGGCATGGATGGCTTATATCTTAACATAATAAAGGCTATATATAAAGCTCCTAAACCCAAATAACACTTAATGGAGAGTCTGAAGGAATTCCCACTGAGATCAGGAACAAGACAGGGGTGCCCCTTCTCACCTCTGCTCTTCAACATAGTACTGGAAGTCCTAGTTCAATCAATAAGACAGGAGAACAAAATAAAAAAGATACAAATTGGAAAGGAAGAAGTTAAGTTAGCTCTATTCACAGATGACATGATTCTGTACCTAAGAGACCTGAGAGACTCCATATCAAAACTTTTAAAGGTTATCAACTCCTTCAGCAAAGTTGCAGGATACAAAATCAATGCACAAAAATCGGTAGCCTTTCTATATGCAAAAGACAAAGATACAGAGAAAGAAATATGTGACATTGTCCCATTTTCAATAACAACAAAACAAAAATACCTTGGAATAACCATAACCAAGGATGTGAAAAACCTATACAATGAAAAACATAAAAACACTCAAAAAAGAAATTGAGGGGACTTGAGAAAATGGAAAGATCTCCCATGCTCCTGGATAGGCAGAATTAACATTGTGAAAATGGCAATCTTACCAAAGGCAACATACAGATTTAATGCAATACCAATCAAAATCCCATCATCCTTCACAGTGATAGAAAAAATGATCTTAAAATTCATATGGAAAGGCAGAAGGCTTCAGATAGACAAGCATATCCTCATCAAAAGAAACACCTCTGGAGGTATCACCATACCTGATCTGATCTAAAGCTATATTACAAAGTCATAGTAAAAAAAAAAAAAAATAGCAGTAAAGACCAATGGAATAGACCCAGACTTTGGGTCAGTTAACTACCGCTACTTGATATTTGACAAAGGCCCTAACAATATAGGCTGGGAAAAAGACAGCATCTTCAACAAATGGTGCTAGACAAACTGGATATCCATATGCAGGGAATTTAAACTTGATCCACACATTTTGCCTGCACAACAATCAAGTCCAAATGGATCAAAGACCTCAATATAAGACTGAAAACTCAGTTACTGCTGGAAGACAAAATGGGAGGAAATTTCCATGGTATAGGAATGGGAAAAGACTTCCAGAACAAAACCCCAGTAGACCAGGATCTTAAGCAAGCACTGTACCATTGGGATCTCATGAAGCTGAAAAAATTCTTCACAGACAAACATACAATAAGCAGAGCCAATAGATTACTCACAAAATGGCTGTCCAACTAACAGAGGCCTAATTTATAGAATCTACAATGAACTCAAAAACCTAAACAATAAAAAATCAAACAACCCACTCACAAAATGGGACAAAGAACTGGGCAGGCAGTTCTCAGAGGAAGAAATACAAATGACAAACACACACTTAAGAAAATGTTCATCAAGCCGGGTGTGGTGGCGCACGCCTTTAATCCCAGCACTTGGGAGGCAGAGGTAGGAGGATTGCCGTGAGTTCGAGGCCACCCTGAGATGACATAGTGAATTCCAGGTCAGCCTGAACTAGAGTGAGACCCTACCTCGAAAAACCAAAAAAAAAAAAAAAAGAAAATGTTCATCATCCCTAATCATCAGGGAAATGCAAATTAAAACAACTGTGAAATTCTACCTTACCCCAGTAAGGATAGCAAACATTAAAAAATCAAATGAAAACAAATGCTGGCAAGGATGTGGAGAAATAGGAGACATCATCTACTGTTGGTGAGAATAGTGAGATGGTACGACCACTTTGGAAATCAATATGGAGACTCCTAAACAGGTTGACTATAGAGTTACCAACAGGCCCAGTTATTTCTTTACTGGGCATTTATCCTAAAAACTCCATGCCTCAACTCAGAGAGATTTGCTCAACCATGTTTATCGCTACTCAATTCATAAGAGCTGGAATAAACCCAGGTGCCCATCATTAGATGAATGGATAACCAAGATGTGGTATATCTACATGATGGAATTCTACACAGTAGTAAGGAAAAATGACACAATGAAGTTTGAAGAAAAATGGTTAAACCTGGAACTTATCATTCTCAGTGAACTCACCCAATCACAGAAACATGATCTTCATATAGTCTCACTCATCTATGGCTCCTAACCTGAATCTACCTGAGATACTGACACACCAAATAAGCATCTCAAGGACGGGTCAATAAAGTGGGTGGGGTGGGAGGGGAGGCTAAGGGTGATGGTGGAGGACACAAAAATGGACCCAAATGGTAATGGTACCATAAAATTCCACATCCTAAAAGACAGACTAAATGGTTAAACCTTCATCAGACACTTAGAGGGAATACCTGGATCAAAGGCCCTGGAAAGAGTATGATGAAGACAGGCCTTAATCTTCTCCTGTTTCTCTCTCTCTCTCTCCCTCTTCTCTCCATCTCTTTTATATTACTTATCTTTTTCTTCCCTCTCTTCTTAGGCACTGACCTGTAACTCCCAGTACTAGCATGTGGCTAACATCCACAATGAGCCATTGATGAGTGAGGTCTACGAGGTTTCCCAAAATAAGACATGTTTCTGTCAAAGTACCTGATGACCCAACAAAGGTTAGTGGTAAGATCCTACTGCTGAAGACACCATATGCTGTTGGTATGTAAAATGGATCAGGCTGGAATCTGGAAGAAAGTCAGTCCCCAGACCATTTTCTAGTCTTGTGCCAGAAGGTGCTACATGAGTGATTGGGGGAAAATGACCAACATCTCTTCAATCAACTTGTGGTCTAAGCTACTCAGCAGCAAACAACCTCATGTGATGCTCACACAAGTGCAATAGTGGCACACAGCCATGGTGGAAAACCAACTGCTCTTGATTTGGCTAACTTATCTGATCAGTGGAGCTGGAAATTAAATCAGAACCACATCCAAAAATGAGCCTGCTCTCCATTATCAAGCTCCCACCAATAGTGGGCTACAAGAGGGCCTACACCTATTAAATTCTCCTAAAAAAACAAAGGTTATCCCATTTATCTGGTGCTAACTTGACTCTCCATTGGAGAATATGCTTCTCTTTTCCAGATGGACACAGATTCTAATGATAGAAAAGGCTCCAGCTGAAACTAAGTGTATTTGGGAAATGAGTAAGAGTGCTGCTTCCTTTGTCAACCTGGTGCCAGCGCAAGAGTGAAGGAAATAGACAGAAAATACTCAACCCCTACCAAACCAGATATCCAGAGACAAAGAGGCTCCCAAGACCTCATCACTGAAACAGACCTAAAATGAACCCAACATGGCTCGAGGAAAATTGCGGAAAAAAGTTGGAGCCACACGTTGGGTCATTATGCAGAGATATATTGCCTCTTACCCATAGCTGATGGTTAACCCCACAATGCATGACCCATATTTCCCAACAAGGAGGGTCCCTGCAGATGGGGGAGGATGGGGAGGAGGCTACACTGTGCACATAACTAATAAGAAAATAATAAAATAAAACCAAGAAGAGTATTGCCTTGACTGATTCTGTAAATATGTCATGGTGGGCTGGAGAAATGGCTTAGGGATTTAAACAGCTGCAGGTGAAGCCTATGGACCCATTTTGATTTCCCAGTACCCACTTGAGCCAGATGATTATGGTGGTACATGTGTCTGGAGTTCATTTGCAGTGGCTGGAGCCCCTGGCATGCCCAATTCTCTCTCTGTGTATACCTGCCTCTTCCTATCTCTCTCTCTCCCTCTCTCTCTCTCAAATAAAATAAATAATAAATAAAATAGTTTTTTTTTTAAGATGTGCATGTTGAGGGGATCAGTTTTTGCTGCTTTTAATGTATCTGGCAATGATTGCAAAAGAGCCCTGATAATTGATTTTGAAATTACAGACATTGTACTCAGTAGGGCAACCTGAAAATGTAGACTGAGTGAACAATGTGACAGACTATAGTTTGTACTTATATTTCATTCTTGTCCTCCTGGAGCTAAATGCTCTCTTTCTTTAATTTTTCATTCCTAATTCTCTATCCTAGAACACATGTCCTAACATCACTACATAGACACAAGTTCCAAGCTTCAGTGAATAAAACTGGTGCAACAAGAGACATTTGTGTGGGTTGGATGGATTGGTATGCTTATTTCTGTCTCATATACTAGTATCTTTTCTTGAAAGGTGCTGTTTAAGGTTGACTGGACATTTTTACATGTTTGCTTCTAGAAAACTGATATTTCCTAGACTGGGGATGATGGTGCATTGGTTTAAAGAACTTACATGCAAAGCTTGCCTGCCCAGGTTCTATTCCCCAGCCACTCTCATAAAGCTAGATGTGTGTTCATTTGCAGCAGCAGGAAACTCTGGCATGCCATAAAAACAAATACACACATAAACACACAAATAAATAAAGGTATTTTTAATTGAGCTTTATGTACATAAGCATGAAGAGAATGAATAAATATCTGATGGCTTAAAGGGCAAAACCACAACAAATAAAGCAATGAAAAATTTATGAACATATGACTAAACATTATACTAAAACATAGATAAAAATATATTAAAATATATATTTATATATTATGTTCATGAACTTAATTTTTGTGTGGTGTGGGGCCTTGTTCTATTTTAGACATACATAATACTATTGAACTACACTCACTGTATGAACTTAATTCTTAGTTACTGTATTCCTATTTTATTTTACTGCTATGCTTTCTCTAAGATTATTTACATCCATAGATCTGTGCATTAATTTCTCCACACTGTTTTATGCTTAAAACTTCACTTACCTAAATCCCCTCTATCTGTTCATATTCTCTCTTTTACCAATGGTAATTTTAGAGTTATTTCTTTACTATGTATTAGAAAAGTTTGGGGAATTAGGACGAAAATAAAAATGTTTTTGTGCAGTTATATTTCACTAAGGTTATTGTTACCAATGTTAGCTGATACAGTCATTTAGTTAGTTATTTGACAGACATTTACTGGGCATAGAATGTAGACCGAGACTCTGTACTTAAGAAATTCAAAATAGAGAAAAGTTCACAAATAACTATAGCTCAAGGCAAAAACTATCTGATTGAAAACTGAATATGAAAAGAGAAAACTGCAGAATCTTGATAAAGATAAAGACTTATATGCAGAAGTCATCATTGGATTAAGAATAGAGACACAAAAATGCATATTTACAGTGACTTAAACAATGAATTTGTTTCATGTGTAAATATAGCCAAGATTTATTAATGAACTGAGTTTTGGGTTTTTTTTTCCTTTCCTAATGGTATATGAATAACATTCCTGAGGTCTTTCTGACTCTAAAGAAATGTTAATCTTTTTTTTTTTTTTTTTGCTTTTCTGAGACTAATAACTAAATCAAATGAATATCCAGTAAGGTAATGAATCAGAAAATTAAATATAACTTTCAATAATGCAAGGGCAATTTTAATTTATGGATCAATACCTCTCATTATATGAAAATGGAAATTTGGTAGAGAAACTAATTTTAAGAATAGAATCAATATTCATACTATATCTTTTTAATTTTCTTTGGGTTCCAAATTTTAATAATGTAACTAGAAAAACAGTCTAATTTAGAATTGTGCATATCTAAAACAATGACTATGAAAAATACAAATAGCTTGTTGTAGATACTGGTCTTGAGGCATTAATAATGAACATGTTGGAATAAGCCTCTCAATGCTATCCTTTTAGTCACTATAGAATCAAATGCTATGAAAGAATGCTCTTAGTTTAACTCTAAAACACTCTATTAACAAGCATCTCTGAGCAATGATTCAAAATGATCTAAATTTACTAAACACTGTCTGTAATGGTTAATGTTTAACAAAGCCTCGATATTACTGTAAGCAATGGAATCTTTTTACCCTTTATTTTAAAGTTTTAGTTCAAAGCACTCAAAATAACATAAATGAGAATCATGAGAATCATATATTACTTTCTAAATGACAAGGGGAGTTAATATGAAATTATGCAAATAAAACTTCAAATAATTAAAAAATAACTAGAATTATTACTTTAGATCAGTTATTCCAAATGTTACCAGTGGTCTTGCATTTGGTTTCAAAAGGACTTGATATTACATCTATTTTTTTAAAAAATTTTTCCCATGTTTATTACAAATGAACATTAATATTCTGTATTATTCAGTGTACTGCAAATACCACGAAACAGGTTCATGTAATATAGTTCAACAGAAAGAAGTCATTATGGCTTATGCATGATTACCACTGTATTTCAAAGATACTAATAATCCAAAGAAAAGTGAATATGACAAACTATGACACTATTCAAATAAGCACACCATTTTTCAAAATATTATATTTAACTATCTGAGCACTGTAAAGATAACTATCTAAAGACCAGTTACAGTTTTGAATATTAATAGCCATCCTTCTATGCATGGGTTAAAAATCTCATATTGCATATCTAAATTCCACATTTACTCCATATGTTGGTGAAACATTCTGCTGCCCCGAGGCTGTTAAAGATCATCAAAACCACAAAGAAGTCTTCATTCATGTGTGTAGGTGACCAAGTGGATATTTCCATGATTTGAATTTGGTGAGATCATCTTACATACATGAATTTATTAAAATAGACATTATATCTACTTCCCAGTGTCAATGTTGCAACAGCACCAAGCAAGTATTAAGTGCTCTTATAGGTCAGTTGCTTCAATTATCCCTGAACAAAATTATTTATGGTCAAAAAATCACTATTTGTTAGGAGTTTTGTTTTTGTTTTTGTTTTTGTTTTTCGAGGTAGGGTCTCACTCTAGCTCAGGCTGTCCTGGAATTCACTATGTAAACTCAGGGTGGCCCTGAAGTCAGGGTGATCCTCCTAGCCTCCCGAGTGCTGGGATTAAAGGCGTGGGCCACCAGGCCCGGCTTAGTTAGGAGTTCTTTTAATGGCTAGAAAGATTGAATATTTCCACTTCTATAAAATTTTCTGAATATGTACCATATTTAAAGCTCCTTCTAAATATATCACCCGTAAAAGGAATTTCTGTGGGAGAATGGGAGAAATCAGGTCATTTGATTGATAAATTTTAAGAAGGGCTCTGAATTTTCAATAATAAATGAAATATCAATAATAAAAATCAGCCCATAATATTTCCATTGTTCTATTCATACCTACCATAGTGTACCTTCTATTCATTCAAAATCATCATTCTTCTTTGCATTCAACATAGTGTATATTCATATATATATATATATATATATATATATATATATATATATATTCTGTAGGATACCAGTAATATGTAATAAAATAAAAATATATTTAATTAAATTTTATATGAAATTAAAAATATAATGTAACATAAATGTAATATAGGAGAACTAATATAATATGATCTTTTATGGTTTATTTAATCTATTAACTCAAATTATATAAAATCATTCTATCAAATTTTATACATATAAAACATATTGATATATTGCTAAGACAGCGTTTTTTTTTTAAATCACATCTATCCATGCATAAGCATACATGTCAAAAATATATGAGGGAATACTTACTTTTTACTAACCTAATAGATTCATGTTCAGATCTGACACCTGGCAGTGGGCATCATACAGTAATCTGAATTCCTACTGAAGCATGCTATTTCAGTAGAGGCTTGTTGATAGAATTCACTGCATTGGTAATAACAATGAAAACTGAAATACTACCTGAGGCAACTGAGTGCTTAAGTCAGGAAATGTGCTAAATCCTGAGCCCATACAGCTTTGTTTGAAGCATTTACCATTGCAATTAAAATTTTATAGTGTAAGAAATTGAGGCTGGGATGCTAAGTAAATGACAACAAGGTTAGCTCAAGACTGAGGTATCGAGTAATCTAGATCCAGGCATTCTCTGGCTGTGGCTTCCGTTCCTGGCTTCCCCAGGCAAACCCATCACAGATGCTTTTCTGCCTTTTAAACCATAACTTAGGTAGCTGATTCAAAAGGAAGGACACAATAAAATATAATATCCACTGGCCAGTGATAGCTGCTGTGTAGGAAACAAGTCTAAAATGCTACTGCATGTAACACAATCAGTAACATATTTAGAATAATGAATATTTTATTGTTTACACTTTAAATTGGACTACTGACATACAAACTCATTGCACCATGTTTTACTGCTTATACTGTTGTGTTGGCAGCAAACACACTTTACTGGCATCAAAAAAATGTAGTTTCTTTTATTTATTTCAAACATACCATCTTTTTTGTAAAAAAGAAAAAAGAAGAAGAAGGAGGAGGAGGAGAGGAAGAAGAAGAAGAAGAAGAAGAAGAAGAAGAAGAAGAAGAAGAAGAAGAAGAAGAAGAAGAAGCAGCAGCAGCAGCAGCAGCAGCAGCAGCAGCAGCAGCAGAAGCAGAAGCAGAAGAAGAAGGAGAAGAAAATATTTATTTGTGTGGTGGGAGGCATGCCAGAGCATGTGTGAGGAGGTCAGTGGATGATGTCAATGTGTCTGTGCTCCACCTTCTTTAAGAAATAATCTTTTGGCTCTGCAAACCAAATGCCAGACAGGAAATGAAATCAGACTAACTGGCCCATGAGCTATGGATTTTCCTAGCTCTGTTTACTGTTGTCTTGGGTGGGTTGGGGTCAGAGAAAGACGTGTCACTTTGTATTTGACTTTAAGTTGGTGCTGGAGAATTGAACTTGAACTATCAGATTTTGCAAATAAGAAAACCATTAAGCATTCCCCTCAGTGCTTCAGTCTTTTACTGACAGAAATACGGTCATTTAGATATTAAACTAATTATTTTATTTATTTTTGCATGATACATGTGTGTGTGTATCTATATTCAGGCATGTATGCATTGCATGCAGAGGCCATGGGACTACCTCAGGTACTGTCCTCAGTGTACCATCCATAACATGATATATATGTGGGTAATAGGATTCAACTTAGGCTCTCATGCTTCCGAAACAAGCACTTTGCTTACTGAACTATCTCTCAGCCCCAAAATAACTGTTAAAATTCATTTATCATTTGTTTTTAAAACACTTGCTGAGTACATTTTTGTGCCAAGTACAGTATCAGGCATTAAAAAAAAATGAAGTTTAAATCAAAAGGAAGCACTGCCCAGAAACACAAATGAGAAAACCAAAAGGACAATGAAATGAATGCAGTAACATGAAGTGAGACAAAGGACTTGTATGGCCACACAGAGATGAAATTGTTTGGACACATTATACATAGTTCTCCCCCTATCATGCTCCTCCCCCAAGTAGATTGCAATACAAAGGAACCAACAGCATGCAGGAAGCATAAATTAGGAAGAGGTATAGAGGATAAGTTGTGAATACATTGTCTTTAAGAGATTTCTAATAAAGTTCTTTATTTTGAGCTGGGATAAGTGTATGATTTAATATGGTTATCTTAGAAAAAAAGTTCTGTGAGCACATATGTTTGACCAACTCAAATTTGTTGATAAATAGCCTAAAATCACCATTTTTCAAAATAAAGAATAATATATTGAGCATAGAGGAAATGAAACCACTATATCATCTGGAATTCAATCTATGGTTTTTAAAGTCAGAACTCAAACTAGCTCCTTGATTGTTAGTCACTGTGATATCTCATTTTTATAGATCATCTTTTTTTTATATTCTGTTATGTAAATCAGATCCTTTTAACAACAACAACAACAAAAAAAAAAAAAACTAAAGAAAAACAGAGCTCAGGAAAATGAGAAAACTTGAACTGTGTAAATATGACCCTGAAGTGGAAAACATGGGTCATAGAAGTCCATGTGGTATTTTTTGCATTATAGATATTTAAGTTCAAAGGGAATTAGCACAATAACTATTATTGATACTATAACAAATTTTTATGCACTTTTAAGTCCCTGAGGAGCTTATAACACAAGCATCTTACAAGTAGGTTGAGTTATTTATATTAAAAGACAATTTTGTATTTAAGCATCTTGTAAATTGATATATCCGGATGTGTAAGAGTTTTTAGTTTACAGAAGCATCTGGATACCCTACACAAGTAAAACAAATTGTTCTCAAGCTTGACTCATACTCTTAAGTTTTGTTCTTTATAAAAGTGATGCAAAATCTTATTCTATTACAAAATAAAAATATAAAATTCATTGTGCTTATGCTTAAATATGGAGAGTAATAATAAATTACACTGATGCAAATGAATTGAATATCTCTCTCTCTCTCTCTCCTTCTATTTCTCTCTGTCTCTCTTTTTCCTTCTCTCTGTTCCCAAAAGGAATTCTAAATTCTAAGCCATGACCAGTTAGGAGTTGAAGAATCAGTGAATATGTTGGAATGTAAACATTTGTGCTCTTGGTATTTGTTTTTCCCACTTGCACTAAACAATATTATAGGTTTTAAATATATATATATATATATATATATTTAAATAAACTTAATCTTTGTAAAAACACGGACCACTGAATCATATTTTAAAAATCATGATGGGTATATGTAACTCTTTACCTTTGTTGAACAAATCCATACATATACATATTCACTGATTCCTGAATTTTTTGAAATAAATAGTCATGGTTTATAATTTAGGATCCCTTTTGGAAATACAGAGAGAAAGAGAGAGAAAAGCATATTCAACCTTTGGCAACCACAGTGATCAAAAAGTTATTCATAGCTCAGCACTGATATTCATTTGCATTTACACACAAACAACATATATACGTATGTTGTAAAATGATCATTGGAGATTTCAACCCTAATGTATCTTACAGAAGCCTTTCTCCTTTCTCTTCCATTGTGTATTTTTAAAAATATTTTATTTATTTATTTGAGAGAGAGAGAGAGAGAGGGAGAGAGAAAGAGAATGTGCATGCTAGGGCCTGTAGCCAATGCAAATGAACTCCAAATGCATGTTCCACCTGTGTGTCTGGCCTATGTGGGTACTGGGGAATGGAACCTGAGTTCTTAGGCTTCATAGACAAGTGCCTTACCAACCTCTTTATTGTGTATTTAACAGGAAAGATCCATGTCACTCACAATATTTTATAAATACATTCTGTGGCGGTTAGATTCAGGTGTCCACCATAAACTGAGGTGTCTGAATGCTAGAGTCCCAGCTGATGGAGATTTGGGAATTAACGCCTCTTGGAGGCAGTGTATTCTTGGAGGCAGGCTTATGGGTGTTATAGCCAGTTTCCCCAAGCCAGTGTTTGGCATACTCTCCTGTTGCTATGGTCCATCTTATCTTGGCCAGGGGGTGATACCCACCCTCTGTTCATGCCATCATTTTCCCCTGCAATTGTGGAGCTTCCCCTTCAGCCTGTAAGCCAAAATGAACCTCTTTTTCCCACAAGCTGCTGTTAGTTGGGTGATTTCTACCAGCAATGGGAGCCTGACTACAACAGTAAAGTGGTACTGAGGAGTGGGATTGCTTCTAGACACCTGACTGTGTGGCTTTGGCCTTTTGGAGCTGATTTTCAATAGGAATATGGAAGGATTTGAAACCTTGGCCTAAGAGATGCCTTGCAGTGCTGTAAGTACAGTTTGATGGACTATTCTGGTTACAGTTGAAAGACGAATGCAATAAGAACTATGGACTGTGAGGTTTGGCTTATGAGGGTGAGAAAGAGCTGTGCCTGTACTGGGCTAGCAGTTTGTGTGAGAAGCTTGAGGTTATGCCTGGGTCCTGAGTTGTGCAGGGTTGCTTTGCATAGAAATGAACTGGTGTGAGCAGAGGGATACGGCACAGGAAAAAATAATGAAATCTTTGGGCCTAAATTGCTGCCCATTCACCTGCAAATTGTTTGAAAAATTACAACCTTTGATATTGGGCCAGCTGACCTGCAGTGGGGCAACAGGAAGAATCTAGACTTTTTTTGAAGGGGCCTGAGTGCTCAAGGTGTGTCCTGTTCTTTGAGACCTTCTTTATTCTCCGCCTGAATTAACAAAATGGCATCCTACCTGGTATTGTGGAATATAAGAAATACAGGAAGGAGAGGGTCATTGAGTTTGCAACATGGTCTTGTGTGTTGGAAATGGCCATGGGCAGTGTGAAGTATGTTTGCTGGATACCTGCACAGAGACCCCATGGGGCCATGAGGATGAATCGCGGATTGCAGTGGAGACCCAGTGGAGAAGCTAGGACCATGAGATGGCTGGTAAGTTGCTGCCAGCCCTGATGAAGTTTTCCAGGACTATGAGTAGCCTAGCTGGAAGGGCAGAATTGGAATTCCAGAGACTTTTTGCTGGTTAAAATTATCAGACTTGGAGATTTGTCATTGAGTAGAGTTATTGGACTTGGAGCTGCAGAGTTTGATGTTTCCCTTGTTTAAATCTTTTTTTTTTTTTCCTTGTTTAAATCTTATGTTGGTTGAACAATTCTTTGCTATGCCCACTGCCATCTTTTGCAATGTGAGTGTTTATTCTGTGCCACTATGGGGCTTGGGGGGCTGTTTTGGTATTATGGCTCAGTTGAAAGACCTTGGACTATGGGGATGTTTGAACATCATTGGGATTGATAAAAACTATGGGAACTTTGAAAGTTGGACTGAATGCATTGCATTTTACATCATGGATGAATATCAGTTTATGGAGGCCAGGGGGGAATGTGGTGGCTGGATTCACGTGTCCCCCATAAACTTAGGTGTTCTGAATGCTAGATTCCCAGCTGACGTAGATTTGGGAATTAATACCTCTTGGAGGTGGTGTATTGTTGGAGGCGGGCTTATGGGTATTATAGCCAGTTTCCCTAAGCTTGTGTTTGGCACACTCTCCTGTTGCTATTGTCCACCTTATGTTGGCCAGGGGGTGATGTCCACCCTTTGCTCATGTCGTCTCTTTCCCCTGTCAACATGGAACTTCCCCTCAAACCTGCAAGCCAAAATAAACCTCTTTTTCCCAGAAGCTGCTCTTAGTTTTGTGATTTGAATTTCATAATTTTCAGATCATCCATGTCCAAAAGAGTTTCCCTTTTGAAGCCTAGAATATGGAGGCAAGCAAATTGTGACCAATGTCATAATTACATATGTGCACCAATAGAATACACTTCTTGATAGGTAGTTGCACAGTGATAGTTTGATTGAATCCTATTAATGACACTGTTCTTTTATTTCTCTTTTGACCCCTGAATGGTTCAAATAAAACAAAAGCAGTCCAGTCTGCTCCTATGCTTATGTATGTAAAACTAATATTAGTTGTTACTGTTCAATTTTACTCATCTACCTAATATACTATTGAAAAGAAGTAATAATCTGTTACTTGCCACTCTATTAGAGACCATGTTTTGTTTAATAGTTCATTCCAGATGCTTTGAGTAAGCAAAAATACCATTTCTATTTAGAACCTAACAAATCTGTCATATTCCTGGTTCTCCACAAAGCATTATATGTTAACATTTAATATAAACCTATTTTGTTGTTTACTATTACTGAAGTTTTCTTTATTACATTTCAATAATCTATTGCAGTAAAATTTTACAGCATGAAAACTATCTCTTATTTTTTAGCTTGTGTTTTAATTTTATGCCCTCATATATCTTATAAAACATAATATGTGTACCAGCAATTGATTTCTGTGTAGTCAGAAATAAGACTGGCAGGACTGTAGTTCAGGTACAAGCAAACAGCAGAGTATGGATGCCAGGCTGATGGTTGAATGCATGGTTTGTCGTGGACCTATCTTTGTATTGGAGGAGTACTGTAATTGTTTCTGCCCCACAAAATGGTATTGACCTCCTACCCAATGCTTGCTTATGAGTCACTCAGAAGTCAAACAATCCTTCTTCAAAATCCTTTAATAGTTTTACAAATATTTGAAATGATTTTTATTGCCATCTTAAAAGAGGAGTTAATTTGTTACTTTTTCGGAAATTTCATTTTTCATGCTGATTCACTTACTAGGTTGGTACTTTTAGAAAAGTACTGTGCCTGTGTGGTTGTGATTTACCAGTATTGTACACTGTATCCTCTAGTTCCTACCATGACCTTTTCCAATGATTGTTCCACTACTGTTATGGACAGAACCTGCAGATTCGCTAGGATCAGAATTTTCCAGATCTATCATGAAACATTATTTTCTCTCTAAGGTTCTTTTCCTCTCAACATTCTTGTTTTGATACACTTAGCCAGCTAGGCGTGGCCAGAATTTGTTTTAAAGTTATCTGAAGGAAAAAATAAAGTTAGATTATTTTCATAATAACATTTGGGATGATCTTAAGAATTAGCCACTAGATAACACACCTATAGTGGGGTTTTGGAGCCAGTTATGACCTCTTCAATGAGCCCAAGAAATATTGAACCCTAGTTTTAACCTAATTCTCAATGGTAATAGTCAACTGAGACAGTATGGAGGTTCTTCCTTTGTTCTATTGTTCGCATTTTCAAAATCAGGTACAATCACCCCTGGTCATCTCTTTGGTGGGAGGGTAGAGATAATACAACTGCTCTAGCATTCATAACCCTTCAACATACTAGATTGGCCACTGAAACAGTTTCAATGATATACAATTATTAGGGTAAATATTGATTTTAATAACTTACCAGACAAATGGTGAAGCTAAAGGCAAATTTTAAGTTAGACCTAAAAACCTATCTTCATGTTCTCCTTTTAACATTTAAATAGATATAATATTTATATGATTCTGCTATATTTTATAACAGGGTAAATCTTAAACAAATAAATATATCACATACTTATTCCAAATTAAACATTCCATGATAATATTGTTTGTGATAATATCATTTTTGATAAAGCTACCAAGTATTTCTTTCTTTTCATTTTCTCCATGTCACAAGGAAATATTCATGTTGGCCTCCTATAGTTGTTTGGAGGTACAAAGCTTGTAATGAGTCTCTAGCAGCTTGGCTGGAGGAGGTGTCACTGGGGCCATATCCTGGGGTCCAGCCCAAAGGTGTGTTTGAGGAAGGATCTAAATTCTAGCCCAGTGGTACACAGAGAGATTTGAGCACGGGGGGTCCTCTTCGCTGCTGGGTTGTGTGAGCTGCTTTTGGTGTTTGCTGGGTGGTCATGGTTTTCTATCTCTGCTTGGATTTATGAATCGGAGTCAGCTTATTTCGCCATAGGTGAAACTTCCTCTGGATCTGGAAACTTGAAATAAACCCCTTACTTCCACAAACTGTCTGGTTTGGATGTTCATCACAGCAATGTGAAACTATCTACAATACCTACTAATAGTACATGTTGCTATCTCATTTCTGAAAGTCTTTATTCAATTAGAAAACAGTGATTGTTTGTTGACTATCTGTGGTTTGTGAGGAGGGAAAATCAAGCATTTTATGAATAATGTGACCAATTCTCTCAGGTGCACAAGAACTCATAATTACTTCAATTTTTAAGAAAAAAATCTGATATTTAGATGTATCAAGCTTCTTGCTTAATTGTAATAGTCAACAAATGATAGAACTGGGATTCAAATTTTTATCTGTCCAATTGAAAAATTTGGAAAAGCACTTCTGAAGACATGGCATTCCACTTAAAGCTCAACTTCAATGCAATCCGTTCATGTACTCACTCTATGAAAAAGCTGATTAGCAGGACAATGGATCTTTCTCCTTCATTTACTTGTTCACAAAGACTTTGTATAATTGATATGATGGCAACTATCTTAGGTCCAGTGCATACAAAAGGGATTTGGACTTTACCCCTACTCTCTAAGTATCCGAGGCTAATTGTATTGTAACTCTGAAGGGACATTTATGCTGGGTATGGAATGAAGGAAACATTTCATAGAAGACTTCCTAACTTAAGGGTGATCTTACACAGTAAAACAATGCATTTATCAGTGCTGTTGGTTTCAAAGATTTATGTCTAATCTTAAAATATATCATATTCTTTTTTATCAGGGACATTCTAGAGCCCGTAATTCATTGTAATGAGTTCATCTTTTAAAGAGACAACTTTTTAAGTATACATACTTTTTAGTACTCTATTATTCATACCACCGCCCCTCTGCTACTGAGTAAAATAGACTTACATAGCATTTACTGGTCATCCAAAAATCTTTACTAACCACATTTTATACAATATAACCAAACATAAAATACAATTTTGAAAGTTCAAATACTAATATAATCTATAAAAAAACTGGAATATAAAAAATACATTACTATAGTTGAAGTAAATCCTCACTTGCTTTCAAATTGAGAGCATTTTTTACAAGAAATTGCATTTTATCATTTTTTATCATTTGATAATAAATAATATTATCATTATAATAACATTATATTACAGTAATTTAGCTTCCTAATATTTGTAGGCATACATGAAAGGAAGTGAAAACTAAGCTTGTGCTGTATATTTTCCCACAGGTCTGAAAAGCCATCATTTCCACTCTTTCTAGGTTTTAATTATGATAGCAATTATGTTTACATAATATGAAATGTATCATTATTTAATCTTCAATAATTTTTATTGTCAGACAAGGTCACACATTATTAATGTGTGTGCATAATAGATTGTTTACTAAAACCCATTACCAAGCATTGTTAAATCTTAAATTTTAATTTACAACAATAGATAACTAATTTTACTTAACTACATTTCCCTTGCTAGCATTTCCACTAATTAGAATCATTACATCCACCTTGAATTTTAATTCTGAAGTAGTCTTAAAATATTTAAATTGTATTCTTAATCATACCCAAGAGTTATTCCATAGGTCAATATTTAAAGCAAGATATCAATGAAAATTTATAATAATTATTCTTATGTATATTTAATGCCATACTTCAACCATCCACACAGTATTTACCTCTTTTCAGAAGCATAAGAATTATATGAAAGCCTCAGGATAATAATTTCACAACATATCAGTATGTACCAATATAAAATAATGCTGATTCTTTTTTAATTTATTTAATGATTTAATTATGTATGTATATGAATTAGATGTGGATGTAAAAGTCTCTCTTTTGTAAAAACTTAGGTGCCAAACTAGAAACCAAACCCAGAACCATTGCTGACAGCCAACTTTGACCCTGTCCTTGTGATCCTGGCAACATAATTTGCACCCTGTAGAAATGAAGATGACTTTTTACTACGACAAGACTGTGTTCAACACTAGTTAATTAGCACACAGATGGCAGAGAAGATGCCCATCTTACCCCCTACTATACAAAACACACATTTGTATGCAGCACATATTGAAAAGTGGAATATTTGCACAAGTTGTATGGTGGTAATCAGATCTTCACTTTGAGAAGTTAGAATAATAAACAGGGTAATGATCATGAACTTTAAAGTACAGTGCAATTAAATAATTTGATGAGCTTCACTAGGAAAGAAGAGGCACAATTTATTGTGCTGTATGTATATTTTAAGTCTCAATTCTTACCTGGGATTTCTCTAAGATGCTTAAACATGAATACTGTTAATAGAAAAGGTGGAGGCATACACCATATCTTAGTTTGAGAATACTTTCAAGAATTTTTCTTGAATGCAAGGATTTGATGCTAATGACCTCACAACACTTTAAAACTCAGAGGCTTTATTGCAAACAATGGATATCAAATGAAACTGAGCTAGAATCCCTTCTGAAAGAACTCCCCCCGCCTCCCGCCCCAGCCTCACCTTATTCAAACTTAACATAGAAAGAGACCCCACTCAAACTGACGGAAAGCTACGAACATTTTAAATCTTTAAACTCTTCTGACAAGCCTTCCTGGTGTCTGTCAGGGCATGACGCTACCTCTGCTTCCAGCGGCTTTCTCCTCACTACAGTCTCCTGAGGGTGAGGAAAAGTAAATAAGAAAGGAACAACTGTTCATTTACAACTTGCTTTGTATTCTTATGTTGGTGCCACGTGACAGTGGATAATTGTGGTGGTTTGAATGAATATTCCTCAGTACATTCAGGAGTTTTATTCAAGTTTGTAATCTGGCTGGAGGAGGTGTTACTGGGGGCAGATCGGAATTCCAGCCCAAGATATGCAAAGTGCCCGAGTTCTGCCTGGAGTTCCTGAAGTGTGTCTGCTAACACTGGTCTTGGTGGCTTGTGGTTTTTCTGTCTGCTTGGATTGGTGAAAGGGGGACGAAGTTCTTGTGCCATTATGGAAATTCCCCTGGATGTGTAAACATCAAATAAATGCCATTCCTCCCGTAAATTGTGCCTGGTTTGGAAGTTCATACCAGCAATCTAAAGCTATCTACTTTAGTAATCCAAACCAGGCTGAGATAAAACATGCATCATTCAAGTCTGGGTTCTTGGTGATCACTGGCTCTTTTTCACACATGATTGTTAGTTTGTATTCCTCTTATTTTTTTATATGTATATCCTTAAATTTCTCACACAGGTGTTTCAGAATACAAATAACATACATCCATTTAAGATTGTTATTAAGTTTTATAGGCTGCCCTAGAGATATTTTTTTTGTTTATTCAAGTTTAGGTCAAAGTCTTCAGTAGTATGAAGTATGTTTTGATGCATTCTAATGTAAGGCCTCAGAAATTCAGTCCAAAAATCTCCTGCTCCCATGATGACCTTCAAACCACCAGGACATTTTTCAGGTTATTTTACTTTCTATTTATCTTTTCCAAAATCATGCTTTTAGAAAGTGGAACTTCATATTCTAAACTTGCATAAAATGTATCCTTTAAACAGTTAAAAAGTCAAATACTCTCTGTTGAAATGCATATTCATAGTTCCTCTCTACAGTAGTGGTTTTGTTTTTTTCTTTCACCCAGCTTTTTATGTTAAGTTTTCCAAAAGAGTCTTTTGGGGCTTACTGTACCTTCATGCTTCCCTGACAATGACACTTTCACTTTGAAGATGTCAAAGGAAGAAAGGAAGCATCACATAATTTAGGAGTGAGAATGAATGTGAGCCCTGAGCACTGGTCACCCTTGAAGCAGAAAACTTAATGTGCACTCCAGACAAGAAATCTACTGCCAATGACAAGGACACGGGAGAGAAGCCAGATCTTACATTCACCTTTCATGACTGCTTAAAGATTGCACCATAGCTTATTCATTTTATTCATTCTCTCTCTCTCTCTCTCTCTCTCTCTCACATAAACACACATTCACACAAGTTATATTAGTTCATAATAACTATATCAAGATATATTGTTTTGAAGAAGTGTTGCTATTACCATTGTGCAAAACACAAGCCTGTTATCTAAATACAATTTTAACAGCAAATATTGAATATTAAATTTAAAAATGGAATGAGAACGAAATAAGCTTGGGAATACACACACACACACACACAGATATATATATATATATATACATACATGTATGTATAGGAGAAAGCATATAGTGAGGAACTACTCCTACTTTGGATGTAGAAAGTTGGGAAAATTGCCCATACTAATTGAGTGTCTCAAAAAACTAAAAGTAGTCCTCCCATGTGAATCAGGTATACTGAAGGTCTCCAAGTCATCAAATCACAAAGATACATTGAAATCAGTGCTTAGTGCAATACTATATACAGTAATTAAGTTATGGAACTAAACTAATTGTTTATTAACATAGGAAAGGATAAAAAAATTTGTGGCTCAAGTCTAATTCCAACATTATGCAGGCTGAAGTAGTAGGATCACTATGAGTTTGAGGCCAGCCACGGCTGCAGAGTGAGATCCACATCAGCCTGGACTAGAGTGAGATCCTGCCTAAAAATAAAAAAAAAGAAAAGAAAGAAAATGCTATACACACACACATATGTATATATATATATATATATATATATATATATATATATATATATATATATATAATTTATATAAATCTTTATATAAATTTCATACATATACACATATATGTATGCACACATGCACACAATGGTCTTTTTAAGACAAAAAGAAGGATGAAGCTATGTTTTTTATGGGAAAATGAATGCAACTGGTAAGAAATATTTGAACAAATTAAGCTACTCTCAGAAAGACAAATATCCAATGTTTCTTTTCTCATTTGTGGCTCAGAGATTTTATATGAATATATAAAACCATATATAGGGAGATGATAAATTAATAGATGGATAGATAGATATGAAAGTGGAGGGAAAGTATCTAAAGAAACAAAGGGAACTAGTAGGAGAGGTAGTTGAGGAAAGGTGAAGAAATATGTTCTACATATATATTTTTATGAAAGCACCCTCATGTAACCCAGTACCATATTCAGTGAACATACAGAGTAAATAATTAAAAAAAATATTTCTCCTAAACAAACAATGGAAATAGAACCAGAACCTCAAATGACTTCTTTTCTTGAAACTTTTGAAATTTGTCATCTTGATGTATCCAAATTATCCAAATTCAAGAGAGTCAGAGCCTCCACCCCAAGGACACAGAAGACACACAGATTGTCTCCATTATCAAAGATCAGCTGAGTCCATAAAACACTCCTAGTAGACCTGGGATATATGGGAAGCTATGGTACACCTACCGAAGCAGTCCTTTGGATTCATGAAAAGTGTGCTAATTGTTGCTTCAGTATAAATACCATTTTGATAACATAATTAACAATCAATTATTATATATTTCAAGATACACTTATGATGAGATAACTATTTACTCAAGAAAAACCCATGTTTATCTTTGTCACTGAAGTAAGATTGATGTAGTCTCTAAAACTATTTTAAAATAACTGAACTCAAATTTCAGCTGAGAAGATAGGATAGCATCGCTAGTTTTCTAGAATGTAATAGATTTTTAAAGGTTGAAATTATTTTCAGTGATAAATGTGTGCATATCATCATTAAAGACTGAATTAATTATGACACAAATTTAAAACAAATACATATTAGCATATGGTTAATATTGATGTTTCCTTATCAGGCTAAAAGTTGCAAAATTATTTAGATTTTTGAGTCAGCATTTAAATATGAGTGAAAAATGGCTGAACATCAAGGCAAAGGAGAAAATATATATTTTTTAATCTACAAATTACTAGCAGGGAAAGTTAAACAATGGAACAGTTAACATGCACAATTGTTAAGCCATAGATACATCACAGGTTTTGGAGAATGTGCAAAATAAGTCAAGATCCTTTTGAGAAATTGTTTACAAAATAAAATTTTTCAAAGAGGAAAGTTGAATGGCCCATGTTTCAGATTGATAGTGATCTCATCATTGGCTTCAGTCATTCACTCAGGTCCTTAAGATTTGCTTTATGTAAATGTAAATGAGAAGCTTTCAATACTTCTTTCAAGAACTACATATTTGCATGTGGATTTCTTGACTCAAATGATGAATACATAAGTGTATTCATGAATAGCTATTGCATCTTTTTTAGAAAAGCCTGACAGGTAAGGAAAGCTAGTGCTGAATATATTTTTAATTGTAAAGATATACATAATTGCATATCTTCTTTATTGTGTTAGCTGGTTTTAAGAAAACAATAGTATATTATTTTCAAGCCCGAAAAATTAATCTGTTGAAGTTACATAATGTGTAGAAATTGATATAGTCTTAATGAGAAAAGTTAATGTTTAGAATTTATATAGTCTGTAGAAATTAATGTAGACTTAATGAGATCTCTCAATACTATACATGGTTGAAGTGCAGTTGATGTGCTTTAAGGTCACTGGGAATAGGGGAGCAGTATTTGTATAGGCTGACTTATCTTAAAATGTTCTTAAAAGAAATTGAAGGAGCTTTGAAAGGAATACAACCTGTGTAAAATTTTAAGATTGTGTTTATTTTTATTTATTTATTTGAGAGCGACAGATAGACAGAGAGAGAAAGAGGCAGAGAGAGAGAGAGAGAGAGAGAGAGAGAATGGGCGTGCCAGGGCCTCCAGCCACTGCAAGCAATCTCCAGATGCATGTGCCACCTTGTGCAATAGGCTTACTTGGGTCCTGGAGAATATGAGCTTTGAACCAGGGTCCTTAGGCTTCATAGGCAAGTGCTTGACTGCTAAGCCATATCTCTAGCCCCAAAATTTTAATATTTTTTAATGTTAAATGCAAGTTTATGTAATAACCTTATTTGAGAACAGAAAGTTAAAATTTTTAAAGTGCACCTGGCCTAGTAGCATTGTTCACATGAAAAATAAAAAAAAATGAAACTGTCTCCTCTAATTTCTAGAGCCTTACACATGTTTTAATGATAACTATGTATAGAATTAAATCTAATATTTTAGTGTCTTCTCCATCACTGTGTCTTATTTATGTGTGTCACATGAAAGTTTACTAAAGACTATAAAGTAATTCATAATGCCTTTCTTCTCCATTATAAGTAATATAATGGAAGCTGAATCTTCATTATTTTATCTTTTAAAAATTATTTTTATTTATTTGAGAGAAATAGGCAGAAAGAGAGAGAAAGAGACAGAGAGAATAGGTGCACCAGGGCCTTTGGCCAATGTAAACAATCTCCAAATGTATGTGCCCCTTGTGCATCTAGCTTATGTGGGTCTTGAAGAATTGAACCTGTGTCCTTTGGCTTTGTAGGCAAACACCTTATCTGCTAAGCCATCTTTCCATCCCCCCATTATCTTATCTTATACGTTGTTTTAGTTATGGTGATGAAGAAACAAAAATATATCATAATATGGAACGTTTTGGAAATATAAATACATACCTAAGCCATTTAAGATATAAAACGTAAATAAAATAAAAATGAATAGAAATACTGAGTAATCAAAGAAAGTAGGACAAGATGATTTAATAAAACAAGAGGGGAAGGAAAAAGACATGTGAAAAAATGGTGATATAGTGGACTTAATTCCATATATATCAAGTAAAGGTATACACATCAACATTTCAATATAAAGGTAGAGATGCTGGATTAGATAAAAAAGGAAAATAAAATAGTGCTTCCAATAAGCAATGCCCATTAAATTTAATGTAAACATACCCATAGCAAAGCAAAAATAAATGCAAAGCCTATATATATATATATGGTAAACTTAAGAAGAAACTTTGGCCCATTTAATGTTAATATAAAATAGACACAAAAATGTTATGAAAAATAAAAAGGAATATAATAGAAAAATCATGCCAGTACAACATAACAATTTTTAATGATAAAATTTTAAAGAGCATTTGAAAAATATGGTAAAGATTGAGACAGAGAAAAAACAAACACAGAATTAAAGATACTAATTTTTATCTTTCAGCTGCTGACAGAACACATGGGTTAAAAAAATCATGTACTAGATATGAACCACTCCATAGTCATCTTGATCTAGTTAACTTTTAGCAATAAATTTTAAAAGACTATCATCATCCAAAGTATGTTCACTGTCCAAATGGTATTTAACTAGAAATTGCTGATACTAAGTATAGCCAAAATGTTACATATTTTTTAAAAATAACATCTGTTCAATAGTCCATGAACAAAATATGTAATCATAATGTGATACTGGATTATCTTTAAAATTATATAACCATAAGAACACATTAAATCAAGACCCAAGGATGACAAGAAGGTAGTATTTAGAAATAATTTTATGTTTTGAAGTGACTATATTTGGAAAAGAAAAAATGTAAAAAAAATAGTGACTAATCCTGTAGTGTAAGAAAAATAGAAAAGAGGGCTGGGGAGATGGCATAGCAGTTAAGCACTTGCCTGTGAAGCCTAAGGACCCCAGATCGATGCTTGATTCCCCAGGACCCACGTTAGCCGGATGCACAAGTGGGTGCATGCATCTGGAGTTCATTTGCAGTGGCTGGAGGCCCTGGCACGCCCATTCTCTCTCTCTCTGCCTCTTTCTTACTCTATCTGTCGCTCTCAAATAAATAAAGAAAAGTAACAAAAAAAAAGAAAAATAGAAAAGAATAAGGAAATAGAGAGAGGTGTTTAGTGGATAAAGCACTGGTCATGCATGTGTAAGTAGCAGCATCGGGGTGCCCAGAGCTCCATATAATGTAGCAGGCATCTGCAGTCCCAGAACTCATACTCCCTACATGGGGAAAAGATGGAAGGCAGAAATGGATAAATTCCAGAAGCCTGGAGACTCTGCGTCTAAAGAAAATGGAAGGTGAGGACTGACCTGTGGGGCTATTCTTTGACCTCGAAACACATGCTAGGGCATGAGTATACCTGAACACATGAACACTAATATGCAAACATTAAACAGACACACACACACACACACACACACACAATGAAGAACAGAAATCAATGTAATGTTAATTTGATAACAGAGAAAATTATCAGAGCCAAAACTGCTTCTTTGGAAACATCTATAATTGCTCTAAAATTATAACAAATAAGTCTAACAAAGGCATGCCAATGATCAATAAAGAAAAGGGTAAAACTTTAAAAAAAGGAAAAATACAAAATCAAATGAATAGAAGAGAGAACAATGAGAAATTATAAATATGAAAAGAATAATTACCAACAATTTCAGTTCAATAAATTTGGCAATGTGGATAAAACAGTTGATTGCCTTAGTTAACATATACACAAACAAAAATTGCCGAGAGATTAAATAGAAGATTTCAATATCCCCACCTGTCTTTCAACAACCTGTTTTGTAGCTACTTTTATGCCAAGAGAACATCATTTTTATGGGACTTTATAGAATGTCAAAAGATAAACAAAACCACTTTACAGAAACTCTTAAAGAAAAGAAGATGGCATACATAGACTGATTAAGACACTATTATCTACAATCTACAGAAATGGTACAATGGAAGGAAATTAAATACCAGTTTTGCTAACAAACACAACTATACATGTACTCAACTACATACTGTCAAATAGAACTCAAAAATATTCACAAAGCTTACTATATCAAGGGTAAGTAATGTTAATCTGAAGAAAACAAAGTTGGCTCAGATCTTAAAACAGTGCAATTTATCAAAAGAGTAACAAAGCAAAACATGATATGATGTTTCCAAAATGCAGGAAAATCATCCAACAAAAGCACAGGATGATGGGTTGGAGAGATAGGTTATTGGCTAAGGGGCTTTCCTGTAAATCTTAAGGACTCATGTTTGACTCTGCAGGTCCCATGTAAGCCAGAAGCACAGTGACAGTAGCATGCAAGGTCACACATGCACACAAGGGGGTGCACATGTCTGGAGTTCGATTGAAGTGCCTGGAGGTCCTGAGGTCCTGGTACATAAATTCTTTCTCTCTCTCTCTGTCTCTCTCTCCCTCTCTCTCCTCTCTCACACACACAAACACATAAAAAAGGCAGTCTGTTGTCTATTGGGTTTGCCTCAAAAAAAAAAAAAAAACACCTCAAAATGATGCATAAAACAAATCATATCAACAATACCATAGATAAACTAGACATCACAAACATCTATAGGACATTCCACCCCAATTCTATTCTATTCAGACACACATTTTCAGCTGCCCACAGAACCTTCTCTAAAATAGGTCATATATTAAGGCATAAAGTATGTGTCCATAAATTCAGGAAAATTGACATGTCTCCCTGCATTATATTGGACCACAATGCATTAATGGTAGAAATTAATAAAAAGAGAAATACCAGAAATTACACCTGCTCCAGGAGACTGAACAACATGCTCTTAAATAATGAATGGCTGTGGAAAAAAATTAAAAAAGGAAATTGCAAAATTTCTAGAACTGGATGATAATGAAAACACAACTCACCAAAACTTGTAGAACACAATGAAGGCAGTCCTAAGGGGACAATTCATAGCACTAAATTCCTTCATAAAAAAGACAGATCTCAAATTAATAAACTAACCATCCACCTAAAGGCACTGCAAAAACAAGAACAATCCAATTCTAAAAGTTCCAGGCAGAAATAATTAAGGTCAGAAAAGAAATTCATAAATTGGAGACTAAGAAAACAAATGAGACAATTGATGAAACACAGAACTAGTTCTTTGAAAAAATAAACCAGATTGATAAGTCCTTAGCTGATTTGATCAAATGAAAAAAAAAAAAAAGAGAAGTCTCAAATTAGCAATACTAGAAATGAAAAGGGAGATATCACATCAGGAGATATTTCCAAGACACTATTCCACAAACTTGGATAACCTGGAAGAATAGATGCATTTCTAGACACATACCACCCACCAAAATTAAATTCAGAGCTGATGCATCTCTTAAACAAACCTATTAAATCCATTGAGACTGAAAAGGTAATCAAAATCCTTCCCAAATGGAAAAGTAGAGGACCTAATGGATTCTCAACTAAATTCTACCAAACCTTTATCAGAGAACTGAAACCACTTTTTCTTAAGCAATTTTACATAATGAGAGAACAGGAAATGCTCCCCAATCACTTATATGAAGGCAGCATCACTCAAATACCAAAACCAGACATAGATCCAACAAGAAAATTACAGACTTATACCCCTGGTGAACTTAGATGCCAAAAAAATCCTGAATAAAATCCTTACAAACTGAATTTAACAATGCATCAACCTAAAACAAAACTCATACCTAATAGGGAAAGACTCAAGAAAGACTCAAGTGCCCACTCTCACCACTGCTCTTCATCACAGTGCTAGAAGTTCTACCCCTAGCAATAAGAAAGGAGAAAGGTATAAAAGGGATACAAGCTAGATGTGGTAGTGCACACCTTTAATTCCATCACTGGGGAGGCATAGGTAGGAGAAGTGCTGTGAGGTCAAGGCCATCCTGAGACTACAAAATGAATTCCAGGTCAGTCTGGGCTAGCATGAGACCCTACCTTAAACCCCCTCCTCCCAAAAAAGGGATACAAATTGAAAAAGAAGAAGTCAAAATAGCCATACTTCCAGATAATATGATCCTGTATATAACTGAACTGAACCACTCTACCATAAAACTCCAAAAGGCAATAAATTCCTTTAGCAAAGTGGCAGGATACAAAATCAACACACAAAAATCAGTAGCCATACTATATGTTAAAGACAAATATGTAGAGAAAGAAAGTGAGGCTGTCCCATTTTCAATAAGCACAAGGAAAATATCAAATTATTTGGAATAACTCTAAAAAGGATGTGAAAGACCTATATAATTAAGAATAAAGACCCTTAAGAAAGAAATTGAGGAAGCTTTGTGAAGATGGAAAAACTTCCCATGCTCCTGGATAGGTAGAGTTAATATTGTGAAAATGGCAATTTTACCAAAAGCAATATGCAGATTTAATTCAATAACAATATAAAACCAAGCATCATTCTTCACAGAGATAGAAAAAAATAATCTCAAGTTCATATGGAATGGAAGAAGGCCTTACATATGTAAACATATTCTCAAGAAAAGAAACACCTCTGAAGGTATCACCATACCCAAGCTCTACTAAAAAGCCATAGTAACAGAAAAACCATGATACTAGCTAAAAAAAAAAAAAAAAAAAAAATCATAGAGACCAGTGGAACAGAATTAAAAATCCAGCCCCTTAGTTCAATAAGACCAACTTGATATTTCAGAAAGTTGCCAACAATATGCACTGGAGAAAAATAGACTCTTTAATAAATGGTGCTGGACAAATTGGAAAACCACATATAGAAAAATGAAACTAGGCCCACTCTTCCCACCCTGTACAAAAATCAACTCCAAATGGATTAAAGTCCTCGACATAAGACATAAAATTCTCAAAGTACTGGATGAAAAAATATGGGGAACTCTCCACAATATTTGAGTGGGGAAAGACTTCCTTAATAATACCCCAGTAGCCCAGGCAATTACAGAATAACTTAATCAGTAGGATCTTATGATGCTAAAAACACTTTTGTGCAGACAAACATACTATAAACAGATCCAAAAGGCTACCCACATAATGGGAGAAAATCTTGCCAGCTATATCACTGACAGAGGTCTAATATCTACAATCTACAAAGAACTCAAAAAACTAAGCAATAAAAAATCAGACAACCCACTGTATACTGAACATATGAACTGAATAGTGGATTCTCAAAGGAAGAAATACAAATGGCTAATATTCAACCTAAGAAAATCTTCAGCATCCTTAACCATCAGGGAAATACAAATTAGAACAACTATGAGATTCTACCTTACTTCAGTCAGGATGGCAATCCTAAAAGAAATTAAATGATGGTAAAAGTTGGTGAGGATGGGGCAAGAGAGGAACCTTTATTCACTATTGGTGTGAGTGCAAACTTGTACAACCACATTCAAAATCAATGTGGAGACTCCTGAAAATGATGAAAATAGAGCTAACAACTGACCTAGACAATCCTAAACTGGGCATCTATGCTAAAGGCTCCACTTTTCACTGCACAGATATTTGCTCAGCCATGTTTATAGTTGCTTAATTCACAATACCTAAGGACTGGGATAAACCCAGATGCCCATCGTTTGACAAATGGATAAAGAAGATGTGCCACATATACACAATGGAATTCTACTCAGCAGCAGGGAAAAATGATACAATGAAATTTGTAGGAAAATGGACAGATTTGGAACTGATCATACTAAGCGAACACACACAAGCACAAAAAGACAAATGCCACATATTCTCACTCATCTGTGTTTCCTAACCTGGACCAGCTTGAGTTGCAGGCATATCTCACAGACAACTTGAGGAACAGATAAGAGGGATGGAAAGGTTTGTGGAGAGAGAAATGGGAAAGAAGGAGAGATGCACACAAAGCCAAATCCAAAATGAATTGGTACCATAGAAACTCCCCCCCTGGATAACAGACTGAAAGATTTAACCCTCAATAGAACCATGGGGGATTATCTGGTAATAAGGGCCCTGGAGAGGGTGGGATGAAGCCTAGCCCTAAAATATTTGGCTCCGTCTTTTAACTCCCAGTTCCAGAAATTGGTTACAACCCATATTGAGCTATTGATTGGAGAGACCTACAGGTCCTCAAAACAAGACAGGCTTCTGTCAAAATACTTGATTACCTACCTGAGGTAAAAGTTAAGACACCACATATTGTCAATGCAGAATATTGGCTGTTTCTGGAAGGAAAACATTTCCCAGATTGTTAGCCCACATAGTGCTGAAAAGAGCTAAATGAGCTGCTGGGGGAAAATGGCCAAGCAATCAGGGGACACTGCTATATGAAAACAAACAGCCTGACAAAATGTACACACCTGTGCAATAGTGGCACACAGTATAGGTGGGTAATCATTGGGTCTCTGGTTGGCTATAAGATATGCTTAGTGGAAAGGAACCCATGGCTGGCACTGGGAAACAAATCAGAATCCTATGGAGAACAAGATTAATGACTAAAATAATTTGTCAAAAAATGAAGCTATACCAATTAACATCTCTCTAAATTAACAATGCTTAGCTCCTTTAACCTATCCTGATTTAATTCTCTGTTGGATAATTTGTTTTTCTTTTCCAGAAAGCAGTGAGAACTGAGGACAACCAAAATCTATCAACAAGACAACAATAGATAGCTGACTCCCTGGCAGGAGTTGAACCACTCCTGGCATAGCAGCTAGGGCCCAGGTGAAACCACAGAGGAACTGGCAAGGTTGCTGCTTCCAGAGTGAGCCTGATATCAAGAACCAGGGTGATGAAAACAGATACTGGGCATACTCAAAATGCAGCAAAGCAGAAATTCAGAAGCTGCTGAGAGCTCAACACTGCAGCAGAGTTAAATCACACCTACCCAAGCTCAGGGGCTTTTGCAGAAGAGAGGGTGGAAATAATGTAAGAGCCACAGGATAGGAGTGAATATCCTGAGGCATTGCCTGCTCCACCCATGACTGATTGCTGCTCTCAACAACTCATAATCACAACTCCAAGGTAAATACCAGTAATCTAAGAAGGATCCTCAGTGGAGTGGGGGGAGGAAGAAGGGAAATGATGGCACCAACACATGATGTTTCCATACAGAATTTCTACTTAATAATAAAAATGTTTAAATAAATAAATAAAACCCAATCTTAACCTGGAATGAATAGATGCAAAGTAGTTCAATTGCTGAAAACCAGTTTGATATTCAAGTGATAAACTCATATTTAAAAAATGAAACAGGGGCTGGAGAGATGGCTTAGCAGTTAAGCGCTTGCCTGTGAAGCCTAAGGACCCCGGTTCGAGGCTCAATTCCCCAGGACCCACGTTAACCAGATGCACAAGGGGGCGCACGCATCTGGAGTTCGTTTACAGAGGCTGGAAGCTCTGGAGTGCCCATTCTCTCTCTCTGCCTCCTTCTCTCTGTCGCTCTCAAATAAATAAATAAACAAAAATAAATAAATAAATAAATAAATAAATAAATAGTGAAACAGAATGAATTCCTGAGATCAAGGCAGAGATACCTCTTATGATACTATTCCATAGATACTCTTATGATACTCTTATGATATTATTCCATATTGTACAGGAGGTATGAGCCAGACTACTGACACCAGAAAAAGTGTAGTGAAAAGTAAAACATATGTTTCACTATCATGAGGTAACTTTGACATCTACGCAATGAAGTCAAGTACCAGAAAGATAAAAACTAAAATTTAGAAGTAAAATTATGGTCAGGCATTTTTGTGCCTGTCTTTAACCTCAACAATCCCAGGTTAGCCTGGGCTAGAGCAAGAACCTACCTCAACTGCTCTCCCCACACCCCCCCCCAAAAAAAGTAAAATTACAGGGCTGGAGGGCTGGCTCAGCAGTTAAGGTGTTTGCCTGCAAAGCCAAAGAACTCAGGTTCAATACCCCAGGACCCATGTTAGCCAGATACACATAGTGGTGCGTGCATCTGGAATTTGTTTGCAGTGGCTGGAGGCCCTGGTTCACCCATTCTCTCTCTCTCTTTCTCTCCCTGTCCATCTCTCCCTCTTTTTCTGTCAAATAAATAAATAAATAAAATATTTTTTAAAAATTAAAATTACATTTGCACAGAATTTACAATTAATATGCTAAACTACATTACATTAACTAGCAATGTACACTTTAAAGATAAATGTAAAACAATAACAATATTAATGATTGTAGCACTAAAACCCAATATACGTATGAATTGGTTAAGCAAAAGACATGTAAAATTGTACTGATAAAGCTACTTAATTTCACTGATAAAACTTTTAAAATAAGAAGCATATGTGGTGGCACTTGCCTTTAATCCTAGTACTCAGGAGGCCAAGGTAGGAGGATCAACATGAGTTTGACGCCAGCCTGAGACTACATAGTGCAGTTCAGGCCATTCTTGGCTAGAGTGAGATCCTACCTTAAAAACCACAACCAAAAAAAATTAAAATAGGGCTGGAATACGGCCTAGCAGTTACAGTGTTTTCCCGAGAAGCCTGAGAACCCAGGTTTGATTGCTCAGTATCCACGTAATCCAGAGCACAGGGTAGCACTTGCATCTGGAGTTTCTTTGCAGTGGCTGGGAGTCTCTCTCTCTTGTCTCTTTCTGTCTCTCTGCCTCTTTTTTCTATCTCAAGTAAATAAATATTTAAAATTTTAAATAAAAAGTTATTATTAATATGTTCATGGGTGGGAGAATTCAATATTAGCCCAAATTGTCTTTTCAGCTTCAAGTAATAGCTGAAGCCTCTGTAAATCTATCACACAACTCTGAAATGCATATTAAGAGTTGTCCTTGAAGCTCAATTGTAAGCTCACACCCAGCATGCAAGAAACCCTGGGTTTGATCTCCAGCAGTCCAATTATCACATTAAATCAAATTCATATTAAAATTCAAAGTTTCATTATTGCAAAAATTAATTTTGAGAATGAAAAGAAAATACAGAATACCTCCTTTTTGATTTTAGAACTTACTCTAATACTAATATAAACTATTGCACAAAGATTATTGGAAGATTAATGGAGAAAAAGTAATATCCCAGAAGTAGACCTGAACATATAGTCAATACATAAAATCATTCAGTATGAATAGATTTTTCAATAAATTGTGACATAAAAGATGGATATCCAATTAAAAAGAAAATCTAACCTCCAACTTTATATGCTACATCTATAAAATGCATTCTGGGCCTAAACATAAAGTTGAAGTCTTCAAAATACCTCAGATAAAGACTAGAGAAAATGTTTTTTTTTTTTTTCTGCAAAGAGTTTTTACAAATGACACCAAAAGCCCCTTTCATGAAAGGAATAAAATCATATATTAGATAAAATCCTATTGGTCAAAAACGAAGAAAACCAAGTACATGTAGTATGAAACAGGCTGGTAAACACACATGCATAGAGAAGTTTGAAAATATCTAAAACATTTTACTCCTGTATTGTTATTACATAGTTTGAAATAATTTTACATTTAAAATAGCCTTTTTTTTCTTTATTAGTTAGTTTTGTATTCAGCAAATACAGTCAGTTTGGTACTATTATTAGGCTCATCCGTGACCTACCCCCTTCCCTTGGGCCTTCCTTGTTGAGGTATATGGGTCATGCATTGTGGAGCTAGCCCACAGTTATGGGCAAGATAAATGTCTCTGCATATCATGACCCAACATGTGGCTCTGACATTCTTTCCACCCCCTCCTCCACAAAATTTCCCTGAGCCGTGTTGGGTACCTCATTTTCTTAGTGGGCACTGACCTGTAACTCCCAGAACCAGCATGGGGCTATCATCCACAATGAGCTTTTGATCAGAGAGACCTACAAGGTTTCCTAAAAGAAAGACATATTTCTGTCAGAGTACTTGATGACCCATCATAGGTTAGTGATAAGACCCTACTGCTGAAGACACCTTATGAGGTTGACACGTAAAATGGAATGGCATGGCTGGAAGCTGGAAGAGTCAGTCCCCAGACAGTCAGCAGGTCTAGTTACAGAAGGTGCTACATGGGCAACTGGGGGAAAATGACTAATATCTGTCCAAGCAACTCATGGTCTAACATACCTAAAATATCCTATTAAAAATAAACATTATTTCAAGTCCCTTTTCCAAATACATGTATAAGTTTGAGGAAATTTTATAGTCACTTCCAAAATTGGTACAAAAATGGAGTATCTCTAGAAATCTATTTAAAGTGGTTAACATGCAGGGTGTAGTAGCACACACCTTGAATTCCAGCAAGATAGGAGGATCACTGTGAGTTTGAGTCCACCCTGAGACTACATAGTGACCCTGAGCTAGAGTGAGACCCTACATTGAAAAAAAAAAAAACAAAAAAACAAAAAACAATAAATGGTTAACAACCAAAAATCATAATGCTGATGAGAGTGTAAAAAAAAACAGACACTGTATTCATGGAGGATGGAATGGGGGATGCTAAATAGCAAAGCAATTTTAGAAGACAATTTGTTAGTTTCTAATAAAGCTAATCATATTTAACATATGATTTAGTAATTATGCTTCTTATTTTTGCAAAATGACCTGGAAATTTATGTCCATAAAACATAGTCATAGTATGCTTATAGCAGCTTTTTTCACAAATGCCAAATCTAGAGTATAGTCAAGATGTTCTTCTGTAAGTGATTGGTTAAATGAAACAGTATACATCCAGAGAATGAGCTGGACTCAGTGCTACAAAGAAATGTTATGAAATCATAAAACCATTTAAATTCATAGTGCTAAGTAAAAAAAGCCACTTAGAAAAGGCTACATCCTACATGATTCCAGCTTTAGTATATATCCTTGATGAAGAATGTATGGTGATTAGAAAACTAAGATCCATGATTTCCAGTGCTTAGGGGGAAGGGATGGATTGATAATGTCAAGGATTTATAAGGCAATAAAACTATTCTATATGATACTTTAGTGGGCACCAGCTATTGCATATTTGTGAAAACCTGCAAAGCATAAAACACCATGAGGGACCACTAGTGTAAATGGGGAACTTTTCACTTAACCTTTGACACAAACATACCTTTCATAATATGGTGATGAGCATGAAGCCCATCTGTGTGGAGGGTTAAAGAATATACTGGGGATTTCTGTGCTCTATAGAAAATTAAGATCCAAAACTGATTCAAAAATAAATCAAAATTTAAAACAATTAGGAAAGAATAACATATATATCCTAATAAAGAGGAAAGAGAAGTATGGACAAGTAAGAGGTGCAAAAATGAACTATCTATTAATATCTAAGACATGAAATTCCCTTTGTGTATCACCTTGTCACCTTGGAAGATGGATATTGTTTGGTTGAATTTCACACTGAATCATTTACCACTGAATATGCTGACTACCAATCTGGTTATAAACATATTAACTGTTTGCATTGCAATACCACATCGGCATACTAAAGTTATTTAACATAAGAGGACATTTTTAAACTTCAGTTATTAAGCCACTGTAAAAAAAGAACTTATTCTCTCAACAAATGTCTTCAAGAAAAAAAAAATCTGTCATACTAGCTAATATTTTACAAAAATTCTATCATATTGAAAACAGCTAAGTGATGCGACGTTTCCCAAATAGTGAAAAATTACATCAATCACTCACTTGGTTTGTCTCTATGCAGGCACACATCTTCTTAGGCATCTGTGTTCCTCCCTTTTCATTTGAATGTTTAAAATCATTAGCACACTTGCTAAAATTTGTGTACTTTCTAATAACTTAGAGGGTGTTACATACCTAGTCTTATATAAACATCAGAATAATTCATATTGTCTAATCATTAAACCCACTTTTCTAGTAAAGAAACTGAAGCTTTGAAGAAATATGCAAGTCTTGAAATACAAATGATGAGTCAGAGATAGCGTCTGTGAAGACAAGGCCACAGGCAAATCATCCTACAGGAGTTCTGCAGGCCAAATTCTCAATCTTGTCCTATGCCTATGCAAACTGTTTCATGTGCTTGTATGCACGGGATCAAGGAGACCGTGGTTAACAGACTTCCCATAATCATTGCTTTAGAAAACCTATCCTCTCATCCGCACTGTTTTGTAAAAGGAACCACTTCTGGAAGATGATACAGACATCCAAGCACCAGTCTCTGCAAAGTTAAGTTTGAATGTGCCCCTGATATCCTGATCTGCTGAGTCAGCTTTGGGAGAACAACGAAGCAAAGCTTTCTTCTGTGCAACTTTCAAAGGATCAGTAATTAAAAAAAAAAAAAAAAATGGAGCTGGACATGGTGGCGCACGCCTTTAATCCCAGCACTTGGGAGGCAGAGGTAGGAGGATTGCCATGAGTTTCAGGCTACCATGAGACTACAAAATGATTTCCAGGTCAGCCTGAGCTAGAGTGAGACCCTACCTCAAAAAAGAAAAAAAATAAATAAAAGAATGGCACACTTGTTTGTGGCATATTTTGCCATTATTAATTTATCCCAGGACAGTTTTGCATCAAGTGTTTTACATTTATCCCCACAAGAAACCAGACCACACAGTTGTTAGTACTTGTCTTTGCTGAATTATGAGACTAGAAGCATCACAGTCTGATTTGGGTCTGCATTTATCTGGGTCCCTAGTTATTTCAATTGTCAAGGGATATTGGTGGCTCAGAGTAGAAATTCTTTAAAAATTCTTATTTTTCATACAAAATTATATATGTATATATTAGTAATTGATTATATTCCTCCAAACAATCTATTGGTTCATTGTTTAGGTGGCCTTGGATAGCCTGGCCATGGTGGTTTTATTTTCTTTCTTCAAATGATCATTAGGGGATATGCTTTCATTTGGCAATAAAAACAGATGGTATGTGACAGGTAGATCAATAATGTACTTGAAAGTTTGGAATACCTGAAATGTCTCTCAAATGATTATATATCCCCACTGTAACAATATTTGTTTCAAATTTGTCCTAAGGCCTTTGGAAGCAGCTTTCCTTCCCCTAATAAAGCCTCTATGGGGTAAGGACAAACCTAAGAGATTTTTCTATAGCTTTAAATATTTAATTATATTGAACAAGGTATTTAAGTATGGATTTAGATGACTTTGAGAGAGCCATTAAAAGGCTGGAAACACAGTTATAAATTCTATCAAATTATTGACCAATATTCTCAACAGCATATAAGAGGTTCACACAATTCTCTGAGGGAGTAGTTTCCAGAAAAAGATTAAACTTTAGTATGTCCGCAAACACATAAAGCTACTTAGATTTGGCTTAGGAAAGCATTTACTACAAGCTATAACACATAAAGGACTATGCTAAATGAATAAAAAAATCACATGAAATAAAACTGCTTGTGATAGTGTTGTGTTAACTTGACTGGGCTTCAGCTCTTATTCATTCAAACACGAATCTAGATGTTTCTTTATAGGTACTATGTGGATGTGAGTTAATCCTATCATTCCTTAGCTCTGAGCAAGGGAGGTTACTGAAAATAACCTGGCTTATAAACTGAATTTCAGGGCTGAAGTTTCTAGGAGAAAGGAAAAGATTGTCCCTTGTAGCATCAGTCAGGGGCTGAAATTTCTAGTCTGTCTTTCTGACAGCTTGCCCCATAGATCTGTCAGTTGCTATAATAAAGACAGGCTATTCTTTGCAATGTATCTTCTAATATGCTTCTGCTGATTTTCCTTCTCTTGTTTGAGTGTAACACAAGCCCACAGGACTAATTCAGGCATAGTGTTGATTTAGCAAGTTTTCACAGTTTCTTATTTCTTTCTTTTTTTTTCTTTTTTTTTTCTTTATTAGTTAGTTTTGTATTCAGCAAATACAGTCAGTTTGGTACCATTATTAGGCTCATTCGTGAACTACCCCCTCCCCTTGGCCCCTCCTTGTTGAGGTATACCGGTCATGCATTGTGGAGTTAGCCCACAGTTATGGGTAAACTAAATGTCTCTGCATATCATGACCCAACATGTGGCTCTGACATTCTTTCCACCCCCTCTTCCGCAAAATTTCCCTGAGCCATGTTGGGTTCAGTTTTGGTCTGCTTCAGTGATGAGGTGTTGGGGGCCTCTGAGGCTCGTGGTGGTGCACGCCTGTAATCCCAGCACTCGGGAGGCAGAGGTAGGAAGATCGCTGTGAGTTCAAGGCCAGCCTGAGACTACAGTTTCTTATTTCTAAGTTCTGTGACTATGGGCCAGCTTTGTCTTGTGAAATAGTGGTGAACTATTTGGCATTTGAAGGTTACGTATAAGCTTATGGAATCTCTGGTTGAAGAACAAGAGTTTGAGGACCTTCAGTGGTTTCATGACACAAGGAACTAGGAGGGCAAAGTGATGCGTGGTTATAATCCCAGTACTCAGGAGGCAGGGAAAAAGGCAGAGGCAGGGGCAAAGAGGAGTCATGCGAGTTTGAAATCATTCTGGTCTATGTAGCAAATTTCGGGCCAGCCAGTAGCAGGCACACACTGAAACTTTGTCTGAATCAAAAAGTAAACAAACAAAAAAGACTTAAGGGCCATGGAATAATATGGAATTTGATTTAAAGACTATCTTAAACAATGTTGTTCTTATTAAGTGTCATCTTGGTAAGGAAAAGGAAATGACTAAAGAAATAAGGAAAACAGGGATATGAAAATATACCTTGGCAGAGAAAGAATTTACATTTACTTAGTGACAATTCTCAGCAGAGGGAACTGAAGAGCAATGCTTTGGACATAGAAAACTCAGCCATGCAGAGAGATATAAGCAACTACTGACACAGGTATTATGGATGGGAACTTGTGGCTAAACAAGAAGAGGAGGTGAAGGAATGACTGATAGATTCAATTGTACTAAGTGCCTTAGGAATGAAAACAAAAAGTTGCTTGAGAAGTCATCTTAATTCTTCAGTAAAGACTTTTAAACTCACTTTCCTGCATCCTGCCTTTAGAAATTCTTATTTAGGATGCATACAGCAGGGCCCAGAAATTCTTAGCTTTTAAGAAGTGCCAATCATGATCTGGTGTGAGCCTTTCACTCCGTGGTTGAGCTTGAAGAATTACAGTTCCATATTCTCTGGTTATATTTTTGTTTGACAAAGAAAGATCTGAAGTTTTCTTTTAATATTTTGACATTTGACCTCATACTTGTTTCTTGCAACCACTATTTTTACCTTCCCTCACTTTCATAGAAACATGGCTTCTGTTTGACAGTATACTTGCAACAAATGAACTGAAGAATGGATAGTATTCTTAATGAATTGACTGCCTAGCATTTAAAAGTGAAATGAAAAGAACATGTGTACAAACCATGTTGGGATTTCTGAATCATCTTTGAATGGTCAACCCTCAGGCACAAAACTAAGTACATTGCAGAGGTAGGTTATGAGCTCACCTCCAGTCCACTATGTGAGTACAGCAACCATTACTGAGGACATTAGATTAATGCTCAGGCTACATTCAGGAAGGATTAAAAATGAATAAACAAAAATTAAGACAAATGAACATAATCCTTAATTCTTTTATGGTCATGTACATTCACACCAAGGAACCATGGTCAGGTATGGAATAGATCAATTCCACAAATAGCTCTGCAAAGGCAATTATCACACATAAATCCAGAGTACAGTTGCAGTAACAACAGAAAATTAAAAACATTCTAATTTTTCTTGCTAGTCTATTGTTTTTTGTTTCATAGCATAACCTAAAAGGAATAGCCTCAAAACTACTTATTCAAGTAATTCAGAAATGGGTGGTCACTGATTTCTTTGATCTGATGCCAACATGTTTATAACTTTCTCACAGCATGGTAAACCTATCTACATTTTCTACATGTCTTACATATTTCAAATATGCATTTAAAAAAATACAGGACGTGGAAATTATCCACAAGCAGCGTATTAAATTAACAATAAATAATCTTTATTTCATAGTAAACTTGGTAAAGTGATACTGACTTGGGTATAAAATGCATATAATTATGTCTGATAGATTTTTCCAAACATAGATATGTGTTAAACCTATTAGACAGGAATTTTTGTATGCCTTAATAATCATGTTATTTCCCTTCAGACCTGCTGTTTTCTTAACAGTAAGCACATAAGAAATACAACAAAAGATCTTTTCACTCCTTCCCACAATTTATCACATGCAAGTACTGGGTCCCTTCAGATCCCCATAGCTTCCTCATCCTCCAGATTCAATTATTATTAGAACATGCACCCTTGATTTTCTTCCTGAGCTTGTAGTGTATATATTTGGGACAAGAGGCAAATGCCTTATGTTATAATATAATAATCTTCTTTTGTTTCTTAAACAGAGAACCAGAATCAAAAGGAAAATATTTGTCACTTGCATTTATATCTGTTACTCCTAAGAGTTTTGGTGTTGTAATTTTTTATCACTATTTAATTATTCATTAGCTATTAATTATTAATTAATTAACTACTAATTATTTTAGTAATATTTAAAATTGTCATTCAAATAACTCCTGTAACAGTCCTGAACAAAAATAAATTCAATAGGCAAATGGCTACTTTTATCTCTAAAACAGAAGCAGCTGTGTAGCTGGACTATTATTAGATTTCATCTCTTTTTTGTTTTTTTTTTTACTTTCTCATGGAGCACTATGGGTTGAGCCTGGGACATTTTTCGTGCTAGACAAGTGTTCAGCCACCTTCCTGCATCTGTAGCTCTCTTTTTTCTTTTGTTGCCAAGACTGGCCTTGAACTGATTTTGTAGCCTAAGCAGATTTGAACTTAAGATTCTCCTGTCTTGGCCTTTCTTAATAGTTGGGATTACAGGCCTGAGCCACCCCCTATAAGATATTTCATATGAATAAACAGGAAATATACTTGTATATGCAAGTACTTATTCTTAATATACAGTAGAAAGAGAAATGCTATATTCTTGAATTTTCTAGAATCACATCCATGGAAAATATGTTTATTTGAATAATCATGCACATTAGAATAAATAGATGTTTCATAATATCAATTAGTATAGTAAGAGTAAATGTCACACTAGGTACAAAAACTTTTTATTATATAAAGTATATATTTTCTTATATATGAAGCAGATTCTTGAAATTGTCATTTGATTTTATTTCTATAGGAGATGATTTTTCTGACAACAACCATATGGCCTTTCAGCTGACACATAGTATTTCTTTAATTTCTTACACTTTGAAGAATTCCCAAATGAGTCACAGGTCACTATTTTAGATTGAACTATATGAAGATTAAACATTTTGGTTTAGATATAGTAATAATGAAAAAAGAATTTACTTCGAAAAACTGTAACAGTATAATGATATACCTGAGGAATCCACATAGCAAAAATAAAAATTAATAATCCAAGCAAACAAACTTAATAATGTTGCAATGGTTTCAATTGTCTAAAGTCTAAGGATCTTTTTAAGCCCAAACTTAAATATGACTTATGTTTAAAAATTTATATTTGAACCTAATAAACACAAACATAAAGTAATTGATGCATTTCCAGGAAGAGGAAATTAGCATTTCATTAGTTCTTAAAACCAGTCATAAGAAAATAATGTATATTGTATAATAGTTAATTGAATTTTATTCTATTTCATCTCTTGTTTTAGGCCTACTGGTTGACAGTTGTTGGTAAATGAAAAATAATCATATGTCATCTACATTTAACAAGGATTTATTTAAGATTTGCATTCTCTTTAATTTTAGGAGCAAACAAATTTGTTTTTGAACTTAGGTGTTTTCAAATAGGAAAGGATCATTTCTTTGATCTTAAATGTTAAGATGCAATCCTGGAAAGTTGATTCTCCCACAAGATTTAAATCAGTAACTGCTTTTATGACCACCCCATTGAAATGGTCTCATTTCTTCTCTTGGGACTCTGTGTTGGGAGGATAAGAGGGTGCAACTAGAGTGCACCCATCAGTGAGGGACACTCAGTTCTGCAACTCTTTCAGCTGCAGTGGAAGAGAAGAGGACACTCCAGCTGCTGGTGACACAAAGCAAATGGTCAATACCAGAATACTGCTAGGAATCTGACAAACCCCAACGGTGGGGACAGTCCAGGAATCATGCATTTATTTAAGAAAGTTTTTGTGCTGATGGGGAAATAAACTGTAGGAAAATGGTTATAAAGTGGCTGTGAGACTCTCAGATCTTCAAGGTCCCAATATGTAGGTGACATGTGGTTTGTTGAAGATCAGGTTGATAGTGCAAAGAGGAGAAAATGGACATCAAAAGAGAAGCAGAGTTTGAGAACATTTAGCATCTTCCAGAAGTAGTGGTAAAGTTTCATGTTACTTTCAAAAATCATAATAAAATAGGGGATGAGAAAATGACTCAGAATTTTAATGTTCTTGCTTTGCAAGGCTACTGATCCAAGTTTGATTGCCAGCAACCACTGTAAAGCCCAAAACAATCCCAAAGTGCCTATGGAAATAGGAGGTGGAACTAGAATGCCATAGTTCTAGCATATTGCTAGACTACTTTCCTGTGGAAAACCAGGAGAAACCCTGTCTCAGAGAGTGTGAGGAAGAGGACTGACACCCCAAAATTGTCCTTTGACCTACACATTCGCACAGTGGTACATGCTTACACATGCATGCATACACACACACAAAATACAATAAAATAGTGTCTTTTACATGATCTGCACAAGGTAAGGGAACAATTTCTCATTATTCTGTGAGCATCTGGCCATTTACTACTGTCTGATGAGCTCTTACTTGTTCTTGTTTTGATGATCTGTCAGAATACATATTAGGTCAAAGTACAAATAAAGGCATTATCAATCTGTATATGTGGTGGCAGGTGTTTCTATTCATCATGATTTCTTCAGTTTTATATGACAAGCATGCATTTTGAAAAAGTACCTTTTGTACTGAAGGTGAAAGTGTAAAATTTCAATCTCAAAAAAGTAACATTTTCTAATGAGATACATGAATCTGTAAATGAAATGCTTACAACATTCTAATATTTTATAGCTATTTGTAATAGGTTTAGGGTATGTGATTTCCTCGATGACATACAGCATCTATATTCATCAGGAAATATATGAAATAAACTCTAGAAAAATTTGAAAGGTATTACACCAATTGTAGTTGTTGAAGTAAAATGATGCTATTTTTTATTAGTTTTGTACTCAGTGAATACAGTCAAGTTGGTACCATTGGTAGCCTCCTCCCTGACCACCCCCCTCCACAGGGGCCCTCCTTGCTGTGGAATATGGGTCATGCATTGTGGGGTTAGCCATCAGTTATGAATAGGAAACAATGTCTCTGTGGATCATGACACAACCTGTGGTTTTGACATTTTTTCCACCCCGTCTTCCACAAATTTCCCTGAGCCATGTTGGGTTCATTTTAGGTCTAAAGGGTCCCAGCTGAAACTAAGAATAATTGGGGAAACGCAAAAGTGCTGTTTTCTTGGTGAACCTGGTGCCAGCACAACAGTGAAGAAGACAGACACAGAGAACACTCAACTCCTACCAAACCGGATATCTAGAGACACAGAGGCTCCCAAGACCTCATCACTGAAGCAGACCTAAAAAGATGCTATTTTTAAGAGGCATAGTTTAACCTAAGAATTCCAATAAGCACTAGCATGGAAAATGATGATTTGTCAATAACGGAATATGCTCTGATATCTTCAGAAAATAACAAGACTATTTTGAAAGATTGCAGCAGCTAATTCTATCATGTAAGAAATACATTTTCAAAGATTTTGAGTTTCCATACATAATCAATAGGATCAATATAGAGTCTAGTCTCAATCTCAAAATTGAATCCCAAATTGTTAGTGCCTCTGAAGCTTTTGCAACGTAACTTTTGTCATTGCACTGCTAGATGTATTGATACCTGAAGTAAAAATAACTGAAATATAGCATAAATATATAACCAATAAATTAATGATTATACACACACACACACACACACACACACACACACACACATATATAGTAGGTGTGAATGTATTCAACCAACAGTATGGAGGTATAATCACCACTACTTCTAAACTCATACTTCAATTATAATTCCATGCTATGATATCTTTATTTCATATCTCTTTATTATTCTCTCACTCAGACTCTTTCTTGAAAAAGCTTGACAAAATGAAGTTTCTCATTGCTTCCATTTAATGTACAAAGGTTATGAGGATATGCCTAACTTCATATTTTACAAGAAGTACACAGTCATACTTTTCAAGTTTTATTTTCTAAACTAAGAAAAATATCATAAATAAGCAGATTGATGCTAAAACTACTAAGTATGAATTCATCACTTTATAAAATATAGTAATTTCACATACCTAACATTTTAATTCCACTAATATCTAGATTTCAGGACTAGATATAATAAATGGTACAGAATTTAATAATTTATATATTTTGCAAGCTAAGACCATAGAAATCATTTTAAACTTATAAACAACAGAATGTTTTCCTGTATGGATTTGCCTATTTTAAATTTTCTTTGTACTTTTAAATTGATTAGTACTGAGCTGAACGTAGATTCCAATACAAAATTTCTTGAACAAAATTTGTTGACAGTTTGGACCTGAACGCTTGTCTTACTTTCATCTACTATTTTCAATTAGATATATTGAAAGATAAATATAGGTAAATCTCATCTTTGTCTTTACAGGGAGCAAAGTTCTGGATAATTTACTGGATTCTTACAAATAAAGTTACCTTGAACTGAAGAAAACCTCTCAAACAAAAATTTAACTTCAGGGCTGGAGAGATGGCTTAGTGGTTAAGCGCTTGCCAGTGAAGCCTAAGGACCCTGGCTCAAGGCTTGATTCCCCAGGACCCACGTTAGCCAGATACACAAGGGGGCACATGCGTCTGGAGTTCATTTGCAGTGGCTGGAGGCCCTGTTGCACCCATTCTCTCTCTGTCTCTCTCTCTCTCTCTCTCTCTCTCTCTCTCTCTCTCTGCCTCTTCCTCTCTCTGTCTGTCATTCTCAAATAAATAAACAACAAAAAAAATTTAAAAAAATTAACTTCATATATGTTACTTGGGGAAAAATACCCAATATAGCATAGAAGATATGTTATACCCAAAATATTTTATAGACAATAAATACTGAATTGAAGAAGAAAGACAAGTTCTGAAGTAGAGTTCAGTAACAACAATAATAATAATAATAATGTGCTTTAAAATATTTGCAATTATAATGAGGCACTATTAAATACTTAATTTGATATTTAATATTATATATATATATATATATATATATATATATATATATAGTTATATATACCTTCATATAGATACATGCCTACTGTGGTTGCATTCATATATATATAATATAATATAAAATGTATCAATTGATTACCCATTTATAGATGAAAGGAGAAAATCCACTTTACAAATGCAATGTAGGAATTTGTACAGAATTTGTACCTCTAAGCACTGTGAACTACTTAAATATTTTGTTTTTTTAAAGCAGGCAACATGTCAAATTCTCAGAGATAATAAAAGTTCAGTTACTGCCAAATTTATGCATTGTTAATAATTAAGAATGACAACCAACATCTTCAAGTAGTCTAATATTGAAGAAGGTTCCAAGTGAACAGTGCTTTGATTCTAACACAAAATTTCCTTAATGTTTGCATGTTGCCTCACAAGATAAGGAGCCAACATAATAGTCACAATAAAAATTCCCCTCAGAAAGTCATTCTGAGGATAAAATACCCCGTAAACATTGGCTGCCCATGGGTAATGGCTTAATGGGCAGGGTGTGCTTTGATTAGCATCCTGATCTTCCTGTGGTCTGTCTGCAGTTTCTTCACTGCCTGTCTACTTGTTCTCCCTCTCCTTGTCCTCTCACAGTATTCTTTTACTTCCCTGTTCTGGATTTAAATGTAATCCAAGTCATTAGAATTGCATAGAGCTTTACATTTCCATCCAATGTTTCAATTTTATGTTACTCTACAATATAACACAAGCACTGGAAAGTGATTGGAGATACTGACTTATTCTTTGCATGTCACTGTATTTGGATCACTTTATTCTGATTACAAATTCCTCACTGTCCACAGAGGACAACTCAACAAAATTAAAACACACAGTAAATTTCTGTCAATTCTACTGATAAACTGTTCCCAACCGCTATTAATGCATCAGGTCTGCTCTTCATTGATCTTCTCTTTGTTCTTGCATGTTTTTTTTTTTTTTTTTTTTTTGAGAAACAGTCGTGCTACGTAGTAATGTCTGGCCTGGCGCTCAGTATTAGCCTAGGCTAGACTCTAACTCATAGCAACCCTAGTACCTCAGTTTCCACAGTTCTGAGATGTCATGTTAAGCTTATAGCTAATAATAATGCTTTGCTTAGATCTAATGATTTGATAATCTCCTACAGGTGTCCCTGCAGATTAGTAATTTAATTTCTTTCCTTGACTGAATTCTTGGATTCTCTTCAAGTCAATACTCTTATGGTCTATGAGTTTTAATCATTTTCTAATACCAATATTGTGTACTAAGTGTATTGAGCCAATGATGAACAAATTAACTGTTTTATGTCCGACATATAAATCAAATGCACATTCTGTCATCACCAGTGATAGTATATCAAACAAGGGTAATTAGAGGTTTTAGTTTTAGACTATAATTGAATATCTGAATTCAATCGGTGTTTTAGTCAAAGTTGGATATTTTCTATCATGCACATATTTTCACACACATTTTTTAAATCGAAACTGTCCATATGAAGAGCCAGGAGTCCAGAGCCAGACTGCCCTACTCTGAGTTTTGAATCTCTGACAGACTACCTCTGTAGCTTTGGGAAGTTCATCGTAGAGTACATAGTTTCCTCACATGTGTTGTTCAGTGGTATCTGTTTAATAAAGCTAATGTGAGGATTAAAATATTAATGCATGCTTTTTTCCATGAGGACTTCTAAAACAAAGTCCTTCAAGCTACCTAGCTCTTAAAAATGATTTTCATGTCATAGTTGTGAAGGCTGGAGTCCAAAATCAAGATGTAGGCAACTTGGAAGTTTTATGAGAGTCCCTTATAGTTTCATAGGTAGCACTTTTTTACTCTACCCTCTATGGAAGAAAACAATATCTATGGATTCCATTTATCCTCTTTTGTAAAACACTATTCCCATTTGGGGAGTTTCTCTTTATACTCTAATTGCTTCCTCAAAGGCCCCACTTACTGTGAAACTTCAATTTTGAAATATGAGTTTTTTAATTTTGCATATGCATGTGCATGCACACACACACGTGTGTGTGTGTGTGTGTGTGTGTGTGTGTGTGTGTATGCATGTGTACTATGCTGTTAGTGTGTGTGGTGTGCTGGGTGTGGTGTGTGCCTGTGTAAGTGCCCTTGTGACATAAGAAATGCTTGTCTGTGGTAGCAGGAATAGAACATCTGTGTTCAACTCAATTGCTCCTTTTTTCACCTGGTCTTTTGAGCTGGAGTCTCTTTTTACTAATTCCAGAACTTATGGGGCTCAAATGGTTTGGTCTCTGGTCCCCTGAAAGACTGGGGTTATAAGCGTGAGTGATCACAGCCGGCTATAAGATATGAACTTATCTTTGATATTTGAATTCTGGAAAATAGGCCCTTGTGCTTGTGCAAGAACTAGCTTAATCCCTGAACCATCTCTCCAGCCCTCACCATATGAACTTTAAAGGGGTATAAGCAACCTGTCACAGTAATGTATATAATAAAACATTTAAAAAGCATCTCTCCTGTGTAAATATCTACCAAGTTTATCTTTTCTTATATCTTCTCAAGGTCAGGAATACATGATATTTGGTGATAATAGTCTGATATCTTCTGTCTTTATTTTAATAACGGTTTCTGAAAATTAGTCTGTGAGCCAAACAGTGAATGTCAAACTACATATATATATATATATATATCTTTTATATATTTAAGCATTTGTTTATAGTGATATAAGCAGATCTTTTTGGAATATTATTGCAACTATATTAGTCTTAGCTTTGTTTGTTTGAAATTCTTCACCTGAAACCTATCAGTGCTGTTTTAGTTTTACAGACATCAAGGTCCTTCACAGATGTACAGTCCCATATAGAGTTTGAGTAAGTGGATCTCTCACCTTGAATGAGCTACAAGTTTATTTCACACTTGTCTACAAGTTGAAAATCAGGATACTTGCTTTTTAAAACATTATTTATTGATTTTCTTTATTTAAAAGAGAAAGGGAGAAAAAAAATCCAGGCAGGTAGAAACAGACAGAATGGGTGCACTAGTGCCTTCAGCTACTGAAAATGAATTTCATATGCATGTGCACCTCTGCATCTTGCTTACTTGGGTACTGGGGAATCAAACCTGGGTCCTTCGACTTTTCAGGAAAGTGCCATAACTGCTAAGCCATCTCCCCAGCCCCTGCTTTTTTTTTTTTTGTTTGTTTGTTTTTTTGTAAGGTAGTGTCTCACTCTAGCCAAGGCTGACCTAGAATTCACTATGTAATTGCAGGGTGGCCTCGAACTCACGGCAATTCTCCTACCTCTGCCTCCCGAGTGCTGGAACTAAAGGTGGGTGCCACCATGCCCGGCAGCCCCTACTTTTTAATAGAATTCAATTTGCAAACAAAATCAATTGTGGTAATAACAATTGGCAGTCTCATTTAAATAGTTTAATTTACAATCACATGTGAAAATCACTTTATTTATTGGTACAACTGAAAATAGCCTTATTTTAATAAGCTAGATACAGGTATTCATAAAGTAAAAGAATTATTCTAAATGTAGTTCTTATTAAAAATCCTCAGATAATTGTGAATTCATACTTACATGGCTATTACTTAAGTGGTGACATTTAAGTGGTCAAAAAGAGCTAGGAGGATAATCCTTGAGAGAAAATTTTAATCTGTAAAGGCCTTGTAAGAAAGAATGAACAATTTGTCACTAAGCTTCTTGCTCCCCAATGCACCAGGCTTTCTTTGAGTTCTCTATTTTCCTTATTAGTTGATATAATTGGTGACTGCATTCTAGACATGTGTGAATAAAGTGACACATACTTCCAACTGTGATGAACAGAAGATTCTCTCCCAGTGCAAATATGCACTCATGCTCTTAGCTCTTCCCCCACTTGGACAGATGGGACTTCTAGGAATCAGATAAATGTGTGTTATATAGGATATAAAGGCTGGACTGCAGGATAACTTACTATAGAGGAGAGTCCTACCCACACACAAGTATAACAAGTAACACATATTTATTCCTTTGTCACCAAAGTCAAAGGAGCTGCTCTTTGTCATCACTAAGATACCCTGACTAGTACAGTTCTGTAAGGCAAAGACAGTGCCATTTATTTGTTATCTTTAAGTCCATGTTTTCATTAGGAAGCACTTGATCAAGTTTGATTTAAAGTGATAATTGATTTTATTTTGAACTAATATTTTCTATTAGGGTCAAGTTTGGATGGAAAACATTTTAATTTTCTTCCAAAACCAAGATTCTGTGATACTGCATAATGGTTGGCTTGAGCATTCTAAACCTCTTAACTAGTTTAAAGGAACCATTTTAGTATGCAATTGCAAAGAGAGGCACAGAAGAAAGCATCCTGCTCATGTGGCATAGTTCAGGAAACAAATCTGGAGACAAACTTCCTCATATACACATGACTCCACTATAACCTATTAACAAAACATAGAAAGTTGGGCTTGAGGCAAATGTTCTCTTACACACATTATTCCCTTCAGATTAAATTGCAAAACTTATTTCTTAATACTAAAGTCAGTGATGTTTCATAAGTGGCTTAAACTTAAGCCAATAGGTGAAAATCAGATTTTGTACACAAAAGGTTTTCAACTCAGAAAGTAAAAGCTTGGACTCAATTCAGGAGAATCCAACACACTAAGTGTAAATGATGATTTTATCTGCTTCTGAAGATTCTAATAGTCTTTGAATGTTTTTATCTACATCCCATGTGATGAAATTTGGTTTATGTAGTAGCCAAAACCTTTTATTCACAGTTTTCAAGTCTTCCAATTTAATTCCATTGTATCTTAATGAATAAAATACAGATTTACATGCACATCATTTATTTGAAAATCTAGAAATGGATTACAGAAAACATTTTTTACAACATACTGAAAATTCTTCAAAGTAGAAAATAAAAAATAGTCCTTTTGTTTAATTTTATTTGGTTCTGTTCTATGCATCTCAAATTAAAAATCATTTTAAAAACTATCTAATATCATGAAGATGGGCTTTGCCATCAGTAGCTAATCTTCTGAATAAACGATAGCAAATTTCTTTCATTTCAAAGGAGCATTTTTCCACATTGAGGAAGTCATCCCTGAGTGGGGAAAATAATGATGAATCAGAAGTTAATTAGTAATTCTATCTGCAAATAATAAAGGACATGACTAGAATATTATATCATCTTAGGTAGACAGACATTATAAATATCATCAAGTATCTATTAGAAAACCTATGGAAATAAAACACAGTTTATGTTTAAACTAAAGTAAATGTTTTACAAGTTTTAAAGTAAAAGTAAATTAAAATGTTAAGGTAAAACACTATTACTTTATTCTTTTTTATGTATACTTTTGTGGGCTAACTGGACAACTAAAATTTCATTAATTTGATTGTAATTTTGGGATTACAGATGCTCTAAAATAATTTATATCATTGAAACCACACATGCATAGAGATGCTTACATAAATCAGCTTTCTCTGGACTAAAATTTTTAGATTTGGAAATTTAGGGTGAATGTAATAAATTATTATCCTTTTGTCAGATTTGTCACTGTACCATACTAAACTGAGTGACTGAATATGATGGCTCAGGTCTGTCATCTCAGCACTTGGGAGGAAGAGATATTAGAATTTCTGTGAGTGTGAGACCAGCCCATGCTACAAGGTAATTTCAGGCTTGCCAGGGCAACAGGGTGAAATGAAGCCCTGTCTCTTAAAATGAAGAACAGCAGTAAGGATGATGGCAAAATCAACGGTACTTGAAAATCATTTTACTAAATCTAATTTTTTTAATCAAATTTGGGTCATTTCAGCAACTGAATGCATGCATTTTAGTTTTTTCAAGGTAGGCTCTCACTCTAGCCCAAGTTAACCTGAAATTCACTGTGTAATCTCAGGGTGACTTTGAACTCACAGTGATCCTCCTAGCTCTGCCTCCTGAGTGTTGGGTTTAAAAACATTCTTTAACATGGGCATTTAGCTCACATGTAAATTATCAATATATTCAGAAGTCCAGTTTAATGCCTATACACGTATGCAGTTTATAAAGTAAAATGATTTGTATATTTAAAATATGAAATACAATTGTGTCCAATCAGATGTTTCAAAAGAAAACTGAATACTTTTCTCTTTTAAGGCAAGCCCAACAGACTGACATTTTTTATGTGTGTCGGGGAAGGGGGAAGAACTGATGAGCCAGGCTTCCAGCCACTGTAATTGAACTCCAGACATGTGCACCCCTTGTGCATATGTGCAACCTTGTACTTGCATCACTTTGTGAGTCTGGCTTACGTGGGACTTGGAGATTCAAACATGAGTCCCTAGGCTTATCAGGTAAGTGCCTTAACTGCTAAACCATCTCTCCAGCCCTGAATACATTTTTTATTGTAGAATTCCTCTTATAGCCACTTGATAGCTCACAATAGAGTGTACTTGCGAGCTATTGTGTCTTGGCTAGAGCACCAGCGGGCTTGAAAATATATTGCCTCTGTTCAAACTTAGTGTGAGGAAGAGGCGGCTATTCAAATAAGTAAGAATTCTTTCTCTACCCTACAGTTAATCCCCGTTTACTAAGGCCCACCAGCAAATGATTCTCTTTGTGATCACACTTTGAAGGGATATGGATGCTTGTAAATACTTATTCCACCCCACATTGCCCAAGTAAAGAAGCTTCAATGTTTGAACCAGAATTAGCATTCTGGCCAACTCCCAACTCAAGGTGGCCTCCAGAAGGATGGTAAGAGAAATAGGGAAGGCACACACTGGTTGATGTGGCATATTGAATGCTTGTCTTCCCTTTCCAGGGTCTTGGAGTCTATCCAACTTTATCCTTTGTTCAGTTACCTACATTTTATTAATATACAATAGTATGGACTATATCTATGCAGTTATAAAAAACACTCTAGGTTCTAGGTTTCTGAGGTCATATCAAATTCTTTGTTCTTTTGTTAATCCATTCTGAGGACTCTGAAACTGTGGGAAAAACAATTGAGTTCACTACCCCAGTTACCAGGAACCAGTTTCCTCTATCCCAATGAGGTGAAATTTCTTAAGGGTAGTCACCTTTAGAAAAACACTGATAAAAGAGTGCATCAAATAATTTTTCCACTGAACAATACTGTGTTTGTGCTTTTTGATTAATTTGAGGGGTCACTGAGTAGCTTCCCATCATAATTAAGAAAATTTTCTTTCACATATGACAATAAATTATTTCACTGGGATATGCTAAACTGTCAGGATTGGCATACAACGGAATTACAAAAATGTAAAAAATAAAATCTTTATGGTCTATGAGTACTTAAATGTACTGTTTCTGAGAAGAAAATGATGTGATTATTTCACATTATTATAAGTATGTTAGAAGATAAATAAGAAAACACATATAGAGATAAGTGGGTTAAAAGTCCATGATTGAGGAAAAGATGGTTGTATGCAATTTTTTTATTCTTATTATCCTAAAAACCTATGTGATGTTCATATGCTTGTCAGGATTTATGCATATGTCAAATCAACTGATTCTTAGCCAAATGCTATGAAGGTCTCTCAAATAAAAAAAAAAAAACATAGATATGGGACAGCTGAACTATAATCTCAGGTGTCCCTGACCTCCCAACAAATGCTAGATTTAAAATCAAGTCTCTTTAATCTCCTCAAGAAAGATTGCATGTTTTCCAATATGGTTTGATTTTATTTTAAAGCTATCATTACAAAGTTGGCATTCCTATTAAACTTCAAATGATTGTAACATACAAGCCACTTACTGTGCTTTTGTAATCTAGCCTATATAGTCTGAGTGCTTACTTTTCAATGTTGCAGTTAACTAAAACTTCAGGTATTAATATAAAGGAGAAGCCAAGGTGCCATTGATCCAGATGATGTGCATATCATAACTAAAACAACTGCTGAAACTTACATAAAATCAGCTTGGTTTCGCACTCCTACTGATGTCAAGATTTATAACGACATGAAAGGGCCAACTTGTAAATGTCCTTTCACTGTCAGTCACATTTAATATAATTTAAAATCTTTGGTATAAATGGTCTTTAAAGATTTTAGAAATAGCCACTAGATTTTAGAAATGGTAGTATTTTAGTAATATAGGTAGAAACAATAATATTATGAGACTGGTCAGTTTAATTTAATTTACAAAAGTGATATGGTACAATTGTCACAATGTTGATTTATTCAGTTTATTTTTTGGTCCTGCTATGGGATGAACTGGATATATCTAAAATTCACTATTAAAAGTACTATATCTAACCTCAGAAAGGGAAGATATACAAAAAGAGCAATACAGATTAGGAGCATTGCATGTGACTCACAGAAACAAGGGTGCCACCTTGCCTACCTGGCAGGACTGGAGCCACATGTGATCCAGTTCATCCACGATAGCTGCAAGAACCAACTCCTTTTACTCCACCAGTCCTTCCTGACTCAGCAGCCTCTTGAGTCACCAACTAATCAGGTCCCACCCTTACACCTGAGTCTGCTGATAAGGCTCATTCTAATTGGATGTTTGCATATTATGAATGGACCTAAAAAGAAGGGGTGTAGGGCAAGTTGGCTCAAGCCTTTAGTCCCAGCTCTTGAGAGGCAGAGGTAGGAGGATCACCATGAGTTCAAAGCCAGCCTGAGACTACATAGTGAATTCCTGGTCAGCCTCGGCTAGAGTGAGACCGTACCTTACAAAACAACCAGTGCCTTCTGGGCCCTGACTTTCTTGATTCCTCTAACTCCTTAGCCTTACTAGGGACTTAGCTCCTTCTTTCATTATGTGAGGGATCATCTTGGTTTCCCCTCCCCCTTCTCTGCATTGCCATTAGATTTTTTCTTTTCTTTTCGTTATTTATTTATTTATATTTTTTGGTATGGGTGCTTTCCTGCTTCATTTTCCATGAGTGTGGTGAGCCCCTGCTCCAGAGGTTTCATAATTATATACCCATTCCTATATGAGTGAGATTTTCTTCATCTCCTTTCCTCTTTCCCAGCCAGAGAAGTAAAGGGGGGGGGGGTTCTTTCAGCTTGGCCTTTTCTGTTTTGTTTTACTGCCTAACTTGCCATAAAATAAATCTCATAATTTATACTTGCCGTTCTCTAAGTCCACATTTTAAATTCTTTGATAATTGGACAAGGACCCCAAGTTGGAGTTCACTGGACTTCTGTTTCCTTTATTTGAGGGACATCTAATCCTTTTCAGGCTTCAGGACTACATTAACAGGACCTTGAAAGTGTCATTAACGTGAACTGAGTCCCTTACTGTGACATTGTTCACATGTGACTGGTGTCCTAATAAGAAGATCTTAGGATATTGAGAGACACAAAAGGCATACACACAAAGAAAGGCCAGAGCAATATGGTGGCTATCTTCAAGCCAAGGAGAGAGAATTCAGGGGAGGGCAATCCTGCCATGACTTTGATCTTTGACTTCTGGCCTGTAGAATCAGAAGAAAATATGTTCCTCTTGCTTAAGCTACACCATCTATGGTACATTTTCATAACAGCTCTGATTTTTGTTTTCTATCCATATAAGTAAAATCTTTAAAATTTGGCAATAAGTAGAAAGAAGGTCATCATTCAGCTTCAACTTATATTGACCCTTTATTCCTTGCCTGTACTGTCATAGAGAACACTTGGGATTGAGCTCTAAGCCTCTTTGAAAGCCCATTTAAAACCCTTGACTAATGAAAACCATGCAAAAAGTAGTAAGTGACAAGCATGAAAAAAATATAAAAAATTTTTTCACATAGACTTCCATGAAAGAATTTTCAGGGATTTCATTCTGCAGTATAAGCAGAGTGAGTATAGACATAGGCACAGTGGCTTAATCTTCATCTCTGACTACATCTATTTTCAGTGCTTAGTATCATAATAAAGTGCTTTAACGTACAAAGGAACTACAGAAAGAAATTATGGCTTAAAATTATAAAAACAATAGGCTTGGAGGTGCAAGCCCATAATTCCAGATATTCAGGAGGCAGAGTCAAAAGGAATGCCCAGGTTCAAGGCTACACTGGTCTAGTTAGTGAGTTCCCAGACTGCACAGGAAAGATAGTGGGGTCCTATCTCAAAATAACAATATATAAAATAAAATAGACAGAGCCATTCTTTATTCATTTAACTTTTCATTTATATTAATGGAAAGACAAAACTCCTCTCTGCTTGATCATTCAGTTTTTCTTTGAAGGTAATAACAAAGCTCTCAGAATATAATCAGTATGGCAAATAGAGAAAGTTTGAAGGGATACATACAGTATATGATTAAAAATGGAAAATATACTAAAGAAAATTCATCCAATAAGATATTAGTGACTCTGGTCCTTCTAGGAAATGTTTATAATTATAAAAATGATTTCCCTAAAAGTGGGAAACAACTTTACCAATCTCTCAAGACACTGGTTTTACCTGTATAGGTTTAATTCTTTTATACATAAGCACTGTCTGTAAAAATGTATAAATTATGTTGAGTTATTGTGCATTGCAGGGATGAAACACTCAACCATATGCAGCTTTTGGGAGGAAAATTATTTATTTTGGCCTACATTTTGGGAGGGAAGCTCAATAATGACAGGGGAAAGATGACAGTATTTTCAAAACAAAAAAATCAAAATACTGACTAAAAAGAAAATGATCAACTGGACTTGATTAAAACTAAAACTGTCATTTACCAAAGAAGTTTATATTAACAGTTAACAGTGTTTAAAAAAGATACACATGTAGCAGATGCAAACATACACTTTCTACATGTTAGTACATAAAAGCCAATGTAATTTTTTTAAATCAGCAAATATTGAGCATGTACTTTATGAAAATAATATTTAGATGTGTATTTAGTGTATTACAAGGTTTAAATCATAAGTCATTTGGAAAATGGAAAGCAAAAATGTGATGTGATTCTGGATTTACAGTAATTGTAATAGTGATAGTCAAGGTTTTATCACTGTGAAAAAACATCTGAGAGAAAATAATTTAAAGGAGGAAAATTTTATTCTGGTCCCTCGATTCAGGTAAAGTAGGTTTTCTGTACAGGTCAGAGGCAGAGCATTATAATGGGAAACATGCTTCAGAGGACAAGTTCTTACCACATGGTGACCAGGAAGCAGAAAAAGAAAGCAATGGAGGGCAAAAGGAAATGATAGAGCTGAAAGCACACACTCTGTGGACCCAGTCCCTTCAATGAAGTCACACTGACTGATTTCCCTTCCACCTCTCAACATCTGTTAAATTGTGAATCCATCAATGGATTAATCTTCCGTTAAGCCAGAGCTATTGTCATCCTCACACTTATCCATAGCTCTACCTCTGGAGTTTGCTGCTTTGGGAATAGCCATCACCATATAAATGTTTGGGTAATATTTCAGGCTCAGTAAATACTACTACCACCCACAATGGATAAAATGAAAAGGATCATCAATAGTGAATATATTGGCAAAGATTCAGTGCAACAGGAAATCTCACACAGTGCTGGTCAGAGTGTACTTGAGGAAATTATCTGGCATTATCTACTAAAACAATCATATGTACCCTGCTCTATCCTAGCAATTACATTAATACCTAAGTCCTAATAAGAATGAATGCACATGATTACCTAAAGAAATGTATAAATGCATGAAGAAGTTTTACTAATCATAGCCCCAGACTGAAAATAGTTCACGTCTATCCCAATTATCCCTATTATAGCAGTAAGAAAAAGGGATCTGAGAAAACTTAACATTAGGCTGGATAGATGGCTTAGTAGTTAAGGCATTTGGCTGCAAAGTCAAAGGATCCAAGTTCCATTCCCCAATACCCATGTAAAGCCAGATGCAAGGTAGTGCATAATTCTGGAGTTTGATTGCAGAGACTGCAGGTCCTGGTATACCCATTCTCTCTCTCCATCTGGCACTCTCTCCCTCTCAAATAAAGAAATAAATAAAATATTTAAAATACCTTAACCTTGATATGTGAAATTGTTATTCATACACACATTAGAAAAATGTGTCTATTATGTTCTTCCAGTTTGTATTCATTACTACCATATATGTAAATTGTATGAAAAGCAATATAGAGACTCCTACAAAGGTTGACTATAGACTTGCCAACAGACCCAGTTATTCCCTTACTGGGCATTTACCCTAAAAGCTCCATGCCTCAGTTCAGAGAGATTTGCTAAAACATGTTTATACTTGCTCAATTCATAATAGCTAAGAACTGGAATCAACCCAGATGTCCATCATTAGACAAATAGATAACCAGGATGTGGTATATGTACATGACGGAATTCTATGCAGCAGTAAGGAAAAATAACACAATAAAATTTGAAAGAAACAATGGTTGAACTTGCATCAGATCACTCTCAGCAAACTCACCCAATCACAGAAAGACAATCACCACATGGTCTCAATCATCTGTTGCTCCTAACCTGAATATACCTGAGATGCTGGCATATCTAATAGATATCTTGAGGACCAGAAAATAGGGAGGGTAGGGTGGGAGGGAGGGTAAGGGTCGGAGGGGGACACAAAACTGGACCCAAATGGAACTGTTACCATAAAATCCTATATTCTGAAAGACAGACTAAAATGTTGAACCTTCATCAGATACTTAGAGGAACACCTGAATCAAAGGGCCTTTGATAGGTTATGATGAAGACTAACCTTATTCTTCTCCTGTTTCTCTCTCTCTCTCTCTCTCTCTCTCTGTCTCTGTCTCTCTCTCTCTCTTTTGTTTATGTTACCTATCTTTTTATTCCTTCTTTTCCCTTGGTGCTGACCGTTAACTCCCAGTACCAGAATGTGGTTAACATCCACAATGAGCTGTTGATCAGAGAGACCTACAAGGTTTCCCAAAAGAAGACAGATTTCTGTCAGAAAACTTGATTACCCACCAAAGGTTAATGGTAAGACCCTAATGTCAAAAACACCATATGCTATTGGTATGGAACATGGAGAGACCTGTCTGGAATCTGGAAGGGAGTTAGTCCTCAGACAGTTAGCTTGTCTAGTGCCAGAAGGTGCTACATGAGCGACTGGGGAAAAATGGCCAACATCTGTCCAAGCAACTCATGGTCTAAGCTGCTCAACAGCAAACAACCTGATGTGATACTCAACCAAGCACAATAGTGGCACACAGCCATGGTGGATAACCAGCTTCTCTTGAATTGGCTAATGAATCTGCTCAGTGGAATGAAACCCTTAGCTGGAACTGGAAAACAAGTCAGAAGCATATCTGAAAAATGAGTTCACTCTCCAATATAAAGTTCTCACCAATCTTGGACTACAAGAGGGCTTATACCTATTAAATTCTCTTAGAGAATTTTATAAATAACAGTTTTAGAAATTTTAGAAAATTTATAAGTTTTAGAGAATTTTAGAAATAATAATGGTCATCCCATTTATCCAGTGCTAACTTCACTCTACAATGAAGAATCTGCGTCTCTTTTTCACATGGATGCAGAACCTGAGGAGAGAATCAGCCCATCAAACCTCACCAGGGCCCCAGCTGAAACCATGGCGTAATTGGTTAAATGAGAAAGAGTGCTGCTTTCTTGGTGAACCTGGTACCAGCACAAGGGTGAAGGAGATAGACACAGAACACTTAACCCCTACCAAACCAGAGATCTAGAGACCCAGAGGCTCCCAAGACCTCTTCACTGAAGTAGAACTAAAACAAACCCAACATAGCTCAGGGAGATTCACAGAAGAGTGGCCTAAAGATTGTTAGAGCCACAAGTTGGGGCATTATGCACAGACACATTGCCTGTTCCCCATAACTGATGGCTACCCCAAAACACATGACCCATAATCCCCAATGAGGAGGGTCCCTTCAGAGGGGGGAGGACAGGGAGGATGCCAATGGTGGTACCAACATGGCTGTTTACACTCTGAGTATGTACATAACTAATAAAGAAAATAAATAAATTGTACTTCAGTTAAAATGTAGAAAATTTAAAGTCAGTTATCCAGCTACAAAAACTTTAAATAAGAAACCACTAAGAAAAAAAAAAAAAGAATCTTTACTGTATATAAATGTTGTCTACTTGTCCACTCTCAACCAAGACCAGATGTACCTGAGAAACCAGGCTTCTGTGAGGGAGTATATGATGACCCAACAGAGGAATTTTATTGATTAAGTGACAGATCAAATTCTTTACTTACGAAACAAGCAAGGGTGCTTGTTTTCTTGGTGATCCAGGTAGCAGCACAAGGGTGAAGGAGATCAACACAGAAAAAAATCAACTCCTACCAAATCAGAGAGCCAGAGACCCAGAGGCCCTCAACACCTCATCACTGAGGCAGACCAAAAATGAACCCAACATGGCTCAGGGAAATATTGCGGAACAGGGGCCAGAAAGAATGTCAGAGCCACATGCTGGGTCATCATATGCAGAGACATTTATCCTACCCATAACTATGAGCTAACCCCAGAATGCATGACCCATATACCTCAACAAGGAGGGGCCAAGGGGAGGGGGTAGGTCACGGATGAGCCTAATAATAGCACCAAACTGACTATATTCGCTGAGTACAAAACTACTTAATAAAAAAATTCTTTACTTATCTGAAAGATTGGTTCTTATCTTATATTTCTGTACTTAAATTATATTAACTACAATATTATTATTTGTTCATTCCACAATAGAAATAAATGAGATAATTAAAAGTAAAGGTAATATTCCATAAATTTTCAGAATAAGTCACCCCTAACTGTCCTGTGTACATAGATTTACATTTCCCAGATTGAATTAATTTTTCAAACTCATGTGTAAAGGATGGTAACAATGAATGTGAAGATAAAAGGAAGCATACATATTATGAAATCCATTGTCTGCCAAAGTTTCACTTTCTGAATAGAGTTCTTTGTGTATGGAAGAATACACCTTAACAGTGGGATGATGTTTACATGATGATATAGTCATGAGGAGTAAATTAGGAATGACTTCTCCGAAAGCAGGAAGGACACATGACAAGGAGTTAATGTCAGCACTATACACAACACAGTTTTCACTTAGCAGTGTGACCAATCTAATTGAAATATGCAAACAGAGAGCAAGGGAATTTAACAAACATATTGAAAATGGCATAAACACCTAAAATATTCAGTTCTTATTTGACATTAAATAGATGGTCAGACAAAAATGAAGAATACAATTATCCTTATGTATACACACACACACAAAGTTCATAATATTAACTTTTCTGGGACTATACCCTTTTTACAAATGTGGGAATGTAACTTATCTCTATCTTTAAAACATCTTTATTAGACTCAGGAATTCAATGTCCAAGTTTTGATTTCATTGTGCAAATAAAGATACATAAATAAAACATTCTCATATAAGGCTTGACTGCAATAGCAAAAAATTAGTAGTCTGCTAATCATTGTTATCAATTGGATCAACAGATGATAATTCATCATTTAACTTGTATGTAGATAGTTATGTGAGAAATATATGTAGCATCTATACCAACAAGTACAGTCATATCATCAAGCTAAGTGTAGAAAAAATAGATGCAATAAAACACATAATTATGTATGCATATATGATTTATTGACTGTAATACTGTTTAATAAGAGACTCAAATTATTGAGAATGTTGGGGCCTCCAGATTGAGAGGGTAGTTTTTGCTTTTTATTATATTATCATAGACCTTCCAAATGTAAATATAATTGAAAACCTGTAAAATTATTTCTATACAAAGGACTCAGAACTGTCAAAATGATTTTCAAAAATAAAATTTGAGCATATATAGTTCCTGAATACAATATATGAAGAATTTAAAAGAATTGTGACTGTAATTCTTACATAAAGAAAGATACGTAAATAAAATATAGATTTCAGATAAAATCTCATTTGTAGTTTAGCTGATTTTCATATGGGTACTACTAATAGCATTAAATCCAAAGAGACATATTTGAATGAGTAGTAATAGTGCTTGTGAAAATAGATAGGTAAAATGACAGAGCTGAGCCTTTACCTTATAACATACATAAACATGAAGTACAAATTAGCCAAAGTCAACTACCAAGAGAAAATTGAAGTTATAATCAAACAAATGAATGGAAACTAATCATTTTAACTCTGGATTAGACCATGACTTAATGGCTTCTTAGATATAATATCAGAGTACAACTGACAAAAGGTAAAAAAGGCAAAACCTTTTAAGACTGCTATTGATATCATCCAGAAGAATGTGAATAGATTACCCATGAAGTGGAAGAACATATTTTGGAGTTACACATTTGACAAAGGTCATATGCAAAGGATATATAAAGAGCTTTTACATCTAAGTGTTAAAAATAAATATAGCTAGTTTCTTTTATGGTGGGCAAAATTTGTAGACATTTCCCAAAGAAAACATACAAAAGGTATATAAATATGTGAAAAGATGTTCAGCATCTTCCATTAGGTAGATTTAGATCAGAACAATGTGATACTTTTCATCCATTCTCTTGGGTATAGCAAATGACAGGCAAGAGCAAGTACTGAAGATGAGGAGATACTACTACCTTGACACATAGGGTTGCTGGTGTGAATGTAATATGGAACCATCACTTTGTAAAATGCTGTAGATGGTTCTTAATTTTTTTTTTGTTGTTTTTGTTTATTTGTTTGTTTTTAAGGCAGACTGTCACTGTAGCCCAGTCTGACCAGGAACTCTCTCTATAGCTCCAAGGCTGGCATCAAACTCACAGTGATCCTCCCACCTGAGCCTTTGAGTGCTGGAATTAAAGGCATATGCCACCATGCCCAGTTAAAATTGTTTAACACTGTTATCAAATCAATTCCATCCTAGTTATATGTCTAAAAGAAATGAAAATATACTCACTGTAAGCCTGTGCATGAACACTTATAAAAACACTGAAGGTGGCCAGAAAGGATAACTGCCCAAATTTCCACCAAATGATGACAGTATAAAAAAGACACATTCACAAACAGGAATATTATTCTATTATAAAAAGGAACTTGGGTAAAGGAAAAAAAAGAGTGAGTTATTGAGGCAATTAATAACATCATGTACCTTAAAAACATGCTAAATAAAAGAAACAGTCCAAAATATCACATACTAATGTTACACATTTTTATTAAATGTCCAGTATAGATAAATATTTGAAGCAAGAAATATAGATGTGGCGTTGTGGGGCAGCATGTGGAATTAATGTTAATGGATTTAAGGATTCGTTCCAGATTGAGGAAGATGTTCTAAACTTAGATTGAGGTGATGACTACACAGCACTGTAAATGTACTAAACAAACATAGAAACCTTGTTGTATAAATTAAAAAGTGGGGCCTGGGAAAGCTGCTCAGTCACATAAGCATGAAGACATGAGTTCAGATGCCCAAAATTATGAAAATGCCCAGCATGCCAATACATGCTTTGAATCCGAACACTGGGTGACAAAGATAGTAGGATCTCTCTGAGGCTTGGTGACCAGCTTAACTATTTGAATTAGTAAGTTCCAGATTCAGAGAGAGAGCCTGTCTCAAAACATAAGTTTGAAGAGAGTGAATAAGGAGAAATGTCTTGGGTGGAAAGATGGCTAAGTGGTTAAAGTGCTTGCCTGTAAAGCCTAACAACCAGAGTTTGATTCTGCAGTACCCGTGTAAAGCCAGATGCACAAATTGGCACATGCATCTGGAGTTCATTTGTAGAAGCTAGAGATGTTGGCATGCCCATTCTCTCTCTTTCACTCTCTCTTTCTCTGTCTCCTTGCAAGTAAATAAATAGATAAATAAACATATTTAAAAACAGAAGAAATGACAAACTCTGGCCTCCACTTGTGCATGCACACCCACACACTTATACAATGACATATAATCATGCTTATACACATGCACGCTACATGTGCACACCAACAATCAAATAGAAAGATTTTTTTGTGTGAATTGGATCTTTATAAAACTGTATAAAGCATACTTTTTATAATGCTACATCTCAATCCTCAGTAGAGGGGATGCTGCGTAGTTTTCTGAATGTTTAAAGGATGTATGTAAAGAGAGTAATGAAGGATTTACTTAAGAATGTACAAGCAGAGGAAATCCTACTCAGGAGGAAGGAATTTGAAAAATAGAAACAATGGGCTGGAGAGATGGCTCAGAGGTTAAGGCTTAGGCCTGCAAAGCCTAAGGACACAGTTTCGATTCCCTAATACCCATGTAAAGCCAGATGCACTAGGTGGCATATGAATCTGGAGTTTGTTTTCAGTGGCTAGAAGCCCTGGCATGCCTATTCTTTCTCTCTCTCTTTCTCTCTGTCTCATTCTCTCTCAACTAAATAAAGAAAGATAAAGAGAAAAGATAATGTTCATGGAATATACCCACATCACATATTCTAATGTTACAAAATTATGGAGCATTTGAGATAGGAACTTCTAGAGGAAAGACACCAGGAACAAGGTAGGTATTTTGAGGTGATAAGCTCATATTCTAATGTGTAAAACACATTTTTGTATGTACCATTATATGAAAAAGAAACACAGCTGAGATTTAAGCATTCTGTTCTTTCAAAATAACTTCTGACTGGTAGCATTACTGGAGCAAACATTGCCAATTGAACCAGAGGATTAAAAAGTACAGTTTATGGAAGCAAAGGAAATGAGATTCAACAGCAAACAGCAGAAGAAGTTTCAACACTGTGAGCATTATTAAGAAGTCACCACTTTGGTAGGGTCTTTTCTTGCACAGGTGCTTTTCTTTCCTGAAACTACCTAATTAAACCTCAAAACAGAAGGTTCTGTAATCAACTCTCCAGGTCCTTGTGACAATCATATTGGAAAAAGAGACCTTTCATCTGAGCACTTCATTTTGAAGGGTTCTAGGCAGAAATTAGATTTTATTATTATCCTCTTGAATGCTTTATTTCTCACTTCCATATTTTCAGCATGTTCATGTGTGGTGTAGATTCTTCTCTAATAGTGACCCTGAGCAACTGTAAAGTCAAGAGTGAGACTGTAGCCACCCATATGTGTGATCACAGTAGTTGTTTACTGTTCTCAGGTTAGTGAGGTTGACCTGAACACTCATAATGATGGATAGAAATGTCACACTTGTCAGTGTGTCCCAAAGGAAGCCACAATGTGCTAGCAGAGGTCACAGAGATGTTTTCTGAAAATGCCCAGCATGGCCTATCCTGTTAAAATAAATACCTATCATACAATCAAAGAGGTGACAGAGAGCAAGAGGAGTGAAGTGAAATCTGAAAATGTATTACCAAGGAAGACTATAATTGGCTACTATATTTTATTGTGAAATGTGTCCTTCATAAAAGGGGACAGAGTCAATACCTTTCCACAGATTAGACCATAATGATTAATAGTCCTGATATCATCACCTGTTAAGACATGAAGCACTAATGCTACCTTTGGACCCTTCCTATTTCCCTTCCCTTCACATGTTCCTTTCCTCAAGAGCACATTCCTGAATTTTGTAATCATCAACCCCTTTCGTTGCCTCAGTAGTTTGGCAATGTGCACAGCTTAGATAGTACACAGCTTTTTCAGTATTTGTGTCTTTATAAGGATAATCAAAATGTGTCTTTTATGATTTGTATTTATGTTCATATTAGCTTTGTATGATACATACACATAGATATAAGTGTGTTCATTCATTATTCCTGAATATTATACTGTGAAAATATAACTGTTTATTAATTCTAAAGTGAACTGCTTCTGTTTGCTTTCCTGAACAATGTTCTATGTACATAGTCCTACAAATATTCTTATATTCATGAGCAGAAATCTCTCTAAACATGTAATTCCAGTGTGTTCAAATGTCTTCTCATATGGTATTCACCAGATTACTTTATAAAGTGATTTTTGCCAACTTGTTGTGTTCCTCACAAGGCATATATTTCAACTCTTAAATTCTCACCAACCCTATAGATCAGTAAATCACCTTTCATGTTAAACCTAGAATGAATAAAATGGGAATGCAATCTTTGTTTGAATTTATTTAATGACTAGAGCAATTAGTATGTTTTCTCAAATTTCTTTTCTAACTTTACTTTTGTAAAAGTCTATACATTGATCTTAATTGCATTTTCTCAGTTTATTAGATTTCCATATAAACTTCTTTAATACATGCATTGCAGATATATCCTGTTGATATTCTCATAAATTTAAGCTCATTCAGATAATGCTGATTAATAAGCAGCCATAATAAATAACACGGAAAGTTCTATGTGCTATTTGAATTGTGGGTTAAATTGTATAAGGTGGTATAATATATCACAACCAGGAATTCCATGTTGGTATTTTCAACTTCTTCAAAGTCCAATTTTACTTGGACACATTTAAGTGTGTTATGTACAACTTTACTGCGTATGTAATTTCTTATATCCACACATATTCCAGACTGTGAACAGCTCGATTTCCTGAAAGATTGCTCATGTGTCCTTCCATCTGCCTGCACATCCTTCTCCTTCCAAACTGTCATCTCAATCCTTGTTCCTGGCACCAATAATTGGTTATGTACCTCTTAAAGTTAGTCACATAAAATGTTATGTAAGTGAAATTATACAGTATGGTATCTTCGGTATCATATATATATATATATATATATATATATATATATATATATATATATATATGGTTTGTTTTCTCTCTTTATTTTTTTCAATGTAGGGGTCTCACTTTACCCAATCTGACCTAGAACCTACTCTATAGTCCCAGGCTGGCCTCAAACTCACAGCAATCCTCCTACCACTGCCTCCTCAGTGCTGAGACTAGAGGTGTGCACCATCATACCAGGTTAGTTTGCTTTCTATATGAACATCTTGTTCATCTTATGGCTGAGTAGTATTTCATAGTATGAACTTACTACAACTTTTCTAACCATATACCTGTTTAAACATTTCTTAGTTATTTCTGGCTTTCAGCTAGTACACCTAAAGCTGCTATGAGTATCTTTGTAAATTATTTTCATTAATACATGCTCTTGGGAAAATTCCTAAGATTTCAAATCTTAGGTTGATTTATGATCTCATGGTCAGTTTTATAAGGCATTGTCCCAATGTTTTAGAGAAATCAAAATTTGCATTCTCACTAATATTTGGTTTTATAATTATTTTTACTTTAGCATGGCACAATATCTAACTAAAATGTCAATGTGCATTTCCCTCAGTGAGTAATGCATGACATATTTTCAGGTGCATATTTGAGATCTGTTTATTCACCATGGAAAAATGTGTGCCCCTGCGTTATACTTATTTGTAATGTTTGTAATTGGATAGCAACTTGTCTCTTTCTGTTCACTGCTGAGTTGCAAGTTCCTTATATAGTCTACATATTGCTTCTTTGTCACATATTATATATGTAAATAGTTCCTTCTAGTCTATCCCTTATCCTTGTGTTCTTGTCAAATGATCTTGTAGAATAAACTGTTTTGGTGATTTCAGTGTACTCATTTTTCAGTTATAGATAATGATTTTGCTGTCAAGGTTAAGATACTATGAAGTCTTATAGCCTGAATACTCTCTTGTTTTATACTAGTAATGCACAGATTCAATTTGGAGTTAATTTCTATGATAGGTGTTAGATGTAAGACGTTTTCGCTATGGATGGATATTCCAGCACCACCAGTTCTAATACCCTCATCCTTATGTTTAATCATTGCTGGATCCTTCTTGTCCAAAACCCATAAGGATGTTTGAACTGATGTTGAATCTATTCTGCATCAATAATGTTTGTGTTTTACCCTGATGATACTATCCTGAGGATCTTTTAATGAACCAGAATCCACAATTTTTATGTAAACCAGTTAAACCACTGCTTTCTTAAATGCTTTTTTTATTGTGAACTTCCTATTGATGAAGTTCATGTTCCCAACATGATAAATCTGTAAATATTCTATATACTTTGGCCTTTCATATTTGTGATTAAATCATATAGAATTAATTTATATGTCTGCCCTGTGGGCAGAGTCTGATTTCAGCTCTTTTTTTTTATTTCTTCATTTTTAGTACTATAGGTATAACCAATTTTCCCTAAAGTAATTTACTGCAGATCCAATCCCAAGATTTCTTATTAGTATGTTATAAGTCCTGTCATCACCATTACCTCTGTGTGGGATTGGACATTATAGTGAATCCTGTCAGTTTCTATCTTACAATAATATTATAAATTCAATAGCTAATTTGACAATTTCTCCCATCTTTTTTGTCTGTAGAAATTTTTATCATAATTATGTCAATTTATTTTTAAGTTGAACAGATATCAGACATCATAAAAATATTGAGGTTTTGATATGAATTACATATACCTGCAAATCAATTGGTGGACAATTAACATCTTTATATGAGTAGATCTTTTCCATTAAATGGCAGATCTATCCATGTATTAAATGCCATTTAAAATTTCAATAAATGTTTATAATGTTTAATATAATTACCTTTATCATTGTTAAATATAGTCCTAAAGCTATAAACTTTGTGACACTTGTTAGTTTTTATTAGATTTTTGAAAGTGGTGCTAGTAATATCTTACAAGCATAAAACAAATGGAGGAGGATAATGAAAAAATAATTTTCTATTTAGTTTATTTAATGAAAACTTGTTTAATTATATAACATATTCAATTATGGTGTGCAGATATTTTAAGTATTTTATGAAACCCTTCTATTAGATACAAATAATTATAGTTTTAGCACCTACTTTCTACTCTACATAAAATTTATTTATTGTCTTTATTGTACTGTGTAATATTGGCAGAACTATTTGAATCTATATGGATTAATGAATATTGTGTTATTTTTCTTATTTAGTTGTTTTTAATATACTATGGTTGACTCTAATATTTATCTGTGAGTTTCCTATATATACAAAAATTGAATTAAGAAGTTTTTGTTCTATTCCTAGTGTGCCAAGAATTTGTTTTCATAATGAGTATTCATTGTTGATAAATAATTTAAACTTTAAGAACAAATACATTTTTGAATCAATATTTATATGTGCTTATGCTTAGGTTAAATGGCACTTTTAAAATGTAACCTATTCTTATTTTTTGGGTACACAGAAACATTGTAATGAGTTTTTAAAAAATCAGCAGGTTGTCATTTTTCTTAGGATTCAAAGTGTCCAGAATAGGATTTGTAGTCAAGAGACTCCACTGGGCTCTGTTTTGCCACTTACCTATTGTGTATCTAAGTTAACTTCTTTTCTTATTTTTCTCAGTTTTTTTTCATTGATAAAATGCACATGTCAATTACTTTTCTACTTTTATGGTTATTGTGATAAGGCACATATAATACAAAGATAATTTAAAGAAAATTAGTACTATAAATGATGAGATTTTCTATAATTAGAATATAGGATAGCCAAAATTTATGACCTAATTATATCCCTTCCTTCCTTTAGGCATAATATAATTGATTTGGTTTCTGTTCATAAAAATAAGAAACATAAAACTAATTTTCATGAATATAAGTGAAAATAAACCACAAAGTTATTATCTCACAAGCACTTATTGACTATGTAAATTTAACTGTAGCAGCACATACCCCACTGTGTGGCATTTCTTGTTAATTTTTCTTTCTCTCCTCCTTTGTCAACAAGTATTCTACATTCAGGAGGAGAAGAAAAAGTAGAAACAATAATCACACAGTTTCTTCCTGTACACAATTTAGGAAAAGTACTCTGTAGAAACAACAAGTACTCCTGAGTGGTTTGGATTTCAGTTAACAGGAAAGAAATTCTGTTTTTATTTCTGAATCCTAAAATATTAAAATAACCATATCACAAAAAACATGGAGGGTAAAAGGAATTCATGATCTGCAGATCTGTTTTCTCATCAGAGAGTGATAAGGACTCATGAATGGGAAGGTTAAACAAAATCAGAGTAGTTTCAGGGCACAGGTGACTTCGGTAATACGATTTATGGAGGTGTAGATAATCCCCACAAATGGTAGTGTGTGCATCTTCAGTGAGTACCAGACACTTGTTCAAGATGCAGCCTGAGACATTCCAAGTCCACGGAGACTAGCAGCTGCCATGGCATCTGGGTCACAGCAGTTTTGTCAATGCACTATAACAGAATATACTGAGAGTTTTGAGACAACGAGAGAGTTGTGAACTGGTGTAAGGTATAAAAATATCCAAGAATTGAGGCTGGCCTGTAGATGGCCTGGAAAGTGCAATCCAAGAACTGGGCCATCTGGTGGGCAGTTGGTGAATCAAAAATGGAAAGAGGCATTCTTGATTTGATAGAAAGTCACACCTCAGCAGATGACAGCAATGAGCGAAGACAGCCAAGAATCCCTTGTAAATCAAGTTGCCATGGTTAAGCTATTTAGCAAAACTTTCTTAAATCTAAAGTCTCGGATAGGATAGAAATTACATGATGAACTGACTGTATTAATCAATACAGACCCAGCTATGAGAAAAATTGAGACCCCCACATTTTATATGTTATGCTTTGTATATATATTTAAATTTTTACAACTGTGTAAAATTCAAATTCATTGCAGAAATGAAATAAATATCCATGATGATTTTATTTTGGCTAGATTGGAATAAACTCTGGGAACTGATACATGCTAGGCAAGTGCTTTACCAGTGAGCCACATTCTCCAGACTTGGATGAAACATGTTAAGCTAGGAGTCTACTATAAAGCAGAATCGTCTTTTTTTTGTGAATCCCTTTCAAATAAGCATAGGCAATCACGACTATTTCCAGGAAACTAAGTATGCAATCCAGTCTTTTATTTTTTTTTTCATTTCAGATTTAATAGCATCTCCATATATTTGAATGATAAATACTTGACAAGGGAGAAGTTCCAAGGGGCTAAATCAGTGATGCTTCCTCAATCGCTCATTGCATCACTAGCAGCACTGTCCTATAGGACAGTGCTCACCACAAATCTTGTCCTAATGAAAACTGATATTCTCTGTATGATTCTCAATGTTATACTCTTCTCTATGCGACCTCAGGATGAACTTCCACAGTCTGTCTCCATATTACTGAAAATACTAACAGATAAAGTTGAGTGACTGGTTTGTAGAAATGCACTAATTAGGGATGTTCTTGATAGCCTGGGTCAACTAGAAAGCTACAGAGAGAATCAAAACATTTCCTGTGAAAAAACTGGATCTACAGACCCTTCAGAAAAAACTGACAGTGAATGTGCCTAAAAGAGATGCTACCTGCTGCCTCCTCTTGGGACCCTGAAGCCCAGTTACTTGCATTGACCTAAAGCAGCAAGCCAGAACCAGATGACAGACTCTCCTTTAAAACAGGAGTATTTCTAAGGCATCACAATTGCTGAATGCAACTCTGAACACACCCATGTTCCTCCCCCAATTTTTCTCCAAATTATGTCTAACTGTCACCAATGTGCATTTTCTCACAATTGTGAAATGTGGCATATGAACTCACATGTGAAGGTGCTAAACAGAAAACGAAAGGAAAAATGAATTTCTAGGTCTATTATCTAACATCTGTTCAAAAATAGTAGATTCCTTTTAAAAGGGGCTCTAGAATGATATTGTATTTAATTCAGACTGGAATTAATTGTTATGATCAATTCACATCCTTTGCTTTTTTGAACTCTACCTTAAAGTCCTGATTCTAGTCAGATTTTTATGATTTCTACTTATACCATGCTGATTCATATTTCTGAAAACTCATTCCTGTTGTGTTCTCTTGGTTGTAGTGGTTACTTTAAATTCTCTCCCCGTAGATCCTAATCTCTCTGTATTCATAGGCATCCAATTCAAGTCCTACCTAATTAAGGCAAATTTCTAATCATTCTCATATCACTCATGTCCTAAAAATGTTAAATATAATATAATTCATAACTTGCTTACATTATATATATATATATATAGATATTTTTCTCATGTATATGGAAAACATATAATAAATATACATAATATATATTCTTAGAACTTAGAAACAAAGCTTAAATCATCCTTTCAAACAGGAAATTGGTTTGATTTACAGAAATAGCCAGTGTACAAGTGTAGTATATAAGTTATTAGTTGGGGACATTGCAATAGAAGACTCAGGATATCTAATAGATAGAAGAGTGTACTACAGTAAGCAAGAAGGATTCTGGTACATGCTGGTAGACAATTCATCAAAAGTGTGCAGAGTTTAAATGCAGATAGATATGTAAATGTGGTAGTGAAAATATATGAAGGTTTGTGATAGGTATAATTTTCTCAATATCTACTTGTCCAAGGAAGGAGGAATGAGGAAAATATGTTTTTGTGAATAAGCAAAAATATGTAAGCTACATGAGGAAGTAAGGAATGCAATGAAGTGAGGAGCTGAAAAGTGGGGAAAATAGGGAGAAGTGAGGACAAGATTGCTGTTGTGGTGAAGGTTTTTTTGAAGATGGTAGAGTGTGAGAACAAGCTAGAAGGACAGAAATGGGAATGGACACTTGGAAGTTTGAGATGGAGGAGACAGAACGATTGAAGGATCTTATCAGGAAATGAGTGCCTGAATTAAGATGAAAGAAAAACCCATTATAGGCAAGCAGTAAGTGAGGCTTTTCTATGAAGCCAGGTAATTAGATGAATCATCTACTATCGTGTTAACTAACCAATAATGAGAGCATGTGTGATCACCAAGAAAGTGAAAAATACAGAAAGTTGCGACAAGAGCTAAACCCTTCCAGGCCCATGAGGCCTAGAGAAGACTAGGATAGAAGGAGTCTTTTAACAAGATGGTAGAAGAGAACATTCTCTAAATGAAGAGTGGTAAAAAGACTCAGGAACACACCAACCTACCCCTGAGCCTGCAGCATGAGGGTAAGATGAGAATTCAGTTCCATCACAGGATATTATAAAGGTGAAGGGAAGAAATATTCAGAGAAGGGGAGGAAAAAAGCCTTGTGCTAGTGATTTTCTTTTATGTTTTTGATAAAATCTAATCTATGTACAACATTTTTTCAATAAATGACATAATGATTCTACCTTTCTGTAAAAGATTTTTGAACTTGAACTGTCTTTAAAGTTGCTAGAGCTTACTGAAGTATATGATAGATAGCCTGTGACCTGGAAAGCACAGTGTATCTGTCTCTATGAGGAAATTTAATTAATAGAAATATGCTATTGTGCTGGATTTTTATCACAATAACTGGCCATTTTGATAGGATGGTTGTGATAGGGAATTACTTAGTTATCCATTTAATTTTTTCATCCCATAATTTTCCCCACTATGCCATTAGTCATCTCAACTGTGTTTGCTTTCTGAAAATATGGAGGGGATTAAAATTGATGGGTCATGAATGCATATTAAAAAGTAATTTGAGACCTATAGAAGAAAATAAAGCACAGAGAAGTTGACACTGCAGGTAACACTGCCATGCAGGTAAAAGAAACAGCCCATTTCCATGGCATGCCCTGATTTGTATGTGTAGGTACATTAATATCACATGTATATACACATCTTGGATGAGGAATGGAGAAAAATGAGTTGTAAGCTATATGAAGCTATTAAAATAAAACATGCATTTGCAGCCAGTCATGGTGTCGTATTCCTTTAATACCAGCACTTGGGAGGCAGAGGTAGGAGGATCACCGTGAGTTCAAGGCTACCCGGAGACTACATAGTGAATTTCAGGTGAGCCTGAACTAGAGTGAATCCCTACCTTGAAAAAGGGGGGGGGGACATATATGCATTTGCATATCTTTGTCTTTTTAAAGAATGGATATTTTTATGTATTATATGTAGCCAGTACTATTTAAAATTAGACCTTATAACCCAACAGGTTAAAACATGCTTATATTTAAAAGATAGAATGACTTATCATTCAATTATGCTCAAATAAGTATTGTGTGCTTCACTCTAAGATAGATCAAAATTTATAAATGTTCCAGTGACAGGATGAAAGAGAAGCAAAGGTGACTATCATATGTCATGTGAATAAATACAGATCGGAGTCTATGATGCTAGCTGAAGGAATGGTGGGGGTGTAGAATGAAAGGTGATAGTGCTGAAGACTGAGAGTTGCAAACTGCAGATAATGACGAAAATCAGACTCATCGCCTTCACCTCCTTATTTCCAAAGCAAATAACACCAACATATATTGACTCACAGAGCAGTGATGCATAAAGGAGCCAAAGACTAAGTAATTTTATTCAAAGATAGAAACAAAAATAAACACAACTCTTTTTAGCTCTATTTTCTTTTAAGGCTCACAGGGTAAGAAATTAGCCTTTATAGAAATGAGACATCATTGAAGATCCAAACGCTTAACTTGGGTAACACTTTTTATTTCTACTGTGCAAACATTTTGGCCAAATAACATACTTTGTAAAAGTAGTTATGTAAAAGAGAAGAATAATTATTCATAGTAAGTACTGAATTTTTCATTTTAAATTTCTGTATACATTAGATCATTCATGCCCCATACACACACACTTTCGTAGAAGTGCTGTCTTATACCTGGAAATGCAATAATTCATATAGTCCTCATAAATCATGTTCAATAGGTGATATATTGAGATAACTATTAGAAATTACATAAGAACCATGGAGCTGCATGTGCTGATAGAAAAACAGAGATATAAAATATCTCCCTACAATATAAATGAAAATGAAACACCTTTCCTCATATGTCAGCTTAATTCAAACATTTTTCAGTCACCAAAAAGTACAAAAGAAAATTAATATGTATTTTTATTTAAAAATAAGTTGAAATGTGAATATTTTCTTATTAAGCCAGTATGACAGCACCATAGCTGCCTCCTTGGAAAAGAGAAGAGTAACACTATCATACATGGGGACTGAGACAGTTGTTCTTGAACGGCCAGTGATATTGATAACACTGTACCCTGCATCATGAAAACAACTAGATCCAATTAAACAAAGTTGAGTCTTAGAATTTGCCTTTAAATATTTCTTTTTTTAAGAGACACACACACACACACACAGAGAGAGAGAGAGAGAGAGAGAGAGAGAGAGAGACAAAGAATTGGCATGCCAAGGCCTCCAGCCACTGCAACGGAATTCCAGATGCGTTTGCCATCTTGTGCGCATGTGCCACCATTGCACTTATGTCACCTTGTGCATCTGGTGCATCTGGCTTAAGTGGGATTTAGGGAGTTGAACATGGGTCCTTAGGCTTTGCAGGCAAGTGCCTTAAACACTAAGCCAGACCTAAATATAACATTAATTAAAGAATTAACTTGGTCTTAAAGTGAAATAGCCTTGATGTTTGTAGTGTTTTGCATCAGCTCATATATAGGAAAAATTGGAACACTCTAAAGAGCTTTGTTTGAATCACAGGGTTGGCTGTAATATGAGAGATGGTTTTTACTGATTTCATAATCAGGATCACAAGATAATTATCAAGATTGCAATGTAAAACTCCATTCTTTATCCAGCTTAGGAATAGGTCTTAGTTATTTTTTTCATCTATTACATGATGACATAAGATTTTGAATGAGTCTGAGATTCTGATATGAATGTGTAGCAGGTAAAAGTCTATAAAAAGCATTGTTTGTCTTCTTTCATTAATAAATCTAGGATATTGTGATCCAAAGTTCCCAGAAAAACAATGCATCTGCTAAACCTACTTACAGCAAGGCTGAATGGACTGATATAACTCCTATGATCACAGAGAGATAGAATACTGCAAGTCAGATCCAACTTTCCTCAGGCTGAGAGACACTACCAATAGCCAGCCAACATAAACAGCCAGAGATCAAAGTAACTCTGAATATACCTTAGGACTGGACCTGAGACCTGCCAATGTTGATGCCTTCTCCAGTGGGTTCGTTTAGAGTTAACTTTAAACAGAAGTCCCTGAGGCTCTGGGGGACATACATTCACTTCGCAACCACCACAACTATATCAGCAGTTGATAAACTATGGCTTTTATTACAAATATAGCTCATTGCCCAATTCATAATGCAAAAGTTTATTGATAACTTCTACACCCATCTATTTACACATTACTATGATGTCTTCATGCTATCAAGTGAGGACTGAGTGGTTTTGATAGAGAACATATAACCCACAAAACCAAAGCATGTACTCTGGCCTGTAGAGGATATTCGATAATTTCTGCCCCATATACTCTAAAATTTTATCCTAAGAACAAAATCTAATAACTGCAGACCTGAGCTTCAGTGAGTACCACTTTCATGCCATCATGCAAGAGCTTTGTGTGGAATCCCATGCTGCTGCCACTCACATGCTCGCAAGACATGCGGATAATAAGAAAATTGCCCACAGTAATTGTTATCATTTCAGCTGGAGAGTACAGTTGATGATGTTCATAATTTCATCACAGGGGTCCCTTGTGAGAATAGTATATGAAGACTAGTAATAATAAATATATATTTTTCTCTTGAAAATTATCCAGATGCTGCATGCTCTCTCTCATATGTGGATCCTAGCTACAAATTGTTAGACTTATATGTGATTTGGAGTAAAACTTAGTAGCAGAGACCAGTAAGCTAGAAAGGGAATATAAAGGAGGGAGGAGAGGGGAGGACTTAAAGGATGGTATTGTTTATAGATAAGTAGATGAACAGATTACTGGTAATGGAATGGCCTAAGTAAAGTCAGGGAAGACTGGATAAAGAAAGAGTGATGGAGGGTTTATCAAAATTTAAGATGGTATAAACCAGATGGAAATCTACATTTTTAGACAAGAGTGCACCCAGAAGCCATTGTCAGGGATGGGATACTTTCAAGGTAGTTGTTGGCCAGAGATGCTCTCAAAACCATTATAGACCATTGCCAAGGCTCTTGGTTTCTCACCAGGAATAGATGGTAAGACCCTGTTCTTGAAGACTCCACATGCTTGGGCTGCAGGTCACTGAAAAATGAAGCTGAAGCTGAACTGAAAATCTCCTTCCTGTAAAGCAGCTGACTGAAAGCTGGTAAAAGCTACACTGCATGCAGCTTTATGAGAGGCAGAAGTAATCAGTGGAAATAAACAACAATGGGCACTGCAAGCCTTAATTTTGGCCAGCCAGACCAAATAACCCAACTGATGAAATAGTGGCGTGTCTGTTATGGAGGAAACAACTGCTCTCTAATTGGATGGAAGGCCCACTCCATGGTAGGGAATACATGCCTGGTACTGAAAAGCTAGTCAAAAGCCTATGATGGGGGAGGTCATGAGCCCTAAGGATGTAACACCTGCTGGTGTCTTGCTAAATATGTATATTATGCTCACCAAACTGCCCTGTAATCACTTTCCTTAATGTTCTTATCATATATTAATACTACTCTCAAGTTTGGTTAGAGAAGCTTCTCTTTGCAGATGGTGGTGACCACTGGCATGACTCAAAAGGCACCATAGTGCTGAGAAAAGGTGACAGAGGAGTGCTCAGCACTGAAACATATCTATTACACCTTCTGTGGCTCTAGTCAATTGCAGAAGAAGTGGCGGAAAGGATGTAAGAGCCAAAGGCAGAGGATGACTACTTACAATGTATTCTTCTAGACTTGGATATTCATGACCAACCAGTGCCTCAGAACATAAGACCCTAATAATAGGAGGAAAAGATAGTTACATCAAAATGAAAGAACAACTAATTGACAGGAGGAAAGAATATGAAGAAGAGTGGATTTGTGAAAGGGAAAGTGGGGAGGGGAGGGAATTATCATGGCTTATTGTCTATAAAAATCCAAAGAATACCAGGTGTTGTGGTGCCTGCCTTTAGTTCCACCACTTGGGAGGCAAAGGTAAAATGATCACTGTGATTTTAAGGCTAGCCCAAGACTCCATAGTGAATTTCAGGTCAGCCTGGGCAAGAGTGAGACACTACCTTGTAAAACTAAAAATAAATAGTTAATTAATTAAGATAAATAAAATATTGAAATAACCATAAATAAGACACAGACAAAAGAAAAATTAGTTAGCATTAACAATATTACCACTTGCAGTCACATAACCATTTGTTTTGTCTCACCTTTCAAAAGTAGAAAAATACAAGTAATATTTACAAATATCTCACTTTACTGAGCAACTCTTTGTAATTGTTAACTCATATTCAGCTTCATTGTAGTTTCTTAGTGCTATTTCCTCTTTTACTGATTTACAAATTCATTTTATATTTCTTCAAAGTGTGAGTTTTTAGACCTACTCTATTTTTTTAATTACATGAATATAAATATAAGAGAGCATCAATTATAGAACAAGATGTGAAAAAATGACTATTGATCCTCTGACCCTGTGACAGGTATCTGTTCCAAAGATTACATCTTGCCCATCCCCATGGTTCAATTCACGCCTCTAGAAAATAAGAAGGAAAGAAAATACACTGACCTTGCAAAGACCTCCACTGAAAAATAATCTTCAGCTATCATCTACAAGGTTGTATCTTGCAGCAAAAGAGAAGCACATTCCATTTGTGTGGTTATATTTCCTAAGGTAGGGCCATCACATTTTGAGATTAGGGCTCTTGCAAAGAGATCAAATGACACACGAGTAGAGTGCATTCCACCAAGGAGGCCCGATAAAGCCATAGAACACAAAGTGGAGCATGGCGATGCTGAAATACAATCATACAGATGCTACTGAAGCCAGACTAGAGCACAACAGTGAAGGATGATCAGGTCAACTTCTGTCATATTGGATAATCAAGTGTGTGATATTCTGCTGACCATTTTGTCCTGCTGCTTGCTTCCTGGATGTTCCAAAGCATTGAGAAAGATGCTTTCCAATGTCTCAGATGTATCACATAGGAACACCTGCTTTGTGTTTTGCTCAGCTGGAGGGAACTCTGTGCTACTAATCTTCATCTGGTATCCTGAGAATCATGTGAAAATACAATACCAGATTTTCAATTGTATCCTCTTACATAATATTTTATAAAATGTTTTCCTCTTTCAACCAAATGTAAATCATTTACATTTTGATATTTTTTGTTTATTCTTATTTATTTGATAGCAACAGAAAGAGTTAGAAAGAGAGAGAGAGAGAGAGGATGCACCAGGCCTTCCAACCACTGCAAACAAACTCCAGACATGTGCACCCCCTTGTGCATCTGGCTAACGTGGGTCCTGGGGAATCGAGCTTCAAACCTGGGTCCTTAGGCTTCACAGGCAATTGCTTAACTGCTAAGCCATCTCTCCAGCCCCATTTTGATATTTTTAAAACAACCAATATATATAATCCATCTCCCACCTCCACTATATTCTTTATCATGGTAACAAAGCAAATATTAGATATGTAAATACTTCAAATCAAAACAAAAAAAGTATTTTATGCCTGATCATTTTAAGCAAAAAATTGAGCTCTATTCTCTGCTATATTCTTCCAAAGATAATAATAAAAATATTAATATCAAATGCTTTTGTAATTATTTCTAAAATCTTTATTTCAGGTACACACACACATATACATATACATACGTGTGTGTGTGTGTGTGTGTGTGTGGAGAGAGAGAGAGAGAGAGAGAGAGAGAGATTGAGCGCTTCATTTATAAGCAGTACTAACTAAATAGTTTAAAATCATTTCCTGGCCCTTTACTATTTCCCTTTAGTCTCATCTTTATTCTAGTCATATAACTACCACTGTTCCACAGACTTGATATTTAGTAACTAGGACACTATCAAGTTTATGAATCATAATTCTATATTAAGATTAGCTGCTTTACTGATACTTCATGGAGTTCTTAAAATATTTTTATTTATTTGCAAGCACAGACAGATAGAAGAGAACAGAGAGAATGGGTGCACAAGGGCCTCCAGCCACTACAAATGAACTCCAGATGCATGTGTCACTTTCTGCATCTGGCTTTATGTGGGTACTGGGGAAGAGCACTCAGGTCATTAGCCTTTGCAGGCAAGCACCTTAACCACATCTTAAGTGCTATGTCATCTTTCCAGCACCTTCCTGAAATTCTACTCCTGTTTTCTCTACTACATTTATTTAGCATTCAGTTTAGCTTACGATTTGATGTTAACACAAAAAGCAATGGTTTGTAAAATAATTTTTACAACCAGGTTTTTATGGTCCTTCATAATATAACTTGCGTTAAATATGAAACATTCTGTTTGCTAGTTCTTTTGAAAAGATAAAGCATTATTACCATGTAAGTTACTACTCAATATCACAACAATCAACAATGCACAACAAACTGATAACTGTGCTATTCCTTAAGGAACATCACTTAAAATAAAGAAGAATGCACTGAAAAATATCAACCATGAACCAGTAGGAAAAAGAAGTACTAAGCTACTTTATAGCATAGCAAGTGCGACTTCTTAGTGCAAATTTCCAAATACACACACCTCATGTGGAATGATAAGGATATGTGATAGCTCTAACATTTTCTTTATGTAGTCTTCATTTTACTACAAATAACCAAAATAAATGTTGTCAGTGCCATAAATGAAGTATAGCATTTTGCCTAGAAAATTTAGAATTATTCCCTCTTCCTTAAATGATTCTGGGAAAATTGGATATCCACATGTAGAAGAGTAAAACGAGATCCATCTCTCTCACCTTCTATAAACACTAATTACAAGTGGCTCAAAGACCTTAATGTAAGAATCAACACTCAAGAGGGAAAGATAGGCAAATCATTTCAAGATACTGGTTTCAATATGGACTTCCTGAGAAGGATGCTAAAATCACAGGATATAATCTCATAAATTGACAAATAAGTGTTAATTAAATTCAAAAACTTATGCATAGCACAGGAAACAAAGAACAAGTTGAAGAAACAGTCTACAGAACAGGAAAGAGTCAGTAATAATTATATATTTGAGAATGGATTCATATATATAATTTATAAAGAACTCCAAAAATTAAATAAATAACTAAATAAGACATTCATTAAGTGGGCTAGTGAATTAAATCGTAGAATCAGGCAAATATTTTTTGAACAACAAAAGAAGTCATGTAAAACCTTAACACAAGCCGGGCGTGGTGGCGCACGCCTTTAATCCCAGCACTCGGGAGGCAGAGGTAGGAGGATCACTGTGAGTTCGAGGCCACCTTGAGACTCCATAGTGAATTCCAGGTCAGCCTGGGCTAGAGTGAGACCCTACCTCGAAAAACCAAAAAAAAAAAAAAAAAAAAAAAAACCTTAACACGGTGTAGTTATGTGAGGTACATGACGGAAATTTTTAAGTATCTCTTATAAATGTGTTCACTGAGGTCACAATAATAATATACCCACAATGACATAAATTATTTAAAAGTTCCAAATAGAAGTTATGGAGCTGATGGACATAATATACCTGAATTTTTTTGGAATGGCGTTTAGCAACAGAGTATATATCCTGCAAAAGAATAACTCAGCATGCTTAAGTAAAGGTCGGTGCATATTTTATTCACAGAAGCTAGAGCAGGGAATAAAATATAGATAGACTTAGAGATATTATCAAGAAAGGCAATATAACCATTATCGATGTCTGTGAATTAGAACAGAGATCATCAAAGAAATATTTGCATAATACTTCCCATGTCTGGAGAATGAAACAGTTTGGACCCAAGAAAGCCAATATTTATAAAGAAAGACAAAGTCAGAAATCTTTACCCAGGTATCTTATACTAAATTATCAAAAGTCAAAATAAAGGAGGAAACTTTAAAAGCAACAAGAGAACATCGAAATTTCTCCATAAGGAGTCAGCATAGGCATATCAGTACTTCTTTCAATAGAAATATTTCAAACTGTCACCAAAAGAAGTTTGGCTTAGTCCCAAAACAGATCATTTATCAACATCCATCCATGAATCCAGAAGACAATTCAAATGGGATGAAGAATTTTTACACCAGTAATTTCAATGTGCCATTGTTTACTGGAGCCAAACAGAAAGAATATGCTACCTATTGATTGAAAGATGAATGCATACAATATGGTATTTAAAAAGCTATTCATCAATAAAGAGGAAGTTCTTCCATGTGCAACAATATGGATGAACCTGAGCAATGTTATGCTTCAGAAATTCTCCAGGCGTAGAACGCATTACCACCCAATTCCACTTATGTGAGGTATCTAAAACCAATCAACATCCATGATATAAGAGAGTGATCATTGTCAAAGGTTAATCTTAGAGGAAAATGGAGAGCTACTAATTAACACACACACTGAGACTGCCAAGCAAATTGAACAAGTTTCAGAGAAGTGATGAATCATACCAACAGTCAAGAAGAATACAATGTACACTTAACAATTTGTTAAGAGGATAGATTTGGTACTGTGTTATTAACATAATTATAGCAAGAAGCAATTGCTAAAGCATGATCCTGTTCCTAATGGGAAAGCTTACATAATTTCTATACTAATAGCTGATTGGACTCTTTATGTTCTTATGCAGACATTTTTTAAGGTACTAATGTTTTTAACACACTCTGATCAGAACAATTTGCATCACAAATTCAACCTGGGTTTGCTCATGTGTGCCACAACCAAGGTACACTATGTCCCAACTTGTGACTCTCCAACATTCCTGGTCCCCAATGGCACTGAAACCCTTTCCTCATCAGACTGGTACTTTAAAAAAATTGCATAACTTTCAGGCAGACATTTTATTCATGTAAATAATGAAGTAAAATAGACCCAGCAATAGGACCACATATCTTAATATGTTTCTCATCTACAAAGTAAATGGATAAATGATTAAAGCATACCTGGAAAAAAGCATAATCCCAAATATATGAAAGGCAACTTTGTGCATATGGTTAAAGACAGTTCCAAAGGTAGGTAGACATGATGATACCCACCTGCAGCCTCAACACTTAGGAGGCAGAAGCAAGCCTGTTCTGTGCTACATAGCAAGAACCCATCTCTAAACAAAATAAAATAGTATTAAAATATTTTAAATGACTTATTTTGCTTAGCAGTGCAATACACAAATATATGTATTGAACTTAAACATATATGATATTTGTGGGAATCTAGATAATAATTATAAATAAGGCAAAAAATAAAATCTTACCTCTCATCTAATACTTTTAAATAACTAGAAAAAAATCATTTTTGAGTGTGAACAAAACTACAGAAATATGAAATAGGTCATTCTTTATAGAATAAAATTCCAACAGCATCATCATCACCAACAATGAAGGCAAAAACTTTTCTCTCAGGGCTTCAAAGCAGATGAGCAAATTAGCATTCTGTCAAGAGTTCTCTATGCAGATCTTGAATTTGAAACTTAGACAAGAGAAAACAAGGCAAAGAAAGTAAAAGGAGAAAGAAGTTTTTACTGCCTACTTGTGCTGTGTTGGAGAGAAAGAGAGTAAAAGAGCAAGACATGTGAGAATTTTATTTTTCAAACTGAAAAATCATTATACGCTTAAAAGGCTTAGGTCACTTTTCCTTTACTGTTCTATTGTTCATCATTTTAAAAGTAAGAAACCGGGTTGCAGAGATGGCTTAGTGGTTAAACGCTTGCCTGTGAAGCCTAAGGACCCCGGTTCGAAGCTCGATTCTCCAGGACCCACGTTAGCCAGATGCACAAGGGGGCACATGCGTCTGGAGTTCGTTTGCAGAGGCTGGAAGCCCTGGCGCGCCCATTCTCTCCCCCTCCCTCCCTCCCTCTCTCTCTCTCTCTGACTCTTTATCTCTCTCTCTGTCCGTCACTTTCAAATAAATAAATAAAAATAAACAAAAAAATTTAAAAGTAAGAAACCATATTTTATTCATCCTACTCAATGAATACTTACTTTAAAAGAAATATAATGCCTTCTCCAATTCTCATGTTATTTAGTTTAAAAGTACTCTTCATATAAACATGAAGATTCTATTAGAAAATAACTCCATGAATTTCAGGATCAAGCATACTCACCAGGCAGTTGTAATTAGATTTTAATATTCAAGATGCCGGCAGTAAATGTTGTGGAGTGTGAAGTTACTGGACTCCACAAGATACTTGCACAGTTTTCAAATTGCACAGGACTGCTACCCCTGTCACTCTGTCTTGGTTTTCTGGATAAGTTTCTTTGAAAGTATATTAACTCTTTTTTTAATTTTTTTTTGTTTATTTATTTGAGAGCGACAGACAGAGAAAGAGGCAGAGAGAGCGAGAGAGAGAATGGGTGCTCCAGGGCCTCCAGCCACTGCAAACGAACTCCAGACGCGTGCGCCCCCTTGTGCATCTGGCTAACGTGGGTCCTGGGGAATCAAGCCTCCAACCGGGACCCTTAGGCTTCACAGGCAAGCGCTTAACCACTAAGCCATCCCTCCAGCCCAACTCTTTAAAACCAATCTCCAGATGCTAATACAATCAAGCAAAGTCCTTATTCCTATTCAAAATAGATTTCTCATGCAATAAATTTACCCTATATGTTTTATCACACATATGCTTTACAAACATCATAATAATCATCATTTGTTTAACTCACACAAATAATATATTTAGGATTAAAAATATGTAGCTCATGGATTTCCAATATACTGTTTTCCGTGTGTGATGGCAAACACTTAAGAAGTATTTTCAGTCAGGAAGAGTTCTGACGAGTACATGAACTGGTAAAACAGTGTTTGATGGCCCATGTGGACAAGCACTTTTCTATCTCTCCAAGAATGACAAAGGATCAGAGTGGCTTCTTGCTAAGTTTTTTTAGAAAAGATACGCTATATATTAACACATCTAGAAATTATTAAGCGAGGTTTATTTAAATCTTCAAGCAAAATTTTCTAGCTGTATTACAAGACTTGTGTTAGGACTATCAGTGTGGAAGAATTATTAAAAGACTCTGAACTGGTTGGCTACATTCACAAAAGCAGATCTGCTCCAGGGAGCTGTGCGGACTACGCAGGCATCATTGGAGCGCTGCTACAGATCAATACAGTTGTCTCTAAAACAGAAACATAAGCCTGCCCCTCCGCCCCTACCAACAAACATAAGGAAATGTACTGCGTTGTACTCACGGCGTTCCCTGAGGCATCTCGATAGCACTTACAAGGAGGGGTCCCCCAACCTCCGAGCGCTGTCTTCTACAGTGCCATTTCTAGTTTCCAAGAAAGGGTAATAATACCTGGGAGAAGACTCTATCCAGACTCCTACCCACTTCATCTCTGAGGGAACCAGAGACTAGAGAAAACCAAAGCCAAGGTCCCTAGACGTTTAGAGAAAAGAGCTGGCACCAAGCTTAATTCAATTTTGTTAATGGCCATCACACTATGGAGGTGACTCAGATGGCTTATACCACTGAAACAGCAACACACCCTGTCTTCATGAGTCTCCATTTCCTACATTCTGAGAGCTAGCTCCCTTCTGGTTCCACCCACTACCTCCTCTCCTGTGAGAGTCTGGCTGCTCAAATCCTGTAATGTAAAGCTGAATGCTGCTACACCAGGGTCACAAGACTCTGGGAACCAGCCAGGTCTCCTGCTGGATTGAGAGAGGATGACATAATTCCAATATTCTCCTTACTCCTACTAATATCTTGGTGTTGACAGCCCCTAGCACTGAAACTCACAAAGTTCTGCAGTACAGAACTGATGATAAGACTGGTACCTGAATGAAGGTATTCTGGCCATACCTTTTTTCTTTTGCTTTTTTCCTTGCCTTAGTGACCAAGATTCCAGTGACTGGAGATTCATTTTGCTTGACAACCAGATCTGCCTGACTCAATTACAACAGCCATACATTTTTGGCATATGGATGCACCATTATATCTCTCAGCAAGTCGACTTCCCTAAATACCAACTGCAGGTCAGTTTATTTCATTTCCCAAGAGGCCTTATGTCATGACTCTCATAGACACCTTATCAAAATAAGCTGAAAAGAAGTTGGTTCTCAGCCCAATGCAATGTAATGGAATAAACAAAAACAAACACGCATACACTGCACTGTCAAGAAGCATAATAAGACATGACAGCTCTTGACAGTCTATGACCAGCACAATCTAATGAGATGGCATGATTTTCTGGAGCTTTTACTCTGGTAGCCATCATCCCTGAATGATATATCTCCTCAAGCCAACTTGCTTCTTGAAATGGAATGGTGACCCATACATCCCTGGAGTTTTATTCCTAAAGCAAGATTCTTCCTCAGTGTTTGGCAAGTGTTGGGGATAATCATCATTTTCTTCACATTTCCAAATGGTACTCCAGTCCTGGGTAGTATATGTCTTTATGGTGATCCTAGGGCACCTAAAATGTCAACTTTCAAGTCTATTATACCAATGCTCACACACCTTGTATTGTCGTATTGATTTTAAAAATAAAAGACATATGCCTTTTCTATGTATTTTTATGTATCAAATAATAATTAAATAACATTCAGGATAAGTTCTGCATTAATGAAGAAAGATATACAATCTTATAAGAAATGAATCAATTTTTTAAATTTAATATTTAATATTTATTTATTTACAAGCAGAAAGTGACAGAGACAGAGAATGGAGCTGTGCGGACTACGCAGGCATCATTGGAGCGCTGCTACAGATCAATACAGTTGTCTCTAAAACAGAAACATAAGCCTGCCCCTCCGCCCCTACCAACAAATTCCCGATTCAGGTGCCACTTTGTGCAGCTGGCTTTATGTGGGTACTTGGGAATCAAACCTAGATTATTAGGATTTTCAGAATCTGGGTTGTTAGGTTTTTCAGGGAAAAGCCTTAACCTCTGAGTCATCTCCCCAATCCCAGTCAATTCTTTTGTATCAATAAATACAACACTAATGGCACTATAAACTTGTCATCTCCACCTATGCTGTCCACAACTAAGTTCAAAGAAGGGAGCCAGTCTCTCTCTGTCCTCTCTTTCCATAGAGAATGTTTGTGGGGCTGAGTGGAAAAAAAAAAAAAAAAAGGTAGACTATCAACATGACAGAAAAAAATGCTGGGTGGTGTGAGGGTTGATTACATTAGTGAAACCAGTTAGACAGAGAAGTTTCTGAAGAACAAGGGGGTGCATACACTCAGAGACCCACAACTATCATAAACCTGCAGCCAAGTTTACTGGTCCCTTGTAACAAAGCAAAACAAATTTAAAGCATTATGTGGTAACATCACTACCAAACAATAGTAAGAGATTTTATTGTCTCTTTTTTAGTAGAACACATGGGGTAAAAGTTTCACAGAACATCATTATTTTGTATTAAAATTTAGACAATTATATAAAAAGATGGATTATTTCTCATGGCTGTTAACAACTATCTTGGCTGTTAAATATCTTACTATCTAAAGATGTTGAGAAGTGTAGAACTGCTGCTCCTTACAAACGTTGGACACTAAATAAATGTTTGCTTTATTCAATATATTAGAATGCTATGAATGACACATATATATTTGGAGTCAAAAGTAAATTTTATATATCTATATCTGCTTCACAGACATGATGAAACTAAATTTTAAAAAAGAATAGTATCTTCCAAACCATTTTCCTTCTACATAAACTTCATTAATTGAGTTCTTTTTAGATTTAAATTACTTTCTAACTTCATTACTTGTCTCACATACACTCTCAAAAATCTGCTAATTCAAAGAAAGCACTCAAGCATCACTTTGTGTCTGGAGAATCAGGAAATCTTATGAGAAACAGTAAGTGCCTTTGACAGGTAGTGAATGAGGAAGAAATCCCTGCAGTAAGAAATAAACCATGTTCAAGTTTAACATGTAAAAGGACATATCTTTAACTTGCACACAATTTAAAATCCAATCACAAGAATAAAGGTCTTTACAGATTAAGATGTCTCCTTCAGAAACCAGTCAGTCTGTATGCTCGATGGGCACAAGACTACTGGTAACTGATTTTTCAACATAACAAAAATCCAGATCAAAACAAACAAGACTTACTACTTTTTCTGAAGATTTAATCTAAAGCTCAGCTTCTAAGTCCAGTTTTCCTTGACACATGGCTGGGATAATTCTTTATAGTGTTGGCTCTCCTTTACAGCATGTTTAACATATGCTGGGGCCAGTAACACCCCTCTGTGCACACCACCTGCTATGCACAGTGAGACTGTCAGTAATAGTTCTGGCTTTGTCAAATATATCCTAGAAGTTTTCCCTGCCTGAGCAGAACCATATTTCCCTATAGCTCTTTAATATCCTTCCTTTCCTTGATGTAGCTTTTCTTTAATTTTCTCTGCCCCAAACAGCCACTATTTGACTTTTTGAGACCGACTCTCCTAACCAGGTTGACTGAAACTTACTTTGCCATGAAGCCAAGGCTGATATCAAACTCTATTTATTTATATATGTACTTTCATATATATATATGAAGCATATATATATATATATGTTTATTTATTTGTTTACTTACTTACCTATGATAGAAAATGAAAGAGAATAGGCATGTAAGGGCCTCTTGCCACTGCAAACTAACTCCAGACACATGTGCCACTTTTTACATCTAGTTTTAAGTGGGTATTGGGGAAATGAACCCAATGAACCCTAGTTGTCAGGCTGTGCAAGCTGGTGCCTTTAACCTTTAACTAAACTATTTCCACACCCCTCACCTCACACCGTTAATCCTCCTGCCTATCCCCTGCACTGAATGCTGGGATTAGAGGCATGTTCTTATCATGCCCAGATCATGCAACCAGTATTTGTTAAGCAAAAAAGAATTTTATTTCTAATAGTCATGAAGGTAGGAATGTGCAAAGATTAAATAATGTAATTAAATTAGTATATATAACTAAGGAAGGTATCAAATCGAGTATCATGGGTATTATTTGGATTTCTCTCCATCTGAATAGACTGTAGATTAGTCAATCTGTAACTGTATTGATTTTGTATCCCACCACTTTATTGAAAGAATTTATCACCTTTAGAAGATTTTTAGCTACTTTTAAGAATATTTTTATTTATCTATCTATTTTCAAGCAGAAAGAGAGAGAGAGAGGGAGAAAAGAGAGGATGGGAATGGGCATGCCTCCAGCCATTGCAAATGAACTCCAGATGCATGCTGGTGGAGTATTTTGCATCACTATATATAAAACATGCCATCTTAACACGTTCTGTATTCATATTAAAAAGACAAATGCTATTAATATTTCTAACTCACAATGCAGAAGTTAATTGGAATAGCAACCATCAGTGGAATGTCATATAACCATTATAATGCCATTTTCTCATACTTACCACAATAAAAGTATAATTTCTCAATTAATGAATGTATTTTCTTTTCCTTCAAAATAACAAGTTGTTCTAATTTTCCAATAATAAAAGTATAAATGTATTATTTATACTATTTTTATTTTAAGATATTTTAATTTATTTACTTGCAAGCAGAGGAAGAGAGGGAGGGATGGAGATAAAAAGAGAGAGAGAGTGAGAGAGTGAATATGGATATTCTAGGACACTTTGCCACTGCAAACAAACTCCAGATGCATGTGCCACTTTGAAAATCTGGCCTTTGTGGGTATTGGGGAATTCAATTCAGAACAATAAGCTTTGCAAGTAAGCACCTTAACCACTGAGCAGTCCCTCCAGCACTGTTTATAATATTTTGTACTAATCTGAAAATAACACATTTACATTTAACTTGGTTATGACAGAACAGGGCAATAAGTGAATATACATGCATGCTTTAATGCATCTTTCATGTATAAGATTCTGAGTATAGGGCTGGAGAGATGGCTTACAGTTAAGGTGCTTGCCTGTGAAGCCTAAGAACCATGTTTGATTCTCCAGATCCCATGTAAGCGAGACTCACAAATGTCAGGCAAGCACCAGGTTGCACATGCCCACTACGTGGCACACGTGTCTGGAGTTCAATTGTAGTGATCGAGGGCCTGGTGCACCAATTCTCTCTCTCTTTCTTTCTCTCTGTCTGTTATTCTCTAAAATAATGAAAAAAGAATCTGGGTGCAGTTGCTCAAATATAATGCTCAAGGATAAAAATATATTTATTTCTTTTTCTATTGATACAGCTCTTTTAATCTTACTAGAGAATTAATTAGACTACCATGTGTTACAAAAACTCATCTGAAACTCATTTCTCCTAAGAAGCTGTATGAAGCCAAAGGAATTAATTTTATTTTACTGGAGATTAACTACACAATGGAGTATTTTATTACTCAGAATTATCCTTCAAAATGAATTACATAGGGCTCACTCCATTTTATATAAACTGTTTGAAAAGATATGTGTTTGGGAATTTGCCACTTATAAGATGTCCACATGATGCACAAATTTGTTCCACAATAAGCTTCCATTTCTTCCATTTCTTAAATATTAACATAATGCAAAAATTATCCTTTGTAATCCTTAAATTGAACCAGGACCATAAAAACATGATGAAAAGCCTGGTGTGGTGGCACATGCCTTTAATCCCAGCACTCAGGAGGCAGAGGTAGGAGGATTTCCATGAGTTCGAAGACACCCTGAGACTACATAGTGAATTCCAGGTCAGCATGGGCCAGAGTGAGACCCTACCTTGGAAAACCAAAAAAAAAAAAAAAAAAAAAAAAAGGAAAAAAGAGAAAAAAAACCTGATGAAAAGGATACCTACTCATTACCGGAAATCACCAAAATAGGAAAGGTAAGCACCATCTGGTCATCCTTCCCAAGACACATGATCTCTCTTAACTAAGACTGTGTCCTTCCTCTCACCAGCTCATGTGCTGCCGCACCCCTTTGGTCTCATAGATCTTAGTGACTCATGGATCCAATCAGTCAGCCCCCACTTCCAGATGACTAACTCATGAAGAAAATGACGATGTAGTCCATCCTTCAGTCAAACTAAGGCACAGTTAATAATCAAGATAGCGGGTTTCTTCCTAAATGTTAATTCAGCAGGGAACTTCACAGAATTTGCCAGCAAGACTAGTTTATATTCTTCTGCAGGAAGCTTGAACTTACTTTGCAGTTTTAATGTATAAGCTCTCCACAAGTGCAATGTATTAAGGCAAACTTCATGCTTATGCTATATATTTATTCATTTATTTATGCCAACATTCAAGAGGCAGAGGAAAGAGGATCACCACAAGTTTGATATCAGCCTAATCTTCATAGTGAATTCCAGGATAGCCTGGACTACATAGCAAAACCCTGACATTCATACACACACACATGTGTATGTTTGTTATCTTGCTGTTTAGGAAAGCTAGCTGTGGTAAGTTCATGAATGACCAAGTCCAGATGTAGGATTAAAACTCTTCAATTATTGTGACGTTTATTCACCTTATCAATTACAAACAGCTAACAAACAACTGAGAATTTGGGTCACATGAATAAACCTAAACTACCACAAATAACAAAGAGATAGGCAGACATTTGTGTAATGAGCTATTTAATTTGGAAATGTCTGTAGTTTTCTATCTAAAAACAAAGTTTACATTTATTTCAGCTTCTCTTTAAACTTGAATTTTACTTAACTTCCAGAAGAAAAACAAAATAGTTTTAATAAAGTTTCATATTATGTTATCCAATTTAACATCTTCTATATTCTTAATAAATTACCATTAACAAACAAATGGTCTTTTAATTTATTTCTCTTGAAAAGAAACCTCATCTACATTACTAAGTCATTTTTATTTCAACAGGTATTTGTGCAGAGGTGAAATACAAGTAAGGAATTGTTTTAAAGTCCGCATATAGAGAAGATATTGAACAAAACAACTTAAAAGGTGATTTCAGCAATGTAAGCACAAGTTTTAGAAAAAAACAAAAGTTACCTACCTATTTTCAATCCTTAGTACAGTGAATGTTCCCTGCCAAGGATGAACACAGAACATAGATGAGGAAGGAGTGTTTAGAAGAAAACAAGAACATTTAGAAATAACTTCAGGGCTGGAGATATTGCTTAGTGGTTAAAGTGCTTGCTGGCAAAGCCAAAGGGCCCAGGTTTTATTCCCCAGTACCCACATAAAGCCAGATGCACAGGGTGACACATGCATCTGGAGTTCACTTTTAGTGGCTAGAGGCCCTGGCATGCCCATTCTCTGTCTGTCACTCTCAAATAAATAAATTACTATTAAACATAGAAAAGACCACACCAAATGAGCCAACGGGGGCAATAGTGGCACATCTGTCATGGTGAAACCAACTGCTTTATAACTGGACTGGAGGCAGGCTCCATGGGTTTTCAGTATCCATCCCTGATACTGAAAACCTACAACAGGGGTAGTCATGAGCCATAGGAGTGTAACGTCTGCTGCTGTCTGGCCAAATGTATATACTATACTCATCAAACTGCCCAGTAAGCACTTCTATTAATGTTCATACCCATATATTAATGCTACTCTCACTTTTGGTAGAGAACCTTCTCTTTTCAGATGGCAGTGACCTTGGGATGACTCAGAAGGCAACATGGTGCTTGGAAGAAGTGACAGAGGAATGTTCAGCACTGAAATATCTCATTCACACCTTCCAAGGCTCAGGGTCCATTGAGGATGTGGCAGAAAGAATGTAAGAGCCAAAGGAAAGGTAGGACTCCCTACAATGTGCTCTTCCAGACACAAAATAGCCTGGATATCCATGACCCCATAGTGCCTGACGCTACCTACACAAGACCATCATAGTAGGAGGAAAAGATGATGACATCAAAATAAAAGAGAGACTGATTGAGAGGGGGAGGAGATATGATGGAGAGTGGAGTTTCAAAGGGGAAAGTGGAGGAGGGAGGGCATTACCATGGGATATTGTTTACAATCACGGAAGTTGTTAATAAAAAATAAATTAATTAAAAAAATAAAAAGTAAAAATAAAAAAAGAAATAACTTGATCAATGCTACCATGTTATAGAGTGTTTATAACTAAAACCAATTTATAAGAATTAAGAAGCATCTCTGTTGAGAATAGACAGTTATATAGAGTCAGCCAGGGAATCAATCATTAACACATCAAAGAACTGTGGTTTTTAGAAGTATAACATTGTGTGTGCAATAACTTACTTACTTAGGCCATGAGATACATTTCAACAAGGAATACAAGGACCTGGGCATGCTTTGACATTTTGTTTGATGATGTTAGAACATTTTGTATAGTACTTTAGAGTATAAATATATAAAAATACATCATATGAAATACAATCAAACTCTTTCAGTTATATGTAATACTACTCCTCAGTTCTTCCAATCAAATGGAGTAGCTAATATATGTGCCAATTACTTTTTCTTATGAAAACTATGATTTGCTTCATCAAAGCAGTGCTCTTCATATTCCAAGGTTTTCTTGCAGTTTCGCTTTCCAGTCTTTGGTTCTTGTTCACAGAGGAATAATTTGCCCACTCTGCCTAGGTTAATAAAATGTTTTCTCAAATTACAGCAAGGAAATCCCTGGGCTCCAGGATGCATACCTATACATTTACACATGCATTCATAGATACAAAGAGAATGTAACTTTAGATTTGACTTTCAACCAATGGACCAGCTGTTATAACAGTATGTTTAGCAATACCCAAGGGACTAGGTAAGCCTGAAATTTAATGCAAAGTAGCTTATGATAAAATATGATCATTTCCTATTACAATACAAAGTAGAACAATATAAAAAGTACTCCCTGGGAAATATTGGGTGTATATTGGTAAATTTGTCTTCCTGGGGGAATTTTATACTGATGTAAGTGGCAAAAATATTAGAAGACTTCTAGGCCTATCATTTCCATCAAAATAAAGAGATATGTAATATTTGAGAATACTTGCAATACATATGATATTGAAGTTAGGCTGCATAGATGAGCAAAATCCATATTCTGTCCAGTGATTCCATATGGGCCCACTTCTTAAAAGGTGGCCTACATGTGCTAGTAATATAATTGTGTTAACTGTTAATAACCAATACATACAAGTAATGTACAAACATGGTGCCAGCAATCAGCCTTATTTGATTGAGTGTACTACAGGTTTATATGTGGGCTTCAGGCTCAACGTTAATCTATTCAGGTTCTGCTCACAGATATATTCTTGAAACAAGAATACATATAAGAATTATGGGATTAGCTGGTTCTGCCCATTAAGGCTGGAGCTCTAATAGAGCACACAAAGCTGGCCTTAGATCTTTTCCCATTCTTATTACTTCTAAAGCATAAAAGAGATCATGCAGACTTCTGTAGATTTTTATTCTTTTTTAAAAATAATTCTTTTTCAAAAAGTATTTTTATTTATTTGTAAAAGAGAGAGGAAAAGAGAGAGAGAGAATGAGCATTCCAGGGCCTTTAGCAGCTACAGAGTTTAGACACATATGCCACTTTGTGCATCTGGCTTTACATGGGTACTGGGAAATCAAACCTAGGTTGTTATGTAGGTAAGTGCCTTAAGCACTGAGTCTTCTCTCCACCCCAATTTTTATTCTTTTTTTCCCCCTTGTGGTAGGGTCTCACTCTAGCTCAGGCTGACCTGGAATTCACTATGTAGCCTCTGAGTAGCCTCAGACTCACAGTGATCCTCCCTCCAATGCCTCCTGAGTACAGGGATTAAAAGTATGCACCACCAAGACTGGCTGATTTTTATTCTTTATTGACCGAGGGACTCATGCAAGGAGATTATTTCCAAAGAGTAAAAACAAACTGAACAAAAAAAATTATATCTACCATCCAGAATTTGAATAAGAAATAGGAGAGCTTTATCAGAGTTCTATAAGATTTTAATATGCAAAATAAATTTTATCTTTCTGATAAAATGGATATAAATATATAGAATAACTAGAGAACAATGCTGTAAGTGCATTAGGTAGTAATGTATTCATAGAGATTAAAAATGGCAAGTATTAATAAAGGAGATAATGGTTCTTAAAAGCTACTTGAATGGGTACCACAGAGCTAGCTTGCATCACTGCATTCTTGTGCTACATAGTAGTTAAGATTGTCTACATCTCTGTTCCTAGGGAGAAACAAAAGATACTTCTATATGACAAAGATGCTGCTTGTCAATTAAAACAAGTCCACAAAAGCACATAAATATTTACTAATACATAAAACTTTATTAGACTTGAAAAGTATAATAAAGAGATGATGCCAGCAGTAATTCTTATTTTTTTTTTATTTTTAGATATGAGTATATTCATTGACATATTTATTTGAAACTGAAAACTAAAACTAAATCTAGGACCTCATGCATGGTATGCCAGGACTTCTTAAACATTGTTACTTACAATGGCTTTTTGGTCAAGAAATTATATATATATATATATATATATTATACCAATAAAATGCTAATGATAAATTATATAGAAATTTGAGTTAAACAATTATTGAGTATAACAAAAATTTCAATAGTTATTAGTGATTAAAGCAGTTTGCATAAAAACACATATGCTTATTTTTACATAAGTAATTCAATCTTGACTAACCCCTTGATGCTACATGGCATGGAGCATGTGTGGCCTTTTCTAGAGTGGATTAATGTTGCTATATTGTCCAGATGCTGAGATACTGCTGTACAAATGTATAGGGCAACATGGCAGATCAGGGTTTCTTCAGGCATATTTGGAAATTCTGTTCTAATTCAAACTTCATTCAACAATATTTTATAAAACTCAAGTGAGCAAATCTAAGGGCAGTTTTAATTTTCAGTGTGATCTCCTTTACACTGAGAATGTCCACATACATATTTGTATGACCCCATTCTTTAGGGTGTTTATAGACTAAGGGAAATAAATCAATATTCATGTCCAAAATGTTTGCAAAAAGCATGTTGTATTAGTCAGGGTTCTCTAGAGGAACAAAACTGATAGAATGAATTATATTAAAAGGGATTGTTGGATTAGTTTACAACAGTCCAACAATAGCAGATCATCAGCCTGAGAGTCGAAAAACCTGGTAGCTGCTCAGTCCACAAGGCTAGATGCCTCAGCAGTCCCAATCAGGCACTGAAGTCCTGGAGGTGTCCTGAAGGGACGCTGCTCTTCAGTCCACACTGGAATGCAGCAAAACAGCAAACAGCAAGCAACAAGCAGCTCCTTCAACCAGGTGGGAGCAGAGGAGAAAACCTTTCTTCCCAGAGCTTCTTTTGATAAAGCCTCCCCTCCTAAAGGGGCCACCCACTCTGGGGAAAACTTAACCATCACACATGTGTTTCATATAAAATTCTATTAAAATTCCATATTAAATGATTATATCATTATATGAACATTTCTGAGTCTTGGTTCAGTAACAGTGATATTTTTCCCTTTAATCTGCTTACAAAGTTATTTTGAAAATGTCATTGAACCAAAACCAAATATCAGTTGTTGGAGGTAGACTATTTTATTTGATATTTATGTCACTTTACTTAATTTGCATAATATTTGAAATAGAAGTTAGGCATCTTGCTCAAGTTATACAAACAGAAATATGTATGCTAGACATGAAGCTACACTGAGAGGGTTTAGACTAATAGCCTTAACTACTGCACTATTATGTTTTTTTCAATTATCTTACCAGCATGATTATAGCAACAAGCTGATCCTCTGCTAATGCAGAGAAGAGAAATCCATTTTGACCTGGGACTGTATGTTTCTAGTCATGTCTATCACTAGTTTTTAGTGAGACAGATAGATGATAGTTTATAGGTAGGTAGGTAGGTAAATAATAGCTAGAAAGATAGATCATAGATAAAGGAAATAATTAATTTTGGAAGTTGAGGGGAGCTCAACTATTTTAAGTTTAAAAAATGTACCCAGAGGGAATCCTGCAGCTAAGATCTGTACAGCATTTATAACCTTTAAGATGAGAATTAGAGACTGTAATACTTTAAAATTCTTACTATCAGGAAGCCTCCAGCAATGATGATAAAAGAAAACAAAATGATGTGAATTTAAGTGGATTAAATGGAGAAAAAATTCAGTGGGGGAATCTTTAATCAAGCCAGAGTGCTAAAGAGAATTGAAGTTGATGATGTGGAAATGGTTAATAGTTTTATAGCTACTGAGATCAGCTGTATTCAGGTGATGCTTCTCAGTTTTTCTAGTTCTTGATAATAATCTGGTAAATCAAGAATATGTAGGCTTATAGGATTCTAATGAACTACACATACAGAAATGTTCATTTAAATATGCGTAACATTTAAGAGCTACAAGAGAATTTAACTATCATAGAAACCTACTCAAAATGAGACCTAAAGAGGTTAAATTTACCTGATGTTAGTCTTAAAGATATTAACATAAACTTGAATAAGATACTTACATAGAGGTAGAAACTGCAATGAAATGTGGAAATGTAACTTGGACAGAACTGAAACAAAACAAAACAAAACAAAACAAGAAAGATTTTCCTTTGGATCCTCTTCAAAGTGCACAGGGAAGAGATTATTCATATGAAGAACTATAATGATCACTGAGATACTTTCACAGAAAATTACTTCTCATATATACAAGTGAGGAAAGAGAAAGTATGTGTGTGTGCGCACACGCGCGCATGCACATGTTTATGCTTGTACTTGGAGGAAAGAGGATATATGCTGGTGTGTCATTCTTCAGTGACACTGCCCACGTTCTTTGATTCAGAGTTTCTCATAGGCCAAGAAGGTTAGACTAGCTAAGCAGTGAGGCATTGTCTCCCCTAGCCCCACAATCTCCACTGCACATCATGTGAATTCTTGGGATTAGATTCAGGCTTCATGCCTGCAAAACAAATACTTTGTTGACAGATCCATCTCCCTAGGACTCCCCACATCATTTTTTAAAAATATCTGATGACTTATGTATGTTATCTCCACATTTGGAGTTAAAAATCATCCACAATGTCAATTTCTAATACCCTAAGAAAGGTGTAACATATGAGAAATTAGAATTTTAAAGTTCTGAATTATGTTTGGACACCTAACAAAGAGGTAAAAACTTGCTCAGGCTTTGTTCAAGCATTCATGTAATCTGTAGAAAAATATATGTTCATTTTCATCTTTGTCTTTGATGAAAAAAAAGTTTAGAGTCAGTTTTCCTATGATCCATACAGTTACTTCTACCAATACTTATATTTTATTTCATCATTTTACTTAAATATTTACACATTTCTTATAAATACATAAATATTTGCATTTCTGTCCAAAGATAGAATCTTGTCATCATATCTTTCATTTTCCAATTAGCTATCAATCAAGTGATTATAATTCTGTTCTACTGATATTTCTAATGATTGAACTAGATTATTTATTTTGTTGTGATGATTATATTATCATTCCAGTGTGTGATAAAATTTATAGCTCCTTTTCATCTCACAGTGATTGTACAGATCTCATGTAAAATAAACTTGATGTTTAATTCCAATTTAACTTGCTAACCTTTCTGCTGTGAGTTGTGGTTACAGGGACATATCAACACTCATATTAGTTTATGCGAATGTCAAACTAAAAATTTTAACTTAAAATGTAGTGAACTGCTATGAATTCAGTTTTAAAAGTATGCTACTTGAATATATTGAATGTATATATATGTCAGTAAACTAAACATAATATTTTATACCTACTTCTTACTTAACATTCCTATGTGTCAGGCAAAGTGTTTCATGATATGATATAATTCTCTTTGTAACTCTATAGAATAAATATTGTTTGTCATATATGAATGTAACATGTAAGCATCTTATGAGTGACCTATAACCCAGTCTTCACAAAATCCCTAAAGAAGGCTGTACACTTAACCTGGTTCCTCTTAGCAATAAGTAACTTAAATAATTTGCATAAGTGGCAGGTTCTGCCATAGTAGCTGAGTGTCTCTTTGACTATAAACAGACATTTGAGGCTAGAGAGATGGTTCAGCTGTTAAAGGCACTTGTTTCCAAAGCTTGGAAGCCTGGGTTCAATCACCAAATACCAACATAAAGCCAGATGCACAAAGTGGTGCATGCATATGACTGTTTGCAGTGGCAAGAGGCCCTGGTGTGCACATTGCCTATCTTCTCTGTCTCTCTCTCTCTCTCTCTCTCTCTCTCTCTCTCTCTCCCCCTCTCTCTCTCCCCTACCCCACTCTACTTCTCTGAAAATAACTATTTTTTAAACAAAAACAGACCTTAGATTTAAGAGACAGAACTTCTGCTTACTTTAAAACTAGGCTCTTTTCCACTATAATTATCAACACCTAATCTAACTCTGCATTTAGATCAGTTTTCTCACCTCAGAACACAGCAAGCAGAATTCATTACTACTTTGGACAATTTTTATAGCTTCCTTTAACTACTACCTGGTACTTCTAAATGATCGCAGGCAAAAAGCTTATGGTTCCACCACCAAACACACATTGAAACACAATTGCTTTAACTAAGGTTTAATATTCTGACAAAAGTGGTTTCAGAAACAGCACATGATTCCTGCATCATTCTATAACTTGATTTGACTATGCAGAGAAATCAAGCTGGAATAGCCATTACATTCATGAACTTAGAACAGCTGTCATTATCTTCTATGTATAAAATAGATGCATAATGTATTCAGGTCTTAAATATGGATCCTATAATATCATGCATGAGAACTTAAAATATTTTATCACAATATCCTACTGGATTCTTTTACTAAACAAACAATGCCAACAAATAATGGACCTCATGTAACTGAAATAACCATCTTATACAGTCAGTCAATATTTTAGTATTGTTTTTCCTCATGTGGAATCCTTAAATCATTAAATCCAGTGGTATTAGTATTGTTTTTCCTCATGTGAAATCTTCTTAAATCATTAAATCCAGTGGATACTTTCTGGGATCCAGTTTTGACAAATTACTGTTTTGTGTTTTTCAATTACTTGCTACAGAAACAATGTCACTAGAGATGACTATATAGTGAGAAATAAATAATTTCTGCAAAGTAGAAAATCTTTTAGTAAGTAAACTGGTAGAAGAATGAATTAACAGGTGATAAAGATTGTTTTAATATCAACATCAATTTTCTGGCTAACGTGGGATTAGGAGAGAGTAACATGGGTCCTTAGGTTTTACAGGCAAGTACCTTAACCACTAAGCCATCTCTCTATCCATAGTTTTTTTTTTAAGTAGTTTTAGATTTATAGTAAAATTGAACAGAGTTCCAACGTTACCTGTGATCATCCCACATACATGTGCCCACCATTGTAGAATCACACACAATAGCTTCACTGCACTAAAAGTCAGGTGGGTTGTACACTTCTAGCCCTTCTTCTCTCCAACCCCAAACAACACTCATCTTTCTATAGTTTCTATGTTTCCATCTTCTCTTGAATGTTATATATTGGGAAGTACAGGACATGGACCTTTCAAATTGTCTTATATCATTTAGTGATATGCTCTTAATTCCCTCCATGTGTTGTCATGGCTTAATTGCTCTTCTTCGTAGTGCTGCATTCTATTCTGTTGTTCAAGTGCACTACAGTTTATTTATTCACTTACTAAAGGACAGCTTATTTGCTTTCCAGTTTGGGGAATTATGAATTAAGCTTCTGTAAATGTAAGTACAGGCTTCTGTGCAAACATGTGTTTCCAGATCAGTTGAAGGAATCTTAGGACATGTTTGCTACATCATGTAGTAGAAGTATATTTAGTTTTGTTAAGAGCCTCAACCGAGCACCAATATGTCCTCCAAAGTTGAGATATATTTTGAATTCCTACCAATCAGAAGTGAGGCTTCATGTGACTGCCAAGCCTTGACAACATTTGGTGCTGCCAGTGCTTGAGATATGGCTATCCTAACCACTATGATTTAGTCACAATTACTTCACGGCACATGTTCTCTGCTCAAAGATCAGATGAGAAACTCTATATGGGCTCATTTCTTTCTTTTCTTTTTGCCTTTTTGTTTTCTGTTTTGTTCTTTTTCAATGCAGGGTATCACTCTACCCCAGGCTTCCCTGGAACTCACTCTATAGTCCAGGATGTCTTTAAACTCAGGGCAATCCCTTGCCTCCAGGGTGCTTGATTTGAAGGTATGCATCACCATATCTATCTTCAGCTTCACTTCTAATCTATGACTTATCTTATCTTGTCTATTCTTTTGTCAATATCATAGTCCCAATGATGGTAACTTACAATATATAGTGAAACTGTGTAGTGTCTGTCCTCTGACTGTTTTCCTTCAATGCTGTTTTGGTTTTCTAGTTCTTTTGTCTTCTATCATGAAAACGATTTTCTTGCTATCCATAAATAATGTGCTGGATTTTCCTTTTAATTACAATACATGTATTAAAAAATACATTATAAAGAATTCCCATTTTAATTATATTCAGTCTTCTTACAAATGATTATAGAAATCTCTATCCTAATTTAGCACTTTGACTTACTTTATCAGAGTTGATAATGTACGTAGCATTGTGATTTTTTAAAATATTTTTATTTATTTGTAAGAAGGGGGTCAGAGAAAGAGAGGGAGAGAATGTGTATGCCCAGGCCTCTAACCACTGCAAATGAAATCCAGATGCATGTTTCACTTTGCGCGCTTGGCAAAAAGCAATTAAGCAATTAATTGTCATGTCTAGTCACACTGATTCTTCAAAAAAAAATCAAGAAATCACTATACAATATAGATCAGGAACTATCACTTCCAGCTAATTACTGAAGTTATCCCACATCATATCATCGTCACAGGAATCTACCATGCAATATATTTTATACATGAAAGTCCATCCATCATAACATTGTATGAGTGTCATATCAATTGGTGCAAGAGAAGGATAAGGCAATACTTGCCACAGAAGTAATGATACCTAAGGATATGAATATTTGCATAAATTCTGAGTCTTTGAGAATGAAACTATTATTTAAATGACTTTATCTGTGTAACACTAATAATGTATTAGAGTGAAAATGTTCCTATACAAAAATGGAGAATTATTTTATGTTTAATGAACAAGGGAAAGGGGTCTGTAGAGTATGAAAGAGATAGCTATTGTGGGAGATTATGCTGCCTTCATTATTACATCTAGTACATCTAGAACAAGATTAATTTAGAGAAAATCTGAGAAAAGTGCCACCACATGGCAGTGTGAAATGGGACAGAACTCCAGGGTTAGGCATTAAGGGTAGAGCCATTCCTGGACTGTTGCTTCAGAAAGCAAAACCAGTGCAAGAGAAACTTAGAGCAAGGTTGAAAACCATTGTAAGATGGGGCTAAATGCAGGGGCAATATGTCAAGGGTAGAGCCATCCTTGGGTGGATGCTTGAGAGAGTAAAGCCATTGCAAGAGAGGCTGGATGCAGGGAATTACCACACACCATTGTGAGATAGGGCTGAGCTCAGAAGTCGTGACATACCAAGGGTCGAGCCATTCCTTGATGGTTGCATGGTAGAGTAAAGCCAGCAAAATAGCTGGAAGCACCCAAACAACTTGGATCCTATTTCTCACATTTACCTACCAAGCCTACCCCACAAATAAAAGTATCTGCAGAAGGGCTGAAATGGAGGGCAACTGTGTTTAAGCCTCAGCCCTGAGAGTACTGATCTCACTCCAAAAAGCCAGACAGCAAATAAGAATGGATGAAAATCATCCAGCTAAAACACTAAGAAAGCCACATCTTCCACGGTCTTGCCCAGATTTTCCCAGAGGAGCCACACTCAAGTCGACCCTGTTCAGGCTCAAGTGCTCCCACCCCAATCCAGCAGATTGTTTTCAATTTCACACCCACCTTTGGTCAATTTAGAACAGGTTAACTAACACAGGTTATAAAAGAGCTGCTATTGCTGCATTTCCAGTGAGCAATTGAAATCAAGATGGACAGACCTCAATGCAAAGCAAAAAACAACACCCCACAAAGCAATCCCCACCAAGATCACTTACTCCCACAATGGAAGCCTCCAATAAAAGCTGAGAGTAAACCCAAGACATAGAAGAACAGAATAAAATCTCAACAAGCATTAAAAAAGAAAAAATAAGACCAGCCGGGCGCGGTGGCGTATGCCTTTAATCCCAGCACTCGGGAGGCAGAGGTAGGAGGATCGCTGTGAGTTCGAGGCCACCCTGAGACGCCATAGTGAATTCCAGGTCAGCCTGGGCTAGAGTGAGACCCTACCTCGAAAAACATCGAAAAACCAAAAAAAAAAAAAAAAAAAAAAAAAACATGAAGTTTTTATTGTTGAATGGGAAGAAATGAGATACAAAGTGAACAAACAGAAACTCTAACAATGGATGAAAGAAACAGAATGAAATTGCAAACCAGAATTCAAATTTAGAGCCAGGCATGGTGGTGCATGCCTTTAATCCCAGCACTCAGGAGGCAGAGGGAGGAGGATAGCTATAAGTTTGAGGCCAACCTGAGGCTAATAGTGAATTCCAGGTTAGCCTGAGCTAGAGCTAGAGTGAAACCCTATCTTGGAAAACCAAAGTAAGGAGGAAAAATAATTCAGTTTGGGGCTGGAAAGATGGCTTAATGATTAAGGTGATTTCCTGAAAAGCCTAATTACCCAGGATCAATTTCCAAGTACCAATATAAGACAGATGCACAAGCTGGCACATGCATCTGGAGTTCATATGCATTCTTGCTCTCATTTCTGGCTCTTCCACTCGCTCCTCCCTCTCTCAAATAAATAACATATTTTTAAAAAACATTAAAGAATTTAAAATTCAAATCATGAAGTTGGCTCAGTGAACTGGAAGAAAGACAGCAAAAATAACTCAAAGGATGAGCGTACAAAATGGAAGATAATCAGAGCTGGCTGTAGTGGTGTAGGCCTTTAATCTGAGTACTGGGAAGGCAGAGGCAGGAGGATTGCTGTGAGTTTGAGGCCACCCTGAGACAACATAGTGAATTCCAGGTCAGCCTTGGCTACAACAAGAACCTTCCTCAAAAAACAAACAAACAAATAAAAATGGGAGATAATCAACAAGAACATCTCAATAGATGGCTGAAGGAAACCAAAGAGAGGCAAGAAACATTGTCAAGTTCAAAATAATTAGCAAACAGAACATGAGGGAATATTGGGACTCCATAAAACGAAACAAGCAAACAAAAGATATTTGAATCAGAGGCACACAGGAAAAGAGAAAAATAAAGACCAAAAGCATAGATAATATCTTCAACAAAATTATTGAATAAAAATTTCCCAACCTTACAAAAGAGAGATTGATTCTAATACAGGAGGTACAAAGAACACCAAATAGAGAGGACCAGAAAATTGATAGCCCAGGACACATAATAGAAAAAGCTCATAATGTAGAGTTAAGCCCATCAGAATTACCTCAGAAAACTGTTAAAGCCAGAAGAGTTTGGAATGATTGCCAATCCACACTATTATACCCAGTAATACTATCCCTCATAATAGAAGGCAAAAGAAAAATCTTTCACAATATAAACCAGCTGTATGATCACATGAGCACCAACTAGCCCTACAAAGAATACTGCAGGAATAAGTCCATACTCAGGAGATACACTAACATGCAAAACAGCGTATAAAAGCATATAAAGACCAAGATCACACCAAACTCCATCAACGATCAACATGACAGGGATTAACTCACATCACACAATTATAACTCTGAACATAAATGGCCTCAATTCTGAAATCAAAAGATACAGATTAACATGCTGGATCAAAAAACTGGATATATCCATTTCCTGTATGCAAGAAACTCACCTTACAAGTAAAGATAAATACCACCTCAAGGTTGAGTAATGGAAAAAGAGTAGCTGGAGAGATGGCTTAGCAGTTAAGGTACTTGCCTATGAAGCCTAAGGATTCATGTTTGACCTTCCAGATCCCACATAAGCCAGATACACAAGGTGACACATGCGTGCAAGGAAGCACATGAACAGGAGGAGGAGCATGAATCTGGAGTTTGATTGAAGTGGATGGAGGCCCTGGAAGCCAATTCTCTCTCTCTCATAGAAAAAAAAAAATGTACAAATAAAAAAAAAGAATGGAAAAAGATTTCCCAAGGAAATTAAAACATGATAGAAACAGGAGTAGCTATACTTATTTAGGAAAAAAATTGACTTTAAACAGAAAGTAATAAAAAGAAATAAAGAAGGCCACTTCATACTCATTAAAGGAACAATTCTATAAGAATATATTATAAGATGCATGTGGTGGTACACACCATTAATCCCAGATCTCAGGAGGCAGAGGTAGGAGGATCACTGTCAGTCAAGGCCACCCTGAGACTGCATAGTGAATTCCAGATCAGCCTTGGCTAGAGCAAGACCCTACCTTGAAAAACTACACACACAAATAAAGAATGTATTACAATCATAAACTTATATCCACCAAACAAAAGGGAATATAATTTTATAAAGAAAAATATACCAGACAATAAAACAGATATAAATCCCACTACAATAATAGTAGTAGTAGACTTTAGTACCCAACTATTGTCAATAGACAGATTCTTGAAGCAGAAAATAAACAGGGAAACAATGGAGCTAAACAATGCCATATGTCAAGTGGACTGAAAAGACATTTATAAAACATTCTACCATAATTCTTGCTAAACACATATCCTTCTCAGCAGCCCATAAAATTGTCTTTAAATTAGACCATATATTAGGGCATAAAGTACAGCTTCACAAATGTAGGAAAACTGACATAATTTCCTGAATTATATCTGACCACAATGCATTAAAACTAGAAGTCAAAAGCAGCAATAACAACTGAAAACACAATTCCTGGAGACTGAACATCTCACTATTAAACAATGGGTGTATTTCTGAAGAAACAAAAAAGGAAACCCATAAATTTATAAAACTGAATGACAATGAAAATACAACATACCAAAACTTATGGGACACAATGAAGGTAGTTTTAAGAGGAAAGCTTATAGCACTAAATGACTACATTACAAAAACAGAGAGATATCAAAATTTCCCTGAGCCATGTTGGGTTCATTTTTGGTCTGCTTCAGTGATGAGATGTTGGGGGCCTCTGGGTCTCTGGATCTCTGATTTGGTAGGAGTTGATTTTTCTCTGCGTTGATCTTCAGAATGAAAGACTAAAGGATGTTTTAATTAGGCCTATTTACTTGCAAAAGTTTATGTCAGAAGATATGCTTACCAAATCTCTACCTAAATAAAATATAAGGTTGGGGCTGGCAAGATGGCTTAGTGGTTGAAGATGCTTGCTTGCAGACTCAAGTGCAATTCCCTAGTAAAGCCAGATGCATCAGGTGAAGCACCCATCTGGAAACTGTTTGCAGTAGCAAGAGATCCTGGTGCCCAATACTTTCTCTCTCTCTCTCTTTCTTTCTCTCTCTCTCTCTAAATAAACAATAAAAATATTAAAAATAAAAATATTCACAACTGGCAAAAAAAAAAAACATAGAGATAGCAAATAAACAGCTTAAACTGGCATTTGAAGGCACTGGAAAGGCTAGGACAAACCAAGCCCAAAAGTATCAGGTGGAAAGAAATTATCACAATCAAAGTAGAAATCAATGAATTGGAAATTAAAAAAAAATGAAAAAGAATGATGTAACAAAGAGGTGGTTCTTCAAAAAAGATACACAAAATTGATAAACCACTGGCCAATTTGATCAAAAGAAAAAAAGAGAAGATTCAAATCAGCAAGATTAGAAATGAAAATGTATACATCACAACTGATACCAATAAAATTAGAAGAATTATCAGGAAATTTCAAAAAAACTGTACTTCACAAAATTGGAAAATCTGGTAGAAATGGACAAATTTCTTGACTTTTATCACCTTCCAAAACTAAATGAAGAACAGATAGATTTCCTAAACCATCTTAATACTTCTTATGAAGTTGAAAAATTGATTAAAAATCTCACAACAAAAAAGAGGAAATGATCTCCAACTCTTTCTATGAAGCCAATACTACTCTCATACCAGAGTAAACCAGAGACCCAATAAAAGTAGAAAATTATATACCAATATGTCTATTAAACTTATATACAAAAATGCTCCATAAAAGCCTTGCAAACTGAATTCAAGCACACATAAAATCATTATTCTCCTTGATCAAGTAGGTTTAATCTCAGGGATGCAGGAATAGTTTAATACAAAGAAATTGATTAAGGTAATTCACCCCATAAATAAACATAAGAATCACATGAGTATTTCAATAAATGAAGAAAATGCCTTCAACAAAATAGAAACACCCCTTCATGAACAAAACATGGGAAAGACTTGGTATGCAAAGACCATATGCCCATGTAATAAAGACAATTTACAGAGGACCTAAGGCCCAGATCACACCAAATTGGGAAAAACTGAAGCATAACCATTAAGGTCTGGAACAAGACAAGAGCACCTACTCTCACCATTGTTTTCCAACATCCAATGACAGCAAATGCTGGTGAGGCTGTGTGGAAAGAGAAACCCTTACTCACTGCTGTCGGGAGTGCAAACTTGTACAACCACTATGAAAACCAGTATGGAGACTCCTGGAAAAGATGAAAATAAGAGTTATCCTTTTATCCAGCAATACCACTTCTGACCATATACCCTAAAGACTCCACTCTTTACTACAGAGCTACTTTTTCAGCCATGTTTGTGGCTACTCTATTTACAATAGCTAGGAACTTGAATCAGCCAAGATCCCATCACCTGATGAATGGATAATAAACATGTGGTACATATACACAATGGAATTGTACTCAGACATAAGTAAAAATGAAATGATAAAATTTGTAGGTAAATGGATAGAGTTGGAAAAAATCATTCTAAGCAAGATCATGCAGGCACAGAAAGAGAAAAGAAGCATCTACTCTCTCATCTGGGGTTCTTAACTGGGATCAATTAAAGATTAGTGCAAATGGCAGTCAGCACCAGAAATATGGGCATAAAAAATTAATGAGAGCAGTAGAGAGTAGGACCAGGGAGACAGGTGAGGAGGAGTTCCCTGACATGTTAGGGAAGGGCAGAATATTGGGGTTGGGGAAATCTTGGTGGGATAGGGGAGAGGGAGGGTGGGGAGGAAAATATATCATAGTTAAGACAACATGAATCAATTCCATTGAAATCCGAATTCTGACTAACATTCTACATACATATATTCCACATATAACCACAAATAAAGGGGAAGGGAGGAATCTCAAGACAGAAGGTGGAAAAACCTTAACCTTCTTAAAACCATGAGCTCTGGCTGGTAATTAACCAGGCCCAGATTTGGGTTGTCCCCCACAGTGAGTTGTTGGCCAAGGAAAATATAGCAGACTGATTCAGGTTCACTGAGATGAACTTCCAGACAAGGCACAGTTATGGAGGAAGGGATTTATTGAAGCTTATAGATACAGGGGAAGTTCAATAATGGTAGAAGAACTTGGCCCCCTCTTAAAGGACCAGGCAAAAAAGAGAGAAAGCTAAAAGCCAAAAGCCACACAGTACAGTACACTTCAGGAACTCCAGCTAGGCTGGAATGAACCCTTCATATCTTAAGATTGAAATCTCAAACCCACCACCACACCTTAAGACCCACCCAGTGACACTGTCTCCAGCCAGGTGGCCACAGATGCAAACTACAAACTAATAAAACACTGAATACATTGGGGGCCATATATTCAAACTACCACAGAGACCCATGAGGTCCCCAAAACAATGTAGGTAACTGCTAAAACACTTTATTTCCTGCAGACTACAAAATCAAACAGTGGGACAAGAAGTACACACTTGTTCAATAGTGGCACACAGCCTCTGCAGGCAACCAACTGTTCTCTGGTGGGGCATGAGGCCTTCTCAGTGAGAAAGAACTCATATTTGGTACTATAAACAAAGTCAGAATCCCATGGTCAGGAAAGTCATACTTCTGAGAGAAGCCCTCACTGCACTCAGGAGAAGAATACAGGGCTTGAACACCAATATTCTCTTAAATAACTTTCCATACCACTCTCACTCTTTTTTGAAGAATCTGCTTAATTTTACAGGTGGCAGAGAAACTGGAAGAAAGTCAAGACACTTCAATAAGACAAGATAACCTTTTGTTCACCCAAGACTTGCCACCTCTTCCATATCTGCCAGGGTCCAGGAGAACTTTCAGTGCAAGCAGCACCATGAGCACTGCACTTACTGCTAGTCTGACAACTAGCACCAGGATGGTGGCAGACATGGTGATCAAACAAAACTTATTAAAGCAGAAATCCAGAGGCTACAGATAACTCAACACTAAATCAGACTGTCAATAGAAAGACAAGACAGAAAGATAGTAGGAGCCACAAAGTGGGTGTGAATACCCTGAGGTACTGTCTCCCCACTACCCCATAGGGACTGAATGAACCCTTCATGACCCCACAGTGAATCCTATAACACCACTGAGGAGGGTTCCAGGGAAATAGGAAGAGGTGAGAAAGGGAATATAAAATATAATCTGTAAAGAAAAATAATAATAATTAAAAAGAGACTAATTTAATTAGAAAATACATGAAACAAATGTAGTTCCCTTTCATGTAAATGAAAGCATATTTGTTAAAGTCTCTTAAGCTCTTCTTCACAATTAAAATTCATTATGTACAAATAACAGGCATTTTCTACAGAAGTTTTTATAGAAAAATTCAAGGAGGGAAGGCCTCCTTGTACATTCACTTAATTTCTAATAGTATTGAAAACTCTTCATGAGCCAAAATTACCTCTTAAATTTCATTTTTGTATGAGTTAATAATATACTGTATTTAGTTCTTTGTAATCAAATAAAGCAACATTATCCCCAGCTTACATATGAAGAAAGAGAAGCCAGTTAGGTGATCTACATACCATGTAAACCAATGTAGGCACCTCCAGATCTGGGATTTGAGCATGAGTCAGGTTGATAATACAAAGGTCATCCCTTGAGTATTCTTCAAACTTGCCTCTCTTATTCATATGGGTAAGAGAAAAAGCCTCAAATATACTCTGTAAGTATATATTCTGCCTATACCATTTAATACAGTGCTTCTGAACTTGCCATTTAATGTATTTTTTGTTAAATGCCAAATTCTGTATTATTTCATTTCACTTTAGCATAAATCATAGATCTCAAAGTTCTTTCAGAAATAAAGCACTGGAAACTCCAGATAAGGTGGCAGCAGAAAAGCCATGCCAAACCAGCCTAGGGAGGGATTTAAGCAAACCCAGAGCAAAATACACTCTTTTCCTGAAAAGTGAAGTGTTATTCATAGACACAGTAGAGAAGCAGAAGAGACCAAGATCCACTAGAAAGGAGAAAAATGGCCAGAATCTCACTGAGAATTTTGTAGCCCACTGATCCGCACAACCTGTGAACCCTCACGGCACCGCCCTGCCAGGCGTGCCAAGCAGCAGCAGCATCAGAGACCAAACAAGGGGATTTTTCAACCTCATCAGCCTCCTTGCAAAGTCAAGAAATCTGAAGGAAGGACAGCTGAGATCAACTAAGGAGCTACCGAAAGAGAAACAGGAAGAACTGTGTGAGCAACTCCAGAATTCTGCACTCTCCCATCCCCCAAACATCAGAAAAGGAATTTCCATAAAATAGAAAAGGAAGGAATTCTACTGACTTTCTATGAAGACAGCATCACTCTGATACTAAAACAAGGCAAAGAGAGAACAAGAAAAAGAACATTACAGATTAATCTCCCTCTTGAACAAAGATGTAAAAAATCTGAACAAAATATTGGCAAACAGGATACAAGAATATATCTGAAAGATTATTTACCCCTACCAAGTTGGCTTTATCCCAGGGATGCAGGCATGGTTCTATATTCACAAAATGATAAATGTAATACATCACATAAATGGTCTGAAGGACAAAAATCACATGATCATCTTAATAGATACAGAAAAGGTATCTGACCAAATCTAACATTGCTTCATAGTAAAAGTATTACAGAAACTGGGAATAGAAGGATTTTATCTCAACATAATAAAAGCTATTTATGACAAACCCTACAGCCAACATCATACTAAATTGGGAAAACTTGAAGCTTTTCCACTAAATTCAGGAATAAGACAAGGGTGCCCAGTGTCCCCACTTTTATTTAATAAAGCACTGGAAGTCTTAGCTATAGCAATAAGGCAAGAGACACTCATAAAATGATACCAATTGGTAAGGAAGTGATCAAATTATCATTAGTTGCAGATGATATGATTCTATACATAAGGGACCCTAATAACTCTACCAAAAAATTGTTAGAGCTGATAAAAACTTTTAGCAACATAACAGGATACAAAGTAAATGCACAGAAATCAGTAGATTTCCTATATATTAACAACAAACATGTGGGGGATGAAATCAGGGAATCTCTCCCATCTACATTTGCTTCAAAAAAAATAGTAAAATACCTTGGAATAAACTTAACCAAGGAAATGAAGGATCTCTACAATGAGAAATTTAAAACACTCAAGCAAGAAACTGCAGAAGACACCAGGAAATGGAAAGACATCCCATGTTCTTAGACTGGAAGAACCAATATTGTAAAAATGTAAATCATATCAAAGGAATCTATACATTTTAATGCAATCCCCACTAAAACCCCAATGGCATTCTTCACAGAAATAGAAAAAAAAAGTCCTAAAATTCATTTGGAAGCACCAAAGACATCAAGTAGACAGAGCAATTTTGAGCCACAAAAATAAGGCTGGGGTATCACTATATCTGATTTTAAGCTATATTACAAAGCCATAGTAAAAAAAAAAGAAAAAAAGAAAGAAAGAAAGAAAAAAAGACAGCATGGTATTGGCACAAAAACAGACATGTAAATCAATAGACCAGAATAGAGGATAATCCAGGCAGATACAAAATCTGATTTTTGAAAAAAATGCCAAAAATATTCATTGGAGAAAAGATAGCCTCTTCAACAAGTGGTGCTGGGCAAATACAATTTCTATATGTAGAACAATGGAAGTAGATCCTTATCTTTCTCCATACAGAAGAATCAAATCCAAGTGAATCATGGACCTTAATATCAGACCTGAAATTCTGAAATTTCTAGAGGAAAAGCTACGGGAAAGCCTGCAACATATTGGCACAGGTAATAGCTTTCTGAATATAACCCTAATTGCTAAGGAAATTAAACCACTAATCAATCACTGGGATCGTATGAAAATTACAAACCTTTTGTACAGCAAAGGACACAGTGAATAGAGCAGAGACAACCTACAGAATGGGAAAAAATCTTTGCCAGCTACACATCTGACAGATGATTAATATCCAGAATACACAAAGAACTCAAAAAACAAAACAATAAGAAATCAAACTAGGGGCTGGAGAGAAGGCTTAGCAGTTAAGTGCTTGCCTGTGAAGCCTAAGGACCCCTGTTTGAGGCTCCATTCCCCAGGACCCACGTAAGCCAGATGCACAAGGTGGTGCATGCATCTGGAATTCATTTGCAGTGGCTGGAGTCCCTGGTGCACCCATTCTCTCTATCTCCCTCTGCCTCTTTCTCTCTCTGTCTGTCTGTCACTCTCAAATAAATAAATAAAAATAAACAAACAATAAAAAGAAATCAAACAACCCAATTAAAAAATGGGCTATGGAACTAAATAGAGAGTTCTCACAGAAACAGAGATAGCATATAAACATCTAAAAAGGTGTTCTACATACTTAGCCATCAGGAAAATGCAAATGAATACTACTTTGAGATTCTATCTCTCTCCTGTCAGAATGGCTACCATCAAGAAAACAAATGACAATAAATTTTGTCAAGGATGTGGAAAAAAGGGAACCCTTCTACACTGTTGGTGGGAATGTATTCTGGTATAGCCGTTCTGGAAATCAGTATGGATGTTACTGAGATAGCTAAAAATAGATTTACCATATGATCCATCTATAGCACTCCTAGGCATATAGCCTAATGACTCTTCTCACTACCTTAGAGATACTTGCACAACCATGTTTATTGCTGCTCTATTCACAATAGCTAGGAAATGGAACCAGCCTAAATGTCCCTCCACAGATGAATGGATAATAAAGATGTGGTACATTTGCACAATGGAGTTCTACTCAGGGGTAAAGAAAAATGAAATTATGAAATTTGCAGGGAAATGGATGGATCTAGAAAGGATTATACTAAGTGAGGTAACTCAGGCCCAGAAAGCCAAACATCACATGTTCTCTCTCACATATGGATCCTAGCTACAAATGTATAGACTTGTGTGTGAGCTAGAACCAGAAATCAGTAGCAGAGGCCCATAAGCTAGAAAAAGGCTACAAGGGAGGGAGGAGAGGGAAGGACTTAAGGAGATGATATTGTATATATTGTCAGTATAAGAACAGATTACAGGGAAGGGAAAGGTTTAAGTGAGGTCAGGGGAAGAGATTGTGTAAAAGAAGGGTAGGGGTGAGGGTCAATCAAAATTCAAGATATTCTGAATAAGACACAGAAAAACCTACTTTTGTGAATAATGGCACATCCAGAAGCCATATATTGTTATTAGAAATTTTTCAGTGTCAGGGATGAGATACTGTCCAGTGGATTGCTGGCCAGGGAGGTCCCTGTTGCTTCCAAAACATTATAGGCTATTGCCAAGGCCCTTGGTTTCCCTTGAGAAAGAGATAGTAAGACCCTATTGCTGAAGATTTCACATGCCTGAGCAGCAAAGTCAGTGAGAAATCAAGTTGGTGCTGAGCAGAAAATCTTCTCCCTGTAGCCCAGCCAACTGAAAGCTGGAAGAAGCTGCACTGTATGCAGCCTTATGGGAAACAGAAGTCATCAGTGGTGAAAACAGTGGACACTGGAAGCCTCAAGTTTGGCCAGATAGGCCAAATGACCAAATGAGTGCAATAGTGGCATGTCTATTCTGGGGAAAACCAACTGCTCTGTAGTTGGACTGAAGGCCCACTCTGTGGGAGGGAATACGTACCTGGTACTAAAAACCTAATCAAAAGCCTATGGCAGGGGAGGTAATGAGCCTTAGGGGTATAAAGCCTGCTCTTATCTGGATAAATGAATATATTGTTCTCACCAAATTGCCCTGAAAGCACTACACTTCATGTTCATATTCATATATTAATTCTAATCTCACTTCTGGTTAGAGAAGCTTCTCTTTTCAGATGGCGACGACCATCGGGGTGACCCAAAAGGCTGAGAAGAAGGGATGGAGGAGTGTCCAGCACTAAAACATCTCATGCACTCCAAGGCTCAGGGTCCATTGTGAAAGAGGTGGCAGAAAGAATGTAAGAGCAAAAGGAAGGGTACCACTCTTTACATGCAACTGTCTGGACAGAGATTGGCCTCTGTATCCATGCCCTCACAGTGCCTAGCAATACCTACACAAGACCTTCATAATAGGAGAAAAAGATGATGACATCAAATTAAAAGAGAGACTAATGGGGAGAGGGAGAGGGTATGATGGAGAGAAGAGTTGTGAAAGAAAAGTGAGGGAAGGGAGAGAAATATCATGGTTTATTATCCATAAGTATAGAAGTTGTCAATAAAAATGTATATTAAAATAAATGAACAAAAATAAAAACGTAAATAAATTCTCTTTAGTTCCAAGGGAAAAAAGAAATAAACCACTGGGAAATTTATAGATTTTCAATTTAGTAGTTCCATTAATGAAGAGAAACAAGCAAGGGGGCTGTTTTCCTGATGAACCGGATACCAGCACAAGGGGCAAGGAGATCAGCACAGAGAAAAATCAACTCCTACCAAATCAGAGAGCCAGAGCCTCAGAGGCCCCCAACACCTCATCACTGAAGCAGACCAAAAATGAACCCAACATGGCTCAGGGAAATTTTGCGGAAGAGGGGGCGGAAAGAATGTCAGAGCCACATGTTGGGTCATGATATGCAGAGACATTTATCTTACACATAACTGTGGGCTAACTCCACAATGCATGACCCGTATACCTCAACAAGGAGGGGCCAAGGAGAGGGGTTAGGTCATGGATGAGCCTAATAATGGTACGAAACTGACTGTATTTGCTGAATACAAAACTAACTAATAGCCGGGCATGGTGGCACATGCCTTTAATCCCAGCACTCGGGAGGCAGAGGTAGGAGGATCACTATGAGTTTGAGGCCACTCTGAGACTCCACAGTGAATTCCAGGTCAGCCTGGGCTAGAATGAGACCGTACCTCAAAAAACAAAACAAAACAACAACAAAAAAAAAACTAACTAATAAAGAAAAAAATTAAAAATATAAAAAAATAAAAAAAACATTACCACTAAAATGTGAATTACAAGTGATAAGCTTAAAATAATTTGTTGAAATATTATCATTTAAAAACACAAAACATTCTTCTTACTTTTCTTTCACATCATTGAGTATGACATCATGCAGTTTCTTGGTTAAGAATGCATTATTTACAGCATTTGTAATTCACTTATAAAATGTGCATAGGAAATTGACAAGTAAGAGTCTGATGTGAGCCATGCTTTAACAAATTTAAACTCTTTAAGCAAATGTCATCATAGCTTTTCCCTGCTGTGGACCACTCTGGGTTAGAAATGCTTGCAAGATTAGTGAAATTATAAGCAGAATTTCTTTGTCTTATTTTTCTATAAGGATGCAAGAAGATTTTTATAAATCCAACTATATTCTCTTCACGCAAGCTTTGTTTACTAATAAAAATATGTTGCATAATTGTAGCACAATTGCATTATCTCCAGTCGGAGACATGCCTATTTATGTATTTAATGTCTGCCCCTTGATTTCTAAAATAGGTATAGAACTCTCTTCTCTTCTTATGCTATGGCCCAGGAAAATCTTGTGAAAGCATTAAAGCATGAATATACATGATCATAGTACCCACAAAAGTTTTCAGAGAGGTGAACTGTTTGTATCCAAGATACATAACATAAATGTGCAAAGTGCAATTCATTTCTCTAATTCATTATAAGCCATTCCTCAATATGTGTCCACTTTTCGAAACAGAAATCCACCAAATTACTTAAACCTGAACCTGAGATGATCTCAAATTTATAACTTCAATTTGCCCCACATATAAGCATTCCAGCCTAATAGCAAATTTCTACCTTTATCTGTTTTATTTATTAATCTCTGTTATTATTGGGATCAAGATCAAATTCTTAGTTTTGTGAGGCTATTTTTCATGTTGCCCCATGTTAGTTCCTGTCTTTCATCTTGAGATCTAACCACTTTAGAATTTACACTTTCATGAAAAGATTATGTTATCTATAACCCCTATGCCATCACACACATTTTAATTGTAAGGTCATATGTACTATCCAAATTTTGCTTAGATTCAGAGAACACATAAAAATATAATGTATCTTCCACTATCTTCATCCACACACACAACAAAATATTTTCATGTAAGATAAAAAGATACACACTATATTATTTTCTGATTTAGATTAAATGATGGCAAAGACTAGCTATCATTAAATAAGCAACATTAAGCACCAACCATTCCATAAGATGTTTTCTGTAGTTAGTTTAACCCATAAGATAGCTCCACAATATATTCTATAAGTATCATATTCTACAGATGAGTACATTAATATTCAGAAATGTTAATCTGCCCAGTGTTGTACAGTTACTAAAATACTATTTCATTTAGAATCATAATTAAAAATCATGCACATGTAATTTTTGGACATTAATTTTCAAAAAATGTATATAATGTGAATTGATGAGGAAAAATAATTTTTAAACTCATATTTACATTTAGAAGGCATTTTTACTTTGAGGTATGCCGATAGATAAATATGAAAAACATAATGATCATTTTTACATAACTCATGCTAACTACTCACCCTAAGATATAGTGCTTACATAACTACTGCAATACATTCTAGTGTGCATTGTATAAGCTGTATTACAGGAGTGTATACATTCACTATTTTCCACCTTAAACATCAGATTTATATCTGCACTTTAAAATCATATTTAAATACAAATATCATGTAGAAAATCCAATAATGAGAATGATATTAGAAAACTTAATTTTCAATTCAGATCCTAAAATTTTGTCATTTTGGGTCCTTGAATTGGAAAGAAATGTCATGGAAATTTGATTTTTTTAATACTGGCTCTTTGCTCAAAGCAAATCTGTTAAGTAGGCATTTAATTTATTTTCTTAAGCATTTCAAATCAGAATAAATAATTTTAATCATGTTTTCTTTCTCAATGAATAAATAATGCAAGGAGCCCATAGAATAAAACAAAAAGAACAAAAGCCATGGGTTCATCAATTTAATATATATGTATGTATGTATGTATGTATATATATATATATATATATACATATATATATATATATATATATATACACACATTAAATAGGAACTATCTACATTCAACAGCTTCTTAAATGAATGGAAACTAAACACATACATCAATAGAATTAATATTAAGCAACTGGGATAAAAAGATGTCTACTAAATGTGTCATATGAAAGCAGCACATTGATTTTCATTAATGTTTACCACAGAAATAGAAAGACTACTAAATTCAGAGGAAAAGGAATGCCAGTTGAAATGAGTGCTTGTCACTAATTTTGTGTGTGTTGTGCGTGTGTGTGTGTGCAGGGCATGGACATGTGTTCATGGCCATATTATGTAGACCATTATGTAGACCTGATGTTGTCTTCAGGAGGCCTCTGTTCTTTTGGGGACAGGATCTATTACTGTCCTACAACTTGTCACGTAGGCTAAACTGAGTGGCCACCTAGCCCCAGGCATCTGCCTGCCTCTGACTTCATAAGGACCAAACTTGGGTCCTCATGCTTGTAAAGCAAGCACTTTACTAACTTAAATGTATCCCCAGTCCCTTTGTCACCAACTGAGAGATTAAAATTAATGTGCAAGTTTCACTTCCAGATTCATTATTTGGGGCCATGGGTTCTTGCAGGCCATCGTGATGTCCAATATTCATTCCCCATTCTTTTATTCAAACTGTTCATTTATCTCTCTTCTGTAAAAGCAGGCACCCGTTTAGGATTGCATCTGTGCTCTAATTCCATAGCTAAAGTCAGCACGGTAAATCAAAATGCTAATAAAGTTCAGACATTAATCTAGTGAAGAGATAATAATATGCTATGTGATAAATAACTACACTTGATCCAACTAGCCTGGCAGTTAGTGTAGCAGGTAGTTTCATGTTACTAGGACAAAATATTCAACAAAAACCAGTTCATTTGTTTATTGTCTTCAGGGGAAGTTTCTACCTTAATGGGGAAAGCACGGCAGAAGCAGACAGCTGGTGTCACATATTCACGTCAGCACAAAGACAGCAGAAAGAAGTAATAACCACCAAGCAGGGCTGGGCCAAAGGCCTTCCCCCAGGGATGCACTTCCTCCAGCAGTGCTCCACATGCTTCCCACACAGTGCTACCAACTGGGGTATCACATATTCAAACATGTGAGTGTATGGGGGCATTCACATTCAAACCGTACACTAAGTTTTTTTTTTTTTTTTTAATTTGGTAACAAGATGTTTGGAATAGATTTCTGATATAAATTCTGGCCTAAAAAAACCTTCATTTCATATTTAAAATTGGCCTTATGAGCTGGAGAGATGGCTTAGCGGTTAAGCGCTTGCCTGTGAAGCCTAAGTACCCCGGTTCGAGGCTCAATTCCCCAGGACCCACGTTAGCCAGATGCACAAGGGGACAAGGGGGCACACGCATCTGGAGTTCGTTTACAGAGGCTGGAAGCTCTGGCGCGCCCATTCTCTCTCTCTCTCTCTCTCTCTCTCTCTGTCTGCCTCCTTCTCTCTGTCGCTCTCAAATAAATAAATAAACAAAAAAAATTGGCCTTAAAAAGCCAGAATTTTGATTCCAATTATATTCAATAACTATCATTGAGTATCTATTTTTTCTGTATATTATAATCTGATATAATTTTAAATACAAGCTTACTAAAGTACAGCATACATTACCCAAAGTGTAATATATGCAAGTATTTTTTCTCCTTTCCTTGAGTTGTTATTGCAAATGATACCAGTAAAACTCAACCTAATTTATCAATAATTATCAAGTTTTATATGTAAGAACTATATTAATTTTGTCTAAAAATAATGTTATTCAATTCTAAAATATGTTAAAGCAGGATAGCTTGTATAAAAACAAAAAAAAAACATTTAAAGTAAAACCTGAGTTAATGAAATATGGATGCTTTTGTAAGTTGTATTGCAACCTTAATTTAAAATGTTTTGTTTGAAACTACCAGTCACATATAAGATTTGTCTCGTGGCTGTAGAAATGTTTTAACTTTTCTTTCTCCAGTCATGTTGGCTACTAAAATCAACTGATTATCAGTGATCTCTAGCACAGACTAAAATCTGGCATAGGGAAAATAACATGTAACACAGATCTTTTAGTACCAGACCAAATTACTATATTTAAGACATGAAAGCTTATTTTATGTTACCTATACCATTATATGCCAATAAATGTATACATTTTGGAAACATCTACCATTAAGTTGTTACAATATTACAGTGGTATGCTTATGGGAATAGCTGTTTTACTACTAATAAATTGTTCTGTAAGAATTTGTGATTTAAATTTCAGATAATATGACATAATAGATAATATGACAAAATAGATTAAGTTTTAAGAGTATAGAGCTTTAGGATGCTCAAGCATCCTAAATTGGGGACTGGGATATAGATCTATGGCTGAGTAAATGCTTAGCATATGTGAGGCACTGGATTCAATATCAAGCAAAGGAAGGAAGGGGAAAAGGAAGTGAGTAACAGAGATAGGCAAAACAGAAGGAAAAGAAAGAAAGGACAGGGGTAGTAAGAAAGAAAAGGAAGAGGGGAGAGAGGAAGGATGGGGAAAGATTTTTTACAAAGAGTGTGAAGTATTTTGCTAGTAGTTTTATGTTTGTGCATACAGCTAGATTCAATCAAGGAAGGTTATTCAATTAAAGTACTAATTATTCCTTGTTCTTTTGTTTTCTTTTATATTGATAAATTTAGTTGTTATAATGCTCTGGTCTAATATAAAATCAAGGATATTAACTTAATACCTGTTTGAGGAATATGATGAATGACATTGAGAGTGATTCATCTGCTCTCTATGAGGAAACTGATTACCTTATATCTTAATATATGAGATATGTATGAAAATGTAATCACAAGATGGCCTTATAACATTTAACCATGCCACTACTCATAAGAAATATTTAAGAAAACAGTGAAGAGTGAAACACAATTATATTTAGACTGATAAGAGGTAGAGGAAATTTCAAGAGACCAACTACTAGAGCTCTATACCCAGACAAGGTAGCCTCAAATGTGGGGTCTTGAAGAACAAGCAATATCTCTAGCAAATCTTACATATGTTCACTTTATAGAAGAACCCCAAGATGAGATGGGAAAGAACACTATCCTAGGTTGACAGACAAAAATCCCCGTGTTGCCAAACACCTTGAGACTTGATGTTCAGCTAAGCAGGAGCCCTGGCCCAGACAAGCATCCATTCTCTACCTCTATGGTCCAGTTCCTTCCATTATTTGTGTCTGAGCACAGTTTTTTTTTTTTGTTGTTGTTGTTGCTGTTATTTTTTTTTTTCAGGGTAGGGTCTCACTCTAGCTCCGGCTGACCTGGAATTCACTATGTAGTTTCAGGGTGGCCTTGAACTCTTGGTGATCCTCCTACGTCTGCCTCCCAAGTGCTGGGATTAAAGGCGTGCACCACAACCACACCCGGCTTGACAGTTTTTTTTTAATATGATTAATATATAATTTTAGTTTTTAAATCCAATCAGATATTCTTATTGCTTTTCTTATTACCTTAACTATGATTTGAGAATTTTCTCCCTCTATCAGTGACAGGAAGACTGCCAGGGTAGGGTAAATTATGCTTTGGATTACACTCCCTAGTATAGGCTTAGCAAAATTAATAATATGCTAAGAACCACAAGCTGCAGATGGGCACAAGACTACCACATTTACATATCAATTTAGTTGGATTGCTAAGAAAACAATTTGTAGCAGGTACCTTTTCATTGCTATCTCAAAACATCCCACCTGAGAAAGCTTATGGGAGTAAAGGGTTTGTTTCAGACTTCAGTTTCAAAAGGACACATCATCAATATGGTGGAAAAATCATTAAAAAAAAACGTGCCAGAGCTGGGCATTATATCTTACCATTGCAGCTGGGAGATGGCAGCATGAATGAGTTAGCTATGGTATGTAGGGCTTGGGCAATAATAATCCAGGGCCCAGCCTGAACGACATACCACCTCCAGAAAGACTCCACTTCCTAACTTACCACAGGCTGGGAATTGAGTATGATTCTTAATCACAAACGTATGTGGCTATAGGATATATTTTATACTCAAACCACCATGGAGGAAGCAATAGATGGTCCCAAGTCAGTAACCACACACTGCTTCAACTAAGTGAAAAAACTAGAATACTACTCATTCCTTCAAGTAATCATCAAGTAATCTGAGTCTATTCATACTTTCAAAGTTAGAGTTCATTGATCTTTCCTATTTACATGCAAACATGCACATATAGACAGAGGAGAATTAAAGCAAAATGTAATATATAACTTTAAATAATGGATAGAATGGAACACAAAGACAAATTTTGTTTTGCTAATTATTTCAATTATTTCATATTCATGCAGAAAATTCTTATGTCAAATCCACTAAGGTTTATCTAATTGACGAACTGAAATTTGATCATCCCAGTTGCCAAACCCCCAAGTGAATGCTGGTTTAAGGTCTGTACAGGTAGTAAAGAAATAATGTAGATGGTAGGGGAAAGGAGAAAAATAAGCCAGGATCAATATTTGTTAAAAAATTTTGATAATAAAATTCAGTATTTCATTATTTAAGAAATTGCATAATGATTGCCATAGGAATTAATGGTTTAAATGTATAATCTACTTCAAAACAAATAAGAACTCTATGCTACTTGCTAATTGCATGCCCATACAAATGGCATGGTATCTTTGATATGCTGACTTGTTATGTCTTAGTTATAATAAATGTTTTTAAAAATGGTAAAAATATTAATAGCATTTGAATAATAAAAACAGGATTCTTAACATTCAGATCATAATACATGGAAATTTACAGAATTTTAATTTGCTTTTCCCTTATGACATTGATGAAGTTTGACTAAGAAAATGGATTGTGGTATTACACAACCTGGATTCCAGTCTGCTTCTGCTACTTATTAACTCTGTGATCTGTGTCAAAATATTTAACTTTTCCAGGTGGCAATTCCCTTACCTGTAAAATAAGCTGCATGACAGAATCTGCCTTAAAAGTGTTGTTGTAAGAGTCAAGGGGTTAATTAGAGTAAGGTATTAACATTAAAATCAGCTATATTGTTGACATATCAGTAGTAATAGTACTAGGAGGAGGAGGAGGAGAAAGAAGAGTAGGAGGAGTAGGTTATTTTGAAGAACCTGGTTTCTCTATGTTGTAACCCAGGCTGACCTCAAACTCAAAATCTCTCCTCCCCAGTGCTAGGTCATAAAGATGCATTCATCCCCATGGCAGGGTTCACAGTTGGTATTTTCATAAGCATTTGTCAATATAAAATAAGTGCTAAGACTGGCAGCATGGGCCAGTAATTCTAGCATTCAAGAGCTGAGCAGCAAGAATGAGGTCCTAGGACCAACATGGACAGCTGAAGGCCAGTCTGGACAACACAGTACGATCCTATCTCATAACAAAACAAAATAGATTTTACTGCCTTTACTGCACAGAGAATCTTGAGATTATTTTCAGGTAGGCCATATCATATTCAAGGACAATAAATAAAGATGTCTAAAAATTTAGGAAGGAGTTCATTTATATTTAAAAAATATATTACAAATGGTTAACTTTCCAATGGGATGCTTGATAAATGCATATATCCAAGATCTTCTGCCCAGTCCCATGTGGTACCAGTCCACAAATTTGACAAATATATTCTATTTCCTAGATGTTTATTTTAAGTGAATTAAAATAAGAAACCTAGGAAATGCAAAACACAAGAATAACTTCAATGCAAAGGTATTTCCTGTAATTTATTGTACTTTCATTTTTAATGTTAAATATATGACTTAAGAATTTAATATATCCACTGCATTGAAAAAAGTTGTAAGTCTTCCTCCACCTGGATCCTGCAATGAGGAATCTTTGTGAAATCTCAGTCAGTAGTTTCAGTAGAACTAAGAGAAGACCATGTAGAAGTCTTATTGCTCATGTGCAATACCTCACCCTTTGCCATTGAATTTGCTCTTTTTGAACTTATCCATATTTCTCACAATCCATTTTATGCTTTCCTGGATAATAACAGTTTATAAACACTGAAATAGCAGGTGAATAAAAAGGAGAATTCAAAACTCTAACAAAAGGAATTGCATATACAGCAGACAGAATAGCTACTAAATGCTTTAAACATTTAAAAGCCATCAAGGGGCTAGAAAGATAGTTCAGTGGGTAGGAGGTTATACTACAAGCATTAGGGCCCGAGCTCAAGCCCCCAGTTCTCATGTAAAAGTTGGATAGTTTGCTGAGTGGTTAAGGTGCTTGCCTGCAAAACCTAATGACCCAGGTTAAATTCTCCAGTACCCACTTAAAGCAAGATGCCAAAAGAGGCTCATGCATCTGGGATTTGTTTTCAGTGGCAGGGGACCCTGGTATCCCTGTTCTGTCTTTTTCTTCTCTGAATCTCTCTCTTTGCTTGCCAATAAATGAATAAAAATATAATTTAAAAGGCCTGGGCATAGTTGTGTATTCTTATACACCATAACACAGAAATGAGTGAGGGACAGAGAAAGAAGGGTTCATGAGGCTCCCATGAGAGCCAGGCTAACCAAAGCAACTACTGTGAGCTTCAGGTCTGTTGAGAGACCTTATCTCACAGAAATAAGGTGAAAGAGGTATAATAGAGAACACCTAATGACCTCCTCTGGCTTTGTCATGTGTCTGCACATATGTACATAGACACACACACACACAGAGACTCCAACCACACATACTACACACACCAGAAAAGGACCTCTGAGTACGTATAGGTAGTGTTCATGTGCATTCTTATGCACAAATCCTCCTAATGCTTCCAGAAGTACAGAACACACCTTCCCTATTCAGGACAAAATAACTGGTACTCTGGATGAAGGCTCTGAATTAACAAGTTAATGTTCAAAATCTCTCAAGTATATGTCATTTAGTAAACTGTCTTGATAATCACTAGGTTTTAGTACATACCTGATGAATGGGACATTTGCTAGACAAGTATTATTTCATTTAGTACATGAATGCAGCATCTGAGAATGTCAGTTTCCTCAGCCTCTTCCATTTCCCCCATTTATGACAGAAGACAAAAGTGCATGTGTTGGGAGAAAACCAACTGTAGATCACAAAGATGATAGTTGTATATTAGTTATCTTTTTCTTCATTTTCTTAGTGGGCACTGACCTGTAATTCCCAGAACCAGCATGGGGCTATCATCCACAATGAGCTTTTGATCAGAGAGACCTGCAAGGTTTCCTAAAAGACAGACAGATTTCTGTCACAGTACTTGATGACCCACCAAAGGCTAGTGGTAAGACCCTACTGCTGAAGACACCTTATGTGATTGACATGCAAATTAGAATGGCATGTCTGGAAGTTGGAAGAGAGTCAGTCCCCAGACAGTCAGCGCGTCTAGTGCCAGAAGGTGCTACATGAGCGACTGGGGGAAAATGACCAATATCTGTTGAAGCAACGCATGGTCTAACCTACTAAGCAGCAAATAACTTGTTGTGATGCCCACACAAGTGCAGTGGTGGCACACAGCCATGGTGGGGAACCAACTGCTCTCAATTTGGCTAACTGATCCCCTCACTGGTATGGGACCCATAGCTGGAGCTGGGAAACAAGTCAGAACCATATCCAAACATAAGCCCACTCTCCAATATCAAGCTACCATCAATTGTGGGCTACAAGAGGGCCTACACCTATTAAATTCTTTATAAAAAAAAAGGGATTATCTCATTTGTCCTGATGCTAACTTACTCTCCGTTGGAGAATCTGCTTCTCTTTTTCAGATAGATGTAGATCCTAAGGAGAGAGCCACCCCATCATACCTCAAAAGGGCCCCGGCTGAAACTAAGAAAAATTGGAGAAACAAGCAAGGGCGCTGTTTTCCTGATGAACCGGATACCAGCACAAGGGGGAAGGAGATCAGCACAGAGAGAAATCAACTCCTACCAAATCAGAGAGCCAGAGCCTCAGAGGCCCCCAACACCTCATCTCTGAAGCAGACCACAAATGAACCCAACATGGCTCAGGGAAATTTTTTGGAAGAGGGGGCGGAAAGAATGTCAGAGCCACATGTTGGGTCATGATATGCAGAGACATTTAGCTTACCCATAACTGTGGGCTAACTCCACAATGCATGACCCGTATACCTCAACAAAGAGGGGCCAAGGGGAGAGGGTAGGTCACGGATGAGCCTAATAATGGTACCAAACTGACTGTAAAAAAAAAAATTAAATAAAAAATAAAAATAAATAAATAAATAAATCAAAATGACTTTAAAAAATAAATAAATAAATAAATTATGCTTACAATTAAAAAAAAGATGATAGTCAATAGAATCAGTATGAATCCAGACCTATATACTATGAATTTGTGCTGTTGTATTTCCTGAGATTTTAATGGTTAAACTTAAACACACAAGACTTAATTTTCTTGAACTATTACATAACAGAGAAGACTTCATGACTCCAAGAAAATTTCATAATGGAATAAAACCTGAAGTTCTTATATTATGATTATCAACTATAGTCAGTGACTCAGTTCTTACGTTCTTACTTCAGATGTTAATGTGAGGTGGACAGCTGAGCTGAATGCATCACCTTCCTGAAATCCTCTTGACTTTCCTTTGCCTTTTGTTTAGTAACCTGCTCATAAACAGACCAAGAAGATAGAAAGGAGACCTTAAATACAGTACTTATTGCTGCTACCAGAGGAGGTCTTTGAATGAAACACAAATGAAGAGGGCCCTTGTGGACTGTCAGTCACCTCACCTCAACTTCCGTTTCCACTGCTTGCAAGCTAAGCATCTCATTAACTTCTTACTTGCAACAGTCTTGAGTACATTTTTTGTTTTTTTCTCCTGAGCATGGATCCTGCAGTTACAGCCAAATCTTCCTTCCATTTTCTTCTGTCCTCTTTCTTTCTTTTATGTCATTTCAGAATGGTCATAACAGTTGATGAGTACGTTTGCTTTTGCATATGTGTGGACAGTCTGTGATAAGAACTGTAGCCACTAATCAGCTGCAACTCCTTAGGGCAGTTTCAATATACATTTCACATCAAATATGACTGTTGGTCTATCATACTTGTATTGTCTATCTTTCCACTCCCCTCTTTAAATATATAAGTGAAGTAAAACCATACAGTAGTATATGTGTATCCCATATGTCAAGAGTTACAGTTTAAAACATCTTAAAACTTCCTGGAAGTACTCGTGGCCCATCCTAAACCAAGATGTGTATCAGCAGAGCAGGTTGAGTGACAGTAAACACTGAGCCCTTGAACTGCATGTTTTAGAGAAAAAAGCAGAAACTGAAAGTCATCTTCAAATTGTGACAAAGACAACAACTCCTATCTCAGTAACAAATTTTTATTATTTCTTAAAATTCAGCAAAATGAATTTAACACTGATTGATGTCAATTAAGATATCATATTATATGCACAAACACATCATGTTTGTAATTATTTTTATACAAAAAGAAAAATAAGGATTTGCTTTTCTAAAGCATATAGATATCTATAAAAATATACTGAAGCTTTTAGTATAGGTCATAAAACTCCACTGAAGCTATTCTTATTTCTTTTTAATTGAGTATTTGATTCTGGGAAAGGATGTAGAAGTTTCTGTGTCTCAAACTGTAATTGCAAATATTAAACAGAATGCTGACTGGAAGAGTACCTGCAGTGCTATGTTAACCCTGTTCAGTACTAGTAAGTATCTTCATTTTTCAATCTTCAAAACTATTAATGTGGTCTATCATATTCCAGACAAAATAGCAGGCACAGGAATAAAAATCTGAAGAATAAATGGTTTCCCTCAAATAATTCATATGCCACAGGGAACAGAAGAAAATAAAAAGAAATTATTTGCTATGCACTATACAAAGTTCTAAGAGAGGAAATATTGTTCACAGTAAGTCCATAGTTGAAGACAATGTAAACCAGTATACACGATCCACTGACATTACTGCAATTTATAAGCTGGAAACTAAAAGGAAAGTTTGGTGAATAAAGGAGGAATATGGGCTGAGGGGATGTCCTTCTTGATAACATGCTCAGAACCTGAGTTCAGATACCTTCTACCTCTGTAAAAGTGAGGCATAGCAGTGCATGCTTGTAACCTCAGTCCTAGAGAGGTTTGCCCTATCTCAAAAAAAGTAAGGAGGAGAACTAATGAGAAGACATCAAACTCTGGCCTCCACAAACACATAAACATACACATTTATTAATAAGAGAGAGAGAGAGAGAGAGAGAGAGAGAGAGAGAGAGAGAGAGAGGTGTCTTAAGATAAAATATCAACATATGAACACAGAAGAACTAGGTATGTCAGGTACAGACAAGAACATCAGTGATGGCAGACCTGAGGAAATCCTGTCCACTGCAGTTAATCAAGCTTTAGGTCTAGGCATTGTATTGCACCAATTCCTTCCTACAATGAGCCATAACAATGGCTTTAGATGTTTAGACTAATGAAATTTTTAACTCATGAAATGAAATATGTACCAAATATTTGTCTGTATCAAAAGACCTAGCCTAGGGCTGGACAGATGGGTTACTGGTTAAAGCACTTGCCTGCAAAGCCAAAGTACCCAGATTAAATTCCCCAGTACCCACATAAAGTCAAATGCACAAGGAGGTACATGCATCTGGAGTTCTTTGCAGTGGCCAGAGGCCATTTCTTGTCCATTCTTTCTATCTGCCTATCCCTCCCTCCCTCTCTCTCTTAAATAAATAAATAAATTGGTAAATTAAATATTTTTTAAAAGACCTAGCCTAGCGGGCCTGCAATCTACTTTTTAATTTTGGGAAAAAATAGAGTACAATGTTGGCATTGATGGCTTTCTGGGATGTTGGCTTTTAAGGATGGTGCCACCATTCCCAAAATGCTAAGGTAGGTACACTGTGCTAAATCAAATTTTTAAAAAATCCCTTCGAGATTTAGAATTTTGGTGTACTTTAAAATAGTGATTCCTTGGGTTCTTATACCCATCCACCCTTTCCTGTAGACATTTCCACATGTTTTCTTATTGCTTAAAGAATTCCAGATGCATTCTAGTTGAGTTTATGCATGAGCTCACAATAGTCGGTGACTTATTCTGTGTGGACTTTCCTTTTAATAATGTTGCCTGCTATCATTGTATAGTGTCAGATTACAGCTTATATTGTGTACAACTAAAAGCTGACATCTATGCCTCTTTAGCACGTAACCAAGACTAGGGACTTGGATACCCCCACATTCCATGTTTCACAGAATGTTCAGTTTATATTACTTTTCTTAAAAAAAAAAAAAAACCTACCTCGTGATTTAATTGCATAAAATCTACAAGCTAGATGCCTAGAAGAAAGTGTGGGACAAGGAAGGGCAATTAATTCCTACAGGGCATGGAGTCAGGCCTTTAGAAGGAAAGATAAACATCAGGATAATTATGAAAAAGTTCAAAATAGGGCTGGAGGAATGCTTAGTGGCTAAGGCATTTGCTTGCGAAACCAAAGGAACCAGGTTCACTTCCCCGGGACCCATGTTAGCCAGATGCACAAGGTGGCACATGACTCTGGAGTTCATTTGCAGTGGCTGGAGGCCATGGTGCACCCATTTTCTCTCTCTCTCTCTCCCTCTTTCTCTGTCAAATAAATAAATAAATAAAAATATTTTTTAAAATTCAAAATTTATGCTAGAACATTAAGTGTTTTTCTGAAAATGTAACTGGTTTTGGTTATTAGTTAATATTATGAAATTTATTATATTAAAAAATGACATACTACTTTCTACAAAAAATAAATATTTGAGAGTTACAGGGGCAGAGAAAAATTTAGTTTTTGGAGCCTGTATGGTTAACAATCTAATGTGTACATGAAGTTTGTATCATAAACTGTTCGAGAACCCAAGGCTATGAAGTTTAGAGTCATTTGTCTTTTAAATCAATGTTATTTCAGTGACCTTGTAAACAACTTGTAAGGGAAAAGATCTTAGAATATAACTAGTAGAAGTAACATCAATGACTTTAATTTGCAAAATATGGGCACTCAAATAAATATTGTAGAAAGTCTAAAACCTAAATTATTACTTAGTAAGGCTCCCAGCTGGGTTGGGAACACTGGTAGTCTTTGTAGAAACATTATATGATGCCACTCCAAGAATACTCATGGCTTAGCAAACAGTTACAAGTATTAGGTAGACATATTAACAATTTTCCAATATCTTAAGGCTGAGAATTCTTTGTCAGAAATCATGAGTCATGTTTGAGTCACTTTAGATAAAGCTCAGAACATTTGAACCAGTGTCTGTGTTCATATACTGATATGGTAGTGTTTCAGGCCTGCTCCTTCCTTGTTTTCATGACTGAACCATTCATTCCATGGCTGAAGGAATGGTCACCTCTCAGAGCAAAGAGATGAAGCCTTCTTAGGGATTGTCTTGGCCAAAAGTTTTCTCAATGGTTATAGCTCCATCCTGGATACCAGCTACATTCAAAGGTCCAGCCAAACTCTCTCACCTCACCATGGGGGGGATTTGAGTTGTCATTCAACCTCCAGAGCTCCTTCTAAGATCAGTTCAACCATTGCTGAATTCAAACATTGTTCTACTTCCCATTCTTTCCAATGCTCTTACCCATACATTTCATAGCAGTTATTTTCAAGAGAACTACTCAAAAATAAGGAAATTCTGTAAGCACATCTCCATTACAGAGTCATTTACTGGAGGAAATGCCCTAATAGAGTCAGTTCACCAAATTTGATCCAGCCTGATCCTAGTCCTTGTGTATCCCTTAGTTCACTTGGTGACCAAGTATATATTATGTGAAAGTAGGGATGAGTGAAAAGGTAAATGAGACATGGCATAGTGGGTGTAAGAACAGGGGATTCAGGAGGAAGAAATAAATGATGCTTCATAAGTAAAAGAGATATTTAAGCACTGAAATTATTGACATTTCTGTAAGTGAGTCTCTGCCTCTCAGGCTGAAGGAAAAATGGTAATAGCTTAGAGGTCTAGTGGATGAAAAGATGGAGAAAATAATTGAGACATATATCTGAAAAGGATGCTAGCAGCCAAACATGGAGACTCATGAATGCTATTGTAATGGGCAATAGATATTTGAATATAAGTATGGGAGATTCATATTTGACTAAGAAATGTGGACAAAGATGGAAGGCACAACCCAGCAGTATGTCCTCTGTGTCTGATTTAGTATGAATGATTTCCAGGGCTGTAGATCAAGGTAGAAAGCCCAGAACTATCTATTGAGGGTTCTTAGCACTGTTAATGCCAGCCTAGGAAAAGGTATGGAAAAAGTCATGTGATTGGCAATAGTTCCAGATTTCAAATACAGAAATGCATCTTGTTTGGAGGAACAAAAATTAAAAATAAAGTAAGTTCCAAGGAGGCTGGAAGTCAATCATGGTAAATAAGAGAGCATACAATCTATGCCTCATAGTCAGAGACTAAGCAAGTCAAAATAGAAGTAATGACCAAGAGAGGCTGGAAAGGGATGAAGTCCTAATCATCATCCTCTGGACAAACACTGGTTAATTAGATATCTCAAATGTGCATGAAGTTGATAGAATAATAGCTCACAGTGGCCTAACTGAAGGCATGTACAGTATTGTGGGTGCAGCACATGAGAAAACATAAGCGAAATATGGGCTTTTATTCACAAAGAAAAGATATTTACTTGTAGTGTGGCTAAATTTAAAATGATATCTCCCCTGATTTCTAAACAAAGACTCAATGCCACTTTGTACCAGCACATTGGCAGTCTTCAACATGTAGAAAATGTCGTACATGACAAGACTAAGCATGACTAGTCACAGCTTAGTCTGACATTAAAACTGAGGTCAGTGTTCATAAGATCATCTGGAATTGATATAAATTCAAGAAGGGATAGGACACCTCTGTGGATAGATGGTGAGTTATGGCAGCCGTTGTTGATGCCCTGGGTTGAAGCAGGTGGCACCTGCTGGCAGGACTTTGAGAGTAAAAATAGCAGCATGCATGGCCCTCATTCATTCACCTACACATGAGCCATATCTCCACAGGAAATCTGGCACTGAGCAAGCCATAAACCCAATCTGGAATGTGTTACTGGTCACATGTTTAATGACATGCCAGGATCCACTTCTGTACTCATGCCTGCCTCCCTCCTGTGCTCCTCTGGACTCTGCCATTGAAAATTCACACTCACATATAAAAATGGAATGCACTTGGTTTCCTAAATGAGTGGAATCCAGGCTTATTTTGCATTCTCTTAGTAGGAGTGACTGCAGTAGCCAGACTAACTGTCCAGTCACTCCAAGTAGATGGCTCATGGAAACAGGGCAGCCAGTGTGCCAAACTTACTCAAGACTTTACTACACTATAGGATTTTTAGCTGACAATCCTAATTAAGTATGCTCAAATGTGCAATATTTTTGCTATGCTATTGCTTTATTGAATTGAGATGACTATGGAATGTTATGAGAAAATGATGAGAAGAGGTAATAAAAGTTAATAGAATGTAAATGACTAAGAAGAAATGTCATAAGCAGTTGAATACAGACACATGACATGGCAGCCTGCTCAATGTTATTCAGATCAATGTTAAACAAAAATTAAATAAACAGGTGACTAAGGATGTTTTCAAAATGGAATCTTTCCTGAATTTGACAAAATGCTCATTGCTGATATGAGCTAAAAATAATTTTGAATAGTTGCAAGTATGACTAATCTCATGGTCCTAGTATTTAAAGATATTCCAAATCCAACAAGAGGAGATGACCTGGGTTCAAGAGTCCATCACACACTTCTTGTCTCTAAGAAGATACTTTAAGAAAGGTTCTCCTTGCCGGGCGTGGTGGCGCACGTCTTTAATCCTAGCACTCAGGAGGCAGAGGTAGGAGGACTGCTGTGAGTTCGAGGCCACCCTGAGACTCCATAGTGAATTCCAGGTCAGCCTGGGCTAGAGTGAGACCCTACCTCGAAAAACCAAAAAAAAAAAAAAAAAAAAAAAAAAAAAGAAAGGTTCTCCTCTTTTTCTTCCGATAACACCAGGCATATTGCATGTCAGAAAATAGTGGCTTGGTTACCGTGCTTCCCTGGCCAACATTGTCATACTTAAACCTAATTATCCTTCAAAATTACGTCAGAAACAATGGGCAAGAAAATACTTTCCTTAGCCTGAACAATGCTTTCCATATCCACCACCTAATCTCACTGCTCACTGTAGTTGGGTTCTCTGCTGGTTCCCCGCAAAACAACCACAGATGGAAAAGCATGTGCTCAAATTCAATTCTTAGAAGCAAAAAAAAAAAAAAAAAAAAAAAAAATCAGGAAATGATGCATGTATTATATGTCTGTTATGTTTTTGAATATTATTTCATGTTCCCTAATTCAAGTGTTGCTGTAACAAACCTCAGTTTATTTTCTTTGTGGTCACTTTGTTATAGCATAATGATTTATTATGGAGTGGATATAGACAGCCCAGGTTTGTAACCTAGTTCTTCCATTTTCTTACTATGATCTCCCAAGTTATTATAATGCTATGTGCTTGTTTCCCCACATAGAAATTGAGAAAAATCATGCCTATTTCATAAAGTTGTAATATTGATTAAATGAGCAAGTATATGTAATTCTTTAGAACAGTGCAGGGCACAGAATATCATTCTGTCTTGATATGCCTTTCTCACTGCTATCTCTAGCATTTACATGCAAACAAAAAGGTTCCCAATAAATACTTTTTAATGCAGTAAATATAATTTAATATGCACATTGTTCCTGAAAGGCATATTTCATTATTCTCGGGTTTCAACTGAGCAACACATATCTTCAGTAACAACTTTATCTAGCCAGTTGTAGAACAGGGATTTGAAACCAGGAGTAGCAGACTATCATACAGATGTGTTCCCACTGTCCTACAGAGATGGAGTATAATATATAAAGAAAAAACAACTTGGCTATTCAAAAGATGTATGAAAGCCTCATAGGGGAAAATGCTCAACAAAGACAGTCCAGTACAAGGTGTTTTTATGCTCTGTTTCATTTGAGAGAATCTTACTGTAGTCTGTTAATGAGGTATCTCATGCTCACGTTTCTATTTCTAGCATTTGTTCTGTCACCATAATGAGAATCTCCAAATGAAAGTCAAGGAACAGCCTGTATTCTTATGAAGGAATGTGGTCAGAAAAATCACAGAGGAGACACTGTGTAACAAAAAGGAAGATAAGGAACAAAAGGTGAATTGTATACAGACAGACAGGAGGATAGCACCTATACACCCATGACTTTCTTGGAGACTGTTGTGTATGAGTGAGACAAGATCCATCAATAACATTTTCCATGCTGGGTCTGTTCTAGGAGAAAAGCCCAGCTGTCACACTGATGTCCCACCTGTTCGGTAGACCTGCCTCAGCCTGGAGAGAGAAAGAAGAGCTTGTAAGAGGCTAAAAGGAACTGAGTAGCTGACAAGAAAGCAGAATGAGAAATCTAAGGTACAGCTGGCCACATGATACTCAAGGAAAATGCCCATTACAAGATTCCTGTGTCACATTTTATACATTATCTAGAGAGAAAATATTCTCTCCTAGTCTGAGAAAACTGGCTTAGATTGGCAAATAAAGGCATAATTTTTATAAGATAGTCTCAGACTGGAGGGCTGAGAATGTGTTGCTTTTAACACACACACAAAGAAAAAAAGGCAGTGCATTTGCAATATATTTTCAAGTTACATCAGTGTGTTTACAGATGAGTTTCTTACAATATTCTGTGCTCTCAAAGCATTGCATGCTCCCATGTTAGTGAAGTGGCTACAGAAGACAGGAAGTCTATTTGAAATAACAAGCTTTTTACACATACACACATATGGCTAAATCACATGTTATAATTTTATTTTTACAATTAAGCCCTGCTGTTTCTACTTAGCAAATTTATAATGGTCTCTGGACCCATTTATTGCTGAGAGGTCATTAGCATACTATTTATAAAGACTCAATTCTAATTTGAATGTGCATATGCATATATAAACTAGGACTCAAGATCCATAACTCTTTCCTAATAACTCTATAGTGCCTGTTGGAAGTGCACTCTAGGTAAGTACACTTTACTGCTCTGTCGAAGCAATTAATTAGCTAAAGCTGTGCAGATTCCTGCCAGAGAAAGCCAGAGCCACAAGTAGACAAAGAAGGAGGCACAATGTCAAAAAAGAACAGAAGTTGCCATACTTGATATCATGGCTCAGGAAACAGGTAGATATAATTGTCTGTAAGCTCAAAATATAGGTATCATTTGACAGGCTTTGAGATATCTTAGTGTTAATAGTACTTGTTGCACAAAACCTGAAGACCAGATGTAAAACACCCAATGCCCACAAAATTTGGACATAAGTTGCACATGTGTCTGTAACCTCCTATGGTAATAAGAAGCAGAGTAACAAGGATTCTCAGGACACATAGGGTGTGGTCATTTGAATATACATCCCCAGTAAACTCAGGTGTTAACTTGGATTTCTAAGGTGTCACTAGGGGCTGATCTAACTTCTACCCCAAAGGTATACAGTGAAGTCTGAGGTCTGCCTGGTCTCTGCTGTTTGCTGCCTGTTTGTGCTTGCTTGTGGTGTTGGCTGCTTGGATATGTGAAAGGGGGCCAGCTTCTTCCATCATTATGGAACTTCCCCTGCTTGCCCAAACCTAAAATAAATCCCATAAACTGTCTGTTTGGAAGCTCCTCCCAGCAATGTGGAACTGACTACAGCAGGTGGTCAGAGTGGCAAACAAGAGAAGCTGTTCAAACTAGATGGAGGGCAAGAACCTGCAACTTGAGATTGTCTACTGCTGACTGTCATACACATCTGCTATAACATGCCCATGCCATACACACACACACACACACACACACACACACACACACATGAAGGCTCAGGGAACATCACAAAAGAAGGGGCAGGAAAATTGTAGGAGCCTCGGGTGTGTGGTAATAGCCTGAGAGGCCATGTTTTCCCCATCCCTGCAGCCACTGACTGAGGTCTCTTTGTGCCCACAGTGAATACCAATAACCCCACCAAAGCCTCTCAACAGAATTGGGGCCTGAGGGGGTCTGTGTGTGAAATCTTTTTATTTAAAAATCAACAAATATGAGGAAAAAAGAGTTAGGAACAGATTAAGTGCCACATTCTTGTTCATACTTCTCACTGGGGCAAACTGGCAGATTTCAGGGTACCAAGAGCTGGAGTGCCACTGTAAAGTTGAAACAGAGCCAAGGTGCTCACTCTATACACCTGTCTTCTGAACTTTGAGTTATGCTGCTAGATATTTGTATTCTTTTTGCATTCCATGATCATACACACTTGTGAAGTGTAGTCACATATATGCAAATATGGATTTTTGCATTACATATTCATGTATATGCACATATTTACATCATTATATTTCTGGAAACTATAAAAACTGTTTCCATTATAAATTTTATCTTCAAGAGTGTAAATGTGAGATGTTCAAATGAGTGAACATGTAACTGTATCTACCATGACTTCTGAGTATAGGCATATGCAGTAGAAGAGTTAAGATAATTCAGTAAATTTACAACAAGGTAGCAAAATACCTGGGTATGGGTAATTTATAAATAATAAAAATCTCTTATAGTTCAGAAGCCTGTGGAATGAAATATGAAGGCATTTATGTGATCTGGCTTGATAAAGGCTTTCTTTCTGCATTCTCATATGTATGGTGCAAGTGGAAGTAGAAAGAGAGTAACACTGTGTTCTGACATGCCACACAACAGAAGTGGGCATAAGTTCCTTCATTTCTCATTTACATGTGAATAAATCACATTCATAAGAACTCAACCATTATGAGTTCAGGAATTCCTGAAGGCCTTGCTTCTTAGTATTTTTATGCTGCCAAGTTTCCATGTATGACTTTTGGGTGCAAATACAGAACACAGCACAGACTGAGCAATCTATCTGGGATAAGGAGATCTGGATGCATGCACATTGTATGTGGGAAGGCAGGTAGTCATTGAAATTGTCAGTCAGATGGAGCTTCCTGAATCTTGGCAGCTTGTTGCGTGTTAGGTGTATGTTTTCTTGTGAATATATGTGGATATATTCCTGTGTGTAATTGCTTGATGACAATGAAAGTATGAAGCAATGAAATATTGTGTAATAGATTAGAAAGATAAATAAAATATTACAATGATTTTTTACTTTTTTATAAACAGCAAATATTTGCATATAGTTGAGTTTAAAATACTTATAGTATTTTATAGTATAGAAAAGTAACACAAAAGAATTCATCAGGATTTCATAGTTGTCTTTTTAAGTGAGGATCAGGAAAAACACCTTAACATTGAGGAATTGGGTAGAACTCCATATTAGAACCTGGAGACAGACATTTAATTGTGACCACAGGCAGATGATCTGGTATGATCAATTACAGTTATAGGAACAAGGCTCATGAGTGACATATATAAAATGAAACATGGGCTGGTCAGATTGCTTAGCAGTTAAGGCACTGCCTACAAAATCCTAAGGACCCAAGTTCAATTTCCCAGAACCCAAATAAGCCTGATGGACAAGGTTGCGTATGCATCTAGAGATCATTGCTGTAGCTAGAGGCCCTGATGTTCCCATTCTCCCTCTCTCTCTCTCTCTCTCTCTTTCTAGATAAAATAAAATAAACCAAGCAGACAGACCCTGAAGAGGCGCTGCAATAAAAGAGAATAACAAGAAGAAAGTTTTCTTTTTTCTAGGAAGTTAATACCTGGCCTGTGATTATCCTTTAATAACATTAAGTAAATATTTAATAATTAATGTATGAGTTTTTTCCACCTAAGTACACAAATGCACAGTCAGTAAATTTCATCTTCATAGCTGCCCTGTTAAACAGAAACCATTATAATTATCACTTTATAATTAAATAATGGGATAGTTATGTGATATTTGTGTTAGAATACATTTTCAATTATTATGAATGAGACATGTGAAAAAGTATGTCATATACTTCTGTTCCATTCTAAAAACTACACTGAACTGCATATCAATTTATCTGAATTCCAGGAGATAAAAAACATGTATATGTACTAAGTAGACTGAACTAGGATTATCTTCCTTCACAATGAGTAGTGTAGAAAAAACTGCCGATAATAGTTGTGGGTTCTACCTTAATTCACTTAGTAACTAGTTAAAAAAAATATTTAAAACTACCATTTCAGGGCTAAGAATATGACTCAATGGAAAAAGTGATTGCTTTCAAGTGTGAGGACTAGTGTTCTGGTCTCTAGCACCCACATAAATGTAAGACATGTGTGGTAACCCTCCTGTAATCTAGGACATGGGAGGTAGAGAGAGGCCATCCCTGGGGCAAGCTGGCATGGTAAACTAGTTGAATGGGTGAGTTCTGGGTTTGAGTGAGAGACCTTGCCTTAGTATATAGTTAGAGAGTGATGGAGGAAGATACCCAGAGTCAATATCTGGTTCTGAACACATGAGCACACACATACACATGCAAAGAAAAATAAAGGCCTACCATTAAGGCTACATAGATGGCCCAGTGATTAAATTGCTTGCCACCCTGGCATGAGTACCTTAGATGGGGGGGTCCCCAAAACGCACATAAAGCTAGACGTTAGTGGTTATCTATAATCCCTGAACATCTACAATGAAGAAGGTGGAAGCTCTCAGGCTAACTACTCTGGAAAATGCAGCAATGGAAAATATGAATGAGAGATCCAGCCTCAAGTAGGGTAGAAGAAAGGACTGAGAGATTCCTCAGTGTTTATAGGCAGCTACTCCTTTCCAGAGCTCTTCTCACTGTCCTGCTTCTGTTTGCCATCTTCTGTGGCTGATGTCTAGTCTCTGTTCATGCCATGTCTTCCCTGACATCATGAAGCTTTCCTTAGAGATTATAAGCTACAATTAAAAAAAAGAAACTTTCTTTCCATCAGCTACTTTTAGTCTGGAGCTTACCCCAGCAACTAGAAGGTTACTGCAGCACCTGTTAGCAAAAGTTCTATAAATCCCTATATCCTGAAGACATAGGAAGGTGAAGCTATGAGAATCCTGAAACTTGCAGTCCAGCTACTATGGACATACCAGTGCCAAAACAGGAGACTCTGTCTCAAACAAGGGACCAAAGGCATTCATATGTGTACCTATACACACATACACCCACACACATACATATAATTAATAATAATAAACAATAATAAAGAAGTTATAAGGCAAGAACCAGAACCCATGCTATCCTCTGACCTACTATTGTATATGTGCACATTTACACTCATACACCTAACGCACATGCACCAAAATAGAAAAATATCATTCATTAAATAGTTGTGATTATGTGTGACAGTGGGCTAGTCCTTAGGTTATATCAATTCTCTTCATTACTATAACTCTGTGAGATGAGTCACTTAGGAAAAAAGTCAGATAGTCAACTACTGATGATAAGAAATGATATCTAAACAACATAGACCTACCATTTGCTCATTAAGTTTCCAAGAGTAAAATACATTTCATGTAGTATTAAGGCAGCGATATTTAAAAGAATTCTCATTACTGCTCATTAATTGTGTGCCACTGAACTAGTAACTTTCTGTCTCTGGTGGTAAGTTTCTTCCAAATCCATTCTTCAGAAATGCAAGATAATTGAAATATTGTTGTGAAAATTAAATGTAATAATTCATATGAAATTCCACCCACAAGAGAACCTGACAGAAAAGAAATCACTGTTTACTATGATCTAATGATAATGAAGATATGTTTGGATTGCAAAATACAATTGTGTTGGTTTGATTCAGGTGCTCCCATAAACATAGGTATTCTGAATGGTAGGTTCCCAGCTGATGGAGATTTGGAACTAACACCTCCTGGATGCAGTGTATTGTTGGAGATGGGTTTATGGGTATTATAGCCAGTGTCCCCATGCCAGTATTTGGCATACTCTCCTGTTGCTAATGTCCACTTTATTTCTGGTCAGGAAGTGATGTCCACCCTCTGTTCATGGCATTGTTTCCCCCTGCCATTATGGAGCTTCCCTTTGAGCCTGTAAGCCAAAATAAACCTTTTTTTTCCCCACAAGCTCTTCTTGGTTGGGTGATTTCTGCCAGAAATGCAAACCTGACTGAAACAAGAATCATTTATCAAAAGCCATAGAGAGGTAATTACTATTCATGTTTACATTTATTGTGGAGAATTAAATAAACACAGACATAAAGCTACTCATTGTCTTACTATTTTATAATAGGTGTTTTTTCTTGATTGTTTACCACTTTATTTACTCTCATTCCACCCCAGATTCACTAATTTGGATAGTATAATAAACCAGCTTGTCCTGGGAATCATGTGCCCACCTATTAAATACTATAATGTCAGGGGGACTATGATGCCAGTTTAGAGCTTACATGGATGCCTCACTCCAAACCTCATGCATGCTCAGCAAGCACTTTATCCACTGGGCCATCATTCCAGCCTTACTTGTTTTATCAGGTATTTGATACCAGAAGTGGGGTTACTGCTTTGAGAAATATAACCATGTAATTCATATGCATTAGGAACTGGTTTACAAGGGGACTCTAGAAAAATTTGGAGTTGTGTTCTAGAGAAGACATACAGAGCTATAAGTAGAGCTTAGTGGGGAATTTTTACAGGAGTTGACATGACTAGAATACTGATAGGAATGTGCATGGTTCTAATGAGCTTTCAAAAGAAACAAGAACTCTAATGGTAACTGAACTAAGGGGCTGGCATATTAAATTCTGGCAAAGAATCTAACTGTACTGTGTCTATGTCCAAAAACCACAAATGACACTAAGTTCCAAAGTAATATTATTTGGAGGGAAATTGCAAGACTTCCTAACATTTGCCAAGGCTTCTGACTATAAACCATACATTCATTAAAAAGAAAAACACCTGAAAGGAGAATGCTTGCACAGAATCTTCCTTGCTAGAAAATAGCCAGTTAGGGTAGTATTTTCCTAAATTCAGCCATGAAGTCAAACAGATCCTACTGAATTCTTAGTCAAGTTTCATCTAACATTGCCTGCAGCACTCAGGAGTCTTATCAAGTGAAGCCTATGTTGAGTAGAAATTCTAAGCATTTGGAAATGCCAGAGATTTGGCATGTTCACCAAAGAAAAATGCAGGGCACTAAATATAGTCCATCCAGTAGAAAATCCACATGCACCACAGGCAACAGAGATAGGGGCGTGGGGCCATACAAGCCCAGTTGATGCCACCAAGAGACCCAGATGTTGTCATTCCATCCATTTGGGAATAAAAATGTTAATTATATGTTAATCGTACACCATTATATATTGGAAGTATATAAATGTTTTACTTTTGTTTTACAGAGGCACACAATTAAGAGATTACCAGAGATGCAGTAGAAACTCATCATTTAAACTTTTGAACACTATTTGAATTATTAATATTTTGAAGACTGGTAGAACTTGACTAAATGCATAGTATATGGGAAATGAACATAGGACTTTAAGGTTCAAAGGAGCAATGCTTTGACTTAAAGGAATATAATTGGGTGTTACGTTTAGTAGGGATGGATTGAGATGATAATTCTCCATTATCAATTTATCTGGCTTTAGAAATGCTCAAGAGACACACCTCTGGATGTGTCTGTCTGTGTGGAATTTTCCAGAGATGATTAAAGAAGTGGCATCATAGTATGAGTTGGAACACAGACTAAATAACAGTGGAAAAAAGTGTATTCTAGGCATACATTATAATTCCCCTTCCTCTGCTTTCTGGTCAGCACAATGGACTAGTCCATTCCAGTTGCCATACCTTCCCATGAGGGATTATATTTCTTGGAACTGTGAGCTTAATAAACCTTTCCTCCTTTAAGGTTTTATTTTTTGTGGGAGGTGTCATGTATTTTGTCACAGTGATAAGAAAATTAGCTAATCTAACTCATCTTAATAATACTTATTCAATGAACAACATTTTCTTCTAAAGGATAGGATTAATTAGAAATTTTATTTGTAAATTTTCTTAACTAGATGAGTATTATTTCTAAAAGTACTAGAAATTTATTTTTAAAAATTTTTTTGTTTATTTATTTATTTGAGAGTGACAGACACACAGAGAGAGACACAGAGAGAGAAAGAGAGAGAGAGAATGGGTGTGCCAGGGTCTCCAGCCACTGCAAACAAACTCCAGATGCATGTGCCCCCTTGTGCATCTGGCTAACGTGGGTCCTGGGGAATCAAGCCTCGAGCTGGGGTCCTTAGGCTTCACAGGCAAGCACTTAACCACTAAGCCATCTCTCCAGCCCAGGAATTTCTTTTTTAATGTGTGTTATGTGTGGTTATGGACTTTGGAGATTTTCATAGTAAACCTTTTTTTGTAATAACTCTTGTTGTTTAAGGCTTCTAACATCTGTAATGTAAAGAGTTGGTGGTGTTTGGCCATACAATATGCCCCAATGCAGATGTCATCATTAAAACAGGGTGACATTAAAGCATGAAATGATATTAAGAGTAGGGAAGAAAAAATATTTGAACAATTCTATACTTATTCACTTTGAACCTCAACACTTCTTGCCTCTTCATTAAAAAAAAAAAAAAGAGGTTGGGAGGTCTCTGTCATTTACATTGCATCTCAATGTGTCCCTTGACAGTATTATCTGCAAATATCTAAGTTTTAATTAAAAAAAAAAACAGGAAGAAAGATTGAGAAAGTTTTGAAGACATGATTTTCTCATAAAATAGTTATGGATGGGCTAGAGGGATGGCTTAGTCGTTATAAGGTACTATCCTGCAAAAGTTATAGGACCCAGGTTCAATTCCCCAGGACCCATGTAAGCTAGATGCACAAGGTGGCACATGCTCCCAGTGTTTGTTTGCAGTGGCTGAAGACCCTGGCACACCAATTCTCTCTCTATCAATCTGCCTCTCTCCTTCTCTCTCTCTCTTTGACCCTTTCTCAAATATAAGTAAAAATAAAATATTAAATATTAAAAAATAATTATAGAGGATAAAAAAAGGAATATGTAATAACCTTCCTAAATTGCTCAGGAGCCAAGCATTACAAAAACCTAGAAGAACACCCTTACTATCAAGATAATTCTCTATTTCTAGCATGGATATGCTGTTGGCTTCTTTCTTACTTTAGAGATGCACATTTGATTCAGCCTTCCTTTTACAGTAACTAAAATGTGCACCAATTTATAAGCAATCTTAGCCAATCACAAAAATAAATATTTAAAGCAATTTCCTAAATGCCATATTATTTACTATCTCTCAAAGATTATACCTCTTTGATCAAATCACATGAATGCTTATTTTCAACAGGTTACACATGGTGAAAGCTTTCCTCTAAAAATGTATGTACTTACAATAACAAACTACAGTTTCATTAGTCATTATAGTAATGCTTTACTTTTCTTACCCTTTTTTTTAAGTATTGTACTTTTCCATAGCTAGGTAACATTTTATTTTTAGTAGATGACTATTTTTATGCCAAAGCATTTGACAGCTATATCTCATAAATAATCTGGTGTTGCACATTTTCTAATTCTTCTACTATGAAGCTTCAAGTTCATAAAGCACAACCTAATGAGTTTTGTAGCTGAAAAGTGAAGATGAATTGATTTTTTGTCCACATATCAAATAAACTTTTCTGTATACAAATAGTAGTAGTAAAGTGAAGTTAAAAGACACTGAATGTATAGCAAATAATATGTTCAATAAGGAAAACATATCTTGTGAGGTAACTCCCGCTCTTGTGAATATTATTGCTGTATGTGTTTTGGAAGCATGAAGTTGAACTCTAAATGTGTATAACTTGGAACACAAGCTTTCTTTTTGCCTCTACAGGAGAGTTGGGGGGGGGGTGGAGGTAGATTTCACATTTCCAAACTTGTATGACAAAACAAATAAATAAACAGCCTAAGTAAAAGCAAGTCAGGTAAGTGTGCAAATAGGACTACCACAGGTGATAGGATGGCAGGACCAACTGGTATATCTGGAAGCCAAGCAATGGCACTTTTAATAGTGGCGAGCTATCTGCCATTCTTGCTATAATGGATCAGGTTCTATATTTCTGAGGCACCATGACATTTCTAGGAGATAATGAAGTAAGGTGATTGAGGATGATGCTAAGTATGCCTTACTCAAGGTATATGGGAGAGTTGGTGTAAAGAGCCAGGCTTGTAAGTCTGAGTACTGTTAACTTCTGAGAAGATGTGAAGAAGCATCTCTTCACTCAGATAAGGGACCAAGGATAGACCAAAAAATAATTCTATCCACCCAAGTCTAGATTGGTGAGCCAATGAGTCTAATTAGGGTTATCAACATGAGCATGGGTCATGGGTTACTCATAGGATCATAGCAACTTACAGGCAACTACATCCAGTAAAAAGTGTCTACCTAGCCGGGCGTGGTGGCGCACGCCTTTAATCCCAGCACTCGGGAGGCAGAGGTAGGAGGATTGCAGTGAGTTCAAGGCCACCCTGAGATACCATAGTGAATTCCAGGTCAGCCTGAGCCAGAGTGAGACCCTACCTCGAAAAACCAAAAAAAAAAAAAAAAAAAAAAAAAAGTGTCTACCAGCAACTGTTAATAACCTATGTATCTGTGGAGGGGGTGGGGCCTCTCACCCCTGTTGCAGTACTTAACCTGTGCATTGCCTCTAACACTGCTTTGCCTCATATGTCCTGTGAGACTTGCTTCTCCTATAGGAGGGAATGTTGGTGGGCCTTGTCTTATAAAGTTCTCTGTGAGTAATCACAGCTATTTAGATTTCAAAATGTCCACAGCCATGCCATAACGACACACATCTTGAAGAAAGCAGTAAAGGCAAAGGGCATTGCAAAAGCCCTAACATAGTAACCAGACTGGTATATCACTGGAACCAAGAAGGACATGTAAATGAAGCACAATGAACAAAGGAGAAAGTTGTGACAAAAAGATTAAAAGTCCAGATATAGATAGAAACTGATCACCAAGGAACTTCTATATAAGATTGGATATTTTTCTACTGCACTTGGAAGTTAGTGGATATAACAGATGGAGAGAAAATACTTATATATTAATAAATTGCCTAGTTGTAATATTTTGCAAAAATGTTTCATTTCATTAGTTTTATCTTTTATACTCCAAGAATTCTAATGTTTATTTTTTCTTGTCTGTAATATATTGAGGAGGGCCTATCTTACTGGCCAGTGTAAGAGGGTCTCAGCTATGGTTATTGTCCTACCTTATTAATCAAACCTCATTGACCCTCAAATGTGTCTTGCTTTATAAGAGGGGCTGTCAAACCACTCATAGAAAGGCTTAGAGGCCAGAGAAATTACACTTTCACTGTAGCAAGAAAGTAACCAGAGACAATATGCAAATATTAACTTTTCAATGAACACTGAAATTGAATTTTATATAATTTGAGTATTTCAAATATTTTTTGAGTTTTGGGCATTTAATTAAAATATAAAGACCATTCTTAGCTTAAGGACAATAAAAATTGTTGGGTCTAGACTTAGTCCTTTGGTTATTGTTTGCTGATTTCTCAATCATATGATGGGTTAGATGGTGACCATTATGATAACCAACACCTGCTAGCTGACTATTTTTCTGGGCTATGCTTATGGCAAGCTTGGGAAGCACATGCTAGTACAGAATAGATTTGCCTTGAAGAAACACAGAAATGAAGTAAGGTATTTACCCAGTGTCCCCAGGGTGATCACTGGAAAGAAGCCTGGTTATAGAATCTCCATTCTTAGCCTCCCTCCATACAGTTTTTACTATACACTTTCATTCTCACCTTCCATAGGCATTATTACTTCACAGCTATGTTTTTCTAATCTTTAAATATTTTGGTTCTCAATCCGGGTAAGGTGGCGCATACCTTTAATCCCAGCACTTGGGAGGCAGAGGTAGGAGTATCGCTGTGAGTTCAGGGATACCCTGAGACTTCATAGTGAATTCCAGGTCAGCTTGAGCTCGAGTGAGACCGTACTTTGAAAAACCAAAAAAAAATTGGTTCTCCATTTCTTTCATCATCTTTCCTTTTTGATTGTCTTTTAGTCATTCCTTTCCCCATCCATTGTAAAAATGATATGTTTGAGTAAAAAAAGTAACCAGAAAAAATCCCCCCAAAATTAAGTGACATAGAATACAGGAAAAGTGGTTTATATTCCTAAAGTCATTCATTTGTTTCTAATTTTCTGTAGAATTCTTAAAAAATAACTATTGCCTACATATACCTTGAATGGCACTTGTCATCTCAGCAGGGCACTTACTAAGGTCTCCATTGTGTTTTTCTTCTGTGACTCAGTATTACAACTCCTTTCCTCTGCAGGTAGATTAGAAGCAAATTTTTCATGCTCTCGACTTTCCTACTTGTGTAACAAATAGTGTCAAGTTAAAAAACTGGGTAAGTCACTCCACATTCCTAAATCTATAATGCCCTGCAGTCCCAGTGTGTTAAGCAATGATTTTTACCAGTGTTTTCAGGGTTTTATTTCAAACAACTCTCTTTTACAAATACAATCTTGGAATGTGGGCTATTATTAAATTGGGAGCTTTCAGCATACTCTAGCACAGTCCTGCACAGTTCTAATGCATTTGACAAATGTTAACAATGCTTATGTTGACAGTGTAGATGGATTAAAAAAAAAAAAGAGGACCACCTCTACTAGTGAAACTTCTCGCCAGCATTAAGGCAGTATTAAAAGCTTATATTCATACATATGTGCAAAGTCTTATGAACAAAGTACTGCCAGTATGACTTTTTAAAGTGTCCTTTATTTGGAAAAACATAGACCTTCTGATGGAGAAGAAAAATATACCATTGGATTGTTGATGTACACCATCATTCTCTTCCTAATTTTTGCTACCACATGCAACAGTGAAGCTGTGATTTAAGCTCCTTCCTCATTCCATACTAATTTCTGAAAATTTTAGAATGGCATTAAAATCAAAGACAAATTTAAGGAAAAACAAATTTTTGAGGCATGATAGAGTACAACTTGTTTGGCTGCTATTAGCTTCCAGATTTATCAGCATTGAGTATATGAGGGAAAGATAGAGCAAGAGGTTATGAGCTCTCTAAAAGGATTGATTTTTATAAGATTCTGATTTAGCTAGAAGGGATACCTATATATTTAGTTTGCAAAAAGGTTAATAGATTCAACCTTTTGAAATATGTTCTTCTTTACATGCATGTCACATGATGGATAGTTAAGTGAATGTGCATGGGTAAACATAGGTGTAAACAAATTGAGTGGAAGGTATAGAGTTTATTGTTTATTTTTTCTTGATAGATGGATCTCATTATTTTCCTTGGGCAAACAGAGTCATAACAGTTTCCAGATAAAGGAGAAGTGACAGCCCCAGAAAACTGCTTATAGATGGACAGCCAGCAGGCTGAAGATATTGCTGTGTCCTCTTCATCAGTAAGCTGGTTCCATGAAGAGGGGTGATTATTCTTTTCCTGCTTGTGCTGCCATTTAGAGGCATGAAGATGATTATGGATAACTGGTTGTGTAGAACAAAACATATGCAGTAGCACAAACTCATCTGGTATGGTAAATCTGTATAAGAGAGCATCATGGCTTTTCATGTCGTTATTGAAAGTGGCAACTTACACTCTTCGGTGTCTTAGAGGGTTGTGTTGATACTGTGTTTTGTTACAGTCTATTAATAATTGATGATGCACATTTATTATTCACCTGCATTTAGAGAGGAAGAGATCAGTTGATGATGTAGGTTCTCAATTTCGTATGCATATAAATATCACAAGTATTAATTCACTGAACCAACGATATTTTAGTTATTTTGTGGTGACAATACTAAAATAAATGAATAAAAACTTAGCATTTTATATATAAAATCTCTTGGTGCTTGGTGAGAGTCAAAAAGAAGATGCATGTCTTTTTAAAGATGAAAAAAAATGTTGCACCAGTTACTGTGCAGAATTTTTTTTAAAGCCCTCTGCAAAATAAATGACAGTTTCCAGGCATCAGCACAAAGCCAAAGGGACCTCAATGGCCTCATTACTTTTATCACTCTGCATTGCTCAGCCAAATCCTCTGCAGGGTTGTTTTTAGTGTGAGCTCTGTCCTGGTGCTTGCAGACGTGTGGACAACACATCAGCTTACCTCGTGGGGGGTGGGGGCATAGCAGAGGCAATGTTTAGGCAGGTTTCCTGCTTCAAATAGAGATAGGTGAAGAGATACTGATCAGGAAAAAAGTGAATGCAAAATGAATGAGAAATTAAACCAGAATACTCAAATCCTGTTATATGAGATCACTTAGCTTAAGATATTTGACACTTGTATCATGCACCACTGTCTTTCCTTTTATAATATCCTGTCTCCTGGCATGCATATTTAAAAGCAATGAAAATGATGCACAGTTTTGTAAATTTCACCAAATGAAAGAGCAGCAAACTGATTTTTTAAATGCCAACCTAAATGAGAGAACGTTCTTCTCATTCTGCTGAAAGATTCTCCTGGGCCAACTCAATGTGATTAAGTGAGCTGTGTCATTTCCAAGTTCCATAGTTACCCAATGATCAGAGATTCCACCCAGAGCCACAATGACTTTCTAAGGGGCCCCTTGTTCCCAGTTTTTCTAAATGTCTAATCTCCGAAGACAAAAGAAAGGAGTTCATTTAAAGGTGAACTGACTGTCTAAGTTTAAAAAAAGCAATGGATACTTAGAAAAAAATAGGGAACTAGCTATCCACTATCTAATTCCCAAATTACCTGGACATATTTTAATCTTGTAAAAGTAATAGATTTTTAGTCTATGACAAAATATTATTTTCTATGAAAAGAAAATATTACTCATTTAATAATGTCACATTCTTACAAAACTTGTATTCTTTTACCTTCCTTTGTAATTTCATGTAAAAGTAACTAAATGCAACGGCATTTATTCTCAGAGGAAAGGGCTACATTAAACATTTAATGCATTTAGATGCAGATTGTATTTCTAATTTCTTCATGATAAAAAGAAAATAATAATTCAGTCTAGAAGGAAGAAGTTTTTGTATGGACATATGTAATTAAAATAAGTTGAAATAGTACTTGAAATTCAGTTCACCTAAAATCCAATTTCTAAATTAATAGTTTTTGGGAAAAACATATATCCCAGAGCAAAGTAATACAGATTATATACCTTTGAATTCTATTTGAAATATGACCTTCATGGATTATTTTGTCATTATATAATTAGAACACTTTTTGACAGAAATTCTACATAAATAGACATTGCTGATTTTTCTAATCATGCTGAGAGAGAGAGAGAGAGAGAGAGAGAGAGAGAGAAACAGCTACATCAATGAAGCAAGGAATTGAACGTAGGAGGGACTCCTTCCTTTCCTTACACAGTCGATTACTGGCGGCCGGCAAACAAAGACTTTGAATGATTCTAGCCAAGTCTTCTGAAGATAAAGTGCCAGTTCCCATGCTGATCTCAGTGAACAGGTAATTAGAATCATATTGAAATAAAATATTTCATTCCAATCACATAGCTAAAATGGCAGAGAGAAGTTGTCCCACACAATGAGAGTGCCATATTCCAGCTTGATTATTTCTTCAGGAACATGAACATACTCTGGGTTCTGGTTCAGTGACAAACGGCTGGCTCAAATTTGGTATTCAACCCCCCACCACTAGCAGGTCATTAAAATCATAACAAATATGACATATACACAATCATTATGAACATAACTAGAAGATATCAGAATGTTCAAAAAATATAGTTACCTATTTTTAAAGTGATTCTTTTTGAGTAAAAATTATCAAAATAAAATTTGCTTGCCTGCACGTTGTCTCTTCTACCACAAAGCCCTCCATAGCATCATTCTAATCCTGCATCCTGATGTCTGCTGGCATTAGAGACTGTGGCATAAACCCTGCCATTTTCAAACCTTGATCTTCATCTAGCCCTTCCTATATTACAACTGCAGGCATCCTTCTGCCTCCCACCACCACATTCCTCCTTCCACCATGTGCTTACTCCTGCCTTCGCTCCTACTGCAAGTTCTTCAGAGTAAATGTAAAGTGGAAAGGAAAGCACAGCTTTGAACCAGAAGACCTGGATGTGATACCTCTCTCCAAAGTTTACTCAAGTTACAGCTTTGTCAGTCTGAAGTGCTTTCTCAGTCTGAAGTAATACTGCGAAAGTTAGATAATACATTTAAAACCCTCTGGCAAACCTTAAAAGTAGTATCTTTGTCTACTCATATTATTAATTACATTATTTCCTCCTTTATGATCACAGACTATCTCATCTTGTAATGTTCTTACATTTTAATAATCTGAGTATCATTCTGTCCACTTTCAAGAACTTTGTAAACAGGATAGGCAGTAATTCTCACACAATGACTCTATCATACCTAAAATTGCATAATTGCCAAACTAATTCAGATACAAAATTTCACAAGTGATATTAATTTTACCTCCTCAAACCCATTAGAAATGCTATAATGCCCTCAATGCTGTACACACTTCATACAGTCAACCAAATCCACTCTGGGAGAAACTAGTTTTTGTAGTGCATTGGAAACTCAGGGAGGATTATGCAGTGGGAATTGTTTAAATAAGACAGCAATCCTGCTTCTCCTTAGAGGATTCCCAGGATCATAAATTGTCTTTGTCAAGGACTTTAGGAACTTAATAATGCAATAATTTTTTTTTGTGCACACATCGAAGTGTAGCAAACAGCCCATTTCCAAGGTCTAGGAGAGGTGGTGTTTAATATCCTACAATATAATGACATCAGACAGAGGCATGACTAGAAATGCACCTTCTTTCGCTTGCAACTATTTTTCTTCCTCACTGTTTGAACTGCAAATATTCTGTACTAGTTTTGTCATCATATGCCATGCACATTCTGCTCTTTTCCTTAAATGTTAAATTTTTAAGATAATTTCAACTTCTTTCCCACCTCATCCACTTATTGTCACGTCAATCTCTGCCATACCCACTTTCATCTCTGCCCCTCACTGTCTCTGTACCCCTCATTCCTACCTCCCTTTCAATGTGCCTATACTCTAGCTTTGTCATATTCCCTCATCTGTCCATGTCCACTGCCCCAGTTCCAATGCCTGTGTCCAGATGACCAGAGACGTCAAATCTCATATACAAAGGGCTATTACAGATATATCCTCTATATAAGGCTTCAGACTTTCCTCATCTATTTTTTTTTGTTTGTTTGTTTTTGGGTTTTTTGAGATAAGGTCTTGCTCCAGCCCAGGCTGACCTGGAATTCACTACATAGTCTCAGGGTAGCCTTGAACTCACAGTGATCCTCCTACCTCTGCCTCCCCAGTACTGAGTACTGGGATTAAAGGCATGCACCACCACGCCCAGCATTCCCTCACCTTTATGTTAATAACAAATTAACATTACTATTCTTTTTTTTTTTTTAATTTTTTTTTTCGTTATTTTTATTTATTTATTTGAGAGCGACAGACAGAGAGAGAAAGAGGCAGATAGAGAGAGGGAGAGAGAATGGGCGCGCCAGGGCCTCCAGCCACTGCAAACGAACTCCAGACGCGTGCGCCCCCTAGTGCATCTGGCTAACGTGGGTCCTGGGGAGTCCAGCCTCGAACCGGGGTCCTTAGGCTTCACAAGCAAGCGCTTAACCGCTAAGCCATCTCTCCAGCCCAAACATTACTATTCTTTGAAATGTGTGGACTTTTTATATGGCCACCAGTACTGTTTTTGATAAGATAATTTAGAGAACTTACAATATTCTGTTATTGTTTCTTGTACAAATACCTTAACATTTTATATAGAACATTTAGGAAAACTTACACCATGTTTTAATTTTTATGCTTTATTTATTTTATTTTATTTTTTATTTGAGGTAAGGTCTCTCTCTAGCTCAGGCTAACCTGAAACTTACTGTATAATCACAGCCTGGGCTCAAACTCACAGGGATCCTATGACTTCTGCCCCCAAGTGCTCATACCCAGGATCATTTTTAAATTTTATTAATTTCAACACTTTAGTATTAAGTTATCCTTTTCCAGAGTTTATCTCCACTTAGTTAATCACCTAATGAAAACGTGTTTATTAAATTCCTGGTTTTAGAAATTTTGCATATAAAAAGATATCCAAGTTAAATTCTTAGATATTCCAATGCATGAGCCTGGAGAGATGGCTCAGGATGTAAAGGGGCTTGCTTGCAAAGCCTGACTGCCAGCATTCACTTCCCCAATACCCATGTAAAGCCAAGTACACAAGAGGGGCTTGCATCTCGTTTGTTTGCAGTCGCAAGAGGCCGTGGCATACCCATCCTTTCTTTGTCCTCTCTTTCACTCTCTTTCTTTGTCTCTTGCTTTCTCTCATCTCTCTGCTTACAAATATGTAAACACAAATAAAATAAATAATACCCATATATGCAAATCTGGAACATCCATTCTCTCCCCAATAGAGTTTTCATAACAGAAAATGCTTGTTGACCCTGAGATATAGTAGAGACTGAGATTAAGAGCAAGGCAGTCTCCTTTTGCAGGTGGTTAGGGATATAGACCCCAAAAAACATAAGTGGCAGTCTGCACTGATAAAAATAGAAGGTACCTCCCCTCTGAATCTAAACTTGACTCACCAAAATGGTAGTAAGAGGTAACCCTCTATTTTACCTCCTGGTTCTTCCTCCTTCTAGGAAAATATTTGCAGGACATTTTCCAAAAGGCAGGAATCCAAAATCCTCTGTCTAATTCATCAGCCTATCAGGAGCCATCACATACAGACAAAAAAAAAAAAAAAAAGCAACACAATCCACCCCAACTTGATGTGTAATTTACATTCCCAAAGGTATAAGAGACTCTCATCAAATCACCATGCTGCTACACACTTGGGACACCTCTGAACCCAGGAGCTTTCTGCTTTACTTTCTTCTGTAAAATAAAACCTTGTTTAACTTGCTCTTCTGCTATGCTACTCTTCATTCTTTGTGGGTCACAAGACAAGGACGCAAAACCAATAACACTAGCAAAGGGCTTAAATTTGTATTACTTGACCATAACAGCACAAGTAAAATAGCTTTACATAGCTTGAGGCACAAAGTGTTAACTTGTAATCCTAGCTTTTCTGTTGTGATAGGTCAAAAAGCCCTTGGCTTTTGACATTTCAGTTAAGACAACCTGTGTTAAAAGAGGATGATGAAAATATTTATCCCAGCTGCCCTTAGTATGGTGGCATATACTGTTTCTGAATTAACTGTGTATTTTTAGGTTTTGGGTGTATCCCACAAATCATGTACATAGGATTGCATTAATGCAATTTAATATGGGCCTCATCCAGTTATGCAATATTTTTATGTATTAAAATAAAGACTATTTCACCTTCTTAAACCTCACTGTCCATAGATAGTTATTTTATATGTTTAATGACCTCAAATCATTTTGTTGTTTTATTTATGTTTACTTATGCAAAATTAGATACATTAATGTTTGATTTATATGCCTTTACATGTATGCACAATTAAATTGTAACTTTGAAGCTCTAAAATTTACCAATGTATTTTTCATAGAGAGTTCATTTTGTAAATAAACATTGCTCATATTACACCATGCATGTGGATATCATATGGATGGTATTGCTCTAGACTTACACCACATCTTATTTTACCATGATTTACCAATTCATCCACAAATTAATGGGCATAAGGGTGGACAATTCATTAGTGTTGTTCTAAGTACACAAGATGGAATTATAGGGTTATATAATTATCAAAAGTTGGAATTAATACTCCATTGAAATTAGAAAAGCAGTGTCCAAACACTCCTTCCTCTGCCAGTAATCTATTGTACATTTCTAGAGAGAGCCTCCAATTCAGTTTCTTTGCTAGTTACTTATTATTTATCCCTTTATTTATTTATCTAGTGTTATTTTTGGTTAAGGATCCAAAAATTGTTCACAGTTGTAGGATATCCTTCCCAAACCATAAAATCAGGAATAATTAGTGCCATACATCTTATTTCCTTCCCAGAATCTCTAATGAAGAAATAAAATAAACACTGATCATTAATAACATATAACAGCATTTTCAATGGCAATGATGAGTCAAGATTAATAAAAAAAATGTTCTATAAAGTCTCATATACCTGCCTTTGAAATCAGCCATAATCATTAACAAAATGCTTCATTCTTTTTTGTCAAAAAGATGTAAGTACCTGTGAGACATTATCAAATTAGTTCTAGTGCACACAAAGATGCTCTGAGGGGTTGTTTAAGATGACAAAAAATGACTATAAAGTTCACCATGACTATCATTAAAATATTATCTATTCAAATGCATGTACAAACCACAAGCCTTTATCCACAGGAATTCACTTAGAATAATTTAAATAGCTTACAAAATAGAATGGACTTATATTCGTATCTCTTGTGGGCTGTAACTGAATCTGTTAAAACATTAGTCTGAAGATGCCTTCTTGATATCTATGTCATTTTGATTCACAGGTACATCTCTGTTCTCTTTACAAAACAAACAGACATAAGAATAACTGCTTAAGTACTTTGGCTATGTGCAAAATTCCTGAAATAACAAGTTGTTTTTAATATATCCACTTGATCACTTCATTCCAGTCTTGGCCTTAATTTTTAGGTGCAGCATTTGAAGTAATGAATATTTCAAAATTAGAATTAAAAACTAACATGTTTGACTGAATTCTATTTCCAGAGGATTTCGTTTACTTGAGTAAATAGTTCTATTTAAACTAAGAAAATGAGGACTCTAAAAAAGAATAAATAATAAACTTTTTGTGCTAAGGACAAAGGTACAAATTGGTCATATTTGTGGCTTAAACATAAACAGGAGAAATTCAGGATATAGATCTGAAGTAGAATTCATTTTCTAATATTTTTTATACTGCCCTGTGCTTTATATGAATGTGTTGGAGTCTTCTCTCCAGTATCACTGAGTGCAAGATTATATATTTTATTTCTTCTGTAGCCACGCCTTACATGCCTTGGTTAGTGAGAATAAGGGGAATCTCTTTGGTGGAGGTACCAACAGTAAACTACCATTCATTTCTTCTTTGGCCAGAGTCCTCACTCTTATAATACTGCTTTACTAATGTCCAAGGTTATTTAACTTTTCCATTGTTAAGTGGCACACTGTTTGGCATAGAACTAAATGCATCCTACTGAGAGACAAATGGGAGTTTTATCGAGACAGGAGAACATTTCTTGACTCTGCATCCTGGCTCTGTGAGATGTTTGAACATACTTGGTTGGAAATGATCACAGGGGTTCCAGAGCCTTCCTTGTGTACTAGGGATGTGGGGATATTTCCATATGTGTATTGAGAATGCATAAAGTCCTGTGTCTCATAGCTATTTTGGTTTTACTGTTTATCCTTTACACTGTGGTAGAGCTCATGTAATGCTTAATGCCCTTTAGGTAATTTTTGTTTAATATTGTAATTGCTGCCATTATGAAAGTACAGAGAATTGATGCAGAATTTTTCAATGCTGAGAAAAGCCTGACAGTCTGTGTAGACATTAAACTATTCCCATATTATAAGGAAATTTCATCTATCAGCAAGGAGTATTGTTCATAATACCTTAAGGTAAAAAAGAATCCTTCTTGAAACAGTTGAATATGTTTGCATGCTATAAAGACGCCTGCCAAATGGGTCCCATACAAAATGGTTGACCTCCAGTGCTCTGTCTTTCTTCTCTTTTCATATAGTCCATTCACAGACACCTCAGAATGTTCTTTCACCACGTATATAACAATTCCTTTTAATGCAGTAACTTTAACTTAGATATTTTCCCTTCCTGTAAAAGCCTATTAATTTTCCTAAACATAAATCTACCATGTTTCCTTCATGCCACTGAACACCTGCAAAGTACATCAAAATTATTTGCCACACAGACAACTTTATGGTCTAATTTCAGTTTTTTTTTAATCTGAGGTAAGCTTGGAAAGTATATATTCTGAAATTATGGTTATTTGAACTGCTTTCATTCCTTTGAATTTTAGTCTGCATTTGTCTCTGCTTTTTTCCAGCAATTTTCCCTGCTTGGAAGTTCCTTGCTCATACCATCTAACTAGTAACCACACACATACACACAGAAGCTCTGAGTCACTTCCTCTACTGAGAGATTCCTACCTACAGGTACATCATGATACAATCAGTACCTTGAATATTCAAGTTTTATTTTCTGTATTCCGTTATGAAGACACCACAGGACACCTCTGGCAGGAGCATTTTCATTCATCACACATCCTGCCTCAGGGGCTCTTTCCCTTCCTCTTCACTTTTACATTCCAGCCTGTAAGTAGGCATATTCTCAGCTATGCTATTTTCTCCTAGCCTACTATATCTTTTTCACATTCTCTTATATCCCTTGCTGAATTTTGAAGTGCAATGAATGAAAGGGCTTGAAGAAAAAGTTGCAGTCAGGACCATGAGAATTCTAAGTGCACTGAGGCAGAGGTGATAGTATCTCTGTTCCTTACTCTAACATCAAGTCCCAGGTCAAACTGTAGATCAATTTCTTTACACAGTGTTAATAATGAGTCTCTTAATACAATTTTCTGGATTTAGAAATTACAAAGTGGGACACATCAGAGCAGTCACATTTTTTTGTGATTTACATTTCTCAGCATCAGAAGAGTATGAAAGACTAGTCTGAATATTTTTAATTTAATTTCTGATCCATCTTTTGATGTTTTGCTATTCCAGACACACCACAGTCTTTGTGTTCCTATAACTATCTCAATGCTGTTTTCCTTCCACCTGTTCTATTCTTAATGAACAAATACAGATTTATCACTACTTTTGAGGATTTAGATTGCTGGTAGCAATTTACAAGATATATGTGCACCTTTCATTTGTTTCCTTTTCTGTAAGTTGCAGTGAATCATTAACTTATGATGGCTTGAGATGGTTACTTTTTCATGTATTAATCAATGCAAGCGTTGTAAAGCTTTCTTTCAATATCTTAGTTATTTTCTCAATCCTTAGATACTTTTTCCAAAATCTTAGATATCTCCCTCAAAACCCCTTTATCTCCTTGAATTTTAAATGTAATAAAATAATCCAAATTTATTTTTAAAAACTTAAAATTACTCCATGTTAAACATTTGTCTTTAAAACAAATCTTTATTTATTTGCAAGGAAAGAGGGAGAGAATATGAATGAGAATGAGCATACCAGAGCCATCATAAACAGACTTCAGATGCATGCACCACTTTGGGCATGGGTTATTGAACATGGGCTGACAGGCTTTTCAAGTGAATGCCTTTAACCACTGATTATTATTATTTATTTAAGAAAGAGAGGGAATGGGTATGTCAGGGTTTTCTGTTGCTGCAAAGGAACTCCAGAGGCATCTGCCACTTTGTGTATCTGGCTTTACATAGGTAATGGGGAACTGAAAGAAGTCCATAAAGCTTTGAAAGTAAACACCTTCAATGTCTGAGCCACCTCTCCATCCCCAACATTTACCTCTTAAATATGTAGACTCTAAGAATTCAAGAACCTATACTGATGAATAGATGTTGTAAAAATTAGTGTGAGTTGTTCATTCTGCATGTCTCTAATCGTACATAATCATAATATTTAGTTACCAAATATTTTATATAAATGTGATATTTTATATATTTGATATATCTCACATACACATAATTTATTAGTTTAAAAGGAAGAAACAAGAGTGGATGATAGAATATGTCCAGGGCTTATGCAAGTCCCCAGGTTCAAACCTCAGCATTAGAAGAAGGAGATAAAGGGGAGAGGGAAAAGGGAAATAAAATATTACTACTGGTAATCATAATATAAGCCATCTAAAGACATTCTAGGCTTTCAGAATTACACAGGACCTTTGACAAATCAGTAATAGCAACAGTTAATATTGAAAGGCATTTACAGGGTAGACATAATTGTAGTACTGAGAATGTACTTATCAAGATTTTATGTGTGTGTTTGGTACTGGCTTTTGAATCTAGGACTTTATGCTTGCTAAAAACATACGTTTCTACTGAATATGCTACAAGCCTTTCAAGGCACTTTTAATATATGAGAAACAAATGACAATGTTTAATAAACCATGTACAATAGCAATCTAAATATTATATCTAAAGTTGTATTTTTTATTTATCCGCAACAAAAAAAAAATCAGCCAAAAAACACAGCAAAACAGCAGCAAGAAAGGAAATGGTATGTTTTGGATAAATATCCCTCAGTATTCCATGTGTTAGGGCTTTTGTCTTTAGGATGGTGGCATTCAGATGTGAGTGAACTGCTACAAGATGGGACCAAGAGTGAGGTTGTTAGATCATTGCGGATATATCTCATAGGTCATGCAGTCAGAAAACTAAGAACTCCAGTCTCCTATTCTCTTCCTTTTTCTCTTTTTCTTGTCCATGAGAAGAGCAGTTTGCTTTATGACAAGCTCCTAACACGACTTTGTCACCATAGGAAAAAAAAAATCAATGAGACCTACCAATTATAGAATATAACTTTCAAAATCATATGCCAAAATCTATCTTTTCTCATCATGCATTAGTAATGTCAATTATTTTATTGTAATAACAATAAGCAGACAAATACAATAGTAAAATTCTGGACAATAAAAATATAGTGTATTGTAGAATTTTTGGTCAATTCCAGATAAAAGGTAATCTAAGCATCAATTTAATTCAAAAACATGAAAAATAATAACTTTATATAGGCCACAAAAATAGTTTGGTTCCTACAACTCTTGCACAGCTTAGTGTTCTTTCTGTTTCTTGGGAAGCATCGCTACTTAGGAGCAAGAAGAGTGCTCATGAAAGGAAAATGTGAAAGCACTCAGATAGAAGTGGAAGGATCACAAGAGCCATTGCAAGTTACCAAAACAAGTGTCTCAGGAAGCCCAGCGTTCACTCCCTCAGAGGAATCAAATGTGTTAAAGACTGAAGCAGTGTAACTGATATTGCACACATATCACTCTGTAAATGCTCAAACACCACATATGAAGCAGAAAATACAGCTGGACTTAGTATACAACTCACATTCCTAGGATTCTGTGTTTTCAGGTCTGGCAAAATAAGTAAGAACATACCTTTCTAGGCCAGGTACTCCTTTGATCATTCATATTGTAAGATGATGAATAATGATGGATTCCAGAGCTAGACTGATCAAAGGTCTACATTTTCTCTGTATCATTGTTGAAGTCCTGGCTAAGAATTAGCCTGCTATGATGCACACAGTCCTTGCCTTCTGCTTAAAGAAGGAGTTAGTCACCATCCAGAGTATTCTGTACTTCCACTACATATTTACTGGTTAAATTGCCTCCTGTTCTTTATAATACTCCACATTTCACTCAATCTGTATTTTTTAAATTTTTTTGTTATTTTGTTTATTTGAGAGTGACAAACAGAGAGAGAAAGAGGCAGAGATAGAGAATGGGTGCACCAGGGCCTCCAGTCACTATGAACAAACTCCAGAGGCATGCGCCCCTTTGTGCATCTGGCCAACGTTGGTCCTGGGGAATCGAGCCTCAAACCGGGGTCCTTAGGCATCACAGGCAAATTCTTAACCGCTAAGTCATTTCTCCAGCCCTCAATCTGTATTTTTATGAAAGACAGTTATACTGACTTTTACCAGAAGGACCAACACCAGAGGTTTCCAGATAAAACTATACAGCCAATTGTTGCAGATACAGCCTTTATTTTCAGAAAAGACCAAGACATGAGGACCCCCAGCTTGAGCAGTGCAATCTCAGTCCATTAAAGATGTGGCAAATGTGAGAAGAATAATGTCATTTAACAAATCCAATGACTTCCAGGTCAACATGTTGGACTTATCTGAGGGTTTTCCAATACAATAAAGTAACCAGATTATCAAAGGTTAATAAAAATATATAGAGCATCATTTTCAAGAGTTGCCATTTTGATGTCCACAGTGGTTGTGCAAGTTGGCACTCCCACCAGCAGTGAATAACAGTTCCTCTTCCCCCACATCCTCACAAAAATTATTGTCATCTTATTTTTTAACGATTACCATCCTGACTGGAGTAAGATGGAATCTCATAATTGTTTTAATTTTGCAGTTCTCTTGTGGTTAAGGCTGTTGAGCATATTCTTACGCATTAGCCATTTGTATTTCTTCATTTGATAATTTTGTATTCAGTTCTCTGCCCATTTTTTGAGCACATTCTTTGATTTTTTTATTGCTTAGTTTTTTGGGTTCTTTGTAGACTCTACATACTAGGCCTCTGTGAGTGGTATAGTTGGCAAAGATTTCTCCTATCCTGTAAGTACTCTGTTGCCTGTGTTTATGTTATGTTTTTCTGCACAAAAGCTTTATAGTTCATGGGATCCCACTGGTTGAGTGATTAATTTCCTGAGCTACTAGGATATTGTTCAGGAAGACTTTCCCCATTCTTATATTGGGGAGAGTTCCCCCTCCCCAATATTTTTTTCTTGTAGTTGTTTAAGAATTTAAGGTCTTATATTGAGATGTGTAATCCATTTGGAGTTTATTTTTGTGCATGGTGAGAGGAATGTGTCTAGTTGCATTTTTATACATGTGGCTTTCAAATTTGTCCAGCACTAATTGTTAAAGATGTGTTTACTCCAGTGTACATTGTTGGCTCCTGAAAAAGATGAAGATAAAGCTACGAACTGACACAACTATTCCTTTACTGGGCATCTATCCTAAAAGTTCCACTCTTTACTACAGACATATTTGCTCAACCATTTTTATAGCTCCTCAATTCACAACAAATAAGAACTGGAATCAACACAGATGTATTTCATCTGATTAATGGATAATGAAGATGTGATACATACACACAATAGAATTTTTCACAGCAGTAAGAAAAATGATATAATGAAATTTGTAGGAAAATGGACTGACTTGGAACAGATCATACTAAGAGAACTCAAATAAGGACAGAAAGACAAATGTCACATACTCTCCCTAATCTGTGGTTCCTAACCTGGCACAGCCTGAGTTTCAAGCATACTTGAGAGACAACTTGAGGTACAGATGCCACATCTCCCTTTAACTCTTCTATTTGGCCTGTTCAGAATACAGATGGATCCTAGAGAATGACAGTGGATTATCAGAAATGTAATCAGGTGGTAATTCCAGTTGTAGCTGCTATACCAGATGTAGTTTCTTTACTTGAGCAGATTAACACATTTCCTAGAACCTGGTACACAGCTATTGATCTTGTGAATGTTTTCTTCTCCATACCTGTCCTTAAGGACCACCAGAAGCAATTTGCATTCAGCTAGCAAGGTCAGCAGTACACCTTTACTGTTTCACATCAAGGTTATATTAACTTTCTAGCCCTGTCTCATAGCTTCCTTTGCAGGGATCTTGATTGCCTATCCCTTCCACAAGGTGTCATGTTGGTCTGTTATATAGATGGACATTATGCTTATTGGATCAAATGAGCAGGAAGTGGCAACTGCTCTGGAGTTGCTGGTACAGCATATGTGCATCAGTGGATGGGAAATAAATCCATCCAAAATTCAGGGACCTTCCACCTCAGTGAAATTCAAGTGAAGGATAAATTGTTGCACTTGGCCCCTCCTACCAGTAGGTAAGAAGCACAATGTCTAGTGAGCCTATTTGGATTTTGGAGATAGCACTATCCTCATTTGGGTGTCTTTCTCCATCTCAATACACCAAGTGATTCAGAAAACTACTAATTTTCAATGGGGTGCAGAACAATAGAAGGCTCTTTAACAGGCTCAGGCTGCTGTGCAGTTTACTCTACCCCTTGCCCAATAAGATCCAGCAGATCCAATGGTACTTGAGGTGTCAGTGGCAGATAGGGATGCTGTTTGGAGTGTTTGGCAGGCCCCCATAGGTGATTCACAGAAGAGACCCTTGGGATTTTGGAGCAAGACCCTGCCATCATCTGCAGACAACTATTCTCCCTTTGAGAGACAGCTCTTGGCCTGCTATTGGGCCTTAGTGGAAACTGAACGTTTGACAATGGGCCATCAAGTTACTATGTAACCTGAGCTGCCCATTATGAGCTGGGTGTTATCTGACCCAACGGGTCTTAAAGTTGGAGGTGCACAGCAGTAGTCCATCTCAAGTTGAAGTAGTATATATGTGATTGGGCTTGTGCATGCCCTGAAGGCACAAATAGGTTACATGAGGAAGTAGCCCATATGCCTATGGTTGCTACTCCTGTTACAATACCTTCTGTCCCCAAGTATGCACCTATGGCATCATGGGGTGTGCCCTATGATCAACTGACTGAGGAGTAGAGGACAAGGGCATGGATTAAAGATGGTTCAGCACATTATGTGGGCACCTCTCATAGTGGACAGCTGCAGCATTACAGCCCCTTTCTGGGACAACTCTGAAGGACTGTGGTGAAGGGAAGTCTTCACAATGGGCAGAACTTTAGACAGTGAACATGGTTATACATTTTGCTTGTGAAGAAAAATGCCCAGATGTGCAGTTATACACTGATTCATGAGCTGTGGCCAATGGTTTGGCTGGATATCTGGGACTTGGAAGGAGTACAATTGGAAAATTGATGAGAAGGACATTTGGGGAAGGTGCACATGTTTAGAAGTCTCTGAATGAGCAAAGGCTATAAAGATAATTGTGTCTTGTAGGTCCCTGGATCCTCCAGGGCTGGCCATAGTTCTCCTGAAGGCAACCATGCATGAAAGACTTCACTTTTGGGAGACAATCTCTGTGAACAGCTCAGTTTCATCAATAAGCAAATGGGTTTATAAGCAGTTAAGGTTCCTAAGGGGATTGGATGTACAAGGTTGCTTGCTGATGCACAATTAGCATATGGGGACATACATTCCAGCATATAGGCAATGACAAAGTGAAGGTATAGGGTATAGGGAAATGGGCTGTGCAAAGCTTACTGGCTGATACCATATAAGGAGTTTGCCAAGCAACTAGCCAAAGGCCACAGGTTTATGGGCAAAGCCTAAGTCTTATCTGAAGGTCCAGGTATCCCATGCTTGGAGAGGGAGTGGCCTTACTTCCTGCCAATCTCAGGGCCCAAGATTTTGTCCAGGGGTCCAGGCTCACTGCAACCCCCAAGAATGGGGGTTGGAACTTGGCTCACTGCAACCCCTGAAAATAGGGGGAGGAGTTCCCCTGTCGGTCTGGTCCCCAAGATATGATCGGTGGTTTATGCTGCTGCAACCTCTCCATAGCCTGGGGCCTTCATGTCAGACAGCTTATATTTGCTTTATCCCAGGGCCCTGCCTCTTTCCCACAGTGTCCCATGTCAATGATCATCAGAAGGTGTCCTCATCAGAGGATGACTTTAATTTAATAATCAAGCAGATAAGCTGATCCGTTCTGTGGATAGTATCAACCCATTCTGTGGAAAGTGGTTAAGGTGTTGTCAACTTGATCTGTTTAGTAATCCACAGAAATCCCTTTCAGGTGGGACCCTGAGGCTGCTTCCAAGAAGGATTAACTGAAGGAGGAAGTCCTTTACTCAGAGTGAACCCTTCCTGCAGAGCAGGCTGCCCCTCTCAGATGGGAACTTTGTGTAAGGAAGCTCTGATTGCAAAGAACCCCTTCCTACTATTTGGCTACTGGTGCTGCTTGCTACCTATCAGTGTGGATTAAGACCAGAGCGGACTGAAGACCAGTGTCAATGGAAGAGGCAAGTGGATTGAAAACCAGCAGCTCCTCAGGAAGTCTACAGACCTTTAGTGCCAGATTGGGACTGCTGAGGTATCTAGCCATGTGCACTGAGAAGCTACCGGGTTCCTTGATTCTCAGGCCTGCAAGTGCTATTAGATTACCTTAAGCTAATCCAATAAATTCCCTTTTTCATATAATTCATTCTAGCAGTTCTGTCCCTGTAGAGAACCCTGACTAATACAGAAGGGTAAATCTAAACTGAATTGGTACCATAGTAACCTTCCTCCTGGATAGTAGACTAAAAAATATAATGTCAGTAGGAGTATGGGGCAGTGTCTGCTAAGAAGGGCCCTGGAGAAGGTGGGATGAAACCTAAACCTAAAACATTTGTTTCTGGTTTGTAACTCCTATTCCAGAAATTTGTTACAATCCGCATTGAGCTGTTGATGAGATCCCCCAAATAAGACAAGCTTCTGTCAAAGCACTTGGTTACCTGCCTGAGGTGAAAGATAAAGCAACCAGCAATCCCACTGACAATGGCCTTTGGGGGAATGGAGACAGGGAGGAGGGAAGTGATGGTACCAACACATGATGTGTCCATACAAAACTTCTATTTAATAAAACAAATTGAAAAAATATGTCTTCCCAGGGGCTACTTCAGTGTAAAGAAAACTAGGTAATATAATTAAGCTTTCATTAAGAAAGAAAGAAAGTGGTGCCCACAGACTTTTAGTTTCCTTTTCCTTTGTTTTTAACAAATATGCACAATGTAAATAGGTATGTGACACTAATAATCTTATAACTTGTGAATAATGCCAAAACTTCATAACTTGTATATAGCACCAATTATGTATATACACCCCAAAACAAATCCAATTTAGGCAAAAAAGAAAGAAAAAAGGGAAGTAGACCATGAGGAAATGGGGGCAGTTCAGATACTTGTGTTTTGTTTAATACTTAAGAATAGACATATGTGCTCTGGGCTAACATGCAAAACAAGCTTTATGTTCATCAGGGAAGCATTTAAAAATATTTTATTTATTTATTTGCAACAAGAAGAGAGATACAGAAAGAAAGACACACAAACACACAGAGAAAGAGAGAGACAGAGAGAGAAAGAGACAATGGGAAACCCAGGACTCTAGCCACTACAAAAAACTCTAGAAGCATGTGCCATTTTGTGTATCTGGCTTACATGGGTACTGGGGTATCAAACCCAGGTCCTTAGACTTTGCAGGAAAGCAACTGAACCACTGAACCATCTATCCAGCCCCCAGGAGTGCATTCCTGATACTTTGATATACTCACTGCCATCATGATTGACACTATAGAGTTCCTACTCTACTGTTTGACAGGTTTTCAGCAAGCCCTTCAGAGAATACATGGAGAGATGTAAGAGCTCAGGTCTGCTCAGGTAGAACCTTCTCTCTCAAAGCATTATACTAACCAACCAGTCCTTTCTAAGATTTAGCATCTGTGATAAGAATGTGCAAAATTTGTCAAAATTATCTTTATGTCTTAGTACCTCTAGAATTTCTGATTCTTAATTCCTGGAATTTTTGATTTCTAACAAGATTTGAGGTGACTCAGAGATCACCTCTTGAAAATCCTTGCTACAGACTAATATCCCTGGCTCCATAAACACATGACCTACAGGTTAACTTTTCTCAGTTTCTCTTTTCATAAAAGTATGCTTTATTTGGAAGCTGTAATAATGAGACACAAGAATTTTAGACTTCGAAGAAAAGAGTTTGAGAACTCTGAACTGTTCTTCAGAAAACATTATAGTGCAAAATGTTTAAAGGGGCTTAAATAGAACCAATAAGGGTCAAATGGTCAAGACAATTTGGAAAAATCCATATTTATGAAATCTATTAAATACAGAGCAAGAGAGTAATAAATGAGTTAATGCATACAGTGAATCTCTAGGTAGATTACTATTATTTCTTCATTTATGGAACCTTTTGAATTATGGAGTCATTTTGGGAGAATAAATGGTTAAGTTATTTGGACATTATTTCTTCTATGTTATTTCAAAAACAATGGCATTGGTATCAGGAGATGGTTCAATAGTTAAAGGTGCGAGAGACTCCATCACAAAACTCCTGAAGGTGATTAACTCCTATTGCAAAGGAGCAGGATACACAATCAATGCACAAAAATCAGTAGCCTTCCTATATGCAAATGACAAAGATACAGAGAAAGAAATAAGGGACATAGTCCCATTTTCAATAGCAACAACAACAAAAATACCTTGGAATAATGTTAACCAAGGAAGTGAAAGATCTATACAATGAAAACATAAAAACACTCAAAAAAGAAATTGAGAAGGACTTGAGAAAATGGAAAGACCTCCCATGTTCCTGGATAGGCAGAATTAACATCGTGAAGACAACAATCCTACCAAAGGCAATATACAGATTTAATGCAATTCCAATTAAAATCCCTACAGTGTTCTTCACAGAGATAGAAAAAATGATCTCAAATTTCATATGGAAAGGCAGAAGGCCTTGCATATCCAAACATATCCTCAACAAAAGAAATACCTCTGAAGGCATCACCATACCTGATCTAAAGCTATATTACAAAGCCATAGTAATAAAAACAGCATGGTACTGGCATAAAAACAGGAGTATAGACCAATTAAATAGACTTGAGGACCCGAACATTGGGTCAAGCAACTATAGCTACTTGATATTCGATAAAGGCCCAAACAATATAGGCTGGAGAAAAGACAGCATCTTCAACAAATGGTGCTGGACAAACTGGATAACCATATTCAAGAAACTGAAAATTGACCCACACATTTCACCATGTACTACACTCAAGTCCAAATGGATCAAAGACCTCAATATAAGACCAGAAACTCAAATACTACTGGAAGAAAGTTTAGGAAGTACTTCCCATGATATAGGAATGGAAAAAGACTTCCTGAACAAAACCCCAGTACCTCATGATCTTAAACAGTCACTCAACCAATGAGATCACATGAAGCTGAAGAGTTTCTTTACAGACAAGCAAACAATAAGCAAAGCCAATAGATTACCCACAGAATGGTAGAAAATATTTGTGGGTTATCCAACTGATAGAGGCCTAATCTCTAGAAACTACAAAGAACTCAAAAACCTAAACAGTAAGAAGTCAAACACCCCACTCACAAAATGGGACAAAGAGCTGAACAGGCAGTTCACAGAGGAAGAAATACAAATGGCAAACACACACTTAAGAAAATGTTCATCATCCCTAATCATCAGAGAAATGCAAATTAAAACAACTATGAGATTCCACCTTATCCCAATAAGGATAGCAAACATCAAAAAATCAAATAAAAATAAATGGTGGCGAGGATGTGGAGAAGTAGGAACACTCATCCACTGTTGGTGGGAATGTAGGATGGTACAACCACTTTGGAAAGCAATATGGAGACTTCTGAAAAAGGTGAATATAGAGATACCAATAGACCCAGTTATTCTCTTACTAGGCATCTACCCTAAAACCTTCAAACCACTGGCCAGAGAGATTTGCTCAACCATGTTTGTAGTGGCTCAATTTGTAATAGATAAGAGCTGGAATCAACCCAGATGTCCATCACTAGAAGAATGGATAACTAAGATGTGGTATATCTACACAATGGAATTCTATACAGCAGTAAGAAAAAATGACACAATGAAATTTGAGGAAAAATAGTTGAACCTGGAACAGATCATTCTCAGTGAACATACCTAATCACAGAAAAAAAAATTCCCACTTAGTGTCACTCATTGACTGCAGCACCTAAACTGAATCTACCCAAGATGCCTTACATATCTAGCAAGCATCTCATGGATTAGACACTGGGATGGAAAGGGAGGGAGGGGAGGGCATCAAAGGGGTGGGAAACACAAATCTAGGCCCAAACAGCAATGGTACCATAAAATTCTACTTACTAAAAGACAGACCAAATGGCTGATCCTTCACCAGGCCCATACAGGGAACACCTGAACCACAAGACACTGGAGAGGGTAGGATCAAGACTAACCTTAATCTTCTACATCTTCCCTCCCTCCCTCTCCCTCTTCCTCTCTCTCTCTTCTCTTCTCTTGTATATTAGTTTTCTTTTTCCTCATTTTCTTAGTAGGCACTGACCTGTAACTCCCAGTAACAGCATGGGGCTATCATGCACAATGAGCTTTTGATCAGAGAGACCTACAAGTTTTCCTAAAAGACAGACAGATTTCTGTCAGAGTACTTGATGACCAAAGGTTAGTGGTAAGACCCTACTGCTAAAGGTGCTTACTTGCAAAGCCTGCCCACTAGGGTTCAGTCCCCTAGTATCCACATAAAGCCAGATGCACAACATAGCATTTGCATTTGAAATAGTTTGCAATGGCTGGGGGCCTTGGCATTCGTATTCTCTCTCTCTCTCTCTCTCTCTCTCTCTCTCTCTCAAATAAATACAAATATTGAAAAATAATGAAAATAACAATACACTTAGTAGTATAGTAAGACAAAAAATATAGAGAGACTGATTATGAAATTGGGTTTAATTGAATCTATTATCAAACCAGAATTACTGAAAACCTGCAGAAAAAAAAAATCACCATGCTTTCTACTCCTTTTCGCTGGTAGTTAACATAAGAATGCCTACTAATGAGTTAATTGATTAAAAATTTGAGAGCTAAATCAGAGGCTGACAAAAGACAGGTTACAATTTCTAGACATACTCAATGCTTAAATTGAATTTCATAATTGTTTAATTTAAGCTCACATATGTATTTCTAGTAACATATCAAAAGATTATTAAGCTATTAAACATTGGGTATTTACTGAAAGGGGCAGAGATTGTTAAGGATTCCTGTTAGCAACCTTTTAAAACTATAAAGTACCAACTTCAACTTGCAGAAGGTGGTTTACATGTCATATGTACATTAGAATGAGCTGAAACACTTCATCAGCATCTCCAGGAATGGCCACTTAGCCTCACTTTGGACCCTCCAACACAGACAAAGGCTATTGGCTCCAGACCTTGTTTATCTATCTGATGAGCAGGAAGTGCTTAATTCTGAGGATTTCACTGATTTTTTTTTTTTTTTTTGGTTTGTCATGGTAGGGTCTCATTGTGGTCCAGGTTGACCCGGAATTAACTCTGTAGTATCAGGGTGGCCTTGAACTCATGGAGATCCTCCTACCTCTGCCTCCCTAGTGCTGGGATTAAAAGCATGTGCCACCACACCCAGCCTTCACTTATCTTTTATATGAGGGCACACATGACTGTTTCCTGAATAGGATGGTAAAGCTACACTTAACATCCACATCTATAAAGATGTGCTCTCATGATGTTCAATTTTTTTTCTCATTTAGTTTTTTGTGGTAGGGTCTCACTCTGGCCCAGGCTGACCTGGAATGAACAATGTAGTTTCAGGGTGGCCTCAAAACCATGGTGATACTCCTATCTCTGCTTCCCAAGTGCTGAGATTAAAGGCATGCGCCACCACATCCCACCTCAATTTTTTTTTTCCTAATGGCAAAGGGACATGCATTCCTTCATTCATTCACTTATGTATTCAACCAGTATTTATTTAACTTCAATGATATTACATAGAATACCAGGACAGAGAACAAAGAAATAAAACAGTAACTTACTTTATGTAAAATTAGATTATAATATTTAAATATGCATAAGTTCTAAAAAGATGTTTTTCTAATTGTGAATTTTCTTGTGTGTTTTATGTTGTTTGTGTGTATGTGTGTCCGTGTACTATCTGGGCACATGTGTGTGCAGATGTGTGTGCCCAGTCACATGCAAGCAGAGGCCAGAGGAAGACACTGCATGTTCTCTATTGTTCTTTTGCCTTATTTTCTCCCTGAGCCTGGAGCTGCTATTTTTCTTATGACTGGCCATAGTAAAGCCTCCTGTCCTGCCCCAGTGCCTCAGCACTGTGGTTACAGGAGTGCACAGCCATTCCTGGCTTTTCATGTGGGTGCTGTGGACCCAACTCAGATCCTCATGTTTGCATATCACGTTCTCTTACCCACTGATTCATTTCCCCAGCTCAGATGATTTTAGCATTAAGGAAAGAATCACATATAAAGGTGAATAATACCATTAAAGCCACCTTTGTTTAGGAACAAACCACTGTTGATTAACCTATAAGGTTAACTCAGTTGAGTAATTTCAGGGGCAGAGGTTAAGCCTGAACTCTGCTAATAAGAAAACTCAAAGAAAACCAGTGATAGTCAAGGTATAGTGAAGACTGAAAGACTACTTTTCTTTTCATGGATATAATTAACTTAGCTCTACTAAATAAAAAGGTTTTCCTCTTATGTCTTATTTCTACCTAAGCCATAAAATAAAATTCCACATTTTACGTCTTCAAATTTGAAGATGTTTTTGAAAACAGATATCTGATTAACACTTACAAGGAAGGTGAGTATTCTGCCAAACTATCTGACCTACAAAATAGAAAGTCATAAATTCCATTTTAATCTGTCTAAATGAGTGACCTTGCCTAGTGCACAAGGAATTTTAAGAGCCAGTAGAGCACCACAGGGCTCTACACACAGTGTGTGCCAAACAGCAGCCAACCATTTCTAAGAAAAATCTGTGTGGTAAATGGGTACAATCCTCAGAAGTTAACTCTTAGGCCTTGGGATGGTGATGTATAGTTCCCAATACTCAAAGAAACATAGGTATTCAAGCAGGAGCAGGATAATTACTTCCCAAGGCAGGCCTTGATGTCAGAGTACACTAGACATTTTCCAATGAGAGTGGAGTTTAAAACAATACCAATCATATTCTTGTAGAAACTATTTCTGCTGATTTTATATTTAAATTGTTTTTCCTATCTGTTTTAAAGAGGCATTAGGTTTTATTTATGGTCAAGAATTATAAATTTTTATTTGATTGCAAGAGTAATTTTATCATTAGCCAACCATTTGATATTCAACATTACATAGTCATCTGCAAATGTATTTTCCATATTAATAGCTATCCAGGGACATGTGATCCACAGGTCATAGAATGGACACAACTGATGTAGACCACCTTTTAAAAGTGTATTATGTAATTATGAGAATAAAATTGATGAATATATTCTGTATGTTTTGCAATGAGGACTAGAATTCCAATATAAAATATTTTAAATACTAAGCAATCTGCTAAACATTACAAGTAGATAGTGAAGGATTGGTAGCAGGGTCTTGACAGACAGTTCCTCTCTTTTGCTACTAAACCATGTTTACTCATAAAAGCAAATATTTCACATAAACTGTACACATAATAATTATCAGATATGCAGTACATATTTCCTGCCTTTATAGCTAAATAATTCCTTGTTTTCTACTTACCAGGGAAGGCAGAGATTTCTCTATCCTGATCTACAAGTTGTATACCATTTCACACACAAACTGTCATTAAGTGATATCTCATTCCTTATTCTTAGTACCTGGTACCTCATTACAAATACTAATATTTCAGGAAGATTTGTCTGACCACACAAAAAACTGTTAGAACTATTCAGTGGTATTGCAATGTAAAAATGAACACAAAGAAACCAGCCACATTCATGTATTGCCAGCAGTGGTCTGGCTAAGAAGAAATTAAAATAAAAACCTAACTGGATAATGTTATAAAAAAATTCAGTGATGAAAATGAGTATAATCAAGGACATGAAAGAGCACTGCATTGAAAACTTAAGAGCATTGCTAAAAGAAACTGGAAAAAGACACCAATAAATGGAATGACATTGCAAAATAATGGACTATAAAAACATTTTTTACAATGTCTATACTACCCAAATCAATCTACAAATTCAATGCAATGTCTATGAAATTTTTAATTGCATACCTCTCAGAAATAGAATGTTGGTATGGAATTATATTCAATACATTTTAAGGAAAAATAAGAACCCAGTTGGAAAGCCAAAGAAATACTGAGGAGGAAAAAAGACTTCATGCTTCATGTTTTAAAACTCATAGACAGCAGGGCTATAGTAATTATCACACATGGTGATGGAATAAGCCACAGAAGCAAATACTAGTAGACACATTGGAGAGCTTAGAGATGAGCCCAACATACATGGTCACTTGACCTTCACTACGGGCCTTGAAGATACAGTGTGGAAAGGGTGCTCTCTTCAATAACGGATGCAGAGAATACTGGATTTCCAGGTTCCTGAGAATAAATTGTACCCATACTGTGCACAACTACTATAAAAGACCTAACTGCAAGATCTGAAACTATAAAACTCCAAAAAACAGGTGTGAGAAAAGGTGTCCAACATCACTAATCAGCAGATAAATTAAAATTAAAATTACTATGAGAGATGTCACATCCATTTTGATGGCTACTATCCAAAAAAAAGAAAGAAAGAAAGAAAGAAAGAAGAAAGAAAGAAAGAAAGAAAAAAGAAAAAAAGATAGAAAGAAAGAAAGGGAGGGAGAAGAAGGAAAGAAAAGAAAGTAAATTCAGGAAGGATGTAAACCATAGGACCATTGATGGGAATGAAGATTGCAACAAGAAGAGAGATACAGAAAGAAAGACACACAAACACACAGAGAAAGAGAGAGACAGAGAGAGAAAGAGACAATGGGAAACCCAGGACTCTAGCCACTACAAAAAACTCTAGAAGCATGTGCCATTTTGTGTATCTGGCTTACATGGGTACTGGGGTATCAAACCCAGGTCCTTAGACTTTGCAGGAAAGCAACTGAACCACTGAACCATCTATCCAGCCCCCAGGAGTGCATTCCTGATACTTTGATATACTCACTGCCATCATGATTGACACTATAGAGTTCCTACTCTACTGTTTGACAGGTTTTCAGCAAGCCCTTCAGAGAATACATGGAGAGATGTAAGAGCTCAGGTCTGCTCAGGTAGAACCTTCTCTCTCAAAGCATTATACTAACCAACCAGTCCTTTCTAAGATTTAGCATCTGTGATAAGAATGTGCAAAATTTGTCAAAATTATCTTTATGTCTTAGTACCTCTAGAATTTCTGATTCTTAATTCCTGGAATTTTTGATTTCTAACAAGATTTGAGGTGACTCAGAGATCACCTCTTGAAAATCCTTGCTACAGACTAATATCCCTGGCTCCATAAACACATGACCTACAGGTTAACTTTTCTCAGTTTCTCTTTTCATAAAAGTATGCTTTATTTGGAAGCTGTAATAATGAGACACAAGAATTTTAGACTTCGAAGAAAAGAGTTTGAGAACTCTGAACTGTTCTTCAGAAAACATTATAGTGCAAAATGTTTAAAGGGGCTTAAATAGAACCAATAAGGGTCAAATGGTCAAGACAATTTGGAAAAATCCATATTTATGAAATCTATTAAATACAGAGCAAGAGAGTAATAAATGAGTTAATGCATACAGTGAATCTCTAGGTAGATTACTATTATTTCTTCATTTATGGAACCTTTTGAATTATGGAGTCATTTTGGGAGAATAAATGGTTAAGTTATTTGGACATTATTTCTTCTATGTTATTTCAAAAACAATGGCATTGGTATCAGGAGATGGTTCAATAGTTAAAGGTGCGAGAGACTCCATCACAAAACTCCTGAAGGTGATTAACTCCTATTGCAAAGGAGCAGGATACACAATCAATGCACAAAAATCAGTAGCCTTCCTATATGCAAATGACAAAGATACAGAGAAAGAAATAAGGGACATAGTCCCATTTTCAATAGCAACAACAACAAAAATACCTTGGAATAATGTTAACCAAGGAAGTGAAAGATCTATACAATGAAAACATAAAAACACTCAAAAAAGAAATTGAGAAGGACTTGAGAAAATGGAAAGACCTCCCATGTTCCTGGATAGGCAGAATTAACATCGTGAAGACAACAATCCTACCAAAGGCAATATACAGATTTAATGCAATTCCAATTAAAATCCCTACAGTGTTCTTCACAGAGATAGAAAAAATGATCTCAAATTTCATATGGAAAGGCAGAAGGCCTTGCATATCCAAACATATCCTCAACAAAAGAAATACCTCTGAAGGCATCACCATACCTGATCTAAAGCTATATTACAAAGCCATAGTAATAAAAACAGCATGGTACTGGCATAAAAACAGGAGTATAGACCAATTAAATAGACTTGAGGACCCGAACATTGGGTCAAGCAACTATAGCTACTTGATATTCGATAAAGGCCCAAACAATATAGGCTGGAGAAAAGACAGCATCTTCAACAAATGGTGCTGGACAAACTGGATAACCATATTCAAGAAACTGAAAATTGACCCACACATTTCACCATGTACTACACTCAAGTCCAAATGGATCAAAGACCTCAATATAAGACCAGAAACTCAAATACTACTGGAAGAAAGTTTAGGAAGTACTTCCCATGATATAGGAATGGAAAAAGACTTCCTGAACAAAACCCCAGTACCTCATGATCTTAAACAGTCACTCAACCAATGAGATCACATGAAGCTGAAGAGTTTCTTTACAGACAAGCAAACAATAAGCAAAGCCAATAGATTACCCACAGAATGGTAGAAAATATTTGTGGGTTATCCAACTGATAGAGGCCTAATCTCTAGAAACTACAAAGAACTCAAAAACCTAAACAGTAAGAAGTCAAACACCCCACTCACAAAATGGGACAAAGAGCTGAACAGGCAGTTCACAGAGGAAGAAATACAAATGGCAAACACACACTTAAGAAAATGTTCATCATCCCTAATCATCAGAGAAATGCAAATTAAAACAACTATGAGATTCCACCTTATCCCAATAAGGATAGCAAACATCAAAAAATCAAATAAAAATAAATGGTGGCGAGGATGTGGAGAAGTAGGAACACTCATCCACTGTTGGTGGGAATGTAGGATGGTACAACCACTTTGGAAAGCAATATGGAGACTTCTGAAAAAGGTGAATATAGAGATACCAATAGACCCAGTTATTCTCTTACTAGGCATCTACCCTAAAACCTTCAAACCACTGGCCAGAGAGATTTGCTCAACCATGTTTGTAGTGGCTCAATTTGTAATAGATAAGAGCTGGAATCAACCCAGATGTCCATCACTAGAAGAATGGATAACTAAGATGTGGTATATCTACACAATGGAATTCTATACAGCAGTAAGAAAAAATGACACAATGAAATTTGAGGAAAAATAGTTGAACCTGGAACAGATCATTCTCAGTGAACATACCTAATCACAGAAAAAAAAATTCCCACTTAGTGTCACTCATTGACTGCAGCACCTAAACTGAATCTACCCAAGATGCCTTACATATCTAGCAAGCATCTCATGGATTAGACACTGGGATGGAAAGGGAGGGAGGGGAGGGCATCAAAGGGGTGGGAAACACAAATCTAGGCCCAAACAGCAATGGTACCATAAAATTCTACTTACTAAAAGACAGACCAAATGGCTGATCCTTCACCAGGCCCATACAGGGAACACCTGAACCACAAGACACTGGAGAGGGTAGGATCAAGACTAACCTTAATCTTCTACATCTTCCCTCCCTCCCTCTCCCTCTTCCTCTCTCTCTCTTCTCTTCTCTTGTATATTAGTTTTCTTTTTCCTCATTTTCTTAGTAGGCACTGACCTGTAACTCCCAGTAACAGCATGGGGCTATCATGCACAATGAGCTTTTGATCAGAGAGACCTACAAGTTTTCCTAAAAGACAGACAGATTTCTGTCAGAGTACTTGATGACCAAAGGTTAGTGGTAAGACCCTACTGCTAAAGGTGCTTACTTGCAAAGCCTGCCCACTAGGGTTCAGTCCCCTAGTATCCACATAAAGCCAGATGCACAACATAGCATTTGCATTTGAAATAGTTTGCAATGGCTGGGGGCCTTGGCATTCGTATTCTCTCTCTCTCTCTCTCTCTCTCTCTCTCTCTCTCAAATAAATACAAATATTGAAAAATAATGAAAATAACAATACACTTAGTAGTATAGTAAGACAAAAAATATAGAGAGACTGATTATGAAATTGGGTTTAATTGAATCTATTATCAAACCAGAATTACTGAAAACCTGCAGAAAAAAAAAATCACCATGCTTTCTACTCCTTTTCGCTGGTAGTTAACATAAGAATGCCTACTAATGAGTTAATTGATTAAAAATTTGAGAGCTAAATCAGAGGCTGACAAAAGACAGGTTACAATTTCTAGACATACTCAATGCTTAAATTGAATTTCATAATTGTTTAATTTAAGCTCACATATGTATTTCTAGTAACATATCAAAAGATTATTAAGCTATTAAACATTGGGTATTTACTGAAAGGGGCAGAGATTGTTAAGGATTCCTGTTAGCAACCTTTTAAAACTATAAAGTACCAACTTCAACTTGCAGAAGGTGGTTTACATGTCATATGTACATTAGAATGAGCTGAAACACTTCATCAGCATCTCCAGGAATGGCCACTTAGCCTCACTTTGGACCCTCCAACACAGACAAAGGCTATTGGCTCCAGACCTTGTTTATCTATCTGATGAGCAGGAAGTGCTTAATTCTGAGGATTTCACTGATTTTTTTTTTTTTTTTTGGTTTGTCATGGTAGGGTCTCATTGTGGTCCAGGTTGACCCGGAATTAACTCTGTAGTATCAGGGTGGCCTTGAACTCATGGAGATCCTCCTACCTCTGCCTCCCTAGTGCTGGGATTAAAAGCATGTGCCACCACACCCAGCCTTCACTTATCTTTTATATGAGGGCACACATGACTGTTTCCTGAATAGGATGGTAAAGCTACACTTAACATCCACATCTATAAAGATGTGCTCTCATGATGTTCAATTTTTTTTCTCATTTAGTTTTTTGTGGTAGGGTCTCACTCTGGCCCAGGCTGACCTGGAATGAACAATGTAGTTTCAGGGTGGCCTCAAAACCATGGTGATACTCCTATCTCTGCTTCCCAAGTGCTGAGATTAAAGGCATGCGCCACCACATCCCACCTCAATTTTTTTTTTCCTAATGGCAAAGGGACATGCATTCCTTCATTCATTCACTTATGTATTCAACCAGTATTTATTTAACTTCAATGATATTACATAGAATACCAGGACAGAGAACAAAGAAATAAAACAGTAACTTACTTTATGTAAAATTAGATTATAATATTTAAATATGCATAAGTTCTAAAAAGATGTTTTTCTAATTGTGAATTTTCTTGTGTGTTTTATGTTGTTTGTGTGTATGTGTGTCCGTGTACTATCTGGGCACATGTGTGTGCAGATGTGTGTGCCCAGTCACATGCAAGCAGAGGCCAGAGGAAGACACTGCATGTTCTCTATTGTTCTTTTGCCTTATTTTCTCCCTGAGCCTGGAGCTGCTATTTTTCTTATGACTGGCCATAGTAAAGCCTCCTGTCCTGCCCCAGTGCCTCAGCACTGTGGTTACAGGAGTGCACAGCCATTCCTGGCTTTTCATGTGGGTGCTGTGGACCCAACTCAGATCCTCATGTTTGCATATCACGTTCTCTTACCCACTGATTCATTTCCCCAGCTCAGATGATTTTAGCATTAAGGAAAGAATCACATATAAAGGTGAATAATACCATTAAAGCCACCTTTGTTTAGGAACAAACCACTGTTGATTAACCTATAAGGTTAACTCAGTTGAGTAATTTCAGGGGCAGAGGTTAAGCCTGAACTCTGCTAATAAGAAAACTCAAAGAAAACCAGTGATAGTCAAGGTATAGTGAAGACTGAAAGACTACTTTTCTTTTCATGGATATAATTAACTTAGCTCTACTAAATAAAAAGGTTTTCCTCTTATGTCTTATTTCTACCTAAGCCATAAAATAAAATTCCACATTTTACGTCTTCAAATTTGAAGATGTTTTTGAAAACAGATATCTGATTAACACTTACAAGGAAGGTGAGTATTCTGCCAAACTATCTGACCTACAAAATAGAAAGTCATAAATTCCATTTTAATCTGTCTAAATGAGTGACCTTGCCTAGTGCACAAGGAATTTTAAGAGCCAGTAGAGCACCACAGGGCTCTACACACAGTGTGTGCCAAACAGCAGCCAACCATTTCTAAGAAAAATCTGTGTGGTAAATGGGTACAATCCTCAGAAGTTAACTCTTAGGCCTTGGGATGGTGATGTATAGTTCCCAATACTCAAAGAAACATAGGTATTCAAGCAGGAGCAGGATAATTACTTCCCAAGGCAGGCCTTGATGTCAGAGTACACTAGACATTTTCCAATGAGAGTGGAGTTTAAAACAATACCAATCATATTCTTGTAGAAACTATTTCTGCTGATTTTATATTTAAATTGTTTTTCCTATCTGTTTTAAAGAGGCATTAGGTTTTATTTATGGTCAAGAATTATAAATTTTTATTTGATTGCAAGAGTAATTTTATCATTAGCCAACCATTTGATATTCAACATTACATAGTCATCTGCAAATGTATTTTCCATATTAATAGCTATCCAGGGACATGTGATCCACAGGTCATAGAATGGACACAACTGATGTAGACCACCTTTTAAAAGTGTATTATGTAATTATGAGAATAAAATTGATGAATATATTCTGTATGTTTTGCAATGAGGACTAGAATTCCAATATAAAATATTTTAAATACTAAGCAATCTGCTAAACATTACAAGTAGATAGTGAAGGATTGGTAGCAGGGTCTTGACAGACAGTTCCTCTCTTTTGCTACTAAACCATGTTTACTCATAAAAGCAAATATTTCACATAAACTGTACACATAATAATTATCAGATATGCAGTACATATTTCCTGCCTTTATAGCTAAATAATTCCTTGTTTTCTACTTACCAGGGAAGGCAGAGATTTCTCTATCCTGATCTACAAGTTGTATACCATTTCACACACAAACTGTCATTAAGTGATATCTCATTCCTTATTCTTAGTACCTGGTACCTCATTACAAATACTAATATTTCAGGAAGATTTGTCTGACCACACAAAAAACTGTTAGAACTATTCAGTGGTATTGCAATGTAAAAATGAACACAAAGAAACCAGCCACATTCATGTATTGCCAGCAGTGGTCTGGCTAAGAAGAAATTAAAATAAAAACCTAACTGGATAATGTTATAAAAAAATTCAGTGATGAAAATGAGTATAATCAAGGACATGAAAGAGCACTGCATTGAAAACTTAAGAGCATTGCTAAAAGAAACTGGAAAAAGACACCAATAAATGGAATGACATTGCAAAATAATGGACTATAAAAACATTTTTTACAATGTCTATACTACCCAAATCAATCTACAAATTCAATGCAATGTCTATGAAATTTTTAATTGCATACCTCTCAGAAATAGAATGTTGGTATGGAATTATATTCAATACATTTTAAGGAAAAATAAGAACCCAGTTGGAAAGCCAAAGAAATACTGAGGAGGAAAAAAGACTTCATGCTTCATGTTTTAAAACTCATAGACAGCAGGGCTATAGTAATTATCACACATGGTGATGGAATAAGCCACAGAAGCAAATACTAGTAGACACATTGGAGAGCTTAGAGATGAGCCCAACATACATGGTCACTTGACCTTCACTACGGGCCTTGAAGATACAGTGTGGAAAGGGTGCTCTCTTCAATAACGGATGCAGAGAATACTGGATTTCCAGGTTCCTGAGAATAAATTGTACCCATACTGTGCACAACTACTATAAAAGACCTAACTGCAAGATCTGAAACTATAAAACTCCAAAAAACAGGTGTGAGAAAAGGTGTCCAACATCACTAATCAGCAGATAAATTAAAATTAAAATTACTATGAGAGATGTCACATCCATTTTGATGGCTACTATCCAAAAAAAGAAAGAAAGAAAGAAAGAAAGAAAGAAAGAAAGAAAGAAAGAAAGAAAGAAAAAAAGAAAGAAAGAAAGAAAGGGAGGGAGGAAGGAAGGAAGAGAAAAGAAAGTAATTTCAGGAAGGATGTAAACCATAGTACCATTGATGGGAATGTAGATGGCTTCAGGTGTTACCATACAGTATGGAGACTCCTAAGTAAATTAAAATTTGAGTAACCTTATTATGCATCAATCTTTCTTCTGAATAAATGTGTTTCCAAATGGAAGTATGTGAGGCCTTCCTGATGACACCTGCACTATCATGTGTATAGCATCATCATATAAAATATCCAAATTATAGAAGTGACAGAAGTGTCCATTCATCGATAAATGGAAATATAAATTATCATATGATATAGGAGTGGGAAAAGACTTCCTGAACAAAACTACAGTAGCTCAGGAAATTAAACAATCACTCAACCATTTGGATCTCAGGAAGTTGAAAAGCTTTTCAACAGACAAAAAAGAGAAAAAGAAAAAGAAAGAAAAAGCAGAGCCAATAGATTTTCCACATAATGGGATAAAATCTTTGCTGGATACACATTGGACAGAGGTCTAATTTCTAGAATCTACAGAGAACTCAAAACCTAAGCAATAAAAATTAAAACAGCCCACTCACAAAATGGGGCATAGAACTGCACAGGGAGTATTCAGAGGAAAAAAATACAAATGGCAAACACACACTTAAGAAAATGTTCAACATCCCTAATCATCAGGGAAATGCTAATTAAAACAACTATGAGATTCCACCTTACCTCAGTAAGGATAGCAAACATTATAAAATCTAATGACAACAAATGCTAGCGGGGTTGTGGGGAAATAGGAACCTTCATTCACTGTTGGTGGGAACGCAAGCTGGTAAAACCACTATGGAAAGAAATACGGAGACTCCTAAAATGGATGACAATAGAGGTACCAACAGACCCATTTATTCCCTTTCTGGGCATTTACCCTAAAAGCTTCAACCTCAGCTCAGAGATATTTGCTCAGCCAAGTTTATAGCTGCTCAATTCATGATAGCTAAGAGCAGGAATCAACCCATATGTCCATCATTAGATGAATGGATAACTAATATATGGTATAGCAACATGATGGAATTCTACACAGCAGTAAGGAAAAATGACACAATGAAATTTGAAGAAAAATGGTCAAACTTGGAACAGATCATTCTCAGTGAAATCACCCAGTCACAGAAAGATAATTGTCACGTGGTCTCACTCATCTGTGGCTCCCAACCTGAATCTGCCTGTGATGCTGACATACTTAATAAACATCTCCAGGACTGGACAATAGAGATAGTGGGGCAGGAGGGGAGGGTAAGCGTGTCAGAGGGGGCAAAAAACTGGACTCAAATGGAAATGGTACAATAAAATTCTATATCCTGAAAAACATACTAAAATTTGAACCATTTTCAGGTGCTTAGAGAGAATACCTGATTCACAGGGGCCTGAAGAATGTGTGGTAAAGGCTATACTCAATCTTCTCCTGTTTCTTTATCTTTCTTTTCTCTTTTTCTCTTTTATATTACCTATATTTTTCTTTGTTCTTTTTCCTTAGCACTGACCTGTAATTCCCAGTACCAGCATGTGGGTAGTACCTGCAATGAGCTGTTGATCAGACACCTACAAGGTTTCCCAAAAGAAGACAGATTTCTGTCAGAGTACTTGATGACCCACCAAAACCTAATGGTAACACCCTACTGCCGAAGACACCATATTAAATTCTCTCTAAAATAAGAATGGGTATCCATGTATCTTGCACTGTCATCACTCTCCATTGGAGAATTTGCTCCTATTTTTCAGATGGATGCAGAACCTGAGAAGAGAATCAGCCCATTGCACCCCGCCAGGGCACCAGCTGAGGCCATAGAGTTAGTAGGGTAATGAGCAAGAGATGCTTTCTCAGTGAACCTGATATTAGCACAAGAGTAAAGGAGACAGACACAGAGAACTCTCAACTCCCACCAAATCAGTTATCCAGAAACACAGAGACTCCAAAGACCTCCTGTCACTGAAATAGACTTAAAATAAACCCAACATGGCTCAGGGAAATTTGCAGAAGAGGGGGCGGAAATATTTTTAGAACCATAAGTTGGGTCATTATGCATAGAGACATTGCCTTGCTCCCATAACTGATGGCCATCCCACAGTGCAACACCCACAATCTGCGGGGAGGGGGCAACAGAGAGAAAGCTAACGATGGTACCAGCATGGCTGTATACACACTATATACATAACTAATAAAAATGTCATATGTATGTATATATATATATATATATATATATATATATATATATATATGTAATACTGCACATACAGGGTGTTTATATATTATATTGCATATACAAGGTATATATATATATATATATATATATATGTATATATATATGTATATATATATACATATATATACATATATATATATATATATATATAGAGAGAGAGAGAGAGAGAGAGAGAGAGAGAGAGGAAAGGGGGGAGAGTATAAATAGAGCCTACCTTAGGTAGAGGGATGGGAAGAAATGTGGAGTGGACAGATATAGTGTATCAGATGCAGATCAGTAGACATGCAAGATAAACATATAGAATGTTCTCATGCAAAATTGATGACTTCAGTTAATAAATTGTATAAAATTAAAGGTTTTATTAAATAAATGATTGTAGCTTTTCTTTTCATAAACTGATTATGTGGCATTACAAACATACTAATTTGTGTAACTCAAAATTTTACTATGCATGTATATGTGTCCCATAATTTGTTTTATACCTCCGATGTGCACAATAAAATATTGTTTTTTTTCAAATAATAATGAAGCAATTCTGAGGGAAAAATGAAATTGATTAAATGGTTAGCCTTCTAGGAATACAAAGCAAGCTACTCAAGCCCTTTTAAAATTGCATACCTCAAAACATTAGATCTTTGCTATTATCTTGTTTGATCTCACATGTGTATTACCAAGCTGTGTTTAAAAAATAATTAAAAAATTCGCTAAATGGGTCTTCACTGCCAAAAAATACAGGACACCCTGTTTATTGTGATTTTACTTGAAAAAAATCAGCATTTCATTTATTAAAAAAGCTTTAGTATCTACAGAAGAAACAAAAATATTCATTTCCAAGTAGAGATGTGGGTTTAGCAGCCTTTGTAGTACCTTCTGGGCCACACACTGACTGGCTGTATACTCTTGCACTCCAGAGCTATAGAGCTCAGTACAGTGTATCAGTACCATTACTGAGGTCCAAATTCACCTCTCTAAATACACATTTTTTTTCCTGGCTTAAAAATCTCTGGCAACAGTGAAGTGAGTCAAGTGGCTTCTCACTACAGGTTCACTAGCAAGGACACAAGGAGATAATCAGAGACAGGAGAATATCTCTTCTTTTTCCCTCGTAAGGACAATAATGGGCTCACATTAATCAAGGCACAAATTTAACCCAGCGATAGACTCAATGCAATTATACCCAGTCTCTTCCACATCACTGAGGCATCTTTCCAACTTCATTTAGGTGTAGAAACAAGATAGTCCTTCCATATTCCATTTTGTTTACAATTGAGATGTAGAAAGAATACTTTTATTTTTTCACTTGTCCAAGAAAGAAAACACATAGACATCTTGTTTTTCTTTCCAGTGATTTCAGCTACAAAAAAACATCAATTTTTAGGGAAAAATGCCATTACAGGAAGTATAATCAATGAATATCTATTTGACAAAATTTTGAGCTGAAGAGACGGCTTAGCAGTTAAGGCACTTGCCTGAGAAGTTTACAGACCAAAGTTCGATTCTCCTGGTCCCACATAAAAGATGCACATGGTGACACATGCATCTGGAGTTCATTGGCAGTTGCTAGAGGCCCTGGCATACCCATTCTTTCTTTCTCTCCCTCTGTCCCCTTCTCTAATAAATAAAAAAAAATAAAAATAACTTAGTCTCACCAAATAATTTATAAAAGGCAAGTACTTGAAAAATTTTATCATCTTCCTCATTTGAGTGAATGTGAAATGAGTGGATAAATTCCTCATTCTGTTTTTCTTTTCTATTTTTGTTGATATCTTATAAAGAGATGAAAGCAAACATTATTAGCAGCAATAAAATTTATATTATATTGTTCAAAGTAAATATTTCATAGCAAAACATTATTGAAATGAATAAACTCAAATCCTGAACCTAGACAATTTTAGCTTCTTGATTATAATAAAATATTATTTCAATTTTGCTTAAACAAGACTAATCTATTTGAAATAATGTTTTCATTTCAAAGCAGGAAGCAGCTGTAAAACATATAAATAATGAATTTAATAGAATGTCAACAGGATAAAATTATAACAATGTAAATAGTTACATTAAGTTTAAACAAACTCAATTTGGACTTATACATTCAGAATTTCTGCTGCTTATGTAACACAGTTGGAAAAAAGGCAGAAGTCTCTTTTATTGTCTCAAGTTTTATATCCACAAGAAAGCAATTTCCTGATCATTTTATGGGATGATGTGCAAAAGATTACTATTAACATCACAATATATTACTTGATTTGATATATACAGGAACAGATGAATAAAAGCCAAAGAAGCACAATAGATAATGCAAAAGCAATGAAGTAATAACACAAAATGCCTACTTTATGCCTGATAGAAAGTTAAAATCATATCACTTTCACTTATGAAAATAATTTAAAAACTTTTATTTTAATTCAATAGATAGTGGAGGCTGAAGAAATAGTTCAACCAGTGAATTATTCAAAAGCAAAAGGGTCTGAGCATGATCTCCAGAATCCATGTCAAGTGTGGTTCCTGGCACATGTCATGTCATGCTAGAGGAATCATACATAGATTCCTGGGGCTTGTTAGCTTGCCAGTCTAGCCTACTTTCATGTGCCTGTATATAAAAAGATGGGAGCTGGGTGTGGTGGTACCTTTTATTTCAGCATACAGGAGGCAGAGGTAGGAGGACTATCGTGAGTTCGAAGCTATCCTAGGACTAAATAGTAAATTCTAGATCATACTTGGCAAGAAAGTGACTTTATGTCAACAAACCAAAACATAAAAAGAAAAAGAAAAAGAGGTGGACAGTGTTCCTGGAGATGACACCAGAGGTTGTCCTCTGGCCTCCATGCATACCTAAGCACACACATGCATCCACATACACTTTAACACACACACACACACAGAGAGAGAGAGAGAGAGAGAGAGAGAGAGAGAGAGAGAGAGATTCATACATATAGATATTAAAGTTCATGTGACTTTTAAAAACATCCTTATTGACACACAACAAATTTGTGACTATCTCAATTATTAAAAGTGTTCAAATTAGCAGCCTGGAAAAGGAGGCTAGTGGTAGTAGTAAACATAGTATAAAAAATCCTAGAACAAAGCTGAGCATGGTGGTGCTCGCATTTAATCCCAGCACTCGGGAGGCAGAGGTAGGAGGATAGCTGTGAGTTTGAGGCTACCATGAGACTACTTAGTGAATTCCAGGTCAGCCTAGGCTAGAGTAAGACCCTACCTCAGAAAAAAAAAAAAAGTTCCTTGAACACTAAAATCAGGTATACCCCCTGCCATTCACTGACTCTAATTATTTGAAAAAATGCTGAATGTTAATAACAAACTGTGACAATTACTTGCACTATGCCATTTTATTCTCAGGTAATTAAAATAAGTGCCATTTACTATAATTCCTTTTCTATAGAGGAGAAGACTAACATGAGTTGCTCGTCATGCATGCCAACATGACTTTAAAGATCTGAGGCTAAGGACTCTCAGCTATATGGAGCCACAAGCTAAACATGAATGCTATATAACAGCCCTGCGTCCTCTTCTGACAACACCTGCTTCATAAGACCCTGTGAATATTGCACTGACATCAGCAAGCAGCATCTGAGCTTAGTTAATGCATGCTTCTAATAAGGAAGGGAAGAGGAAACGGAGGAAGAGCAGATAAAAGGAAAGAATAGAGTGAGTGAGGGAGGGAAGGAAAATAACTTTAAATAAATAAAGGAAAATAACCAACAAGAGGAACAATGAAAGCAAAAATATGAAAAAAAACTTCTTGGGAATAATTTAGCCAAGTGGACATCAAGATAACATTACAGCTTAAAATCTCTGAGTCTGAAGCACAATATAAAGGAAAATTTATAACTTCACGAAAATTAACTTAAGAAATAATGAAAGTCCCTCTACTCAAATTAGGAATTATAAAATCTAACACTAAGGCAATGTAAGAAAGAGGGGCTATGTATTTAGATAGAAAAGAAAGTAAAAACTATAAAAATATAACAATTATGAATATTAATGAAATTCATGACTATGCTACTAATAAACATACAACAACATATTCTGTTATAAGAACAATGTATGATCAATTGAACTCATTCAAAATTTTATGATGAGTTTTCATTAGAAGATCTGTTAACATATCACATACAGTACGTCAGTCTCCATTAGGTTGTTAGGCAAAAGCCCAACTTTTTATTCTATAGTAACAAAGAGATACATGATCCAAACCATCAGCACATAACTGTGATATGTGGGGGGGGGGAGGGGGGTAGGTGGGTGGGTTGCATGCATCCAAAACAAACAGCAGTTATGCCTGCTGGATTACTGATTTTCTTACTAAAGTTAAATTGGTCCACTATAGAGTTACTTTGGAATGATTTATCATTGCATTTGTATAATAAAATTAAATATACAATAAAGGTAATGGAATTAGTTAAAATTTTTATTTTTAACAGGAAATGGAAATTTATTTTTGTAAGAAGGGTAAAGCCTAGAGAAATAGAACTTTTAAAAATATGTATATTATTTAGTAATTTATATGACAGAGAGAGAAATACATACACACACACACACATACACACACACACACACACACACACACACACACATATATATATAAAGAAAGAGAGAGAGAGAGAGAGAAAGCCTGGGCCTCTAGCCACTGCAAGGAAACTCCAGATGCATGTGCCACCCTGTTCATCTGGATTATGTAAGTACTGGGGAATCCAACCTGGATCCTTAGGTTTCTCAGGTAAACGCCTTAACCATTAAGCAATCTCTTCAACCTCAAAGCTTTATTTTTAATACAATGCAATTTCAGGCTTTCTCAGTGATTAAAGGAACTTGCTTGCAAAGCCTAATGACATGGGTTTGATTCCCCAGTACCCACATAAGGCCAGACACACAAAATGGCTTATTTGTCTGGGTTTCATTTATAGTGACTACAGGCCCTGGCTGCTCTCTTCCTCTCTCTACTCTCACAAATAAATATATAAAATATTAAAAAGAGAAAAATATATAAAGCCTCGTATTTTGGGCAATAAAGCATGACCAAAATAAATAAATAAATAAACCACAAACTTCTCCATATCATCTGACCTTTGTGACTCTACTTACCTCACCACATAGACCTTCTTGCTGAGAATTTCTGTGTGAGTCTCTCCCACTGTGTTACGGGTTCCTTTGTTTTTGGAAATGTATACTACATCACCACATGGTACGTAGCCACCTCCTTGCAAAGCAGCTGAAGAAAATGTTCCAAGGCACAGGTAGGCAGCCCTCAGTAAGGAAGAGAGCACATGAGTTTGAAAGTCCCAGGCACCAGCTTGTCAATTCTAACTTGACTAGTGTTCTCTCAGGAATGCTGAGCTTCAAGATAAGAATGAAGCTTTGATAATCCAAATACCCTTTGATAGAACATCAACTGAATTTTGTAGAGAAGAGCAATATTTTTTAAGGATCTAAATTTTAGCTGGAGGCAGGCAGAATACCAGTAGGGAAATAAATGAGAGCTGCTCTCCACTTCAAAAGCTAATCTTTGTAATGCTTTCATTAGCAGTTGAAAAAAATATCCACATAGACACTTTTGAAGTAAAAATGATTTTGACCACTGATGGCTACGGGTGTAGTTTAACTTTCCAGTCTTTCAACAAAAGACGAGGTCAGAATTTCTTTTACTGCTGTTGGGCTTGTGAAATATTTTGCTTGGAAAGGAAGGAAAGGAGATATACATGAGAGAGACTAGCTGATGAACTCTTCATTTACTTCCCTCAGTAAAGATAAGTATCTGGTATACAGAGTAAAAGGCGAGATGAAAGGTTCTTTGTAAAGAAACTATCCCTGTAGGCTGGATTAAAGGTACCATATTCACTTTTAAGTAAATAAAGTGTAAAAATATTTGGACTAGACTATAAACAAGTTGCAATGGGAATGGTGGCAAGAGGTATTTACTGACTACCTCAATACTAAGGGGAAAAAATGAAAACAATAAAAATACTGCCTGCTGAGCACAACCATGGAAACATTTGCGTTTCAAATCAAAATATGTACCTTAAATGCCATATAACATATAAACAGTAAAAGAGGTAAAAGGGAATATCATAGCCCAGCAACTATGTTCCAACAATTTTCTACTCAAAGACCCGCGCTTGAGAATGGTCCTGCCTGGCAAGTACAATGTGGGTTTTGTGGGTATTAAATCAATTACATTATGGAAATAGCAAGTGGGCTGAAGTATAACAGAGAATTACTGACTTACAGTGCACATATGATATCAATCGTAAGGAAGAGACAATATCCATTTTGACTACTTTTAATACCAAGCCATTTTGAGTGGTTTTTATGTTATCACACTATCTTGTTTTTCAAAGATTTCTCCCATCATCATTGTTACATTATTGCAGCATTGCCATCCAACAGTCCTTGTTGACAGACCTTGCTGGGACTCTGACCCTGTCTTTACTTCTCTCACAGAAAAAAACCCACATATTCTTGCCAATTCACAAGTAGTGCTAACATCCATAACAGAGTTGTGAGTTTCTTCCACAGACATAAAATTAAGGGGAACTTTTAATGCTACTTAAAGCATATCATAGTTTAAACTAGGTCATGGGGGATTTGGGACACTTTGGGCAGTGCAGAAAAAATCAAACACACAGAGCTGGACGTGGTGGTGCACACCTTTAATCCCAGCACTTGGGAGGCAGAGGTATGAGAATCACCATGAGTTCGAGGCCACCCTGAGACTACGTAGTGAATTCCAGGTTAGCCTGGGCCAGAGTGAGAACCAACCTAGAAAAACCAAAAAAAAAAAAAAAAAAAAAAAAAAAAAAAAAAAAAAATTCAAACACATAGTTGGAAATGAAAAAAAAAAAAACTATGGCTATCTATTAGAGCTCTTAGGAACTTGCAGAGAGGAGCTGAGAATGAATCTTAAGGGTACTTACACAGTCTGGAGCCTGGATGCCACTGCAAGAAAAGGGTGATAGTTTTCCTCTGTAAGTATTAAATAGATATTACATATTTGCTTAAGCAAGATGAGGAAATATGCATTCCTTAAGATAAATTTATCATCTCAAAACATTCTATAACTTAATGCCAAAGCTATTAATATATGTACAATTCACTTATTGCCAAGATAAGACAAATTCTAATTTTAAAACAACCATTTCATAGCCCTTTGCCATTTCAGATTTTCCTAGTATTTCTCACCAGGACATACCTACTACATTATTTCCTTGAACTTTTTATAGATTTTTATTTATTATAAACATATGTGATCAAAATGATATCACATATCATCTTCTACTTCTGGTGCTATTGAGAGCCAAATTATGTCCCCAGTAGTATCTCAAATAAGCCAGAATGTGTCCTATCTCTTCTGATCTGATCTCAAAGCTAAGCAGGATCCTGCCTGGTCAGTACTTGGATGGTTGAAAGGAACTCTCCAGAAAGTCAGCTTTTCTCAGAAAAAAAGAGAAAAGTATAAAAGAAATATATTCTTCCAATTGCTTTTTAGTATAAAATACAAAAAAGTTAGTGGTGGCCAATTATAATATATGCCCTAAAAAATTAGACATTAATTCCTATATAATAATGGACCAGTAACAATAATACAAAATTGGAAAGCTAAATAATGCATGTATGATGACCATAACAAAAATTCCAAAGTTTCATTGGGAAAATGAATTTTCCTGTTGGATTATGAACATAATATACAACACATAGAGAAAATGCATTCATTACTAATGAAAATGCTCCATCCTACTAGAATTACTGTTAGGAATTCCATATCAGCCATTAGAAAATGAAAACTAGCCGTTAGACCCATTTGGTTAGAAGACTATGCATCCAGCAGCATTATTCCTATTTCTCCAACAACCTGACAGCATCCATGACCCAAACAAATTCCCAACAGTGTTGCAGAACAAGCTTTTAATAATGCAAAGACCTTTCCTTCTTTGAGGAGGATGATGTTCTCATAGTGATGATGGAATCAATGATCAACAATCTGTTAATTTTCTTTGTAATATCTCAACTTTAATTTAACCTTTGTTGGCTAATTATTGGATTATTCTTTCATGAACACTACTAACACAGCACATTTATAGCTGTGAAAAACAATTGATATCCAAGTGCTTGACATGAACACTTAAATCGCAATAGACAGACTTGCTTCCCCTTCTCATAAATCATTATATATATTTTTTTTAATTACAAAGAGAGAGAATGAGAGAGAAAGAGATAGAGAGAGAGAGAGAATTGGCATGACAGGGCCTCTAGCCACTGCAATCAAAATCCAGATGCATGTGCCACTTGTGATCTGGCATATGTGGGTCCTGGGGTGTCTAATCTGGGTCATTATGCTTCACAGGCAAGTGACTTAACCACTAAGCCATCTCTCCAGCCCTGTTTTTTTTTTAACATAACATCTTTAAATATTGTAACTTTATTAAGGTAAGCAAAATTACTTTTACCAAAATACTTTATTGCTAGTATTACTAGATTTAAGGTCTGTTTTTATATTATCACAGGTTATTTTTAAGCATCACTGACTGACATTATCAAAGAATACAAACCCTTCATGTTCTCACATTCCTGTGAAGCAGACAGTCAGCTTTGCCAGCATAATTTAAATGGCTAAATCTTTCAGTGATTGTGCAATGTATGTTAAATTTTTATATTGAAAATTATTTGCCTCTCTATTCTTTACTGTTTTATTTTTTGTTTCTCAAAGAAAGAGAGCAGCTAGATTTCCTCTGTCTCAGCATTTTGCCCAAGTGTCTTTCATACCAGCACCAGAAAAAGTGGTTCTATTTGCTAAGAACAAGTGGATGGGTTCTGCTGATCAATGGGTGTGTTATTGATTTGCGTTTCCGAGGAACAAATGCACAGTTGAATATTACACAAAAAAATTCAGCACTAGTCAAACACATGCTACTGGAAAGGAAGTCATGTTGTATCATTGCTCTCTGACTTCCCTTGGATTGCAGCAATGACCTTATGAAAGGGTACTGAAAGAAGAGCTCATTTATATTCTGGAAACAATTCTGCTTTTTAGTGTTTAATTTTAAATATCCATTTTTAATTAGAAAATTTTCAATGATATTAAAAATATTATTCACCATTGTACCTGAATCTGAAGGCTTTCTTCTCTAGGCACTTCATAAATATTCTAGTATTAATTACTTATGCAACTACTTATTTTGTAAAATAATGGTTAAAAAAAGATAAATGTCAACAACAAATTAAAAAGTACAAATGAAGATATATATTATATACAAGTTTAGACTTAAAATAAGCCTAAGCAAAACAAATGTATTTCTTGCTTTATTTTATAACTTTATTTATTTATGAGAAAGTGAAAAACAGAGACAGAAATAGAATATGGATATGCCAGGGCCTTCTGCCCCTGAAAATGAACTCCAAACACATGAGGCATTTTGTGTGTCTGGCTTTACGTATGTAATGGGTAATCAAACTTGGCTGTCTGTCAGGCTTTGTGAGCAAGCAACTATAACCACCAAGCAATCTCTCCAGTCCTTGCTTGTATGTTTTATCAATTTTAAAACTACGAAATTTATTATGTAGTTCATAGTTGGTACAAAAAATTAGTTACTTCATTTATTTAAATATGTAACAGATTGACAATTTTGAAATTTTCTCTTTGTCTTCCCAAATTGATGTTACTAATTAGGGTACTATCAATGGCCCCTATACTTAACTTTTAAATGTTTAATATGATTGATACAGTCCAATTTTACTCCTCATTGGGAGCTACATGATAAAACTTGAAGTTCAAAATGAATTTGATGCAACCACTATTTCTCAAAAATATGCTTTGGGGAATATGGTAAGAGGACTTTAAGACAGACTGAGACTGGAGTTATGGGTAAATAAGGTAGATAAAGCACATTTGAAATTCTCAAGATAATGTATGAGTTAGAACTGCCAAAGAAATGAGGTTGTTCTGAGGGTAAAGATACATACAAAGTCATAAAACACTATGGCTTATTAAGAGAATCGCATATCTTCCAGTATTATTATAGCTTAAGAGTCAAAGATATCATTAGATAAGTTTTGAATTATCAAAGACTGCATATGTCATGCTGAGTAAACTGACATTTATTCTAATATAATAAGCATTGAAGGTTGAGTTTTTAATTAGTTGAATGTCCTGGTTGAATATTCTTTTAAGATATACTTACTTTTCTTAATCCACAATGTAAGGAATGGATATATGAGCAGTAGAGTAAGAAGATAAGAGAGTAATTAGGAGGTTATTAGCCTTAGGCTAGGATTGTAGTGACAAGAAAGAAAGAAGAAGCAGAATCAAGAGCTATTTTGAGTTAATTTGGAGCACAGCAATTGATTCAACAGAGGTCAGCAAAATAGCTCAAGGAATGTCAGCCTACAGTCAACCAGGCTTGACAGGGTGATAGAGGTGTCCCTCCAAGACAGAGAATTCAGAAATTTTAAGTGATACATTCACATGTGGACTACTGACAAGCTATGACCACGGATAACTAAAATTTTGATAATAATTATCAGAGAAATGACTAAGCCAAGGCATATACATTTAAAGGTCTCTAAACTGTGAATCATAATAAAATCTCTCAGGGTGGTAGAAATCGACAAAGGACATCCCAGAGAAAACAATGCTTAGGGTGTGGGCAGCTCCTGTGTTGCCAGAAGGGTCACAGGAGATTTTTAGAGGCACCAGGGTAAAAAGAATTGAGGTCCAGCACGTAGTGGCAGCAGAGCTGGAGAGCTGTGTATCCCAACTTCCTGAGTCTTCCCAGCAAGATTTCAGTGTGGTGTAGAGGGAGTAGCTAGATTTAACAGTGGCCTAGCAGATGATAAGGAGAAAGAAGGCAATGAGCCAGACACACTTTCAACTCCCACCAAATCAGAGCCAGAGCCTCAGAGGCCCCCAACACCTCATCACTGAAGCAGACCAAAAATGAACCCAACATGGCTCAGGGAAATTTTGCGGAAGAGGGGGCGGAAAGAATGTCAGAGCCACATGTTGGGTCATGATATGCAGAGACATTTAGCTTTTCCATAACTGTGGGCTAACTCCACAATGCATGACCCGTATACCTCAACAAGGAGGGGCCAAGGGGAGGGGTTAGGTCACGGATGAGCCTAATAATGGTACCAAACTGACTGTATTTGCTGAATACAGAATTGACTAATAAAAAAAAAAAGAAAAAGAAAAGAGAGACAAAAGGGCAGGAACAAGGTTTGACTTTAATATTAGCAAACTTAACTGTTTACCAAAAACCGAATAAAATGGGCATTATTTTCTGTGCCCATACTCTGTTCAGTAGTGGCTGAGTTCAAGGTCAAGAACCACTGTAATGTTGGTACAGTTCAATCAGAAAAGTTACTAGAGAAATCCACTGATCTACTACAGAATTAGACTTTCTAAGATCCAATGCATTGGTTAGGAGAGTATCAAAACACAAATATTTCATTTATAGTGTGCAGAATTTTTTATCCTGTGTAACTGGACTAATGTCTCCTGTGATCAACTAAGAATGCATTAAAAGGACCAGCCATGGAAGAAAGGGGACTACCACTCCATAGGGTTGTTATTCTTGGTAGATTTTTTTCTCCTTTTTTAAACTTTATTTTCATGCATTGTTTCTTATCTAGTTTTGATTGCAAGGAAAATTAGGGTTTTTTAATGTTTTTTTAAAATATTTTATTTATTTGAAAGAAAGAGAAAGTGAAGCAGGTAGAGAGAAAGAATGGGCACACCAGGGCCTCCAGCCACTGCAAACAAGTTGCAGATGCATGTGCCACCATATGCAGTACACACAGACACATATACACACCCATACCAGAAATCAATATTCATACTTATGCAGAAACACAAATATTAACAGAAAGATTTGTTTCTTCATGAGATGTGTGCAGTAGAAATGTCAACAGAGGCTTCCAAGGGACACAGTCCAGTAGAACTGCAGCAAAATCACAAATTGAACTGTATTTGCTTCTCTGAAAACTTGCCTGCCCCACAAAATTTCTGTCTACTCCCAGGAAGTCAGGCAAGGCACTCACACTCTTATGGCTGTGGGAGGGCAGGGGAGAGAAGGGATGGGCAAATTATCTATAATTGGATCTTATTAACTTAGTCATTTAAATTGCTAATCTGTTTCCAAGTAGGCTCATTTCCAGATAACTCATCTTTAGCTTACTGAATTTGGTTTTTCTAACTCTGTGTTATTAGAAGATGCTTTAACAAGTTATCATGTTTTTTCTTTGATTTATTTAAAAAAACTGAATAAGTTTTCAAAAATATATGGACATACTAGAGTTGGAACTCAGCTTTATATCCACCTAGTTAAAGAATATGATCAATAAATGTCTGAATTTTACACTAGTTAAATTGACTTTGAATAAATGTTAAGTTCAGCTTATATAATTAAAGGCGGTAAAATACGAATGTAGTGAATACATTTCCAAAGGTATATGATATACAAATTTGAGAAAGAAATCCATAGACATTCATAAGTCTTTTAAATAAAAATAAAAGTATATAAAAGTATATTTAATTAAAAATGCTTCTCGGCAAGCCCATCAGGATCACAGCAGATTACTCAACACAAACTTTCAAAGCCAGAAGGGCTTGGAGTGATGTATTCCAAACTCTGAAAGATAACAACTGTCAACCAAGGCTACTTTATCCTGCAAAACTATCCATTCAAATAGATGGAGAAATAAGGACATTCCATGACAAAAGCAGGCTAAAGGAGTATTTGAAGACAAAACCAGCTCTACACAAAATACTTGAAAGAATCCTCCATGCCGAAGAGAAAGAAAAACACACATATAAGGAACCTGGAAAACAACAAACAACACTCAAATACTAGTTAATATAAGAGAGCAAAGGTAGAACCAGAACCACAAAAAAAAAAAAAAAAAATGGCAAGCATAAATACACATCTTTCAATAATATCTCTTAATATCAATGGCCTCAATGCTCCAACCAAAAGACATAGATTTGCAGACTGGGTTAAAAAGCAGGACCCTACAATTTGTTGTCTCCAAGAAACTCACCTTTCTACAAAGGATGGACATTATCTTAGGGTGAAAGGTTGGAAAACGGTGTTTCAAGCAAATGGACCCAGAAAGCAAGCAGGGGTTGCTATCCTAATAGCTGACAAGGCAGACTTCACTCCAACATTAGTCAAGAAAGATAAGGAAGGTCACTTTATATTGATTAAGGGCACACTCCAACAGGAGGACATTACAATCCTAAACATATATGCACCTAACATGGGGGCTCCCAAATTCATCAAACAAACACTGTTAGAACTAAGATCACAGATAACACCAAACACAGTGGTAGTTGGTGACTTTAACACCCCACTCTCATCAATTGACAGGTCATCCCGGGAAAAAATAAACAGAGAGACATCTGGACTAAACGAGGTCATAGAAGGAATGGACCTAACAGACATATACAGGACATTTCATCCAAATGCTGCAGAATATACATTCTTTTCAGCAGCACATGGATCATTCTCTAAAATAGACCATATATTAGGACACAAAGCAAATCTTAACAAATTCAGGAAAATTGAAATAATTCCTTGCATTCTATCTGACCACAATGGAATCAAACTACAAATCAATAGCAAGAAAGGATATAGAGCATACACAAAATCATGGAAACTAAACAATACATTACTAAATGATGAATGGGTCAATGAAGAAATCAAGAAGGAAATCAAAAAATTTATAGAGTCAAACAATAATGAGAACACAACATACCAAAATCTCTGGGACACAATGAAGGCAGTTCTAAGAGGTAAATTTATAGCTTTAAGTGCCTATATTAAGAAATTAGAAAGGTCGCAAATAAATGACCTAATGCTTCACCTTAAAGCCTTGGAAAAAGAAGAACAAGGCAAACCAAAAATCAGTAGACGGGAAGAAATAATAAAGATTAGGGCAGAAATTAATGAAATAGAAACCAAAAAAACAATACAAAGAATTAATGAAACAAAGAGCTGGTTCTTTGAAAGGATAAACAAGATTGATAAACCCTTAGCAAATCTGACCAAAAGAAAGAGAGAAGAGACACAAATTAATAAAATTAGAGATGAAAAAGGTAACATCACGACAGATGCCAGAGAAATTCAAAAAATCATAGGGACATACTATAAAAACATATACTCCACAAAGTATGAAAATCTGAAAGAAATGGATGATTTCCTTGATTTATATGACCTACCTAAATTAAATCAAGATGAGATTAATCACTTAAATAGACCTATAACAAGCATGGAGATCCTAACAGTTATCAAAAATCTCCCAACTAAAAAAAGCCCAGGCCCAGATGGATTCACTGCTGAATTTTACCAGACCTTCAGGGAAGAGCTAACACCATTGCTTCTTAAGCTTTTCCATGAAATAGAAAAAGAAGGAATTCTACCAAACTCCTTCTATGAAGCCAGCATCACTCTGATACCAAAACCAGGCAAAGATAGAACAAAAAAGGAAAATTACAGACCAATCTCCCTCATGAACATAGATGCAAAAATTCTCAACAAAATATTGGCAAACAGAATACAAGAATACATTAGAAAGATCATTCACCCTGACCAAGTAGGCTTTATCCCAGAGATGCAGGGATGGTTCAACATACGCAAATCTATAAATGTTATACATTATATAAATGGGTTGAAGGACAAAAATCACATGATCATCTCATTAGATGCAGAGAAAGCATTCGACAAAATCCAACATCCCTTCATGATAAAAGTCCTACAGAGACTGGGAATAGAAGGAACATATCTCAATATAATAAAGGCTATTTATGATAAGCCTACAGCCAACATATTACTAAATGGGGAAAAACTGGATGCTTTTCCACTAAAATCAGGAACAAGACAAGGGTGTCCACTGTCCCCACTTTTATTTAATATAGTTCTGGAAGTCTTAGCCATAGCAATAAGGCAAGAGACATGCATAAAAGGGATACAAATCGGAAAGGAAGAGGTCAAGTTATCATTATTTGCAGATGACATGATTCTATATATAAAGGACCCTAAAGACTCTACTAGCAAACTGTTAGAGCTGATAAAAACCTACAGTCATGTAGCAGGATACAAAATAAATACACAGAAATCAGTAGCCTTCATATATGCTAACAACAAACACACAGAGGATGAAATCAGAGAATCACTCCCATTCACAATTGCATCAAAAAAAATAAAGTACCTTGGAATAAACCTTACTAAGGAAGTAAAGAATCTATACAATGAGAACTTTAAAACACTCAAGCGAGAAATTGCAGAAGACACTAGGAAGTGGAAAAACATCCCTTGTTCCTGGATTGGAAGAATCAATATTGTGAAAATGGCAATCTTACCAAAAGCAATCTACACATTTAACGCAATCCCCATCAAAATTCCAAAGGCATTCTTCACGGAAATAGAAAAAACAATCCAAAAATTCATTTGGAATCACAAAAAACCTCAAATATCTAAAATAATACTGAGCAACAAAAATAAGGCTGGTGGTATCACCATACCTGATTTTAACCTATACTACAGAGCCATAGTAACAAAAACAGCATGGTACTGGCACAAAAGCAGACTCGTAGATCAATGGAACAGAATAGAGGACCCAAATGTAACCCCATGTAGTTATAGCCACCTGATATTTGATAAAAATGCCAAAAATATTCATTGGAGAAAAGACAGCCTCTTCAGCAAATGGTGTTGGGAAAACTGGATATATATCTGTAGAAGGATGAAAATAGATTCTTCTCTTTCTCCGTGCACAAGAATTAAGTCCAAATGGATCAAGGACCTTAACATCAGACCTGAAACTCTGAAACTGCTAGAGGAAAAAGTAGGGGAAACCCTTCAACATATTGGTCTTGGCAAAGACTTTCTGAATACAACCCCAATTGCTCAGGCAATAAAACCACAGATTAACCACTGGGACCTCATGAAAATACAAAGATTTTGCACTGCAAAGGACACGGTGAAGAAAGCAAAGAGGCAACCTACAGAATGGGAAAAAATCTTCACCAGCTATATATCTGATAAAGGATTAATATCTAAGATATACAAAGAACTCAAGAAGTTAAATAATAAGGAATCAAACAAACCAATCAAAAAATGGGAAATGGAGCTAAATAGAGAATTCTCAAAGGAAGAAATACGAATGGCATATACGCATCTAAAAAAATGTTCTACATCCCTAGTCATCAGGGAAATGCAGATTAAGACTACATTGAGATTCCATCTCACTCCTGTCAGATTGGCTACCATCATGAAAACAAATGATCATAAATGTTGGCGGGGATGTGGAAAAAGAGGAACCCTTCTACATTGTTGGTGGGAATGCAATCTGGTCCAGCCATTGTGGAAATCAGTGTGGAGGTTCCTAAAACAGCTAAAGATTGATCTACCATATGACCCAGCTATAGCTCTCCTAGGCATATATCCTAAGGACTCATCTCATTACCTTAGAGATACTTGCTCAACCATGTTTATTGCTGCTCAATTTATAATAGCTGGGAAATTGAACCAGCCTAGATGTCCCTCAACTGATGAGTGGATAATGAAGATATGGCACATTTATACAATGGAGTTTTACTCAGCAGTAAAGAGAAATGAAGTTATGAAATTTGCAGAAAAGTGGATGGATCTGGAAAGAATTATACTAAGTGAGGTAACCCAGGCCCAGAAAGCCAAGCGCCACATGTTCTCCCTCATATGTGGATCTTAGCTAGAGATGATTGGGCTTCTGTGTGAGAAGGAAAAAACTCAGTAGCAGAGGCCAGTAAGTTAAAAAAGGAGATAGAAAGGGAAGAGAAAGAAAGGGAGGAGGGCTTTTATTAGGTTGGTATTGTATATATGTAAGTAGAAAGATTGAGATGGGGAGGGGATATGATGGAGAATGGAATTTCAAAGGGGAAAGGGGGGAGGGTAATACCATGGGATTTTTTTTTGTTATCATGGAAAATATTAATAAAAATGGAGAAAAAAAAATGCTTCTCTATGATTCAAAAAACTATAAAATTTAAGATAAAAGAATGTAAGACACGACTTATCTCAGGGTAGCTTTTAGAAAATTAAGATTATTAGACTTTGTTTGTTAAAGGAAAGATATTGAGTTTTCTGCACTTATTTTTAATGAATATAATTGTATTTCTGAGATTTAATACTGTACCTAAAAGTAGTAGGATATGACCAAGGATTTCCTGAATGGGTTATCTTGATTCATGAGTACACGTATTGTTGTAGGAAAATATATTTACATTGATTTTTATCATCTTCTTAAAGATTAAATATTGTTCTTAAATAAAAATTAAAATTGTACACATACATATATAATAAATAAATATGCATATATAAAGACCTACTAATCATAAATTTTAATATATACAATTTAAACATGATTATTTTCTATTGCAAAACCCAATAGTATATGAATTTAATGATCTCTTAGTAACCTCCAGTTAAGAAGGTAAGTTGTTCCTATATATTTCTAATATATGATATTCAGTAAATATTTATGATAATGAGTCATGAATGAGTTTTTATTCCATGGTCATATTCCCTATTCTCTTTAAAAACTATAGTCAATCAAATTTAAGTCATAGAATAATCCTCTAACAAACTGTTTCAAACTCTTCAGTTGTGACATAAATGTAGATGTCTTCAGTTTGTAGTGTAGCTCAGTAGCAGAGTACAGCCTAGTGTGGATGACATCTAAAATTAGAAACACACACATACACACACACACACTTTCTCTCTCTATCTCTCAATAGGTGCACTTATCTTGAATGAATGTGTTTTAGTGATGAAAGTGATTTAATGCATTAACAGTTTAAAAATTATTAAAGTCACTCCCTCAGTTTCCTTCTATTCATAAACGAACATCTCATTCAAGGTATAATGGAAATCCATCTGTGAAGCAGAGGGTCTTGAGCCAAAGTTCCCTATTACCTATCTCTATTCTCTGTGTATTGCAAGCAACACAGCTTACATGCTGTTTTAGGTGACTTAACCTACATGAAATCTAGATATTTTAAATGGCTTTCTTCCTTATTTTAACAAGATCATTCCTGAAATTTGTAGAACCTGTGTAAGCAAGCTGAGATTTAAACACATACACACAGACACACACAAACACACACACACACAAACACACACACACACAAACACACACACACACAAACACATATGTGTGTGTATAATTTATTTACTTATGAGAGGCAGAGAGAGAGAGAGAGAGCAACAGAGAGAATGAGAATGGGCACACCTGGGCATCATGACACTGCAAACAAACTCCAGACACATGTGGCCACTTATTGCATCTGCTGCCTTTATGTGGGTACTAGGGAATGGAATCTAGGTCATCAAGCTTTGCAAGCCAGCTCCTTTAATTGCTGAGCCATCATCTCTCCAGGCCTGAAGCTACAATTTTTATTTTACTCCTCTTGCAATCTTAAGATATGCTAAAGTTCACACACACATGGTAGAATACCGAACAGTGATGGCTTTTTTTTTTTCCCACTGTGGAGTAAACTACCTAAAAGAATAATGCAAAGAGAAAGGATCCAGCAAAAGTCTCAAATCTCTGCTTGAATATTTACACGAAATGGACAATGACCAGTGGTATGAAAGACTAATTATCCTTAATTTTGGTAGGAAGAATATTTCTCTTTCAGCAGTAAAATAATGGCCTACTTTTCACACTGTCTTCTAAACAAGCAGAGAAGGCATGGGGACACGTACATTTCGGCAGCCATCAGAAAAAGAAAGATGTCTCTGCCTCCTGCTGCCTTCTGTATTCAAATATTATCAAGAAGGAGAGAGAGATTGCATAAAGTGAAAATATTTCAGGCCAAAGTGCACTATAATAATGAAGAGAACAAGGAAATAAGCAATAGGATAGGATGACTGTTTTTTATATTTCTATCTCATCCTTTAGTTTACTAATATCAATAACTACAGGACTGTGTGTGTGTGTGTGTGTGTGTGTGTGTGTGTGTGTGTGTGTGTGTGCGTGTGTGTTTGGTTTCTTGGTAGGGTCACATATTTTAGCCCAAGCTGACCTGTAATTCACTATGTAGTATCAGGCTAGCCTTGAACTCACAGCAATCCTCCTGCCTCTGCCTCCTAAATGCTGGGATTAAATGTGTGCACCAACATGCCTGCCTATGACAATTATATTAAATTATACTAAATGGTTTCCATTGAATATCATTTTCTTAATTTATTATTATTATTATTGGCAATATATTTCATATGTATACATCATGTGTTGGCACCTTCTTTTCCTTCATCCCTGCCCCCATTCCATGGGGACACTCCTCAGTGGGGTTGCAGGTATTCCCCATGGGGTTGTGCTTTCTGTGTTGTGGGAGCAGCAGTCAATTATTTTGGGGGGAGGGGATCTCTGGGCATGATGTCTCAACCTGCATCTCTTAAAATCTTTCTGCCCCCTCTTCCACAAAATTCCCTGAGCTGTGGTGAGTTTTATGTCTACTTCAGTGATGAGCTCTTAGGACTTTCTGGATCTTTGCGTTGGTGGGTGTTGAGTATCCTCAGGATCTGTCTTCTTCGCTCTGGTGCTGATTGTCAGGTTCAGCATGGAAGCAGCACTCATACTTGTCTCTCCAGTTTCTCTGTGGATTCAGCTGTGGCTTGGCTGAAGTGCAATAGGTCAAAAGCATAGTCATTTTAGTTATAATTCAAAAGACTAGTTATTTGAAATGGAGGCAGGTACAGAGTTCTTTTAATGTGAGCAAACCAAGAATTTGTCATTTTCTAGTAACATTACTATATTAGCTTATCTCCATGCAGACAGCAAACCAACTGCTTCTTGTAACTGAGATGTATAAATCCCTCATATGACCCTCTTTTGTGGACATTGCTCTAATCTATGGTCCTTACTTTTCAAAATGACCAAAGATATTTATTGTTTAATAAAATGTGCCTTTATTCATACAAAAAATGCCATTAGAAAGAGATGGCCAAGGAAAGATTATTAATTTACAAAAACATCTGAGTATAGATTTCATTTACATTAAATGAAAAAATAAAAGATCTTCAAAACAAGAAAACTTATGCCATTTATGATTCCAATAACAAATGTTAAAAAACACACTTAACTATTCTTTTCTTTCAACATCTATATTGAAGGAGACTGAAAATTATTCTCTAAAAAGTAGAATGAAATCAAGGCAGTTGCAATTTAAATTAGGGTATTTTAAGAGCTGCACATGAAAGTATGAATGCTAAGAAGAAAAAAAAAAACTCAGTGTTACTTGGTTACAACTTATGGTGGGAAATTGTAGCACATAAAGTAGGAGTTGCTATACCCCAACCTGCAGGAAGAACAAACTCATGCTGAGCCCGAGCTGTCAGCCAACTGGAATGCCCATGCAGGGCATGTGCAGCAATTAAGACCTGAGCTCAAACAAGGAAGCCAATGCATACTTTAATATTTATGTGGTGGGTACCTATTTCATAAAGCAGAAATGGTAAAAGAGCAGTTACCCTGATGAAGAAGGTACTATGGGACAAAATGCAAGAGAAAGACTGAAGTCTGGACCTGAGTGAAAATGGTTAATACATGGTCTTTCTTCCAGCAGAATGACGGAGGGTGACATTATTTTCCAGGTGGCTAGTTGGTATATAGTGAAGAGGACAGTAGCACAAAGAGGTAGGTTCAGAGAAACTAATATCAATTGAAGAAAGAAAGCTGAAAAAAGACATTTTGTTTAAAAGCCAAGGACAAATATAAATCTCCTTCACAACTGATTAGCAATGTCGCATGAATTCATAAGGATGTTCAAGCTACTCTGAGCAGAAACTGATTACTGCTTTTGGGAAAAGTGTGCACTAAACTGTCTAGATGATCAAGGTACTTCAGCTTTGCATATGAATGCTATTTATATAAAACAGTATTTTGTATTTTATTTATGATCAATTACTTTTTGACAATATAGCCATAAAGGTTTTAATGAGTATCTTCAAGAGCTTTTACTTTAAACTTATAAAAAATCTTGTATTGTTGCCTGGTTTTTAATAACTATAAAGGCATATTTGACATTACATTTGGATGTGGACTATCCCACAAAAAAATCCTATGTTGGAAGCTTGTTTCCCAATTTGGTACTAATGGGAGTTGGTGGAAACAGTGAAAGGTAGGATGTACTGGAAAGTAGTAAGGTTATCAGAGAGTATGGCCAAACACAGAGATCATGAGATTCTAGCCTCTCTGTCCTCAACTTGGCCACTTTGTTGAATGACACACTCATGACACAGTCACCTGGCTTTATAACCAGGGGCCCTGTCCAATGATGGCCTGAAATATTTAAAACTGTGATCATAATATTTTTCCTTTATAAGTTGATTATCTGAGACATTTGTGATAGTGTCAGAAAGGTGAGAAGCATTTAATTTCTTTGACTCATGTAACCATTGCCACCATAGGTTTGCAAATGGTACACTTTATTCCATTTAATCCATGGTTAATAGTATTCCTCAAATTTATCAACTTTAAAGTTGAAATACTATGAACTTTGGACATAAATCAAATACTTTTTCACACATATATTTCTAAAATTTCATCTTGTTTGCTAAATCATTCCTGAAATCACACCTGAGAGTTAAGAGTAATATTCTTTAATTGGAAGGAAGGTAAAAGCCAAAGAGAGTGTTGTGAAACAGTATGAGGGAAACCTATGACGTGATTCAGTGTGCTCTAGAAGATATTCAGTAATGTATGCTGCACACTGAGGGAACAGGTGGGAGAGAGGTTTCATGTTGCATTGCATGAGAAAAGTCAGTGACCATGTTATCGTACAGTACTAGTCACTAAAGGACTTGATACATCACTAAGTTTCCGTAGGGAGGAAATTAAATATCTTAGAGTAATTAAGTACCTTCTCAGGAGAAGAATGAACACTGCTAAAACAGGTCACAGGCACACTGACTCTTACATGAGACACATAGAGTACAACTAACTGATCTTCTGCAGACTGATGTATGTCCCTTTCCAGGGGATGTTATCATTACTAATGATCCAGTCATAGCTAATGGTTTTATTGCTAACCAGAGGCCTGAGTAGTTATGCTAAATGTACAGAACAGCTTTGCAGCACCTCATGGTGTTTTTATTCTCAGTTGAACTGTTTAAAATGTGGTCCTTTTAATGAAGTATAAAATGATCCAATAAAATACACTCAAGCATAAAGCATGCTGTGTGGCTTCATAGTGCTGGCATTTAAGAAGCCAGGAAGGATTCAATATAGAAACTTAAGAGAATGAAAAATTATAACTTGAAGACCCTACAGAACCTATCATAAATATTGAAAAAATGTAAGGAAACGTTTTTAGAATCATTTGACTAGAATTGGGTCATGTTCTCATCCCCAAATCATTCACCAACAAGGCAATGTGACTAACCACAGTTAGCTTATTTATATCAATCAGAATTCATTTCTAAGAAACCCAAATGCCCTTGCCCTTCAGTTATAAAAACTGAATACTGTATACTTCCTATGGGCTAAGAACATTGAAGGAAAAGTATGTGGAAAGAAACAAAATCCTCCCTTCATATTCTGGAAACCATGGTTTGAATTGAAATTAATTTGTAAATACCCACACATTTATTATCCTGTGGTTCTACTAACCAGAAATCTGATAAGTATCACTTCCATCACAGCAGGTATTCTGTGTTCCTCTATAGACTACAGGGAGTGTCTATGCCCTTTCCTTTACCAAAGCCTAAAGAATATCTACTGTCAGGGTCTTGAAGATCTCCTTCCTTCTTGGATATTTACCTCTAACTTCTCTTTAATTGTGCTTCTCTTTGAGAGTACTTGGGAAAGTTTATTGCTCTTAAAGATTCATATGATTAGACTGGACACACTTGGATAATCTTTCCATTTCAATTTCCAGAACCATAGTCACATTGTCAAGGTATCATTGTACTATGGAAAGTAGCATGGGCACAGGTTCCTGAAATTATGGCATGGACATCTCTCAGGAACATTATTCTTCTCATCACAAAATTATCATAGATTCCTACTTTAAATACAATCTTTATTGATGAAACTTAAAATTTCAAGAGCATGCATAAATTAACTCCTTACATTGTCTTTCATTAGATTTTACCTATCTAATGATATTAAGACCAATATATATGTCTGTACATATCTTAAAGTTATAAAATACCTACATAAAAAGCTTTGTGTCACTGAGCATCCAAAGATTACTTGAATAGTAAAAAAGTTAAAAAAAGTAAAATCTTAAAAAATCACAAAAAAGCATTGATATATTGGATCTCATCAAATTAAATATTTCTCTTTTTCAGAAATTCTGATGATATATACAATGCACAGAGGTTATAAAAACTGAAAATATATTTGGTGAAATATATATCCAGAGTATAGGAATAATACTGAAAATTTAAGAATAGTGAAATATCCAATTTAAATGGGCAAATTATTTGAACAAATCTTTATGTAAAAAATGTATGTAGCTAATAGAATGTAAAATATGTTCAATATAATTAGCTACTTGGGGAGATTAAAATTAAATCACAATTTATAGAACTATTAAATTGGTAAATTGAGAAGCCTCATTATATAACAAGATTTGGATAGGGGTGTGGTGCTATGACTTAGTTGTCAGAGTATACTGGAATATATGAAATATTCCCCCAAAATAAACAAAAACCAAAGAATTAAAAAAAAACATATATAATAGGTGGTACAAGCAGCCCTGGTGAAGATGTAAACATAGTACTGGAACACTCTCCAATACTGCGGAGATATAAAGTGTTAAAAAAAAAAATTGTTGTGCAGTGTCGCTGCTCCTTATAAATGACCATGTGATCTAGCTTTCCATACCTAGACATTATCTCAAGAGAAAGAAAAGAAATGTCCATTCAGATAATTTTACTCAATTAATCAAAGTAAACTTTGTGAATTCATAAAACTGGAAACTCAACTGTATATCAACTAATTAAATGATAGGTGAAAGTATCTTCATAAACAGGTTAGTATTCATCAAAATGAATGGAATTTTAATATGTATAATAGCTTTCTAAATAATGTTCAATGAAAGAAGCTAGACAAAAAAGTATACACTATAAGATTTCATTTCTATAAAATTATAGAAAAATGAAAACTAATTAAAAGTAGTCACAAGCATGTCCATCATTAACTGTAGGAAGTAGTGAAAAGTTGAGAAGTTAGGTAGGTAAAAAGGGAAACAAACTTTGAGTGAGGAGTTTGTGCCTTGTGTTAATATGGTGATGTTTTATGCTGCAACATGATAGACTTTAATTGCGTGCATTATATTTCATGTCAGTTATGCCTAAATAAATATGCAGCTTATAAGACTAGTAATAAAGAGCAGGTGATAAAGCTGGACATATAAGCAAAATCTTAGTCTGCTGCAGGTCTGAACATGTTCTAGGTGTCATGCAAAGCCAAGGGAGTAGGATAAACCTAGAGCAGAACACTAAAGAGCATGCCTGTGTGCAATCAGACAACTTTACAAACTAGAACAAGAGTGTGAGACAAGAATCTCATATCCAAGTGGCTCTAGTTCTTTAAAATTAATTTCGTGTTAAGTTAAGCAAGGCCATTTTTTTTCTTTTTAATAGAAGGAAACATACTGGAGATAAAGCCTTCAAGTGCAAAATGTCATTCTAGGGCTAGAGACACATTGTAGCTAAATTAAGGCACTTTCCTGTAAAGCCTAAGGACCCAGGTCTAACTCTCCATAAAAAGACAGATGCACAATGTAACACATGTATCTGGCTTTTATTTGCAGTTACTAGAGGCCCTGGCATGCCCATTCTCTTTCTCTCAGTACCCTTGCAAAGAAATAAATAAATAAAATATTTTAAGTCATTATATAAAAACCTGACCCCATTGAAAATTGAACATATTTGATGAGTATTGGACAAAAAGATAAACCAAGTTTGGGAAGCTTACTTCATGGGGTTGTCATTAAGACTAAACTATAAGAAAAGGATTATGAGGCTGGAGAGATGGCTCAATGGTTAAGAGGTTAGGACACTTGCTTTCAGAGCCTATGGACCCGAGTTCAATTCCACAGTACCCAAGTGAAGCCAGATGTACAAAGTGCCCAATGCATCTGGAGTGTTTGCAAGGGCTGGAGAGCTGAGCATGCCCTGTCTCTCTCTATCTTTCTCTGTCTCTGCTTGCAAATAAATAAAAATATAAATATAAAAGAATAAGAAAAGAATTATGTTTTTTAACAGTATGTGTTCAAAACATGTTCAAAATCTCATGTTGACCATGAGGTTCACAAATATTTAGATGTCAGCCAATAGTTGGTTGGAAATGCAAGTCTAGTCCAGAAAACAAAAATATGCATATATGATAAAAAAGGAAAAAATGGAAGGAAGGAAGGGAATGGAAAGGAGAGAAGGAAATAGAAGCCCCCCCCCAAAAAATTGAAGAACAGGTTGATTGATCACTGCTATCACACATTGTGCAACAGGAGACGAGTCACCTCTATTATACGCACTCGGGCTCCAGTTAAGGCAGCGGGAAGAGCACTACTGCTGCTCTCGCTAACAGACAGAGCACCTTCACTCTCAAGATGGTAGTAGACACTGAGGAGACTCAAAAACTCAACAAACATGAAATTAAGAGGATATCGAAACATCAACATCTCTATCATACCCTTCAAAGCTCAGGGGACATTGCAGAAGACAGGGAAGAAAGACTGTAAGAGTCACAGAGCCATGGGGTGGTGAAGAATGCTTTGGGGACTGTCATCAGAAAATGAGCTGCTTAGTGCATTCATGACCTCACAGTGGTTGTCTATCATCTACAAGACCCCCACAATTCTGAACTCATCAACATTTTTACATAGAGGATATAGAAGGACAAAATGCATGCAATGTCAAAATAGGACTTTTTGAAAATCAGAGCAGAGTTCTCAATAGAACGTGGGTGGAGGATGGGGGGAAAAGAGGCTAAAAAGTGAAAACAATCAAATTAAAGTATGTTAATGTATTAAAATTTTTAATAAACATATTTCTAAAGAAGGAAGATAAAAGATGACTTCAGTTTAACCCTTAAAAAGAGAGGAAAGTGGTTATGTGTGGGGAATAATGTCTCAGACACTATAAAGGTAGACTCATTGTTAGAAAATTAAAAAAGGAAGAGATCCCCAAGAATGGACAAAGGGAACCCAAACTGTTTTGAATAGAGTTGTTTGGAGGGGGGTTGGTCAGCCAAATATTGGAGGATGTTAGCAAATTTAGTGATGACAGCAGATAGAATAAACAGAAGCTCTCAAAATTTTTAAGCTACAGTTTAAGGTGAAGAAAACAAAGTGGTAATAGTGTGGAGGGACTACTCCTAGGTTTTCAATAGTTGAATCAATCATAATCACGAGAAGGTATAAAACAAACTTTGACATAATAAATTATTATGAAATAAAATTAATATGAATATTAAAGATTAGAAAATGGATAAAACAAACCAGAATCCCATCCAAATTTTTAAAAGCACAATAACAAAAAGTTAGTATCATAAGACAATAATTGTCACAGCTTCAGCAATGACTGTCAGGATTAACTTATTCAAGAACTTTTTTATGTAAAGGTCACTATGCTAAGCATGTATGTTCACATGCACACACATGTGCATGCTCACACACATACTCACTCTTGAATAGCCCCAGTGAATGCAAACCACTATTATGCCTATATTATAGATCTGATAACTCAGGAGACACAATACTATATATTAAGGAGTTTCTTAGTAAGAAATAATTCCCAGGCTGCACGAATTTATGGCTTTATAGGAGTTTTTAAAAGACTATTAAAAAATTGATATGAGGCACATTATTACTGAGTATGCCCTGGACATATTGTTTTTCTTTCATTTTTTTAAAATTTGCAATTAAATCCTAAAGAAAAATATTACCATAACTGGACGGTATGGATTTTGAACTATGTAGGAAAAAGGATGTTAAAATTCACCAAGATCAGACGTATGAACTATTGAAGTAATGATTTTTGTTTCCTTCACTTGAACTGAACGACCACAACTATCAAGAGGAGGGTAGACCTTTGTCAGTTAAAAAATGCTGGGAGCCACTTTGATGTATACTTGGGCAAGAGTAAGGTCATATTACAATATCCCTTTGACTTCTTCATTTCTCAGAATGCCCTGTCTTAATTATAAGGTGGAATGCCCACCCTAATTCAAAGGAAAAGACTATTTCTCATCAAAGAAATTGCTTCCTTGAAAAATTATGAAAATTCATTTTTGTGGTGTGGGTCTCTAACAAACCAAATCAAAACTTGGAACATTTATTTCAAAATAAGTTCACTTGGTTGTTTAAATACCTACCTTATCTACATGATGAACCTGACTTTGGAATTAAAGGAAAGGAACAGTGTAAGAGTCTGGGACTCTAGTTTGAATGATGATATATTCTTACAAAGAAATTTTTGCCTAATCAGACATTGGCAAAGATGTTATTTTCCATATTTACCAGATTTTTGCATACCACTATGAAACCAACCTAAGTTCTTCACTGATTTTGTGACCTCCATGCTTATATTTTAGAATTCTACATATCATTGCAAATGTACACATATATATACATACATATATATATATATATATATATATATGTGTGTGTGTGTGTGTGTGTGTGTGTGTGTGTGTGTGTGTGTGTATAATCACAATAGACCTAGTTGTTCATTAATTCATTAAAATAATATTTGGCCTCACAAAAACTTTAGATCATTCAAACTTCCTAGAGAACCAAAAGAAATGTTATGCCTTTTTTGTTGGTACTTATAAAATACTATAGTAACAAAATTAAATATGATTTCATGTTTATTTTTCAAGGTAGGGTTTCACTCTAGCCCCAGGCTGACCTGGAATTCACTATGTAGTATCAGGGTGGTCTAAAATTCACAGGGATACTCCTATCTCGGCCTCCCAAGTATTTGGATTAAAGGTGTGTGCCACTATGGCCAGATTTGATTTTATTTTTTGATAAGGTCTCTCTGTAGCTTTGGCTGTCTAAACTCATTAAGTAGATTAGGCTGGCCTTGAACTTAGGTCCATTCACCTACCTCAGCCTTCTGAGTACTGGGATTCTAGGCCTGAGGCACAATGCCTGGCTTAGGTTTATTTTTTTAAATAATGAGATTCACACATTACATTACATATTAACTACAATTATACAAAGTAACTACTTTATAAAATGCGAATGTTTGTCACTTTTTATGATTTCTTTTTATTTTTATATAGCAGGTTTTGATGAAAACGTATTTTATTCTTGAATTTGTTTCTGCATTCAATATGCCATTTTGGTTGACATACTTACTCCAAGACCTCCAAAGGAAAAAGTTTCTTATGGTGGAGGTGACCAACTACAGATTGAAAATAATGTTTAATACTTTAAACATTACCAATTTTTTCCTTATTATTATTCTTTCCAAATAAATAACAACATGTATAGCATGTTTATATTGTGTTAAGTTTGTAGGCAACATAGAAATGAATTAAGTAACATAGAAGTATATATAGGGGAATTTGTATAGCTAATATGCAAATATCAAGCATTTATACAAGTGACTTGAACATCATTAAGTTTGGTATCCATAAGATTCCTTGTAACTAATCCCTTGCAATACTAAGATGACTATATATGGAATTTGGGGGAAAAAAGAGTATTTGTACTGATACTATGCTAACTTTTAAAATAGTAGGGTTTTCTGCATGTTTATATGTTTACAGAGTGATGAAGGTGTGCATGTTTGTGTATGGGTGCATACCTGTGCAGGTGTTCATTCATGTGTGTGCATGTGGAGATGAGAAATTGATGCCTGGTATCTTCCTCAATTAATCTCTATCTCAAGAGACTTTTCATATTTTATAAATTAGCATCTACTGATGCAACTTTAACTTTGAAGTTATGTTTTTAATAATTGTATTATTTCTTGCATTGGTAATGAGAAAATAATAGTTTGAAGATGAACACAGATATTCCAAGTTTTTAAACATTTCGTTCAACAATGCCCAACAGTCACATTCACAAATATGACCACCAGTTATGAGGAAAAGTTCTGAGGGCTTTGAAGCTATCACACTCACAAGGGAGAAAGACTGTGGTGATAAGTGTACACTGTATGAAAATGCTGGTAAACATTGCTAAAGCCTGGTTCAGTACTGTGCATGACTCAGTCATGTACCCGATAGTTGTTTTATAAAGATTGAAACTATTAACTTGAGGCTTCTACAGTGTGCACATGAAGGGACTACAAGTATTCAGAAGCTAATTTCAGTCTTGAGGTATGAATGCAAAGGAGCAAGTAGACAAAGTGCCCACTTGGCCATAAACAATCTGCAGGTCCTGAGGCTGGAGGGGAAAGGGCATTGCAAGTGCACAGAAGCAGGAGCAGATGGTCTTCTAAAGCCGCCCCTCAGTATTAGTTCCTTGCACTGTGAAGGCGATGGCAAGTATTCGGTCAGAGAAGCACTGAGGTCGACAATTCAAGACTGAGACTCTTCCTTCAACTGCCAGAATCAGCTGTGATAAGTGCTTACCCTTTGTTGGTGTTTACAAAACAGGAGCTCCCAATATCATTGGGAAATATGAGGCAATGATCAGCTGAATAACTGTACACAACTTTCCTCTTCTGAGAGAAAGAAAAGAGTGAGAAAATAACATACACAGAAGGAGAGAGTCAGGAGACACAGATGCCCACACATCAAGAGAATCATACAAAGAGACAGGGGCATTTAAGAGTGAGAAAGAGATAGGAGTGGAAAGAGGGACAAAGAGAGAACTCAACACAACAGTATAAACAAAAAATACAGGCAATTAAACCAAAAAGGGAAAAATGTAAGTTTTGCATTTAAGATTTATTTGCAAAGAATCAATTTATGCAAATACATATTAATATATGTAAGTAATAGAACCCACTTGTCTATTTCCTTTTAATTTTTATGTAAAATTTATCATCATTTCAGAAATATAGAAAACCATTGTAAAGCACATGATAAAATCTCATGAAAGATTTTGTTTTTGTACTACTGTAGATTAAACCTGTGGTCTCACACAAGCCAGGCAAGCACTTCATCAATTTACATGTGTCTCTAACCCTTTTATATATATATTTGTATATATATTTAATTTTGAGATTATGTCTTGTGATGTTGCTAACACTGACTTGATCTTACTCTATGGCCCTGGCTTGCCTTGAATTTGCAACCCTTCTGCCTTAGTTTCAGAGTACTCATGAGATGTCTGCCACCCTTCCTTAAGATCAGCCACAAATATGAGTAACTCACAAATACCCATCTTAAGCAGCTACTTCTATTGGAGTTTTCCCTCAGAGGATCCCTTTAAAAAAAAAAAGCAGTGATGCTACTGTCCACCTGGCTACAGAAACAAGTCTACCTGATAGGACTGGTCAAGTGTCAGTTCAATACATTGTCTGTTACCAAGACAGCCATTTATAAAAGTTGCCTTTCAGGATAACAAACACGAGTTTAAAGCTTGACCCATTTTCTGGTTATCAAATGTCTCCTTTTACCAGCAAGGAGATCAGCGTGAGTTTTCATAAGTACACATCCAAGCAAACACACTGTCACAGCCCTGATAGTTCTAAATTACTAACTTAAGGCTGGTCTTCTCTGAGCCCTCATAATGGGATTTGTTCTGATTCTCTGGAACTGCTTCACACATGTCATTTCCTCTCCTCTAGGGCCCCTGGGTAACACTGAGCTCTCTGTGGAATAAGAGATTCCTTTGACATTCACCCACTTGCTGAACCAAATGATCCTCAAGTAGTTTACATACAATTGTATAAAATACAGAGTGCTGCTTTCACAGTCAGGACCTAGAATTTTCTGGACTTCTTTAAGCAAAAATGTGTACATTTTTTTCCAGCTCATGAAACAGTTCTAGTTGTTAGGAAAAATGGAAATGAATTATGCTGGTAAATAAACTCTTGTCTGACAGGCAGAGGGGATGCAGAATAAAAGACAAGAACAAATGAGATGAAAGATTGCATTCCCTTTCTGACACCCCTGAGAACATCTGACAGAAGCAGAAGTATTGGAGAGCTCAAGCTTGAACAAAAAACAAAACCCCTATTCTTCCTTCTGGTCTTGAACTCTGCCCTGGATTGACTTATTTGTCACCACTGGGTCAGCATGCCCAGCAGGCAATGGTGGATAAGGGTTTAAAACAGACAAGGTCCTGTGCCATTGATGTTTGTTCTTTGAAGAATCAACTACTGTGCAACTCACTTTTGATCTTTTATTCCCCTATTTATTTCTTTGCCTTTTTATCTGTAATCCCAAAACTCCAAGCACCACAGAACTAGGAGGTCATTGAGCTGATTAGGTAGCACACAGCTCCATGGAAGGGAGACGTTCCTGAACAGGATTCAACCTAGTGGAGTCAACCAAGGACTTCCTGTGTCATTATTAAAGTTTTCACCATAGAGTCCAAGAGACACAAAACCCATTCTTTTCATGAAATATATGGTCTTCAGTTTAAGCAAGCAGGTGGTTAGACTGATACAGAATATTTCCACACCAGAGCAGTATTCCAGTTTGAGGTCCAGAGCCTCCTGAACTTTACCAATTACTTGGTCACCTGACCTATCAACTAGGTTCATTAAATGTGTCATTGTATCATGTCAGAGAAACGTTCAAGGTAGAACACCAGCCTGTGGGAAGAGAGGGTAGATGAACCAGAACTAGGGAAGAGACTTAATAAGGATTGTGTGATGCCAAACTTCTCTCTAAGTTAATAATGCTTATTCATTTAAACTGTGCTGACTTCACTCTCCACTGGAGAACCTCTTCTTCTTTTTCAGAGGGTAGCAAGACGTTAGGAGGTAAACTACCATTCACACTTCAGCCAAGCCACAGCTGAAACCACAAAGGAATGCGGGAGAAAGCAAGAGTGCTGCTTCCATGCTGAACCTGATAATCACTGCCAGGGTGAAGGATACAGACGCTGAGGATACTTAACACTTATCAAAGCAGAGATCCAGAGCTCCTATGAACTCATCACTTAAGTAGACTTAAAATTCACCTACCACGGCTCAGGGAATGTTGTGGAAGAGGGCCTTGAAAGATTGTTAAGAGCCATAGACTGAGACATCATGCCCAGAAGCATTTCCTCCCGCCCCCCAAATAACCAACTACTTCTCACACAATGTATAACCCACGACCCCATAGGGAATACCTGCAACCCCACTGAGGAGGTTCCCCAGCAGAATGGATGGAGGGACGAGGAAAAGGAGGTACCAACACATGATGTATCTGTACAAAATGAACATGTTAATAATAATAATAAATGAAAAAAAGATTGTGTGATGCCCTGACTACATTGCCTTTTCAAATTTTGTTATAGGTGTTGATGTTAATTGGATTCAATTCCATGATTTTGGAAGTATGGGTAAACATATTAGAACTATCAGAAAGAATGCATTAAATCATTAGGAAAGGGGACTTAATCCCTATATTTTCTAAATGCAGTTACAAATAGATGTTTACTCATAGCATTTCGCAGAGAAATCTAAAATGACTTTTAACTTCAGTATCCCACACCACTCTACAAATAATAAAGGCTTTTGCATTAAGTATCCCAATGGCTACTTTCCTCTTATTCCATTGGTGTTGATGTTCCTGATCATAGCACAGAATTATTAGTATCATACACAGCTGGAGTATCACTTCCAGGTCCTAGCACAGGCCACCTCAGGATATACGCTAGAATTAGAAAAAATGAATCCCAATTCTAGCCCTAACAAAATAGCTCTTTTGCGTCATAGAAGCAGGAAAGGTCAAGGAAAAGGGAATGGGAGAGTCTAGTTTCTCCTGTTCTCATGTAACTGTTTTGAATCAATGTAACAGATGCAAATGATATCCTTAGACATTTCAGTCACATGAGCCATGCAAGATAGATGTATGTTTCTATCAGTGGAAATTGAAAGAGTATTTACCAATGTATTCCTCCCTAACCCTGCTCTCTAACATTTAGAAAATAAAACTCCAATTTAATACAGTAGTCTCTGTATATTATAAACTGCATTCTCTTAACACTATATTCTCCTATAAATGCTGAAACTTTAATCCCAATTTTCTTATCATTGTTTTCAAAACCCAAGGAAGGTTACATTTCCCTGGACCCCGAAGGGGCATACACATCTGGTTTTGGTTTGCAGTAGCTGGAGACCCTGGTGTGCCCATTCTCTCTCTCTCTTTCTCCCTCTTTCTCTGTCAAATAAATTTAAAAAAAAAACATTTTTTAAAAAAAGCTACAAAACACATGTAAGTAAATAAAGGAGGAATTAAAAATACTATTTAAGGTAAATTTTATACAAATAACTTAAGAGTAGCATTTTGGAGACATAAACATTGTTGAATAAGGGTGGATGAGCAGAGGAAGAAAGGGAGACAAAGAGGCTGGCTCAGAAATTCCATGATGAGATGGTAATGTTCAGTTATAAAGAGTTACAAAAAATAAATGGAAAGAGAAGACAGACATAAGAGAAATTAATGTAGTTGGTGACAGAATATTTATGCTGTTGAGATGGCTAGAAGACACAGAAGTCCCCAAAACCAAGTCGCCTTAATCTTATAATATTGCCACCCATTATATTAGGGTATTATAATGAATACTGAACACATTATAGTCAGTATATTTTAAATTTCTTTTTTGCCCTTAAAAACGTATTATTTTTTAAAGATTGCATACAAAGAATCAGAAAATGATATCCATTTTTTACATTATCCAGGATGCTCTTTGGAGAAAACAGTATTCATGCTGTGTCCAAATGTACATCATCAATTTCTAAAGCTACGAAAATCTTTCATGGGATGTATATCTACCTGGGTTACCACTATCCCAAAGGTCACTAACAATTAAATGGTACTTATTGTTTCATCTTATACTTGAAATAACACAGATCATTTCCCAGAGCAGAAAAAGCTGCACTTTTCTGTCTTCCCTGCGATTGAAAAGGATTCAGGTGGGAGAGGGTCAAACCAGGAATTTATTTTACCTGCTTGGATAGCACAATGCTAAATACAGACATTTAGACTTGTGTTTTTATGACTCACATTAGATCTTAAGTTGGATCGGCAGGCCAAAAGAGTTTGCTCAGAGCTCAGAGCAGAACGGGCAGTTCAAAGCTTGCCAGATCCTATTTATAAAATATGCAAACATATAAAGCATGTTCTCATCCTCAGTTCATGTGAATTCAAATGCAGTTTAATATGGTAAGATTTGTCAACTGTTTCTCACTAAATTATGTTATTTTTAGGGTTTCTCTTCTCTCCTTCTCTTTTGGCAATGAGTCCAAAAGAATTGTAGCACTTTCTCCTATGTAGAGCAATGTGCATGAGAATGAGATTCTTTGCAGGTGACATTGGAACTATATTTAAATCCCAAGTAAAGCCTGCAGACCTAATCTTCTATGATCAGAGCAAATTCTTTCAGTTGCTTGTTTGGTAATAATAAACACGGTAGATTACTGATAAGGATAATGTTCAAAGAGATCTTTTAAATAATTCAGTAAGAAAATTCAATGAATCTTAATTAGACAGCTGATAAAAATAGAAGGAAGAAGAGCCAGATAAGGGAATGAAATAAAAATAAAAAGCAATTGAAGAACTTGGCTCTATGACTTTAGTGGTCAAGATCTCAAGTTTAGTCCTCAATTCAGTAAACTCGAAGTGAATAATATCTCATCACTAAAATCACTTTTTAGTGTTTGCTCTCTATCCTCATCCATATATACTCTTAGGATATCACATGTTGTTCAAGTATTAGGCATCACTCTCACATAGAGAATGTAGAAAAGTGTTTATTATTATTATTATTGGAGATGTGATATAGTAAAGCTATTACTTGAATTTTTTTAAACAATTACTATTTTTCTTGAGAGAGGAGAGAGAGAGAGAGAGAGAGAGACAGTGAGATTGGAATGTCAGGCCTCTGCAATTGAACTCCACAAGCCTGTGCCACCTTGTGCACATGTGCAACCTTGCACATGCATCACCTTGTGCATCTGGTTTATGTGGGACCTGGGGAGTCGAACATGGGTCCTTTGGCTTCACAGGCAAGTGCCTTAACCACTATGCCATTTCTCTAGCCCAATATATTACTACTAATTTTTATTGAACATCAAATATGAAGACACACTGTCCCTTTACTTGAATCATATTCAGAATACAATGAGATTTTACATGGCATTCACTCATTTCTGGCATTGAGTAAATGTCTTGCGGAATGTGCAAGTTACATATGGTTGCCCCGAAATTAACAATGATTGTCATGGAATATAGAACTAAAACATAATATGTATAATATCATAAATATTATATGGAATTAACATTTTCATTGATTAATTAACCCTATTTGAAGATGAAATAGCCTGCACATGTAGTACAATCAGGACAAAGAGAATATATTTTCTAATTAGTACGGACTATAAACACTGGACAGAAACTTCTCATATAATCTGCTTGAGTTTTATGTACATGAATCCTTGTTTATCTTTTCTAAAAAATACTTTATTTGTTTTTAATTCGGAATCCAAATAAATCCCCATTCACTTCCTAAGGTCAGTCATTCCTGTTCATGTGTTTATATCTTTTTGTTTGAAATTTTCATGAAATATATTGATTCATTATAATATTTTTAATTCAAGATGGATGTCTATATCAGCAGAAAGCACTGCTATCTAAAAAGATGTCCAGTTTTAACACAATACTGTTTCTTTTTCCTCTTTTCTAATTTCTAAGGTGTTTATATGAAAATGAGTTAAGTAGGTTTTCTTTAAAATTCTGTACAACTCACATTTCCTCAAATTGATCTTTCCAGCCCAAATGTTCAACAAAATTGCTAATCTCTTTTTACACATTGTGTATGTAAACAGAGCTTCCATCAGTCACAACAGTTTTCAAGCTCTTTAGTCCAATTTCTAATCTAACAAATTCTTATTCACTGTTGGTGGGAATGTAAATTAATGCAGACACTATGTAAATCAGTAAGGAGGACTTTTCTGGAAAAAAATAAAATCAGATCTACCATATGATCCTGCTAAATCATTCATGGGTATAAAGCCAAGGAAATGAAAGCAATAGAAGTAAGAGATCTTGGAATCTTGAGTTCATTGTGGCACTACTCACAAGTAGAGAAATGTCCTAAGAACCTATCAATGCATAAAATGCTTTTTTTAATCAGCATAAAATGGAGTTTTATTCATCCATAAATAATTAAATTCTTTCATTTGTAGAAAATGAATGAAACTGGAGGAATCACGTTAATTAAGCAAAATAATCCGAGATACATAAAGGCACAAACCACAATGTCTCTCTCACATGTAGAACCATAGAAATACAATTGGTCTTAAAGCAGAATAGATACTACTGGGCAGGGGCTAAGGATGGAAGACAGACAAATATTGTCAGTGCAAAGTATGTGCATGTATATTAATTGTACAAAATCCTATTTATTTGTATCATTATATTTGTCAATGAAATGCTATTTAATTTTAGTGACTAAAATATTAAATAAACAGACATAGTGGTATTTTCTCAGCATCATTAGATGGCATTCCAAATTTGGCTGGGTAAAGAGTATTTTGAAGATATGTTGTATCACACCCCCACTGAAATCTAGCGGTGCCTTTTAATATGTTGACCAAGCACCATGTGTCAAGCTCTATTCTAAATCCTGGTGATTTGATATTCACTTTAATGATGAACAAATTCATCATGAATCACACTACAATGAAATGAGGATGGCTTATACCAGTGGTAATTAAAAAGAATAACACTCTTTGCTGGTGAAATTGTTAACACTTTCCCTAATGAATAACATCCAAGAACAGAATTTTGTTTACCAATATGAAAGACAATTTCCAGCACCATGGGGATATTTGTGTTGAATTTATTTTATTTTTCATTTTTTAAAATTTTTCTCACCAAGTGAAGAAAAAATCCAACAATAACAACAAAAGCATGACTATGAACTATCTTCATATTTCAAGACTCTAAATCCTATAGAGTTGGTTTCAGCAGATACTTTACTAACAGATCTGAAGGGAAGGCAGGAGGTATTATGGCTGTTTCATTGCTACAACTATATGCATAGAATTTTCCTGTTCCACTAGACCCCTCACTATTGTTACCTGAAAAATATTGAGCCCATCAACATATCATCAGAAATGATTAAAGAAACAGAAACCAAAATAGAAGAGGGACTAGTTTGAAAGATGAAGAGGTACAGTGGAAAGGGGATATGGAAAGGGAATAAAAGAAATTAATGGGAGGGTATGATGTTCAAAATACATTATGCACATTTATGAAACTTGTTAATAAAAGATCTTAAAAGCATTTATAGAGTATATATGTTAAACTTCCTGAATTTATTTTCATTCTTATTTCAAAATCAATGACATTTTTTGTTAGATCTTTACTCCTAAGGTTTCTTTTATAACTGAGCAAAATCTGATGAGTTCCAAGGTAAACACAAGACAAATATTCCATCCTGGCACCTTGGCCTGATTATTCTCACATTTTTCTCATCTGCATTTATTAAAATTCAAGTTCTGGGCACTGCATTTTTTCTGTGGACTTTTCTGCTTTAATTAACAAAATATATGTATGTGTAGTGAGAAATGAAACTCTAAATCTCTTGAAAATACAAGAGTTATTCCTTGTTTTCCCCTCACAGAGTCTTCAGCTGTCATTTTTATTTAGCTGAGGAAGTGTGATTTTGGAAGAGGATGAGATGTTAAGGAGACTGGGATTTTTGTTTGCTTTTTCCTTTTCTAAATAGTGCATATAATAATACTTGAATATTTTCTTTTACTTTAAATAACTTTGCAAGTAAATAATTACAATAATAAAAAACAGAACACTGTTAAAGTGTTCTTTGTATCATACTAAACTTATGGACAACAGCTAAATGTAGGAACACAGAAACAGAGAGGCAGATACCGTAAGCATCTTACTAGACTAAGTCTAATCTTCTGACATTCCATCTCTGAGTGACAATTCCATGAAGGTTTCACTCTGTGTGCCTGAAATGACCCTCTGGAAAGAGTGTTCAAGTTTTTCTTCCCCACAAGTAGCACTCTTGGCAGTATAAAAGCAATCATGCATTTCAACACTCTAAGACAGTTCCCTGCTTTTCACATTGTAGTATCATTGGACTTGGGATGACATTTTATTTATCAAAAATCTTACATTAATGGAGAACACTTTTCTTTCTTTAGTGATACAATGAATATAATGCCTCTTTCAGTTGAGGACACCTTAGAAGAAGAAATATAGTTGCTCTCAATGTGTAGATATTTCAGTGATGGTAGCAATAAACGTGAAAAAATACGGAAAGACAAGAGAAAGGTTTGAGAATTTCCTCTCAATAAAGATGCAGCAGAATCATTTTCCTGCCCACACAGCAGGCTGACCCCAGACACGTGACGACCTTTAGAGTACACCTGGTCAATCAGGTATTTCTGTTTCCTACAGCACTGCCTTAGAACAAAGATACCAGATTCCCGGGTTCATGAATAATGCAAAGGCTAGGACTATTCTGGCTTGCCTACTTTCTCCAGTATCCAAAGCTTATAGTTGATACTCACATGAAGCAACCTCACCATTTGTATTAATTGGTTTATTTGAAATTAATCCTCTGCAAATCCCTGTGGTAGTATGTTTCAATTGTTTGTATGTAAATAGCACCAAGACTAGCAGAAACATTAATGAACTGTTTGCTTCAGTGTCCTAGGCTTTGCAACTCAAAAAAGCAAATGCTTATTTAAATAAGACAATTACTATAAAAACTTCAACAATACCTAGCATGCCAAACAATAGCTACTAATTAATTTTGAAAATACAAATTAGGAGAAAACCTAAGAAATTTTGAAGAGCGCCTTTTTGTTCTTCATGATGCCACCATAGTCCACCACCACCCAAATGTCTAATTTTGGTATGACCATGGAACCCAGTAAGCAGTTGGCTTTCAACTCCAGCATTCCAGAAACACTACTTGCTCAGAAATTGTACAATTTAGATATGGAGTGATCAAACTTCAGAGTTTTTATTAATGAAAAGCTATTGCTACTTCTAAACTCTGATTTTATAACTGCCTTGAAATATAAGTATTTCAATTGTTTTACATGTTAACTACAAATTTTTGCCACATAAAAACTACCTAATTTGACCCTGTCTCTCTCTTTAAAACACTTACAACTTCTAGTAGGTATGGAACTCAATAAGAATTGGCCCTTGGCATGACAATTTTATCACTGATAATTAGAACTTCCATATTGCTCTTGCACAAAACTTTAATTCTTACTTATTCTTGTCCTATTGAGCACTAGTATAACAATGTATTAATTTCAGGACCCTAAATGGTCCATAATTTTGCAGTCGATGAAGTTGCTATTTTTCAGGATTTTCATTTAAAAAATATTTCTTCTATTGTAGTTGCATAAGGAAATAAATTGTCAAGAGCTAAGCTTTTCCACCACAAAAGAGGATATACATTTTAATGTTGAACATTTCCTGAATAAACGTATTAATCATTAATACAGTGCACAAAGGTTCTCTGTAAGGGTATACAGTTGGGATTCAATTGCATATCTAGCCATGCTTTACTGTTTTTTTCTAATTAAAAGGAGAATATAGAATTTAAAAACTCAGTGTTAATGTCTCCATTTACATCAATGATCTATCTGAGTTATGTTTTTCAATGGTTGTTTCTATTTCCATTTTTCTTATATCAAACACCAAAGCAATTTTGATAATATGAGTTATCAAAGAAGTAAAATCCACAATTTTAATTAACATAAAGTACATTGCCCAAGGCAATAAATTCATAAATTATTCATAAATTATAAATTTATGAATAAATTATTTTCATGTTTCTGAATAAACACCTTCAGAGTCTAAATGTAAACATTGTTTTCAACAAATGAAATATAATTCTATAGCTAGTGACACACCCCATTTCCCTAACAGAAAAACTAAAAATACTCACATGAGACAGTTTTTGTCCTCAGTCAGTGGTGAAGTATTGCTGGTTGATGGGGCCATTGTGACTTGGCACTAGGATGACATTTAGCTGTGCCTATCATTTGGGGGTTGCTTAAGTGTTATGTGAATGTCAGACCTGATGTTTCTGCCTTCCTGTCACATGGCTGACCCATAAATGGGTAGCAATGAATCAGAACAAAGACACTTCAGAGGCCAGCTCCACTTGGCAACATTTATACAGAATAGCTCAGGAGTACAGCATGAGAAATCCATACAAAAGTTTGCTTTTAATACATGATAACTATGAGGCTAGAGTTATGAAGAATATGTCAACCTAAAATAAATGAAAGTTTATTTAAATAGCCTCATATTTTTATCTTGTGATCACACATTAGATTAGATTTCTTGATACAGTCCACAAGAGTTGTGTACTAAAAATTGCCACAAATCAAATATATATAGCTAAAATATAGCAAATTGTCAATATACTTTTAAGCACAAAACTATAATTTAGAACATATATCAATATGCATCTATATAATTTTTTCATATGATTGCATAAAATGTATTCACAACTAAAATGTTTATATTAAGTAATATGATGCAGTCAGATAATTGACTTGAGAATCAGAAAGCCTAAGTCTATGGCTCTGGGTGGCTCACTTAACCAGACTGAACCTTAGTTTCCTGATTATCCAGTGGGAACACATGACCAAGCCAGGCTATCCATGTTTTAAACCATTAGAAACTGGCTTCCCAAGAAGACTCGTGTGGCTCTTCACACTGCAGTGTAGATGAGTGTGGTTTCTGTTCACTCAGAGTTCTGCCCTATCCATAGATCAAAAGGCTTTTACAATTCCAGAAGATCTATCAAATCTAGAGCCTTGTGATTATATCATAATTAAGTAAACATAAGATCAAATGGCTTATAACACTAAAAATGTAATGTTTTGGCCTATTAGCATTAAAATTTATTTGCTTTCATTTTACCATTTTAAGTTAAAATGTCAAAGTAAGTGGGTGCACACTGAAATCTTGTTTTACAGAAGATTAACTTATTTGAAGAGCATAGGAGAATTTCCAGTTAGATGTCAGTGTTTGAAAAGTTATTCAACATCCCTCACCATCAGGGAAATGCAAATTAAAACTGCTTTAAAATTCCACCTCACCTGTGAGAATGGCTCTTATCAAGAAAATGAAAGACAATAAGTGAAGATAACTATGTAGATAAAAAGGAAAATTTATGCACTGCTAGTAAACTTATGGGGCCATTATGGAAGTCATTGTGGAGAGTCCTCACAAGCAAAAAACCAGAACTACATTATTACCCAGTTACACATCTCCTGGTAGATACCTGATGGGACCACAGTCAGCACCCCCACAGCTCTACTTGAACATATGTCCTCACTGCTGCACTAGTCACAATACCTAACAATGAAGGAAGCTCAGATATCCCTCAACAGATTGATGGATCAAGAAAAGGTGGTACATCTAAATAATGGAATTTTATATAATCATTAAAGAAATGAAATCATGATATTTTCAGGAAAATGGATAGAACTGGAGACCATTATGTTTAATGAAATAAAACAGATACAAAATGGTCATCTCTCCTCTCATATTTGTGTGTGTGTGTGTGTGTGTGTTTGTGTGTGTGATGAAAATTGAGACTACGAGAATCAGGAAGAGATCAATCTCAATGGAGAGTGAGAATGTAAAAGAGAGTAAGCAATTTATGTGGAGGTGAAGAGGACTAGCAAAGGGGGATAGCAAGGAAGGAGGGAGGGCAGTGGGGAAGGTCATGTTTAACACAAAAATAAAACAATCTGTATGCGTGAAAATGCCATAATGAAACTCATTGCTCTACATGTAAAATGTTTTTTAAATCTTAAAAATAAATACAATAAAGATTTTCAAAGATTTTTTCCAGATTTCTCCCTCTCTCTCTCTCTCTTTCTGTGTGTGTGTGTGTGTGTGTGTGTGTGTGTGTGTGTGTGTGTGTGTGTGTGTCTATGTGTGTTTCATACAAACACAAACCAGGCTAGGTCTTACTCTAGCCCAGACTGAACTTGAAATCATTATGTATTCTCAGGGTGGTCTTGAACTCACAGAGATCCTTCTACCTCAGCCTCCAAGTACTGGGATTAAAGTGTGCACCACCAACCTAGCTGCTTATATATTTTAAGAAACATTTTCCCATGCTAATTTTAATAGAGAACTTAGATTTAGCATAAACAATCTGTGTAATCTACATGTCAAAAACACAAAGCATATTCAGGTGTCCAAATACTGAGTCAAATGCATTTATGATTGACATACAATAATGATTATATTTTCAGGAATTTACTTTGTAATAATTTGTAGTACTTTAAGAAAAATAATTACTTTTAAACTTTAAGTGCAAAAGGTGGAATACAAAGAAATCATCAAAGTGTATGTGATATATTTTGCAATTTTAACACTAATGTGAAATATTAAATTCTTTCTAGTTAACTTGAAACTTCCAACTATCAAAAAAAGAATTCTCTTGATTGGAAAGAAAGCTGATTATTTAGAAATACTATGGTATAATATTCACCATTTTTATAAGAACGCTAGGCAACAGTTAAAAGGTTGAGTGAATCCTGAGTGTTTGTTCACTATTTATCTTTATTAGTAGATTTGAGGTTTATCTTTCAGTAGAAATGAACGTAATCTAGTGTCAAAATGACGAAAGGAAAAAGAATATAACAGGTTAAAATAACAAAACATTTAATATAATGTACTTATCAACTTGTTGGTATTCCTCACTGAAACAGTTGTTCTTGGCTGCAAATTTTTCAGCTCATAGACTTTTAGAGTTTATACATAGATTCCACCGTGATGCATGAAGATTGTAATTAAAAGCAAAACCTTCCCATCTATGATGATTGAAAAATACAAGTAAATTTATTTGAATATGTTTAATTATTTACCCCAACAATAAATTTTATTAATGCTGTGTTAAAACACTAACAATGACAATCCTACCAACACCAGTGAATAGCACAGTAAGGGTGTGCAATCAGCCAGCATGCTAAATTGGGGGCTTTCAGTTTCTCTTTTACAATGAGTCTGTAGAGTATAGGGACTATTAAAGCATCTAGAAAACAAAAACCCTCCAAAGAGATGTATACATAAGATCTTTTTACAATTTTGAAGAGATAGCATGTTTTCATGCCCGTACTTGGGACGTTGATAGAGCTGGCTACATCAACGAAGAGCTGGTGCACCCAAGCATGCCTGCATGATCAGTTACATGTAAATGGTATAATGAGTTCACTATTAGGAGCTAGTATAAGGAATGAAAAAAAATAATCTTTGTGAACAAATCAATGTAAATAAGCTTATTACCTAACCAAAATTATTCTACTGATCCCATCAGAAATTCCTTAGGTAGACAAAAGTATTAATTCTATTTTTACTTCTCAGGAAACCTTAGCTTACATAGTTCAGTCATGAAATTTCTATCAGTCTCAGAATCAAGGTTGTCTATTATCTTCTGTCTCATATCAGGACTTTTTTGTGTGGAATTTTCTTGCCACCTTTTGTTACTGGATGTCTCCTTATCCTTGATATCAATATTGTTTATCAAAACTACAAATTAGGGCAGGAGAGATTGTTCAATGGTTAAAGCCAAAAAAAAAAAAAAAGCCCTGAGACCTGAGTTTGATTCCCCAGTACCTATGTAAGCCAGATGCACAAAAGGGGCACATGCATCTGGAGTTCATTTGCAGCAGCTAGAGGCACTGGCACATCCATTCTCTCTCTCTCTCTCTCTCTCTCTCTATTAGTCTCTCTCTGCTTGCAAAGAAATAAATAAAAAATGTAAAAGAAAAATCTTTCTAATTTAATTTCTGCTAGGACACTAGGAAATACAGGATTCTTGGTATGTGTGTATGCATGTTTGTGTTTGTAATGCTTGTGCTATGATGGTGATGGTGGTATGTGTGTATGTGTGTGCAGGCGTGTGGCACCCCATTCCCACACTTTCATAAGCTAGAATAGAATGTTTGTTTTCCTCCTCTATCATTCACCCATGAGTTTCCTTGAGATGAAATCTCCCCAGCCCTTTATTTTATTATTTATAAGCAAAGAGAGAGAGAGAGAATGAGAGAAGAGTGTAGCAGAATGAATGCCAGACATATGAACCACTTTGTGCCCTGCAAACAAACTCCAGATGCATGTGCCACTTTGTACATCTGGCTTTACATGAATACTGGGGAATCAAGTCCAGGACACCAGGCTTTACAAGCAAGAACCTTAACCTCTGAGCCATGAAATGGAATCTCTCATTGAACCTGAAGCTGCAGTTTTCAGTCAGACTGGCTGAACAGTGAACCTCAGCAATTCACTAGTATCCACTGTTCACATGAGTAGGGTTATAGGTATGGATGACCATTCTCAGTTGTTTACAGGGTGCTGGGGAAGTGAATTCAGTGCAAATCTATCCATTGAGCCATGTCCCCGACCCCAACCTCAGGAATGTTGTCCTCCCTCCTTTGGATCCAGCTTTTCCAACTTTGCCTGACATACGGTAAACACTCACCAAACAGTGCACAATTGACCAAATTACCTTCTTCCACCTTGTGATTTTGATCTAGAAAAGTAAAAATCAGAAATGTGAGCTCACTTTATGAAGTTGGTGCACTTATTTTCACCTTAAACAGTGTGGACAATATTAAGTTGGTATGCTATACACCAAAATACCATCAAAGTAATAGCCAATTGTAAAGTTTCTTGGAAACATATAGTGTCCGAGAGGACTAAAATCATTCAGGGTTTTAAATTATTTCTACAGTAACATTTATCAGGGACACTGATAGGCATGCAGGCTTATAAAGGCCACAGTGTGTAACATATATGGAAGAAGGTTCATATTTAACAGTAAATTAGGCATTAATGCTTTCTGCTAAAAAAAATTAAGATGCAATACCCACTGTTATTTGTAATTGAAGCCAAAGACAATGTCAGTAAGAGACAGAATTTATTTAGGTATACCTGTCAAGGACAGTAGAGACTGTGCAACAGGGCACACCTGTACCTGATGATGTTTCTCTCCCTGCCCTACCGGAAGTGGAAAGGTTACTGATACCTGGGAAACAGCTCCTGAGCCTCACTACATATATTCCAGAGCAGCTGCGCATGACCTTCAATGAAGTGCTACCTTATGTCAAACTCCTCCCTCCTTCAGCTTGCAAGAGCACAGGAATGCTTCTTCCCCATGGCAAAATTGCAAAGGGATAAAAAATTCTTTCCTTTCACCAATGTAGTAAATATTTGAGGAAGTTTAGCAGCAAATTGATTTTTTAAACAAACAAAAATAAACAGCCTTTCTATGCACTGTTCAGAGTCCCCTGAGGTATAGGAGCAGTTTTGTGGGTACTAACACAAATCTGAAAAGAATTTTAAAAAATGTTTCTCTGTCTCTCTCCAACCTGAGATTCATTTCAGGGAACGCTTTGGGCAGAACAACCAAATTCAGAGCCAACATTGCCTCAAGGAAAAACATATTCTAGTCTCAGTAGGAAGCCTCCCAACACTCCCTGCTCTCTCTTGGGAGGCAGCCTTGATGACTAGGAGCAATCTGAAACTGCACCTCAAATTTCCACTAAGTCAAAACAAAGGGAGTTTTATTAACCAGTCCAATGGCATAAGAGTTCACAGGGATTTATGGTACTTACTACAATTAACTTACTGCATAAACATAATGTGCTTCAGTTGTGGCATAGTACTATTGGGAAATAGATGAAATTCTTTCATAATTCTGAAATATCATAAAAGACTCCTTTCAATCTCATTCTTATTACAAAATGGACAGTTATCAGTATAACTAAGGGAAGGCATATGGACATAAAGGATGTCCCTTGAAAAATATTGGAATATAAAACTTTATATGCGCCATAAATAAAATTTATAAGCCCTGTGCCTCGGTAGTGAATGTACCCTGGATACGGGGCACCCTAGAAGCACTGCTTTCAAAATAACTGACTGCAGAGCTGCCATTTAACCATGACAGTGGCAATGTGCACAGCAAGAGTCAACCTTTAAATACTTTATTTCAAGAATAGGAAACAAGCAAATGAAATGCCAATAAAACTGTTGGCATATGTTCATGCAAAACTTCCAGCTGGAAGGCAAGTGACCTAAGCTCAGCATAAGCATGTGCTTAAAGCTCCAACTAACTCTAGAGACTGAGACAGGCAGACAGCTTGAGCCCATAAGTTTGAGAACAGACTTGGCAATGTAGGACAATCCTGCCCCTCCACATACAGTGTCCTATCAACAGATGAAAATTTAAAACTATATATATTTAATATGTCTTAAAATATTTAAAATTTCATAGATCACTAATGGTTAGTGATGGACTACTGAAAAGATAATTAAGTATCCAATCAGTTTTTCACACACTAGCCATATGACCACTTATTAAATATCATGAGATAATTAGATTAGTTCACATGATATAACTCTGATAATAGAAGATATAGATAGAATCAATAAAAACCCTGTGCCCTGTTATTTCTACTAAGAAAATTAATAGTAATACATGATGCAACTACTCCCTGTGTTTTGATGTCTAAGCTTGTTACATGGTTTATTCTATTCTATTTTCATAGTGTCTATAAGACTGATGTCAAACTATATTGGTTGACCAGTTAAGGAAAGAAAGGTTTAAAGCATTTATACAGTTTATGTGGGTTCTCAGAGAGCAGGATAAGTGCTAGACTGGGGCTGCATTCCTTGTCAGCATAATTAGGACTATGGGCTCTTAACAGTGATGTTACATAATCTATATTAGAGGGAAAAAATTCCCTTTATTCGGGACCACAGGGAATACCAAAGTAGACTCACTGGAAATTAATGTAAGAAACCCCAATTATCAGTTATCTTCCTTGGTCATTCTGTAGAATTTCTGTAACTCTAGTGTCTGTGTTTAGGTCTAACAGTCCAGCTCTGCCTGCCATTAAAATGTGTATAGTCAACAACTTTAAGTGATTTCTGTTCCTAAAAGGAGCCAGTTTTATATGGATTGTCACTTCCAAATCATTTCATTGAATAACAGCTGACCTTCCATAAATAAGTGTCCTGGTGTGAGTAGATATTGACACATGGCATTATGTGAATATCTCCTCCAAGAGGAGTCCATCGGGTTTAGAACCTTATTCTTTCATTCATTTCATATAGCAAACAACCATGTTTTCTATGATTCATTTTCCATTTCGCACATTCTTTCACTACTTCTTTAATTTCCAGCAGAATTTCTGAATGGGAAAATGGAGCCAACTGTCTTCTGCACAATAATGTCTACAGCTTTTTCTGTTCCTTCCTATTATCACATGTAAATGCTGCCCTTTGCTCACAGAATGTTCACCTACCTGCATCTCTCATGCACATCATGCTCTTCAGAGAAAATGAAACAAACAATGTGAAGGTGAGGTGACAGAAGATTTCAGACTCCTCTTCAGGACCACAGGGCCATGCCGCTACCTCCACCACCATAATCCACTTTGAACCCAGAGAGATATTATTCATACCAGAGACCATTCCAAAAGATTTCTTTTTTATTGCTTCATCTGATTAAAACTATAATGTGAAAATGGCAAAATGACTATATTATCCAAAACATTAAAAATATTTTATCCAAGTTATATAAAATGAGGCTTTCTCATGCCCTGTGAATTTTGCTATACCTTTGAAAATAATTTACATTAAACAAAAGTCCATTTAGAGTCCTCATTTTATTTCCTTGCCTGGCATTATATTCCTTAACCTTCCTATTATACAAGGATCTTCTCTACTCACACTGTCTTTATAATCTTTTAAACTTCGCTTCCCTTCCCTGGCCTTTAACATCAGATGTCCATTGTGTTCTCTCAGAACGTACTTTGTGCACTCCAACTCATCCCTGCTTATGACCTTCATGTCCATCTCTGTCAATGACTTCAAACAGGATTTTTAGTTTATTTAATTATTTAGATTATTTAATTCTTCGATTATGGTGCCCATATTAATCTTTCATTTCTTCCACAGAAATGAACACACTGCATTATGATTACTATTTATACCAGCTATTTTGACTTTGCAATTAAAGAATGTTGACATAAATAATATATAGAAGCATTTTACATGTCTGTATTTGTTTCATGGAACCTCTCTTTGATGTTCTGGTAATGATGCCAATGGCTGACCCAAGTTGTAGCCAATAAGCATATGAACAAAATTTGTGAAAACTGGTCACACTAGAGGATATTTAATAAAAGATAGCATATGTTTGGTACCATTGAGATCTGAATATCAACAACTGGGAATGAACTCTGAAATTTCGACTGTTAGTATATGGTTGTACTTATTCTCTTGGGCTTTGACAACTGAAGGTTTTTGGTAAGTGAATTGGCACCATTGTCCCAAAAGCTTATGTAGCTTCATGTCTCAGTATATGTTATGCTGACCTGTGATTAGAGAACTTTGAAATTACAATCATAAATTGTTGTAAGGCCCCAGGAAGTGCACATAAAGGGTGAAAAACTTAATCAATAAATGTCATATGTGTTCTGTAACAGTTAATGGCCCTTCTTTTCATCTCCTTGGGTCTTTCTATTCCTCGAAATATAAGAATATTAAAATTGAGCCAATGAACCACCCTGTTTGGCCTCTTAGTGTTCAAGTGAAAGGAATTATTGCACAACTATTTAATTCAAATATAGAAATGATTATGTTTGGTACAAATACCATATAAAACATATTCCAAACTTCAGATGTCTTGAGCCAGTTCTCCAAGTGATAAATGCAAAGTAAAGCACAGTGTCCTTCTTGTTAATAAGGAGAAAAATTTCTTTGCCTAGATATGAGATAAAACAAGCCAAACTGCTCCCCTAAGCCAAAACATTGTGCAAAGCAAGATGCACACTCTCTTTAATTCTAGTGAGAAGGATTGGAGTAGGAGGTGGAGAAGCCTGAAGCTAATAGAGCTGGGTTTATATGGTTTAAAAAAAAATTCTGTAACAAAGGAGTACAAAGAGAAGCAGCAAGAATTGATGTAAGCTTCCACAAGCTGGCCCAGGAAATGTAATTATGCTATCTGAGGACAATGGCTACACAAGACATTCTGGAAAGGATTTATCATTTTAGATATGGATAAGAACATTTGTGATCCCTGGAAGAAGATAAATTGATACCATTAACAGGAGTTTAGAAAATGATGGCTCCTATCTTGATAGATGACCTAAAGGTAGTTTAGGACTCCAATGGAGGACTAAATGCAGACTTGATAAAAATATGAGTAAACTAGGAGCATAACCTTTGGATGATAAGGGATCACTGATTACAGACAGCACCTTATAAACACACAAGGAGGGTGTTTTCTTGAGATGGAATCTATTCCTGGTGAAGATGTTGTGAACTCAGTAGAATGAGAATTTTACATAGACCATTGGTAAAGCAGTGCAGGCATTAGAGAGGACTGACTTCCCTGCTGAAAGCAGTTCCATGAGTCAAAGGCTATGAAGTAGGACTAAATGACCTAGAAATTTTTTTTTGAAAGAAACCATCAATAAATGCCCCAAACTTTATTAGTGGATTATTTTAAGAAATTTTCACAACCACCTGACCTTCAGCAATCACCACCTTGGTAAATCAGCAGCTTTTAATATCCAGGTAATCCCTTCTTGCTGTAAAAAGATCATGGTTTACAGAGGTTCAGGTGATCGTTAGCATTTTAAGCAGTATATTATGTGATGATTGATATTTATTGCCAACTTTACAGGATCTAGAATCTCCTAAGAAGTTAGCCACTGAGGGATGATCTTAATTAGGTTAATTGAGGTAAGGAGAACCCCTTTAGCTGTGGGACAACGTTCAATGGCTGTGGTTGTAAACTGTATAAGGAGAGAGCTGGATGAACTCCAGCATCCACTGCTGTGTGTGCTCTCGTTGTAGACTGAACATGTGCAGCTCCTTCAAGCTCCTGCTGCCACACCTTCCCTGCCATGGTGGACTTTCCCAGGAACTATAAGCTAAGCAAACATTTTCTCCAGTAAACTGAGTTCTATTAGGTTATTTATCCCAGCATTAAGAACTGTAACTAAAACACAGTATTTTAATTAAGAAATGCACATTATTTTAGCTATACTTCTATTGAACATATAATACTTACTACAGAATAGTATAAACATGTATTTGGTATGTGTGGGTAGTATATGTAGTGTGTGTGTGCAGATGCATGCAGCCCAGGCACATGTGTATGAGGCCAGGGAAGGACATCACATCTCCTCCTCTATCACTCTTTCGTCTCACTTCCTTGAGCCTGTGTCTATCACTGAACTAATTATTAAAATAGACTAGCTGGCAAGTAAGTGCAGTGATAGATGCTTCTGTCCCTGTACCCTTGATAGGATTACAGGTATGTGTGGACATAGCCAACTTTGGGGGGGCTCAAGTCCTTATGCTTGTGTAATAAGTGCCTGTAGCACACTGAGCTATCTCTCAGCCCCAGAATATAACTTTAAATACTCTGGGAAGCCAAAATTTTTTTTTCAAGTGACATGCTGGATTATAATTGCTTTATTCTAGTGGTCTGAAATCAAACTGCCAGATTTCTGATGTACGTCTGAGTGTAGAAGTGGCTGTGATCAGTTTCTGAGTCAATACTACCAGACACAGAAAAAGTATCAAATGTTTGGGATGATGTCTGATGCCTGCAAGAGTTTGGAGGAAGAAGTGCTGCTGTCAGCGTCATACCTGGGGCCTTGATCCCTGCAGCCAAGCTCTATGGCAGCGCTGAAAAGGCCAGCACAGTCAGCCTGTCCTCAGCACTGCATCATCAATATTTGATGTCTCCTCCAAATCTATAAAGGCTGATATTTGATGATGTTTTATATGACAAGTTAAAATGGGCAAAGATATAAATTATAGTGTACTAAGAACAGTGATATTGTGGAATACAACTATTAAATAAAGTTTTAAGGAATCCAGAATAACCCAATGATAGAGTAAATAATATGAACAAGACATAATCAAATATAAAAATTATATAAGTCCTACTTTTTAAATTCATATTTCCATCTCTATTGAGTTGTATACCAATGTAACAAATTGTATGCTTACATCTTTTCATCAACCAGATTTCTCTGCAATTAAGCTGTATCAAAATGATTTTTATTTAAGGATACTGTTCCTTATGACCATACAATTCTTAAGTGTTGAAAAGTTTTTTTCTATGTTGTTATAGTGATGACAATATTATTACAGTATAAAAGCACAAACATTTAAACATATGAAATATATTAAAGAGAGATTATAATTACTGGAATTAATCTTAATGAGAGGATGGATTGGCATCTTCACATTTGTTTCGGTTACTCTGTGTATGACTAGCATCACTTATGGCTCTAAGGATGCCGGGCTCAGCATCAAACCTTCTTTTTGGGAGATTGTATGTTCAAATAAATAAATAGATGGTAATGGAATAAACTCCTTCCATTATAGCAAAACCACTCAAGCCCTTGAACTTCTTTTCCTCTAAATGCCAAAATTCAGTGATCCTTCATCAAACATTATTGTCCTCACAGATTGGCCGACAAATCAATTAGGTTCCTCTGCAATTTTGCTTAAAGTAGAGAACTGAATGCCACCTGGCCTTAGTCCTACAACTGCAAGGAAGTAAATGTGTCATAGTCACAGGAGCTAGGGAGAGCACCCTGAGGTCTGCTTGACAGTATGTACAGTGGAGCAGATGATTTGCATTTAGTTTCATGAGACCATGAGTAGAGAAATAACCAGTATCAGTGAAGACTTCTGCCCTATAGAACTGAAAATTAATAAGCAGATGTTGTCAGACAGTACACTGATTTTAACTTGCCATTGAAGAAACAGAAAGGTATTATAATGTGTTCCATAAGCAAATCATTATATAAGTTCCAAGACATTTACAAAGTCTGAAACACTGCTATATTTTTATTTATATTTGTCAGGGTTCTGTAAACAGAAACCCCCAAATGTAGGTAATTATAAGAGAGGATTTCTTCATTTGGCTTACATGGTCAGAAGCTAGACAATCCCCACAGTAACTGTTAGCATATCAAACAGAGGAGAAACCAGTAGCTATTGAGAGCAAGAAGTTGAAAGCCTTTTAGAATAAGAAGGACCAATGGTATGACCTTGGACTGAGGCCAAAGCATAGAACATCCTTGGAGATTCACTGTTGTGAGTCTGTTCAAAAGATGAAAAAGCTTATGCCTGATGTGCATAGGCAGTAGAAATTTAAAAAAAAGAATCATGTAAAAAGAAGTGATTCATATGTGCATGCATATTTCACCTTAGCTCACATTTAGGGTGTGCTTCCCCCTCTGAATTCACTGAATCATATGTTCCTCATATCTGGAAATACTGCACGAACATACAGAAGCATCTCTAAATCTTGTCAAGTTAACAACCAAAATAACTATGGCATGCTCTAAAACAATATGTGTATCACTTTTTGGCTTCATATTATATGAATGAAAGCTCACCAGAAGAAAAATAAACTAATCTGGCAGAAATCAAAAACTGAAGTTTTAGTTTTTATAAGACATGAGACTGACCCTTTTCCAATTAGTATTTACTAAGCCTTTGAGTCACCAATGAACTATGCGCTATGTATTTTATAGGTAAGAAAACTCAGGGTCCTGAATTTAACATAAACCTTGATCTATTTAACAACTTAGACTTGCAGTCTTTCCACATTCTTCACTCAGCAACTTATATTCTTTAAATAGGCATATCACAAATAGCCAGTATATGAGACCTCTCATTCCTAGTTCTTGACTCGTATTTTAAGTTATCCATTGAAATGAAGTTGCCTTCAATTATTTTTTTTTTACAGGAAGCATAGTTTACACATTAAAAATGAAAACAGGCTAAACCATACTAGTGAAGTGATGTTTCTCATCACAATTGCACATGAGATCACCAGGGAACACTGCAACATTTAATACTTGGAACCTAATGCCAGAGATAATTATCTAATTGGCCCCCCAGTGGGGCTGGAACATCAATTTGGTTTTGCTTTTAAATCTCTCCAGGTGACTCTATCTTGAAGCCAACATTAACAGCCACTGATCCCAAGTTGGCTCATACTTTTGGAAGAGATTACAGAGATTATTAACAGGACTGGAAGTAACAGTAAAGGGCAACATCAAACACTTGGGTGCCCAAGACCAGAGAGCAGCAGTGGTGAAGGTGAAGCTGAAATGGGCATAAACATTTCAAACCTGTGTGGCTATAAACCTTTGTGTGGACCTTTCTACAAGAGGTGTCTTACTTAAGAAGACTTGAATTGCTTCATATCACATTTTAAAATAGGATATTTAAGGTTTATGTTTTCAATTTTATTTTTTATTTAATTAATTTATTTATTGGAGAGATACATTGGGGGGGGCAGAGAGAGAGAGAGTGAAAGAGAGAGAGAGAGAGAGAGAGAGAGAGAATTGGTACACTGGGGCCTCCAGCCACTGCAAAGAAATTTCAGATGCATATGCCACCTTTTGCATCTGGTTTACCTGGGTTCTGGGGTATTGAACCTGGGTACTTGGGCTTCACAGGTAAGCACCTTAACTGTTAAGCCATCTTTCCAGATGAAAATAGGATATTTAAAAGGAGTGGGCTCATTTTCTAAACCATTGTTGATATTCCTCTATTACAATTTATCTCAATATGTAACATTTGAACTTCAACTCAATTGTTCTTAACTTCTTTTGTCTGTTTCGTTGTCTTTCTGAGGTCTGTTTGAAGTGTTTCCTTAACTTTTTTTCTTAGCTTGTGATAATTTTGTCTAGTTTTCTAATCACCTGCATGTTAGTGGGAATACATATTTATAAAATTCAAAGTAAATTTTCATGTCCAACTTCAACCCTTAAGGTAACAACATCTCTGAAACTCTTCATTGTCTTCTACTCATACCTAGATTTTTTTTTTTCCATTCTTGAATGCATGAACATCTTTCTAGCCCGGAGGCTTCCTTAGATCATATTCCTTCAGTGTTGAACGATTTTTTTCTTTACCTGATTAATTCTTCCTTTGCTTTCTGCTTTCAGAAAAAGCACTGTTTTTGTTTTCTCCAAAATGTCTTTCTATCTATTTGGAGTCAGAATGTCCCACGTACACACAAGCCCAGCAAACCCAGTTACAAATGAAGTATTTCACTGTATTGTGGACTCTATGGAAATGGTGCCTCAACAAAAACTTAGATGAAAGCACAATAATAGTGTGATGTGTGACAGTTTTTGTAAACTGAGTGCATGTGAGCGTGCTGTTGACATGCCTGTGCTGTGGCTGTGTTTATACTTATAGCCACAGTGCGCCGTGCTGTCTTGCACATCATACATGCAGATCCCCCTCATTTTTTTTAATTTCATGAGTTCTAAATTTTTAATTTTTTAACTGTCTTGTATGAAACAACAATTCAATACTTTTATTTACCAGGAGAACTTATGCTGCAATCAAATACCTTATGCATATATACTGACTCGTCTGCGTATTTATTTGTCTAGAGACCCTCAGATATGTTCAGGTGTGGCAACTGACACAAAAGATTTATAATTTTAATTTTGACACATTTTACCAGATTTCTCTCCAGACTGATTTCTTTTTAAAATTTATATTTCCATCATAATGTCTTATTTAAACATTTCATCTTTTTATCTTGCCTGCTATTTTGCATATTAAGAATGTTAAGACTTGTGCTTCTTGTATTTATTGATATAGAACATGATTTATACTGATCATTTGTTATGATCATGGGCTAATGATCAAAGTGATTCATATCATGAAACTTTGGGAATTAAATAGTACAAAATAGTTATTAGGTCAAAACTATAAATCTTAAAACAACAATCAAAATGATGAAAGAAAATTCAATATTAGTAACAGCTTTCCTGAAAAATTACATTATTTAACCTTAATGTAACACAGTGAAAAACCTAGTAGGATCGAGGATTATTTTATGTGTAAAAGGTAAGCAGTTTTAGATAAACATGTACAAATCAAGCATAAGAAAGTATAAGAAGATAGGTCAAATATGGTATTTTTCCTTCTGATATAACAGTGTAGGTCAAGATTACATTGTAGAATCACATGTAAGTTATCTTTATAAACACTTGAAGTTATAAACAGTATACCCTTACCATTTCCAGTGGCTTGAATGACAATGAAATATACAAATCTGAACATAATGAAGCATAGAAAAAGCAGTATCTAAGCGCTCAATAAGTGCAATCACACTAGCAATAATTTTCAAACACAGCTTGAGCTTTAATGTTAAATAACAGAGAATTGGGGGCTGGAGAGATGACTCAGTGTTTAAAGCACTTGCCTGTAAAGCCTAACAACCCTGGTTAAATTCCCCACTACCACCTTAAACTAGATGTATAAAGTGGCACATATAGTTAGAGTTAGTTTGTTACAGCCAGAGGCCCTGGCTTGCCCATTCTCTCTATCACTCTCTCTTCTCTCTCTCTCTCCTTATAAATAAATAAAATATTTTAAAAAGTAAAAAGAATAGAGAATATGGGTTGAATAGGTGGATGAGTGGTTAAAGTACTTATTCCATAAACATGAGCACCTGAATTCAGATCCCCAAAGACACAAGTGGACAAGGAGTTCCTTGGCCATAGTCCCAGTGCCAACTAGGGAGGAAGAAACAGCAAATCCTTGGGTTCTCTAGCTAACTTGCCTAAATGAATCTGTAACCTGTGGGTTCTGCGAGAGTCTCTGTCTCAAAGAATAAGGTGATTGAAAACGACACCCAGTGTCAACCTGTGGTTCTCACATGCGTGCTTTTATAAGCATTTACACACCTGAACACATATATGCCAAAATACATGAATGTACCTATGTATGTATAACATATACACATACATATTTGCACACATAAATGTGTCCAGATATCTACAATATATACACATACATGAATGTACCCACGCAATCACAATATGCAAATACATGAATCACATACATATGCACATACATGAATGTACCCACGTATGTACAATATACACATTATATGACAAAACTAACAGAAAAGAATGTATAGTTTCTGATAAAGTAATGGTTAATTCTTACTCATTATTTGTCCTTAATTTTCAAAAAAAAACATACTTGAAAAACTGTTTATTTATAGAATTTAAATTACAGAATATCATGATACAATTTCATGACTAGAACACATGTTCTCACCTATTTGTAATAACCTGAGTCAGCATAATTACAAAATGATATTTAGGCTGTAGAAGATACAATACATATTTAAGAATTAGACCATAGATACGTTTAAAGCAGAGAAACAAGTGTTAGCAAATCTTGGTGTTTTTGGCATTGCTCTCTTTAGTAATTAAAAGTTTAAGACTGGTGATATGGAATGACATCAAAAGATGGGATAATGCTTGTTATAGTAGATGTGGCCACAGAGAAAGAAATGAAGTTGTCTTCTCTTCCCTGTTTCGCTTTCTCCTTCCTTCCTTCTCTTTCTGTCTCATCCATATGTGTTTGCAGACAGAACAGGAAGAACACTGCATCCCGTTGGTTCAAGACTGTTACTAATCCCTTATCAGAGTTGCATCTAGCTCAGATGACTCAAGGCAATCTGATGGAGCCATGTCCCCTCTTAGAGAGAGGAGTGACTGCTCACCAGGCAGCTCCTTACTTCCATTCCAGACAACTGCAGCAATATCAGAGAGCTATTTTAGCTCTTTGCTGGACATCTCAACAAGAAAGCCCCACAGGCACTTCTAAATCAATCTTTTCAAATTCAAAGCCATTCTATTCTTTGCTGTGAAACTACTCCTTTTCCTAAATTGTTTTCTGTCATAGTTAATAGAAATACAACTCAGCCAAGCTAGACTTCTGGCATCATCTCTGATTCACCCTGTTCCCCATTCCCACAGCCTGGCACATATTAAGCACTGAGTAACAGTATGTGAGAGAGAAATGAGGGAAAGGGAAAACAAAGGGAATGAAAGAGAGACAGAGCTGGGCATAAGGGAGGCACAAAAGAAGGGAAGAATTGACTTTTTTTCATGAGTGGTTAAATTAAAGACCAAAATCATTGTTTCTTATACATTTTCTTTATAGATAAACCTTGTTCAGGCAATTCAATTTCTAATTTGATTATTGCAATAGGCATTGTCCAATGTTTCCTGCCACCTGACCACATTTCAAAACTGATATGCTAATGTTTGTCTTCCTTGTATAGCATCTTTTGATTATTTTCCAATTGTAATCACCTGTGCTTTAACAATATATTTAGTGATTCCTACTGCTTTTATAAATAATAAAATATAAAATCTCTTTATTCAAGTCGTAAAAATCTTGTTGGTGTTTTTGTTTGTTTGTTTGTTTGTTTGTTTGTTTGTTTGTTTGTTTTGCAGTAGGGTCTCACTCTAGCCCAGGCTAACAGGGTGGCCTCAAATTCATGGCGATCCTCCTACCTCTGCCTCCCGAGTGCTGGGATTAAAGGCATGCACCACCATGCCCAGCCTGATGTTACATTTCTATGCTCTGGTAGCACAGACAGAGTCCTTTCCTTAGTCCTAAATAGGCTGCAGTCATACCAAGGAATGAGTAACTGGAAAAGCATCCTTGCACCATTCTTCATGCTGAGCTCATAATCTGAAACATTACTTTTCATCTCTGAATATCCAACCTAAAATCACCTTCTCCATTAATCTTTCTTTCACACTTTCAGAATTAAAACATGCCACCCTCTTTATGGGGCCTTAGCCTTTTAATAAATCTATCACAGGGTTCATTTTGTGTGAAAATGATGAATATATTAACAAAAGAATATGATTTGACAATCAGAAAGTCCAAAAGCTGATGGGTCATTTTAGCATCTCTATCATCCAGATTTAAAAAAAATCTTATAAATTTCCAGATACTTGATAGAAGGTTACCTGTACTCCTATTTTAAACAAGGTAGATAGATGATAGATAGATAGATAGATAGATAGATAGATAGATAGATACATAGATACATAGATACATAGATACATAGATACATAGATACATAGATAGATACATAGATAGATAGATAGATGTTATAGAGCAAACCATATGGAAATAAAATGTTTATAGTTTACAAAATAGTTGTAGCATTTTAAACAGACCCTGAATATAATATTGCTTGGATGGTTACTTTTTTTAAAAGATTCATTTTACTAATTTATTAGAGACAGAGAGAAACAGAGAGAGAGTGAAAATGGGTGTGCCAGGGCCTCTAGCCACTGCAAACTAACTCCAGACCCATGTGACACCATGTGCATCTGGCTTATGTGGGACCTGGAGAATCAAACCTGGGTCCTTAGACTTCACAGGTAAATGAGTTAACCACTAAGCCATCTTTCCAGAACAGATGTTTACATTTTTAATGATCATGTATAAATTTCTCTGATATTCACTTTATTAGTCAGGGTTCTCTAGAGGATCAGAACTGATAAAATGAATAGTATTAAATGGGGTTTATTGTATTAGCTTATGGCAGTCCAACAATAGCAGTCTGCAGGCCAGAGACTCTAGGAACCCAGCAGCTGCTCAGTCCAGGTGGCTGGATGCCTCAGCAGTTCCAATCCAGCACTGATGTCCTGAAGTTTTTGTGAAGAGCAACTGATCTTCAGTTCATGCAGGAAGGCTGGGGAAACTTGGTTCTAATACAAATGAAGGACTGTCAAACTGGAAGATGCACTTTCAAGTGAAGCACCCACCAGCAAGAACTCCTGCAGCCAGGTGGGAGGATGGGGTTTATTTTGCCTTACAGACTGGAAGGCAAGCTCAGTTCTGGCAGGGGGAATGAAAGCATGAGCAGAGATTGGGCATCACCCCCTGGGCAACATCAGGTAGAAAACAGCAAGAGGAGACTGTGCCAAACATTGGCAAAGAGAAACTGGCTATAACACCCATAAGCTTGCCCTGAACAATAAAATTCCTCTGGAGTCTACAATTCCAAAATTACCACCAGCTGAGGACCTAGCATTCAGAAAACATAAGTTTATGAGGGACACCTGAATCAACCCATGACATTTGTAATACACTAACCCAGATCCCCTAAAACTTTCTGCCTTCTGTTCCATCTCTCTATATCCCTATAATTACCTCCCACATCACAAGAAAATAATGCTTTGATCCTCTTATTTACTCTAGTACTCTTAACCCAGTGAGCTCATTAGTCAATCAAATTTGAACAATTATTTTTAACCGGTCTCCCTCCAACTTTAACCATTTTGCCATTACGAGATGCAAATCTGATATGTGTATGCTGTATCATGAGCTGAAACTCCCTAGGCTACAATACAGAGTGGTTCTTTCTTCTTTCTATCTCCTTCTAATCATCCCTCCTTCTCCCCCACTCCCCCCTACTCTTCTTATCTCTCTAACCCCTACCCTTATGTCCTTCCAGGTTGTTAGGCTTCATTTCCATATGTGATGGAGCCAAAGTGAATGTCAGCAGACAGGGCTATTAGGAGACTGAGCTAAGCCAGAAATCCACCTTATGGACCACCCAGATGTGCAAGATGTCCTGGACAATGATTTTTTTTTCTTTACTTAGAAGATCCTCCAAATAATCACTACTATTATTTTAAAAAAGTATTTATGTATTTACTTGAGAGAGAGAGAGAGAGAGAGGCAGACAGAGAGAAAAAGGGAATGGGCACGCCAGGGCCTCTAGCCACTACAAACAAACTCCAGAGACATGTGCCACCTTGTGCATCTGGCTTACTTGGGTCCTAGGAATCAGACCAGAGTCCTTAGGCTTTGCTGGCAAAGGCTTTAATGGCTATGCCATTTCCCCAGCCCAATCAGTACTATTTTGAAATAGATATATCCACTACTACCAAATGACATCATTCCTTTAGCACCAGTTCAATTAAAACTTGAATATGCATTATCAGACTCCCATACTAAATATCTTTTCAACTTTAGACTCTCTACACACAGAACACACCAATGTGTAGAAAGAAAGACAAGAAAAAGCAGATAAGACAGATAGCTGAGTGAAAGCATAGAATACTTCACTTGATCCTAGGTGTCTTTTTCTATTGGACTCCATTCTTCTTGCATCCCAGTTCAGTATGGTTAAAGTCATTTAATGGGGTCAGACTGTCTACAGGATGGAAAAACTATGAGTATCATATATTAAAAAAAAACAAGTAGATCTGACTTTAGCATTCAAAAATGACACATTCGAACTTCCAGCCAAGATGGTGACCTCCTAGTTGTGCTACAAATCCCGGGGAAAGAAAGGCAAGTTTAAAGGGTTCACTGGGTCTTTTAGGGGAGAGAAATCTCCCATAGACTGCCAGTGGGAGGGCACAGAGGGGGGGAAAACAGAAAATTGCTGATCCCCTCGAGGGTGGGTAGCCCACCCCTCCCCCCAAGTAGCCACCGTACCCACGGCACCTCTTGCACCGATCAATCCCTGCATGTGGAAGCTTAGAGTGCTCCGCGTACTTGCTCACTTACTGCTCCTGCCCTTTCAGTAAGTCCAGGCCCACAGCAACTGCCAAGCAAGCTCAGACTGTGTCTGTCACTTGTGTCAGCTCAGGTGCCATCCCCTACCTGTCAGCTGTGCCGGCCTTCCGCCATTGTCCTGTGGTGGGGGAGTGCAGACTGCTTCCAGGTCCCAGTGTTCCCACGACAGAGTTTGGGCTGCTTCAGTGCTTAGTGCCTCAATGTCCCTCCTAGCTCAAACACAGACAGCTTTGGTACATTACCGCTTGGGTGCCTCAGATTTCCATTGTGCTTGAGCCCAGGCTGATCCACCTACCTACATGCCCATACAATGTCATGGGCAGACCACAGTGCAAAAGAAATAACATGAAAAGTCAAATGCAATAAAATCCAGTTAAATCACCCAGTCCTACAATGAACATCTCTAATCAAAACATAGAAGAGTCATTAGGATCAGAACACCAAAATGTAGCTATGAGCAATGCAACCCTGACCAAGCTACTGGTAGAACTTACAGAAAAGCGACAAAGGACCGATAATTGTGTGGATGCTGCCATCACTAAACTAGACCTAATAGATAATAAAATGGAAGGAGTTCAAAGACAGTTAAGACATTTGAGGGAGAGTGAAAACAAAGAGGACCTCAAAAATCAGCTGGCCATGCTAAATGAAGACATAAAGAAATGCAAGGATGAATTCCAAGAATCATCAAGAAAATCACAAAATGATGTGAAAAGGGAGCTTGACAGAGGGAAGGAAATTATACATAGAAAGGAGTTGAAAATGCAAACTTAATTGAACAAGACCAAAACTCTCTAGAAGCTCTCAAGAATAGAGTCAGCCATGTGGAGGATAGAAACTCTGATTTGGAAGACAAGATGGAAGAAGCAGTTTGAGTTGATTGATCATGTGGTTTTTATGTTTAACCTTGTTTTGTGGTGTACTACATTGACAGATTTTCGTATGTTGAAGCACTCCTGTGTTCCTGGGATGAATCCCACTTGGTCAAGGTGGATAATGCTTTTGATGTGTTGTTGGGTTCGGTTTGCAAGGATTTTGTTCAGGATCTTTGCATCTAAGTACCCACATGATGACTTTGATAGATGCAGAAAAGGCCTTTGACAAGATACAACATCACTTCATGATTAAAACATTGGAGAGAATTGGCATGGTTGGTTCATATCTTAACATAATAAAGGCAATATACAAAGCTCCAAAGGCCCAAATTACACTTAATGGAGAGAGACTGGAGGAATTCCCCTTATAATCAGGAACAAGACAGGGTTGTCCACTCTCACCTCTGCTTTTAATATAGTACTGGAAGTCCTAGATCAAGCAATAAGACAGGAGAAGGCAATAAAAGGGATACAATTTGGAAAGGAAGAACTTAAGTTAGCTCTATTCACTGATGACATGATTGTATATGTAAGAGACCTGAGAGATTCCATCCCAAAATTACTGAAGGTGATTAACTCCTATAGGAAAATAGCTGGATACAAAATCAATGCACAAAAAGCAGTAGCCTTCCTATATGCGAATGACAAAGATACAGAGAAAGAAATAAGGGACATAGTCCCATTTTCAATAGCAAGAAAAAAAAATACAATACCTTGGAATAACATTAACCAAGGAAGTGAAAGATCTATAAAACGAAAACATAAAAACTCTCAAAAAAGAAATTGAGGAGGACATGAGAAAATGGCAAGACCTCCCATGCTTCTGGATAGGCAGAATTAAGACTGTGAAGATGACAATCCTACCAAAGGCAGTATACCAATTTAATGCAATTCCAATTAAAATTCCTAGAGTGTCCTTCACAGAGATAGAAGAAATAATCTCAAATTTCATATGGAAAGGCAGAAGGCCTCGCATATCCAAACATATCCTCAGCAAAAGAAATACCTCTGGAGGTATCACCATACCTGATCTAAAGCTATATTACAAAGCCATCGTAATCAAAACAGCATGGTACTGGCATAAAAACAGGAGTATAGACCAATGGAATGGACTTCAGGACCCGGACTTTGGTTCAAGCAACTACAGATACTTGATATTCGACAAAGGCCCGAACGATATAGGCTGGAGAAAAGACAGCATCTTCAACAAATGGTGCTGGACAAACTATATACCTGTATGCAGGAAACTGAAACTTGATCCACACATTTTGCCATGCACTACACTCAAGTCCAAATGGATCAAAGACTTCAATATAAGACCAGAAACTCGAATACTACTGGAAGAAAATATAAGACGTACTTTCCATGACATAGGAATGGAAAAAGACTTCCTGAACAAAACCCCATTAGCTCACGAACTTAAACAGTTACTCAACCAATGGGATCACATGAAGCTGAAGAGTTTCTTTACAGACAAGCATACAATAAGCAAAGCCAATAGATTACCCACAGAATGGGAGAAAATATTTGTGGGTTATCCAACTGACAGAGGCCTAATCTCTAGAATCTACAAAGAACTCAAAAACCTAAACAGTAAGAAGTCAAACACCCCACTCATAAAATGGGGCAAAGAGCTGAACAGGCAGTTCACAGAGAAAGAAATACAAAGGGCAAATAATTAAGAAAATGTTCATCATCCCTAATTATCAGGGAAATGCAAATTAAAACCACTATGAGATTCCACCTTATCCCAATAAGGATAGCAAACATCAAAAAATCAAGTGAAAATAAATGCTGGCAAGGATGTGGAGAGGTAGGAACACTCATCCACTGTTGGTGGGAATGTAAGATGGTACAACCACTTTGGAAAGCAATATGGAGACTCCTGAAAAAGCTGACTATAGAGATACCAACAGACCCAGTTATTCCCTTACTGGGCATCTACCCTAAAACCTTCAAACCACAGGCCAGAGAGATTTGCTCAACCGTGTTTGTAGCAACTCAATTTGTAATAGCTAAGAGCTGGAATCAACCCAGATATCCATCACTAGAAGAATGGATAACTAAGATGTGGTATATCTACACAATGGAATTCTATACAGCAGTAAGAAAAATGACACAATGAAATTTGAGGAAAAATTGTTGAACCTGGAACAGATCATTCTAGTGAACTTACACAATCACAGAATTAAAATCACCACATAGTCTCACTCATCTATAGCACCTAACCTGAATCTACCCAAGATACCTTACATACCCAGAAAGCATTTCATGGATGAGACAATAGGATGGGTGGGGAGGGAGGGGAGGGCAACGGAGGTGTGGGAAACACAAATCTAGACCCAAACGGCAATGGTACCATAAAATTCTACTTCCTAAAAGGCAGACCAAGTGGCTGAACCTTCATCAGGGCCTTACAGGGAACACCTGGACCACAAGACACTGGAGAGGGTATGATGAAGACTAACTTGTAATCTTCTACAGCTTCCCTCCCTCCCTCTCTCTCTTTCTCTCTCTCTCCCTCTCTCACTCTCTCTCTCTCTCTCTCTCTCTCTCTCTCTCTCTTTCTCCCTCTTCTCTCTAACTCTTGTATATTAGTTATATTTTTCCTCCTTTTCTTAGTGGGCACTGACCTTTAACTCCCAGTACCAGCATGTGGCTATCATCCACAATGAGCTTTTGATCAGAGAGACCTACAAGGGTTCCTAAAAGAAATACAGATTTCTGTCTGAGTACTTGATGACCCACCAAAGGGTAGTGGTAAGATCCTACTGCAGAAGACACCTTATGTGGTTGACACTTGAAATGGAATGGCATGGCTGGAAGTTGGAAGAGAGTCCGTCCCCAAACAGTCAGTGCCTCTAGTGCCAGAAGGTGCTACATGGGAACTGGGGGAAAATGACCAATATCTGTCCAAGCAACTCATGGTATAACCTACTTAGCAGCAAATAACCTGTTGTGAAGCCCACACAAGTGCAATAGTGCCACACAGCCATGGTGGGGAACCAACTACTCTTGATTTGGCTAACTGATACCCTCAGTGTTATGGAACCCATAGCTAGAGCTAGGAAACAAGTCAGAACCATATCCAAACATAAGCCCACTCTCCATTGTCAAGCTACCATCAATCATGGGCTACAAGAGGGCCTATACCTATTAAGTTCTCTATAAAAAAAGCAAGGGTTATCTCTTTTGTCCTGGTGCTAACTTACTCCCCGTTGGAGAATCTGCTTCTCTTTTTCAGATAGATGTAGATCTAAGGAGAGAGCCACCCCATCATACCTCAAAAGGGACCCGGCTGAAACTAAGAAAAATTGGAAAAACAAGCAAGGGTGCTGTTTTCCTGAAGAACCAGATACCAGCAGAAGGGGGAAGGAGATCAACCCAGAGAAAAATCAACTCCCACCAAATCAGAAAGCCAGAGCCTCAGAGGTCCCCAACACCTCATCACTGAAGCAGACCAAAAATGAACCCAACATGGCTCAGGGAAATTTTGCGGAAGAGGGGGCGGAAAGAATGTCAGAGCCACATGTTGGGTCATGATATGCAGAGACATTTAGCTTACCCATAACTGTGAGCTAACTCCACAATGCATGACCCATATACCTCAACAAGGAGGGGCTAAGGGGAGGGGGTAGGTCACGGATGAGCCTAATAATGGTACCAAACTGACTGTATTTGCTGAATACAAAAGTAATTAATAAAAAAAAAATCAAAACCACATTGGGTTCAGTATTCAAATCTCATTTGGAAGCTAACACTGCTCCCCAAATATCAGGATGTCTTCTGTTTGGTAATTCCAATATGGCTTTACTCTTTGGCATTAGTGACATTGGATAAACTGATGGCTTTGATAGAGTGCCTAGCACTGATACCAGTAAATCGAGATGACGTTAAAGCCACACTTCAGTTTTAACCCTCTACCTCTCTAACCCTGTGTCACAGCCATTAGTAATGTATAATTGAAATCTTAATTCTTACTGATTTGGGCAGAGTTAAGCCACTTCGGGAAACAATAATGCTATCTGACATGCATGACCTTTTTGATTAAAATAACTTGTCACTTTTACAAAATGCCCCTTGCATATCTCATTAACAACTTCAGAGACTCCAGTCTTCAAAAGAAATCTTTATTTCAGGAGGTGCCTGGAAAATCTGCTTTATTCTTGGAGGTGTTACTAGAAAAATAAAGTGCTTATCTAAATGTCATTATTGGCAAGAGGAACTCTAGCTTCTATAATGAAACACATTGGAAACTTAACAGCAATTAGAAATACAAACCCAAGGTTACAAAAAGTCTATATGAAAATCAAATTTAAATATATTCCCAATTTATTAAGAAAGCTCTGGTTATGCAAATGCTCCTACACTAATTAGACCAATCACTAATACTTGTGTCATAATGTTGATTAACTCACAATTCTGTACATATTTGTAGATGATAATTGGGTGACATATCAGGCCACAAAGAGAAAGAAAAAGAGGGAAAATAATGACCTACATAAATATGAGCTGTTTTCTTTACAGAAGTTTCATTGCAGTCATCTTGTTCAGTATTTAGACCATGACTAAGCTCAAAAATGTTCTAAGTAGAAACAGAGGAACAAATACCACACCCTGGAATGTATCTTTATGAGTTAAATGAACTTTCTACAAAAGCATGGGGCAACAGGACTGTACTCTATCCACAGTACAAATGAAGACCCACACAACACTGGGTGATGAAATTTCACTTTAAAAAATACATATTTCATTAACTTATTCATTTGAAAGAAAGAGACTGAGAAACAGAGAGAGAGAATGGGTATGCCAGGGCCTCCAGCCACTGCAAATGAATTCCAGAAACATGTGCCACCTTGTGCATCTGGCTTATGTAGGTACTGGGGAATCAAACTGGGGTCCTTTGGCTTTGCAGACAAACACCTTCACCACTGATCAGTCTTTCCAGCCCAACATTTTACTTTTTAATTTTTCTTTCATCCTAGTTTGTTGCTGGCTTTTTCATATGAAAAGTAATGAAATGGCTGGAGGTATCATTCTTTCAAATGCTAAATGGAATAAGAAAAGCACCTAACATCATTTCATGACTCAACTAAAGGTTGCAAATTTCTCAGAATCCTGATAAAGTATTAGTCTGTAGAAGATTAACAGGAACAAATAAATATATGTTATTTCTACCTTTACATAAGCATATCCTGAATCAAATAAGGTGATATAAGTTTAGAGCAGTTATTTCACAATATATGCCATCACCTTGTGAGCACCAATAAAGCTGAAATATAAATTACTATTTTCTAATTATAATGGCTTAAATTGGTATTCAAATAATTTTTTAAATTATATGACAGATTTGAAGGTTATTGTTTTGATTGCATAGAACTGATTGCTACCATTGCACTGGTATGCACATCTTGTCAAGCTGGGTGATTTGAGTAGCTGTGACTCCTGTTTGCTCACAGTGTTGTTGGCCACTTTACCCCAATAACTTATATAGTGTTTTCCAGCACTAAATGGGCTAGCCATCTGGGGATTGGCTCCCTTTCAGATTCCAGCTGTCTCAGTGTTCTGTGTCTGCAGCATATGGTATCTTTAGCAAGAGAGTCTTACCTTTTACCTCATGTGGGTAATCAAGACAGAAGCCTGGGGTCATTGTAGGTCTGGACAACAGCTCAATGTGGTTAGCAACTGATTTCTTCTACTGGGGGCTGGGGGCCAGAGCCAAATATTTTAAGGGTAGGCTTCATCCCACCTTCTCCAGGGCCCATCTTGCCCGATGATCACCCCCCATAATCCTATTGAAGGTTATATATTTTAGTCTTCTATCAAGGAGAAAGGTTTCTATGGTACCAGTTCATTTTGGTTTAGTTTTGTGTTTATTTTCCCCCAACCTCCCATTGCCCTCCTAACTTCTGTTCTCACAACACATAACTCACAATTCCATGAAAAATAACAGAAACCCCACTGAGATGGGTCTTCAGCAGACTGGGGGCAGGGATGAGGGAAACCATGGCCCCAACACATGATGTGTCTATACAAAGCATGTTTTTAACCATATATTTTATTTTTATTTATTTGAGAGAGAGAGAAAGAAAGAGAAAGGCAGATAGAGAAAGAATGGGTGTGCCAGGGTCTCCAGCCACTGCAGATGAACTCCAGATGCATGTGCTACCTTGTGCATCTGGCTTACATACCTTGGTCCTGGGGAATCAAACCTGGGTCCTTTGGCTTTGCAGGCAAATGCCTTAACCACTAAGCCATCTCTTCATCACCAAAGCATATTTTTTAATAAAAATAAACAAATAAAACTGACTGCTGGTCCTTCTTAAAAAAAACTAAGGAACAAACAAAAAAATTAAAAATTATGAAAATAAAGAATATAAAAGTTCTCATGTGATAATATTAGATAACAGTGACCAACAAGGGTTAACAGGACTTATACTTTAAAGTACTGGTTACATTCAATTCATCTGAGTTTAATTCCTTATGAAAGGGTGGATTTCAGATATTAAACAAACCCATTTATACTGCAATGATTCTCCAAACCTACAGGATTAAATGTCCTAATCAGTCGAATACATCTATTTTGTGATAAAATTCCTAAAACTAGGGCTGGAGAGATGGATTAGCAGATAAAGTCGTTTGCCTGCAAAGCCAAAGGATACTGGTTCAATTCTCCAGGACCTATGTAAGCCAGATGCACAAGGGGGCGCATGCATCTGGAGTATGTTTGCAGTGGCTGGATGCCCTGGAGTGCTTTCTCTCTCTCTCTCTCTCTCTCAAATTACACACACACACACACACGCACACACACACACACGCACACACATATATATATACATACATACATACATACATACATACATGTATCCTAAAAGTGTTATTTAATTCAACAGGCAATCAGCCCATAATTATGTAACCATGAAACTAAGTGACAGGATAAATATCGAACTACTAAATTTGTTGAATATATTCAATCTTTTAGAAGCAAGCCATTCAGTTGAAAACAAGTCTTGACAATGAATCTGTAGGTGTCTAAAATGTGTTTTGTTGTCTACTCACCCATACACAAACACATGCATCTAATTATGAACCTGAGAATTAAAAAGAAAACACGAAAGCCAACTCAGTGTTACATTTTGTTCTGTTTCTAATTAAGTTGTTCAATATGGCATTCATTTTCTGTGAGACTATGATAAAGAGAAGTTTCACATTTGACACTCTATATCACACAGGTGGTTATAAAAACATTCACTACTTTGATTTCTGAATTGCATTGATATCATGCAAACAATAGTTAGCAGGCTATATGCTAGATTCTATCTCAATGTACAAAGTTCACATGGCTGGGTAAGTGATTTAAAATTGCAAATTCCAATGCATTTGCCCTGAATGATAATGACTGACATATTAGTAAAACGTTTAAGTTTCACTCTAATGCCTTTTAAAGACAAATTCATTGGAATTCAGAAGACACGTTTCTCTTCAATTTACTGATGTAAATATGACATGAAATTATGAAAAGTGTCTAACTGAAACTTATCAAATAATCCTATGATGCTATTTAGTAAGTATATGATGCAATCAAGAAATCTCCAGGGTCACATTTTTATAATTAACAAATATAATAAATGGAAATTGCTTTCCTGAAGGTGCAGAAAAAATATTAGTTGAAAGGCATGATTTAATATGACTAATGGATAATTAATACTTTACATAGATACACATATTTCCCATTGCTTACCATAGTCATCTACTATTATACATCCTCCTTTAAGAGACATACACATAATGCACTATCCAAACATGTTTGTTCAAATAAATCCAATAGGGATACATGCTTTAATGAATAAGGGCTATTATATAAGGAGAATAAATGAATTCAGTGCGTGCCAAAAGAAAAAAGTACTGCTTTTTGTTTTCTATACAAGGTTACACTTCCTGAATTTAAGAAAACACTTGCACAACCTACTGTTCTGCACTGTCTTCCCGAGGACCTGAAGTGCAAATCTACTCAGGACTACAAATTGAGGAGCTGGCATTCATTATGTTAATTGCAATAGAAAAAACTCCAGGTCACATACAAACAACACATTTCTCAGGAAATCAGTCTTCTTTGTGAGTGAGCACATTTCCTTAAGAGATATAATAATTTTCACCTCACTTCCTCTCAGTAAAAACAAAAACTCAGTTGATTAAAATGTAACACCCACACATACACTATATCTACATCTATATCTATATATCATATACATATTATATATGATATATATATATGTATTCTGTATAAGTCTGAAATCTTTCTATTCATTTTCAATCTTAAATCATGAGTAGAGAGTTGATTAAAGTCAATGTTTAAACTGTTAAAATACGTTTATAAGTGGAATGTTAGCATCTTTGAACCTTATTTATTTATTTATTTATTTATATTGTTCTGAGGAGTATTTATATTGTTCTGAGGAGTAGAAAGTCAGAGCAGACAGAAAGTGAAAAGAGATAGTAAATAGCAATACTGTCCTGGCCACAATTTTATCAGTTCCTCTAAATTCTCAGAGAAGGAAATATACTAGTAATGACATTGGATTGATAGAAGAAAGGAATAGTTACACATTTATAGACTTGACTTTACTTATGATTTTTATTATAAATATGTGTTGCTTCCAATATACCTGTATGTCAAAGTATCACAATTCTTGGCTGCTTTACAAGTATAATATATGTAGTTAAGATTATGTCAATGTGGGGCTATGCCTGCATGAGACTACCATTTGAAAGGATGAACTCTGGGTGAAGTAGACTGCCTTGCATAGGTATATGATAAGCAAACCTAATTCAATCAAGTATGGCTCTTGTGTTGCTCCAGCCAGCCAGCCAGCGAGCCTACACTGCAGGTTCTAAACTCACCAGCAACTATAATTGTGTGAACAATTCCTCACTGTAAATATATTTCTCTGTGTATGCACAGCCTATTAGTTCTCATATGGCCTTAGTGTGTGTGTCCCTCCATAATATACATTTGAAACCTAGTTATCTCATATGATAGTAGGAGGTGGTGCTTTGGGGAAGCAACAAGATGTTCCCTAATGAGATTAGTGCCCTTATCATGGAGTGACTTGACTGGAGCTCTCTTCTTTCACCAGCAAGAAGCACGGTGGGAAGGGATTACCTAAGAAAGCAGGCTTCATCAGACACTAGCCTGCATGCTGGATTTCAGGACTATGAGAAAATAGTTTGTTGCTTATTATTTCACAACAATCCAAGCAAATGAAGATAGTTCTGCTTCTCTGAAGAACCCTGTCCAATACACATTACTGAATTTTAAAATAGTGCTTTATTTTAAAGGGTTCACTTAAATCTATAAGGTATGGGACTTCAGAAATCTCAGTTTGTCCATTAAAATGAGTTTGCAGTTTGACTGTGGTTTTATGACTCCATAAACTAGTCAGTTTCAGTTATAATTCTTAAATGAGAATATCTCATAACTGTGCTATTATATTTGTTTCATATTCAGGTAATAAAATAGAAATATAAACTGAGTAACAGATCATCTGAGCATTTCTATCACCTTTAAAATATGGTATAATAATTTATTTACCTCTTACTAACTCTCAATAGTATTTAACTTAAGCTGTTATGGCCCCCAAAACAGACTAGCTGAGAAGTAGTTCTTTATTTTCTTTACTACTTGGAATGAACCAGGGCAAGACAGGTTAATAACTTTTTTTTCTCCTTCCTTCTTTAAAGTTTTTCTTTCTCTTTCTATTAACAATCAAACATATGTTAAAATGAGGAAATAAATGGATTTGAGTATAGAAAATTAATTCTTTAATGATGAGTAGCTACAGAGGTCAAGCATACTAACATTTCATTATCGGAAGCATTACAAGTGCTTTATCTTCTCTTACCTTCTGTTGTGTGCTCTCTCTGTGGAGCAAGACAAAATGCTAATGAGAGAGGCACTGTCTTTTCAAAGTTCCATTATCATTTTCTGTTAGAACTTAGAAAACAGAAGATAATTCCTGCCATAATATCAATTTCCTCAGCGGGTCCCCACTGGTACACTTCATCTCAGTTGCATAATCCCACCACTGTGCTACTTATTCTGTAAAGCACAATTCAGTTACCAATCTTTTGCCTGCATGAGCAGGAAACACTCAAGCTGAGGCACCACCACAGTGGGCCTGGACTTTGACATTGGGCTTTTCTTTTCTCTTAGTCACAGAACCTGAACCACATACATGCAGAGATTAGAGTCTCTTTGAAAACTTCATGGCCTCTATCAAGCCACTCAAAGGAAGGACCATGCAGATTTTCATTTTAACTAATGCAGTCATTTCTCCTTGTTTTCATCCAAGGTGGGAAAAAAAAAAACTCAGCAGGAATCAATAAAGCCTGCTGCTAGCCTCACTTCAAAGTTTCATTTAAAAAAGATGACTTGATTTTTTTCTCATATTTCAAGAAAAATATCCTATCTATTTGGAAAAATTATAGCCCACTAATTTTGGAAGTTATAATGGTAGACAAACCTCAGGCATTGGAGGTACAAACTATAAAATGCATTAACCTACCTATTCAATTCTTTTCATTATTAGGATGCCCTCCTTTTGATCTAAAAACAGTCTATAGATGAATAAAAAATATTATAGATTCATGTTGATCATCTATTTGAAAGTACTTCTCTCTTCAATTTTCATCCTAAAACCTAAAGGTTTCATATGTTTAGTCATGGTATCAGAAAAACTTCAAGGAGCTGGGCGTGGTGGCATGCACCTTTAATCCCAGCACTCGGGAGGCAGAGGTAGGAGGATCACTGTCAGTTTGAGGCCACCCTGAGACTACATAGTGAATTCCAGGTCAGCCTGAGCTAGAGTGAAACCCTACCTCAAAAAACAAACAAACAAGTGAAAAAACTCCAAGGAATTTCATCTTTCTTACTTGACAAAATAGTCTCCTGTATTTTTCCTGATCTAAGAGACTTTGTCATTCAAAATAGTTTACCTTTATATTTTAATGACAATGTTGAGTTTTTGAAGGATATGTCTATCCTTTAGCAATTATTCAGATCTTTCTGGTTTCAAATTTAACATATTTAGTAGACTCACAAGTCACAAAACAGTTGGCATTCCAGGAACGGACTTTTTAGCTATACTGTTATGAATAGAGAGAAGCCTAGAAAGTCAATTATGAATCACATATATGAAGGAGAATAGGAGAAAAGGAGAAAGTTAGGGTTTTTTTGTTTGTTTTTGTTTTTGTTTTTGGGCAATTTCAGTTAGGGATTGAGGCTCAAGGAGAACCAGGAGGTTCCAGCCCACATGCCACCTTGCCCTGCCACATGATACCTTATTCCATTTCTCTTCTTCCCAAAATTTGCTTTTGTAGCCTTGCATTCTTTTATGATCATTTTATTTATTTATTTATTGGAGAGCAGGAGGGAAAAAGGCAGATATATAGAGATAATGGGTGTCCCAGACCCTCCAGACACTGCAAACGAAACTCCAGATGCATGAGCCACATTGTGCATCAGGATTACATAGGTACTGGGGAATTGAACTTGGGTCCTTAGGCTTTGCTGACAAATGATTTAAGTCCTAAGCCATCTCTCCAGCCAAATCATTTTATGTAACTTGCGATCTATAATTACCCAAACAAAGTGTTTTTCTTTCAGTAATATAAATGACAGAGACAGAAAGAAATGTAGGTTCTTTTGCTGAAGTGATATTCCATGGTTTCTAGCAAGCATGGCTTACTTGTGTGGTTGGAATAGATTGGCCAGCCCTCCACAATTCTTACTATGTCACAGCACTGAGTGAACCCATGAGAGTCAGAGCAAGAACACCCTGAATATATTTTAATGTTAGGTTTTTTTTAGAATAATAGTATTTATTTTAGCATCTGAAAACAGGGAATATTTACCATCAATTATAAAAAAGTACAAAAGAATGAACTCTAATTTTGATAGAAGTAAATGTATGGTCTATGTGATGATATTCATTTAATAGGCAATGTGGGCTTATCAGGCACCAGGCACTATTCTCAGAACAGACATGTATTTGATCACGTAGGTAGATCTCACAACTATTTACAGACCTATGGCAGTAAAAACCTTAAAGTCACATTTTCTGTACATATTATTGAAAAGACAATGAGCAAATAATGCAAGCTAAATGATAGGGAATATCCCACAAATATTAACAAATAACTTGTTTTTAATACTGGTGGGTATTTTCTGAGTAGAGACAAAGATCTGTCTATATTACTGCTGCTTACAGGGGCTCACTCTGAACTACTCTCATGATCTGGTATCTCAAAGAAATATTTCTATACATCCAAAGAGGCCAATAATTCAACTATGTATATATTCTTTCAATCATTCAATATATCCACATTAAGCTAAGTGACAGTATTCTCAGTTACTTAGATGCTAAAGTTATGTTCCCACCAGGGGATTTCACAACAAATTAAGACCTTTGTAATTTTCAATTAATCTTCTATTATGTTATGTGACACAAGAACTCCTTGATACCTATGATGACTTGAAATTAAAGACATACTCAAAAATCATCTTCGCAAAATCTGATAAACATGTATCTTATTTGTCTATGCTTTTCCAGTATCATATAAACTTTTATAGATTATTTTAAACATGGCATAATTTTAAGGGAGTAGATAGATTAACTTTTAAACATATCAATGTTTATATACAGGAGCTAAATTTTCAAATGGAAAGTGGATATATAAGGTGTCTCAGGGTTTATGAAATTTCAGTTATCAATGAGACAGAAGACAACTGATAGAAAAACCCACCAAACCCAACCTTCACCTGTCAGGGCTCTGATTCCATCCTTCCCAGTAAAGATACCATGGGTACAACAGGCTACATTTTTATTGGAGTTAATTCACAAATGTCACTGAGCATATTAAATGTGTAGGAATCAACACATGCACTCACATCTATACTGACACAGATTAACTAGACAGCACAGAATGTGTCTCCCTTGATCAGACAGAGATGCTTTAATAAAAAGCAATCTGTACTCAGAAAGAAGAAAAACATTAATGCAAACATTGTAAAAATATCAAAATATAAGGAATGCTATAATGGATACACTAATATGTGCTTCATATAGGATGAATATATAATTAGAATTATTCTTAAACATGTTCCTAATGAAACACATCATTTTTGCATGCATATGTGTGTATGGTGTATGTGTGTGCACATATGTGTATGTAGGTGAGCTCATGTGTTTCTGGGTGTATTTGTAGGCCACAGCATGACACTGTGTCTTCCTTCATCACTCCTCTCAACTTTATTGATTTCAATCAAATATCTCATGTATCGGCTAGTCTAGCTGGCCAGTGTGCTCTAGATACCCCTATCTCTGCGTTCTGAGTACTGGATTTGCAGGTGGCCGTCATGCCCTCCCCACAGGTATGTGGTTTTGGGGAGCCAAACTCTTGGTCCTCAAGCTTGCATGGCAAGTGTTTTCTGTACTGAGCCATCTCGCCAAACTCCACATGCTACCTTGATATATTTACTATACTAAATTTACTTTGTTAGTAAAACACTGTACATCTAAAGTAACACTAGCACTGTTCTCACCTGGTCCTAAGCATCTCGAAGGCTGCTTTACTCTGCTGTGTGGCCCTATCACCACTGCCATTTATCTTCTCAGTGAAAATACCACCATCATAGAACCAAAGCCTTAGGGTTTCCTGCATACACTATATGCCATACTGAAACAGTTCATGGGATATCGTAGATTTTATAGAACTCAAATCAATGAATAAGTTGAGGCACTGTAGAATACAGGATCTTCATAGCTTTTTAACTCAAAAAGCAAATATTTTATAAATCATACCTCATTACAAAATAACAAATTTTCTTAAAATACAAACATTCCTAAACAGATTTTAAAAATTACACAAAATCCTGACCACATCTAAAAACTGATGATCAAAGCTCTGTAAAGGGAAGAAGGTAAGTTACAATGGCTGGGTAGCACAAACTCAGATTACCAGAAATGAAATGTTATATTATCAAAGTAGTAATATAACATTTTACCAGCTATAGAACAAAGAAAGTCATAAGCCAAGACAGTTATCAAATACAACCAGTGGAGACCACAGACAGGAGATTGAGAAGTCTCCTTCATAGGTTTCAGATGGCAACTGGTAGCTTTCTAAGAATACACTTGAAATGTGTTACCTGATGGTCAAAATGATGTCAGGTCAGATACATAGGTGTGCAATCAAAGAGTACTAAGGGGCCTAAAACAGCCCTAAATAATTTGGCCCTGGATCTGTAACATTCGAACAGGACACAATCACTAAATCATAATCAGTCACTCAGTATTACCGAACCTTTCACACAGATGTGGCTTTCTGGGATCTTGAAGTAGGAGGCAAAGTCAAAGGCACTAGCCTTCGCCCGTCCTCATCTGGTCTCCATATTCCAGACTTCTGTGGTCATTAGAATCCCATCTTTGTTTTCACTTCATGGTTCTTTGGATTTCTTTTCAATAATATTCCTCAGTTTGAACATTTATTTTCTGTGGTTTGAATTAACAATGCATAAAAGTATAAAACAAACTCTACAACTAGACCAGTCATGCTTTTGTTAGGATGAAAGCACTTTTCAAATAAAACTGGGGTTTTATTTTGTTCCTACTCCTAGTTCCTTAATGTTTGTGTGTGTGTGACAATTCATTTATGGGTTCCCTAGAGTCTATCTGGACTTCTTTCATTTTACTCATTTCCATCCATTTATTTAATCTGTCTTTGTGGTTGGCTGGGAAACAAGAAGCCAATGTCTGGTCCTTTTCCCTTGTTCTTCCTCCAGTACAGAAACTGGGAGCACCAACCTTCTCTTTCTTTACTTCTCTATCCTGTATAGGATACTTTTTGTTACTAATCTCCCCTTCTAGACCATGGCAGCAAGGTGCTAAATACTGGAAAAGATTTGCTTTTCTAAGGAACAGGGTCAAGATTTCAGTGTAGTTCCTCCACCTTTCTTTCAAATAAGCACATGATATCTAGCACTGGGGCAGGGGACTTGGAGTCGTGAGGGGAATTCCAACCACTATAGGAATGTTGGCTTTGACTTGATATATTTCTACTGCAATGTATTCATCTGTGTACAGAAAGGGATGTCAATCTTCCTACTTTTGAGAAAAGCCATTCTCTACCATTAGTTATGTTCTGTTTATTTACAGCTGAATTCTTTGTTTACCCTAATCCATTCCATCACAATTCAATTTATTTCTAGCTCACTTTGTTCCTTTCAGTGTAACTGTTTAACTCCACCCATCCTCCTTATGAAAATGTATGCCTCACATCCTCTCACACTACACAGTGCAGAATTCTCACCATGCATAAATATTCAAGGTGAGGGAGAAGCAGAGGATATTGTCATTTTTAATGCAGTAGTATTCATGGTAATTCATACGAAGTGAGCAAGAACTCGAAGACAATGGGTACATACAAAAACTGAATCAAGTTTTCTTTTTCAGAACATATTGAAAGAATGTGTTAAAATTATTCTACATTGATGAGATTTACATATACAGTTGAAGGCAACCCACTCATTACTTAAATAATATTTATGCACACATTATTAAATGGGAAGCTGTGAGCTGGGAGAGCAGCAGTATGCTTATAGTAGAAATGGAACTGTTCATAGATTAAGAACGTAAGGAATCAAGAGACAGCCCCACTGGGCAAAGTGCCAGACACTGTCGGTGTGAAAGCTTCCCTGAAGACGTGGAAGAGGATGAATGTGTAGGTCTGCCTAGGACGATCACTGAAGGCAATCCTCTAAACTTAACCTTGAGCTGACATTAGCTGAGGAGCAGAAATCTTCAAGGCCTAGGAAGTCATTACAGACAGAAGACTAGCAGGAGCAGACAAGAATACCCAGGCAATTTCAGCTGCGGTCAAAGTTTAATATGGACTGATCCTCAGTGTGAGCCATAACATGTCACTGAATACATGGGCCCAGGGCAGGGTGAGTGAGGGTTGAACATAGGCAGGAGAGGGAGAGTGAAGATTTGATACTATAGTTGTAAGTATATGAAGAATCCTAAGCATAAAAGAAAACATCATATGGACCATGAAAGTGTTTCTCCTTGGGTCCAGAGGAGCAAGCATAATTTGTGAAGTACGGAATATATACGCTCACTTTTACAGCTTCATGCATTTAGTTATGAAATTGTCTCACTCAGTTCTACAGCAGTATCATCTGGACCACTGTAAAAAATGGTGATTTTTGTCTCCTGTTTCTGGACACAGACCTCTTCACTTGCTATTGCAGAATAAGTGCTCTGTTTCCTGTTTATGATCTTCTGCTGCTTTTCTTCCTCCACTCCCCACACTACCATCATAGTGAGAACACATTTGAAAACAAAAGGCGGGCATGAATTCCAACAGGTGTAATTAATGTCAAGTACTTCTGCAAGGGGCTTTGCATTCCTGCTGCCTGCTCCACCTGCTGCCTTCTGTGTTGGCCTTCTTCAGGCCGTCCATCTGCTGGGAGTGAGCATCCAGAATTCATTATTTTACATCCTGAGAGGCACCTGAACCCTCTCATCTTCTTAAGTGAGCCCTCAGAGCATCACTTTATAGGTACAATTAGTTAAATGTTGAGATGCCATGGGGAGCAAGCACACAGCTTCCTTGTGCATTTTCAATATCTCAAGGTATATTGTTCATTTTCAGAAGGATGGAGAGATATCAGAGAAAAAGCATCCAAACCTTAAGCTTTATGTATAAATAAAAAGCACAGGAACCAATTTTGTCCTCACATATTATTTATGTAAGGGTATATATATATATATATATATATATATATATATATATATATATGAGAATAGGTATATACACACACATAAAGCCCCTAAATATTTTTAAGTGTGCCCTATTTAATATGGGATGCTGATAATTAGCACTTCTCATGTTCTCGTGCTTGGTGTAGAATGTGAGGTGGAGGTAGACCATTCTACTTCAAATTATCTCAATGATCAACAAGAGTGTGCAAAGCTTAAATTACTGACACAAAAAGGTCCATGTTCAGGTTTATAAGTATAGATATGGTATGTAGCCATGGACATCCCTAGCTGACTATCAGTGATCTCAATTAGATACCATAAAGAAAAGCATGATAGAAACTATATTCATTAATGATAATAACTGAATGTGTCTAATCTTTCAAAACTATTTTCAATTTCAAAGGAAATGCTCAGATCATTCCTGATGCTGGAGTGATAGCTATTAGGAGATATGTGAGGCAGACACTGGATACAAAGCATGAAGAAGGTGCCCCATAGTTGATAAGGATGGCAAAAGTGTTGGTAGTTCCAGTTTTGAGAGCAATCCTGGACTTAGTTCCTTCTGAAGCTTCATGAAGGGAAAGGCAAAGATTAATCATCCTGAAACCACAGAGTATCTCTGTATTTTATAATGCTTATACAAGCTATAACTTTACTATTATTATATTTAAACTAGAACATATCTATAATATTTTAGGTTGAAAATGCCATGACTACTAGGACCATGTCTGTGGTTTTCCTTGGAGGATTTCTAATACTCAAGGGATGGGACATGACAGGGGATCAGTAAATGGAGTTTTCTTTCACATGTATTTCCACTAACCATACAAAGATGAAAATCTATAGCTCTGATTATGTCATTTGCTCAACTCTACTTGAAAATTTCATACACTAGCAAATGAACTGTGGTGCCACAAATTTCTTCTTATGTATTTTTCTATTTTTCTTTCTTGTTAAAATTTATTTTCAAGGTAGGATTTTGCTCTAGGCTGACCTGGAATTCACTATGTAGTCTCAGGCTGGCCTTAAACTCACAGTTATCCTGCTACCTCAGTCTTCCTAACACTGGGATTAAAGGTGTGCACCACCACTCCTGGCCCTATCTGTCTTCTTAAGAAAACCTAACCACCACATTAAGTGGGACTAGCCGGGTACTTTTGGCAGGCAGTTATATAGGGAAGGAAGCTCAAGAAAGCAAAGCCTTGAGTCACACCATGACCCTGCCTGCTCCAGCACAGAACCGGAATTCAGCGCGTGTTGGCTCACCCAATCAGCATCCTCTCTCTTGCTCACTGAACTCAGGTGTGTAGGTGGATCCCTTCTCTGAGTTCAGTCTAATTGGCTGTCACATCTTACAAAGGTGTGTAAACCTCTCCAGGAAATAGCCCCAGACTCCATTAATCACTTACCCGGACACGTTTAGAGTTGGGGATGCATTCCTTTTCGGGCTCTTTGGCTGTTCATATTTACATGTTTGGCTGGGTCCCAGCGCCTGTAAGAATATGTCCTTCTCATTCTGGCAGCCGGTAGGGATATTTCTTTGTTACTATTTTTATGGCCTTTGGATTTGTTTGAGAGCTCAAGCATTTAAAAAACAAAATCCATTTTCGCATTTTCTTCCCAGGCCCATGAACTCCCACGTGGTCTGCCCGATGAAGTATATCCATTTTCCCTTCCTCAGTTAAGGTATCTTCCCTGTCCCTCATATCCTTGATATTCCTGAACAAAGATATCATTGTTACAAAATTATCCTTCTCAGTCTTGTTTTATCCCAATTCTTTGGGAAAAACAGACACAAACTAGGGTTTGGAGTTCAAAGACTTTTCTCAACTCCAAACCTCTGCACAATAGTATCGCTAACTCAGGGTACTGCTGGGTTCACTTTCAATCCAATTAAAAAAACTAATATCAAACAACAAAACATGAAGCATATCAATATATTGTGTCCACCAAAGGATCACAAAGATAATGTGACTGGGCAAATGCGAGGGAAAGGAGAAGAGCACAAGCACATGGCTTTCAGAAAATGGACAAGTAGAGAAGCATCAATCATTTCTAGTCCCCTCCTCCAGCCAGGGTTCCATGGACAAAGCTGGCCAAGGGGTAGTTACCAAAGGAAAGATTCCTGAGGTTGCTAACCATTGTCCTTCAAGTACCAGTCAAACACAGCACATAGAATCAGTTCCACGTTTAAGTTGTAAAGGTGATCAGAGAACTTAAGCCAAGACCTGGATGATTGGATCTTTGGAGCTCTTCTCTGTGAATTACATTCTAATTAGTAACTAAAGCTGTCTATACTTATTTTCTTAGTCAACAACAAATTCTCCACCTCCCTAGGGTTCCCGTCCCCTAAGGAGTAAGTAGGAAGCTTAATCATAAACACTTGAGACTATGGGGGCTGAGGCATTTAACATCCAAAACAGGGATGGAGATGGCTTAGTGGCTTAGAGGTTTGCCTCCAAGCCTAAGGACTGAGGTTCAATTCCCCAGGACCCATGTAAGCCAGCTGCACAAGGTGGCACATGCATCTGTAGTTCATTTGCAGTGGCTGGAGACCCTGGCACACCCATTCTGTCTCTCTCTCTCTCTCTCTCTATCTATCTATCTCTATTTTCATTATTAAGTGGAAACAAGACTCAAACAGATATTTTAAGTAAAAGGAAGACTGGCAGCATAAAATAGATATCCAATAGAGAAAACAATAAAATCCAGGAAACTGGTTACCTTTGGGCTAATGAATTGAAGTCAGGATTTACGTTTACATAAAAATAGGAAGCCAGTTATGGGTCCAAGGTGAGAAAATGAGCAGAAGGAATAAAATAGAAACCCAGTTGATAGGGCCAAGAAGCACATTTGCCCAGATCTATTAGGTAAGAAATGGATTCAAGGCTCATTTAGTTTTCAGCATTGGCTGGCCTGGTTCCAGGAGTAGAAGTAGAGTTAAGTTTCCAGATGGGGCAAAGAAAGAAAGCTGGACGGAGGCTGGGTGAATCTGGGTACAGGGTAATGGCTGGGCAGCACTCCAAATCCATTTGGCATTTTCTCTTAAGAATTACTTTTTAAACCCTTAATCATTTTTGGAACTGTTACACATGCCCTTTCTATATCCCGTGTCCTTTATATAATGAAATGAGAAAATTTAGATGTGATATAGAGATGCCAGGGAACTTAGGTCTGGGGAACAGAGATCACTTTTAAGCAAAGTTTTTATACATCAGAGCAGGAAGATAGGGCTTACATAAGAATCATCAGAGGCCATCCTCACAGCCTTTTGAAGCAGTATACCAAGGTGTCCCCTGCAGCTGATACTAATTAAATCCAATGACAAGAGAGAATGTCCAGGCAAAAAAAAAAAAAAAATTGTAGATGAATAGATAGCTATATAAAAGAAAAAAAGAAACATTTTTTTAGTAGCTTTTAAACAGTGGAACAATAAAGGTAAAAGTTGAAGGTGGGGATTCTGAAAAAAATAAAAGTAAACACAATTGATGTAGGTAATTTCTGCTTCATACCACAATGCATTCCTGATAATCACATCATAAAACTACTTATATACCCCCCTAGGAGTAATGTTGTAATTGGATGTTGTGTTTTTGAGAAAGCCTTTGTTTCTCAAATAAATCAAAGATATGATGATCATCAAAATGCTCTGTTGGCAAAGACAGCACAAAGTTAGGCCTGTAAAATAATTTAAACTGTCACCATTATAGGCTGGTCCTGTAAAATGGGCATAGATGAATGGCACAAGTTGATTATACAAGAGGCCCAAATGCACTATAAATTGTTCACCACACTCAACATTATCACATTGTTGCCTCATAAATGTGGCCTACCTAAAAAAATACTAGCTAAACTAAATATTATTTGAGCACTTAATCATCAGTATTGAGTGCCTTTCCATAATTCAAATAGTTTTTTTTTCCTTGAAAGAAAATATTTGAACTTGAAAATCTGACATGTTGGAAAATTTCCTTGAATATCTTTTTGTGACAGTTTGTCCATATCTATGTTTACTATTATGAAACTCCTCTTATAATCTTTTTATAAAAATTGTTATTTAACATTTGCAGAGTTTCAAAATGTCTTTCTATCAGGGTGTTTCTGCCTTGATACTCTAGAAACCACTTGCAATCATGACCATATGGAAATCATGAACCAAAATAAATCCCTCCTTCAAGGTGTTTCCCAGGCCTATTGTCACATGGATGAAATTAACACAAAACCCATATCAACACTAAATTCCTGATGCATACATTACGTTTATTTTATAACTGAGAAGTCAGAACACTTGGACAAGGCTGTAGAGTTAGGAAAAGGTAGCACCAAGACCCCCAGGAGTGTTGCTTTTTCTCTCAAAAGTTGTCGGACAAAGAACACATTCCAGGGGCATGTGAGCTATGTTCAAGGCTGAAATGATTTATATCAAAAGCCACTTCAGCTTTTCCCATAATGCTTTGAGGACGTGGATTTTACTTTTGCTTCTATAGTTCACCTTTCCCTTTTTTCATTTTCTGAGTTCCAGACATGAACAAATTTACCTGGAAGATACCAGTGAGTCACACATAAGCAGCCTAAAGAGGAGTCTCACAAACTGCTGTGTGGGCTACACAAGTCCTTATCCTGAAGGCATGCTGCTGTCTGTCATTAGCAAAATCCTTTCAGTGCCTCTGCATCAAATCAGCAGCTTTCATCCCTGTGTAAAATGGCTCCTAAAGGAGGAAAATGCCACCACCATTGCAGGGATGAAATAACAGCTTATGAGTGTGAAGGAAAGTGAAATTCCACTGTCTGCCACCAGGGGAAAGAAGAAAGGAAATGAGAAATGGGAAAGCAAAATCTCCTTGATGGTAACACACGTCTTCCAGAGAACTTCTAGTTCTAATAAGAGATAGAAACTTCAAATATAAATATAGCTATAAAAGACCCAGAGAAAATTATTGATTCTTAAGCAGCTCTGTAAGGAGAGATAAGGAAATGAAAACATACTCTGACTTTGAAATGATGATGGTCAAATGTGCCCTTCTCAAATTCATTAATGCCTCCACACAAATCTGTTCTAGCTTGGGACTCTATGTGAAATATACCATTAGACCAATATGTTCTGAAATTCCCACAGAAAATCCAGGACTTCCTCCATAATAAAAAAGATGTGAAAACACACTATATTTTTTGTTGGACATGATACTGGTATATGTTTTCATTCAAAGGGATTGAAAATTTTTTTATTTCAGCTTACTAAAATTAATTTTAAAAATATCTCAACTTCATATACAGTTATTTTATCCTTTTAAATTAGCATCTAATATAAGCAGGGCCAAAGTAACAACATAATACCAAATCTCTTTGATGAAGAAATTAAAATGTTTCATTTTTCTTTTCTGATTATCCTTTCTTGTATCATGAAAGAATCAGTTTCAATACACCCTCTATTGGCAGATTTCAACTATATGATAAAATTATGTTTTAATCTCTGAATATATTTATAACATAATGATCCCTTGTCACCAACACATTTTAAGTAATGCTTCTCAAATAAGGATGTCTTTAACCATGAATATAATCTCTCATTCCTTAACTACCTATATATCATCTGTCATCTATCTGTCATCTATCTATCTTAGCCTGTGTACACACATGCTTATTTTCTTATCAAAGACAATAGAGCTGTGGGATCTATCATAAATAATTTTTGCCATGCCTGGTGGTGCAGGCAGACCTCAAGAATGGCCTGCCTGGATTAGTTAAGGCAAGCAAAACCCTGTTTTAAATTAAAAGTTTACAAAAAAGGTAGAGTGTTTACTGTGTATATGAAAGGCCCTGGGTTCAATCTCCAATATTGCAATAATAATATTTCATAGTAACAAATTTCTGAAAAGCATGTAAAATTCTAGCTAAAATGGTTCACTTGATAACTGTACATAAGCATTTTGGGGAAAAATAACTAAGGCCCATTTTTTAAAGCAAGAATGATAGTATTCAATATATAATATCACTGAATAAAGAAAAAATATTATTTATGCAATACTAATAGTCCCATTTATCAATTTTTACTTCGGAACATTTTAGTAACTTAAGTTAGTGTCAAAATATAGGTTGAAGGCTTGTAAGATTACCCTTAATTTAGTGTAAGGTATGTAGAAACAGTTTCATTTGTAAAAGTGATGTTTAACAGCTTTTACTTCAAGATTTTTTAACAGTATTTCGTATTCCATGTATGTGCATGTACATTTGTGTGTGTACCCAGATAGATAGATAGATAGATAGATAGATAGATAGATAGATAGATAGTTAAATGGATGGATGGATGGGCAGATAGACGTACAGATTAGGATAGAATAGAAAGATAGATAGATGGATGAAGATGATGATGATAGATAGATATAGAGATGGATGATACATAGATGATAGTAAAAGGAGAGCCAAGGTGGATGGGTCTTGGCCAAATAAAATTGGACACCCTGGTAGAGATGGGCAAATGACTAACAATCCCATTCACTTTGATATGAGTTTATATGAGGCTAGAACTTGTCTAGTGTTTCATTCTTCAATTACAAATTTTTAACAATCTTACCCACATTAACACAGTAAGAAGATACAGAATGAGGGAGACTTTAAAATCATTTACTAATGTCCTCCTCTAAAAGAAGAGCAAATAGTTGCTATCCCTTCACACATGCTATGATCAGTGGCCATTCCTGGCTCAAGCTATCATCTCTACAAGTACAACCTCAGCCCCCAAAATAAATGGTTTTCACATGCAACTACTTGTGAGTATTTGACATGTAAATATAGCACACCTAGCTTACATAATCAGAACTCTATTAGGAATTTGTATTTGAATATGCCTGCAGACAGAAAATTTTCATCACAGAGAGCAGACTGGAGCAAGAAATGCATTATGCTGAAAAATACCAATAATAACACCCTGGCAATTGTGCCAGGATTGTTCACATTTCTTCTGAAGTGTTTGTCTAACCCATGAGCACGTGAGCTTTGAACATGCTTGATTACAGCCATAAAAGTATTTAATGTATCAGGAATAATAGTAGTATATGGCAAGCAAGGCTTTATGCACAGGTATAAGAAAAACTTTTATTGTCATATAAAATGGCCCACAGGAGAAAACTCAATACATTTATGCCATTATTTCTTTCTCTTTTATTTCCCACTTTTTCCTTTTCTACAATATTACTCTCAGATTTACAGTGGCCAATGTACACTTCTGATCACTGAGACCAACAGTGACAACTGTAGACTACAGAACTAACTATGCAAGCAGGGAAATCACACACACACACACACACACACACACACATATATATATACATATGCAAATATATATATGGCACATTTATATACACAATAGTGACTGAAAATACTTGTACTGAAGGCACATGTTCTCAGTTTCTGAATTTTCACAACTCCTGACTATAAATTTTGTTTTATCCATGTCTATAATATAAAAGACGGTGGACTGGAAAGATGGCTTAGCAGTTAAGGCATTTGCCTGGGAAGCCAAAGGACCCAGGATCAATTCCCCAGGACTCGCATAAGCTGGATGCACAAGGTGGCACATGTGTCTGGAGTTTGTTTACAGAGGCTGAAGGCCCTGCTGCCCTCTCTCTCCCTCTCTCCCTCTCTCCCTCTCTCTCTCTCTCTCTCTCCCTCTTTCTCTTAAGTAAATAAAATAAATAAATTATTGAAAGAGGAGAGAATAGTAAAGGGAGAGACATATTTTGGAGAATAAATAGTTTCTATTTCCCCAACCACTATATTTTATTTGAAACCTGAGTTACATAATGAGATAGAAAGTGTTTTCATAGTGCAATTAATACATTGTTACTCCTTGCATGATGCTAACATGTTTTAAGAAACATAAAACCCCATTTGTGGTGGTGAATCCATTTCTTCTTTTCAAACTGAGCATGAATATACTCCTTTGGCAATTACAAGAGAAACGGGAGAAGAATCATGCTCAAGGACATTTAAAAATTATTTTTAAAATTTTTTTTTTGTTTTTATTTATTTATTTGAGAGTGACAGACAGAGAGAGGAAGAGGCAGATAGAGACACAGAGAGAGAATGGGTGTGCCAGGGCTTCCAGCCATTGCAAACGAACTCCAGATGCCTGTGCCCCCTTGTGCATCTGGCTAACGTGGGTCCTGGGGAATCGAGCCTCGAACCAGGGACCTTAGGCTTCACAGGCAAGCGCTTAACCACTAAGCAATCTCTCCAGGCCCTTAAAAATTATTTTTACAGCAACCACTTCCCAAAATAAGTGTTGCAAAGTGAGCTAAGTGGTTGCCAGAATTAACTTTGTTTCTCACTTTTCCTTTCTCCCATCTTCTTACAAGCAGGAAGCCACAGGTCATTGCCTCCCTGCCTTCAGAATCCGCTTTGAGACACTAAGAGTTCCACAATGGCCATTCCCGAAATGTTGCTATGGAGAGGGGGGCTTTGGAGGTGACTTGGTCACTGGGTGGGGTCTTTATTAATGGGATCAGAGCCCTTACAAAAACCAGCCTAAAGCAGCATTCTTGTTCCTTTCCCTTCTGACCTGTGAGGAGGAACCATACTTTAGAGATACTCAAATGTTCCTCTAAACGATACTGAATGCTTCATGGGGATAAAGAAAATGGATGGGTGAGTAAATATTACCATGTGTTATAAAATTGTTTCTTTATCTGATGACTTGCAAGTTATTTTCTTTCTAATAAATCTTTCAAACTTCAAAATCATTGATAAAGCAATGAATTGGTACCTTCCTCTTGGGCCCACTGTTTGAGCTATTGGAAGATAAATATCCAAACACCCCTTCATTCTGCCTTTTCAGTGCCAGAATTTGAAGGCATAGTTCCTATGACCAGTAGAAGGTATACCAACAGTAAGGATCACTTCTGCCCCAGAAACCCTGACCATTATCATATCACTGATTTACAATATTACCTTCTACAGAAGATAGCTAACCTACAAATTATGAGAGCAATATGTTCACACTATTTTTTAATAACTGTCATTTCTATTAAAAGATGTACATGGTAAAATCCAGAAGTTTAATAAGAAAAAAAATTAAACTATATATAACCACTTAAATGTTTGTTATTTTATGAAATGAAGTTCTTTTAGTGGTGCATTACTTTAAACTAGCATCCAAAAGAACCAACCTCTCTAAGAATAAATTATAGATGCATGGCACTACTATAAGAATAAGTTCTATATGAATGATTATATAATAAATTATAACAGAAAAAATATTATGCCTATTGTTTAAAGCAATTTATTACTACTTAGATATACTTGAAAACATCTAAGTTTTTAGGAAAATTAAGAGACAATATCATAGTTGAAATTTGAAATTAGATATATAATAACTTTTCACAAATTTTGAAAGTTGTTTAATATATTTTAAATATGACAGGAACTGAAAGCATACCACTTATTAAAAAGTATATATATATATATATATATATATATATATATATATATATCATATATATTATATATATAGCACTTAATTACACTTATATGTCCAACATACCAACATATTTTTATTGAGTTCCTGTGATGTAAACTGCACTGATAGTTGCTAATAAAATATAAATTAAGTCTTAAAATTTTGTTAAAGAAGTAGCTTTCATACAAGTCTTTGTGAGCTAATTATAGCAATAATTTATTCCTGTTTCCGTATTGACTCTAGTTCTTTCTGCGTAGCCCAAGGTGTGCTGAAGATGTCATCCCTCCAGCTTGAGCCTCCCACAGGCTACAATTACACGACTGCCTGATTTACCAGCTTTTAAGTTGAATATTAGTGAGGTGTTTCAAATGCTATTCTTTTTCCATCTCTGAAAATATATGTACAACATGGAGTCCTTCCACAGCTTAGTTTGGACTTAATTTTTATGTGTAAAAAATATAGTTGACTTCAAACAGACACTCAGAAGAAGAATTTCAGATGTTTTTATTTTCTCTTTTTAAATTTCTTTCTACATTCTTTCATTTTGGAGAAATAAGAGTCTTGCTACAATGCCTAGGCTGGTCTGAAAACCCCCCATTCTCTTGCCTCAGTACTGGAGTATCAGAGAGTGGATGTGCTCACTGTCAAGGCTGGCTTCACAGTAATTTTGGAGGGACATTCATGTTTATTCTTTCCCGCTGACTCTCAGAGAATAGCTCCATGCTTGTAAAGGAAGAATAATAAATTCCACATTAGCTCTGATGTATAGTCTTCTTTCTCCTGACTCCTCTTACCACTGGATGAAATTGCTATTCCTAGGAAATTCTGGGAATCAATGAGTCATAACTGTAGGGAAGAGATAGCACAGGAGAGAGTTCCATGTTTAAATTCACTCAGGCTGTTATCAAATACTACAAACTGGAAAGCTTACACTTAAAATTCATGTTTCCAAAATTCTCATGCTGAAAATCAGAGGCCATTGTGCTGGCAGGTCAGTTTCTGGTCAGCTCCATTCTCTGGCCTGGTAGATGGCACTTTCTTCCTGCATACTCACATGGTTCGTGCCCTATACATGCACACAATGAGTGTGCTCTGTCTGGGTTATTTTTGTTGTTATTGTTGTTCTACTTCATTGTTGCTGGTTCATTTGCTTTTTTTTCTAAAAAAAAAAAAAACTTACTCTCAGCTCCTCTTCCAAATATCTAAAACTATAGGTGTGTGGCTTGACACCAAGCTGGCCTTTCTGATATGAATTCTGGTACTATAATGCAAGGATCACATCTTTATTATCAAATTTATCCTGCATTATGTTCTTAAGGTTCTATCTCCACATATAGTCACATTGGAAATTAGTGATTTAACATATGAAGGAAACACAATTCAGTCTCCCAAAATGGATGCTATCCAAAACAAACTAAATCCACATAATAATAATAATAGTTATTATTATTTAGTTATAAATAATAGTAGAACAGAATAGATATCTCCTCAAGTTCTCTTCTGAACACATAGCATTTCATAGAAAAATATGTTTATTTTTATTTATTTATTTGAGAGCAACAGAGGGACAGGGAGAGAAAGAGGCAGAGAGAGAGAGAGAGAGAGAATGGGCATGGCATGCCAGGGCCACCAGCCACTGCAAATGAACTTCAGATGCTATGCTAATTTGTGCATCTGGCTTACATGGGTCCTGGGTATTTGAGCCTCAAACCAGGGTCCTTAGGCTTCACAGGCAAGTGCTTAACTGCTAAGCCATCTCTCCAGCCTCATAGAAAAACATGCGCACGCATATTCAGTTTATGCTAGATAGAGTCAGATCAAGAGAATATCCTCTATTATATTCATATTTGTCATTTTATATATGTCATACATACAAATCACTGAAAAGACACAATTAGGCAGCTATTTCCTCTTCATCACAGCAGATGCATATTCCTATAACCATTGCAGCTCACTTGAAAGTCAGTCACTTTCCAACTCCTGTGATGCTTTTGTTTCCAAATAGTCAAGTGTGGAAAATGAGACACGTGGCAACTACATCATGACTCCAGTAGGGAAGGTCTTCCTTTGGGGGTATAATCAGAACCACCAAGGCCAGGCTTGAATGCTCAAGCTCACGGTAGGAGAGGTACCAAGCAATGGTTTCAATGGTGTTATGAGATGCCACTCTCTCTCTCTCTCAGGGATGGAAGGCAAGGAAATGGAAACCCACTGATATGGGCAACAGTGATTATCATCTCGACAAGATCTGACATCACCTAGGAGACATACCATGGTGAATGTCTGTGAAGAATATTCTAGACTGGGTTAACTGAGATGGGAAGACTCACCTTAAATGTGAGTAGAACCATTCAATTGGAATCTTGGTCTGAATGAAAAGAATAAACAAGCTAAGCACAAGCAATTGTCTCCTTCTCTGCACCAGGTTGCAGATACAATGTGACCAATTGCCTCCTGCTTATGAAAACATGATTTCCCTGCTAGGTCTATACTTCCAAACGGTGAAAAATAATCTTCCCTTTCCTTTAAAAAATCTTTTTATTGATGATTTCTATAAATACAGGCAATATACTATGATAATTCCCTCCCACCACCTCCATTAAATCCCTTCTTCTTTCCAATTAGTCTCTATATTATCTTGATGTCATCATTTCATTTTCTCCTATTATGAAGGTCTTGTGTAGGTAGTGTCAGGCACTGTGAGGTCATTTTGTGTGTGGAAGACAACATTGTAATCAGGAAACTCTTCCTTTGACTTAAGTCTCTTTGGTCAGTTATACTGTCACAGCAATTAGAAAAGTGACTGGTACACAAATGCAGGAAGTTCTTGGGATGCCCAACAGTTTGGACTACAGAAATGACAGGTTTCCTTCTATAGTTGCACCTTTTGTGTGTGCTCCATCAGTGTATTCTATTGATGTGCTCTGTTAATGTAATCTATTGATTACTGCACTCTATTGGTGATCTCTGTCAGTAAGCTCTGCCAGTGCCCATTATCCATAACTCTGCCCATGAGCTCTATAGATGTACTCTATCAGTATGCTTTAAGGATGTGCTCAATTGGTGTGCTAGGTTGGTGTTCTGAATCTATTGGTGTGCTCCACCACAGTGTTACATTAGCAGAGCTTGTTCTCTGTATTCAGCAGTGCTTCAGCCGGCTTGCCTCAAGGTCCAGGTGATTGTCTTTTGTTAAAAGTCATCAATGACAGAATCATCAGACATAATTTGACAGTTCAATTTTCTTTAATAAATCATCTGAAAATGGAGAATAGACAAATTCCTTAAGGGAAACATCAAATTTCCACCATGATAATTTCATTAACACAGTGAGAATTTTGAAGCATCTTTAAAATCAGGCTTAAAAATTAAAGTACAAATTTCACTTAAAGGACATTTACCATAGCCTGGTGTGGTGCTGAACGCCTTTAATCCCAGCACTTTGGGTGCAGAGGTAGGAGGATCCCCGTGAGCTGGAGGCCACCCTGAGATTACACAGTGAATTCCACATCAGCCTGGGCTACAGCAAGAATCTTTCTTGGGAAAAAAAAAGGGACATTTACCTCATCAGGCATATTGTAACATACCACTTTTAAGAAATATATTGTGATTATATTTTACACAGTTGACATTTAAAGGAAAATACAGAAAGTAAATGTAATTTCAAATAAATTAGTTCATGTTCCACTTAAATGAAAGATGTCCATTCTTAAAATCACTACTTAAATGTAAGGTAATTTTTATGCTTTACTGTGCTCACTAAATTCCTCATTAACCTCCCAGAATACCACAGCATCATTGTACAGTTGATAACCCTTTTTTCTATTATGCAAATAAGTCTATACAGGTGGTGACTGATTTTGAAATAACTGTTTCTAATTATATATTATTCTCTAATGCCATAATAAAAATTGAAAGAACATCTATTGACATGGGGAAAACATGCAGTTTCAGGAAATGACATGGTTTCAGAAAAAGATGTTACAATAAATTACAGTCTAATAATTTAAGGGTGAAATTGTATGAAGGCTCAGTCATCCATTGTGGATTTCTACATAACTTATCCAATAAAAATCAGAGCTAAACACTTTAAATATAATTCAATCTAATTTAAATTATAAGTTTCAATTTTAAAAAATTAATAAATTATCTCAGAAACTCAATTGTTAAGTACTAGTGTACTTGCATAGAGAAGTCATGGAAAGTTTGCTTGTTGAAACATGAGGAGTAGGGGAAAGAAAAGAGTAAGGTGTCCCAATGAATCAATGTGTGTTGAGTCACAGTGGCCATCAAGTAGCACAGTGTGATTGCAGAGCTCCCATCAGATTTGAGGAGTCACACCAGGGTGCAAAGAGCATATGTTTACAGTCACAAAATCATTGCTGATAAAGTTGAGGCTCACATCTAAAATTCAGGGGCTTACAGGAAAATTCAGCCTTACTCTGAATTTTCTTTTTTAAAGTTTATAGATTAAGATACTGAGTTTCCCTCTATTTGAGTATGACCACACAGTATCAGATATAATAAAATGATTGATTAAAAATGTTCATATTGAAACTCAATATAACAATTTCTATCAAAATACTTGATTTTTTTTTCATTTCTTCATTTTCTAATATATTGAAAGCCTTAATGGTAGAAATGTTTGCACCAATTTTGATGTCTGAATGGCCCTAGCAAACCCAGAAACAGAGAACTCTGGATACATATTATACATATCAATACTGTATTATGTTTTAAAAATAGTGCCAAAATAGTGCCAAAACACCATTACAAAGGAAGAAAAATTAGTGTAATGTCTATTTTTCATCATCTGAAACATAAAAGATAGCTTGAACCCTTAAACTGCTGCTAGCTTACACTGCTTTTATATAATCTGTGAAAATACCTAAAATTAGGTCAAAAGTATTGAAATTGCCACATATAATATTTGTATATATTTTTGTGCATATGAATTCTTTTGACACAGTTTTATTGTTTTTGTTTAGTTTTTCTTTTTCTTTTTGACAGTGACTGTCTTAACTCAAGTTGTCCTGGAACTCACTGTGTATTCCAAAATGGACTGACATAAATCCTCCTTCCTCAGCTTCCCAGGTGTTGGGATTCGGAGCATGAACTACCACACAGCTGATTTGACAGTTCCTAAAATCACTTTTGATACTTTTTCATCACTTAGACTTAATTTAGAAAACCAACAAAGTATGCAAAATGATCAAAACTAGAGCTATAATCTTAATTTGAGGAGTATCATGAAATATATTTTTAAAAAATATTTTAGTTGTTTATTTGAGGGAGGTAAAGAGAACTGGCACATCAGGGCCTCTAGTTACTGCAAACTTGTGCCAGCTTGTGAATATAGCTTTAAATGTGTACTGGGAATTGAACCTGGGTCCTTTGGCTTTGCAGGGAAGCACTGTACTGCCAAGCAATCTCTCCAGACTGATGAAAGACATTTTTAAGATAACAACATCCAGTGAGTACATCTAAGAAGATGCTGCTCACTGTCTACAGCCATACAACTCTGAATGTTCTGAATCTAGTCTGATATTGGAAGCTAAGAAGGGTTAGATCTGATTAATACTTGGATGGGAGAAGATGATGCTTGTTGAGAACAAGGTCAATACATTGCGCCATAGTTTTTAACATTAAGTTCTTTTATCTTGTCAGAGACACATTTTATTAAGTAAAAATATTAAATTTTCATAAAAATGAAGAGTGAATTTCTCCGATTTTATGTTCTCTCTCTCTCTCTCTTTCTCTCTCTCTCTGGAGCAATTTATGGCTGGATAAGGTGGGCAGGTATGTGTTTCTTTGTAGGCATCAGTGGAAATAGAGTACCAAAAAGCAGAGGTGTAGCTCTGTGGAGGGGACTAGCTCTAAAGTCTGATTAGGGGTTACATCCAGTATCTTATCAACTTACAGTTTCAGTCATAGGATCTTCCTTAGAGGAGGGGTTTTATTCTAAATCCCCCCAGGGGGCTTGGTAAGAAGTATAGTGGTGTAGAGCCTGCCTCAACAACTGGAACACATACCCCTAAAGTGCAAAGGGGAGGCATAGATAAGGGGAAGAAGGAAAGACTGATAACTGCCTTTTTATTGAGCCCAATAAACTTTATAGAAACTAGATTTATCCCATAGGATTGCTGAGCAGACATCAGGAAAAAAAAAAAGTCCCTTTGGAATCAATTAGTGCCTGCAAATATTTACCTCTGAATTCATTCAATCATATTTGATAATTAAATACTTAAGCTCAATGAGGACCAATAACACAGCCCTGTGAACAGAATTCAGGTTTGTGTTTGCTTTTGGATTTCTAAAGCTATTACAACATCACTAAGCATTTGATAAATAAATGAAAATGGTGCTATTAAGTAGAAACCTTCTAACCCCATGAAGTATCTCCAAGTTATTTTCCAGTAGTTAATTTGAATAATGAGGACAATGGAACAACCAAGGTATTGGGTGAGCATTCATTGAAGTAATTTATAGTGAAGCAGAGATACCTACTGGCTCCTTTCACAAGAAAGGACAAGTGGAGTGTGCCTACTGTGAGCTGGATGTGTCATGCATTATCTCCTAAAATCCTCCCAACAATCTAGTGCTATGGGAATCAGTTTTATTTTTATTTTTTCACTTTTATTTTAATAAACTGGAACTTTGACAGAGGATGAGTTTAAGAAGAGAGTCAAGAACAGATCCTAAGACTCCCCATTGCAACACATGTCCCCTTTCCCCTGAGAGACAAAATAGCAATCAGCTCCAGGATACTAATAGAGTTTTGATGGCAATTGTGTTACATATTTGTATTGAATTTTTGCCTGAAGGACTCTGATAATAATAGAAGACAAAGAAAAAACATTGATTTACTATTTTAGGATGAAATCAAGCCATATATATTTGTCCCAATTGAAAAATATTTGAGTAATAATCATATTTACTAGGTGATAAGCATCTTTAAAAGATCTAGATATTTAGGGCCAAGCATGCTAATTATAGCTTAAAGGTGACCATAGGTTCTTCTATAAACCCAATGACTCTTAACATGTTATAATAGTTTGTCTGTGTATTTCTTCACAACCCTTTAATAGAAACATGTAATTATTAAAACTATAAAAGTAAATTAAATCAAATACACTGTGAATTTGGTCACTATATGTTCTGTAACACACATGGGATTGAATCATATGTTCTATATTGGTTGCTTTAAGGGAGAGAAAATAGCTTAGAGCACAGCAGCTAAAACTTAACAGTGGTTTAATAAGAGTACTTGACTCAATCATTACATAAATAAGCACTCCTACAGGAATAAAGTCAGTTATGCATACAAAGAAGTCTTAAACAATAAGTGAGACCTTAAGCAGATGTTCGCTATACTGAAACTATTGAGAAAGTTTGTGAATTTAAGTCATGACTCATAGGAGTGCCTTTAAGAAGCCAGTCTTCCTCCACGATGACAAATCAGACCTTAAAATTGCCTTTATAGTCATGCCACCCTAGAGCAATGCAAGACCCTGAGTTGTCCTTCAGCTACAGCCAACAAAAATATCTGCAATAAGTACTGCTTACATTCCACCTGCAGCATCGTCTTAATGAAGGTAAATAAGGCATTCATGCAGGAAATTAACACATGGCAGAAAATAATAGTGAGCTCCAGGGTGAAATGCAGTCTTCTGTCAAAGTAAAAAAAAATCAATGAATATAACTCAGAATATAAATCCCTAACAGTAGATCCTTATACAATTCCAACTTTATTCCATGAAGAATCTTTTTTTAAAAAATTGTCTTTTAATCTGATTTTGATTTTACAGTGCACTTGTATATTGTCTTCATTGCCAGATGAATTTGCAGAAAAACTATCTATCTCATAGGCTTTTATTTTGTTATTAAATCTCATTAATATGATGTCACTTTCTGTTAATATTAGTCATTATTTTGTTGTTTCTTAGTTCTCTAATTTAGGATATAAATGAATATTCTCTTTCAAAATGCTCGATTTTCATTCCATCTTATAAGTGGAAAATAATATCCCCTGTGCTCATCAGCAACAAGTTTCAGAGTATGAGACTATTGAGACAACTGTCCTAAATAATCAGCAACAAATGTAAAACCCAAGGGGATAAAATTTTATACACATGAGTGAAATGATAATGTTAATGAAAGTCAGTGAGCTTTGCCTTGTTCTCCTGCATTGGGGCAGGTGTGCCAAGCACAGAATAAAATGAAATGAAAGCTGACGCTGAGTGGGTAAACTTTGCAGAGAAGGGTTTGGTGAAAGAAGTCATAGACAGCAACTCTTCATGGGCAAATATGAATTAATTAATGACACAAATCTAAGAAAATCACAAGGGGAGTTATCATAATATGTCTTTTATCCAGACTTTGCTCTGAACTCTGAACCACAGTAAATGGTGCCCAGAGATTATCCCAGACATTATGCCATGACAGGTCAATGGCTTGAGGCTGTTGTGCTTTCAAAGGCATTAGATGCACCAAAATGCATCAAATATGTATGCTGCTGTCCTGTGATGACACCTGTGTCTAAGATAACTTTATCCATATGTTCACACTGGGCACAGCTTTTGTGACTGCTTGTGTACGTCAGTGTTTTTGTATGATTTCTGGCAGTGGTGGTGAGCCTGGAATCCTAAACTGGAACTTGTGGTTCATGGGTGCCAGATGGGTAACATTTTAGGCCAAACATCTACAGATTAATTCTGAGTTGAATATGAATATTATGTCTGTCTTTCAGCTCTGTCTGTGTCTTACTATGCCACTTGTTTTGAGTTCTAGACTTGTAACACCTGATAGATATTGGCATGACCTGTGACCTGGAAGCAGGTCTTATATAGTCAGGGAAAGAGTTTCCAGCAGCTCAGGACACAGGATGCCTCTGACACAATAAAACTACCCATGAACTTGCTAGATTGTAGAAGCCAGGCTGGAAGGATACGTGCATGAAGAAAACCCAGCAGAAACTTTGACTGCAATTTGACTCGAGCAATGGGAAGAAGCAGTGGGAACTGAATACACCTTTAAGCAACTCTACCAGAGTTTTTAAATTTGAGAGCCTGATCTGACAGTGGGTGATAAAATCTGTTTTGAAGTTAAAACATTTTTTTAATTAAATAATAGAGTAGCAGCACATTATTTGTAGTAAACCACTGGCCATACAATTTTTACTTTGTTTATAATGTATATCTGTGTACTGTATAATGTTATCCACGGGACATATTTTAAAATAGATGAAAGCCTAGGCTGAGCAGTGCTTAGTTACCATTTGCATTTTTTGGAATGTATTCTTCACAGTAAATGGGCTATGAAGATATGGACATGGGGCCAATGGTGCTACAAATCTCACCTTGAGGCCCATGCAGGGTGAAAACTTCTTGGCCGCTGTATATAGATATATGACATAACTGCTGAACACTGGAAGCTTTGTGCTAATAGTGACACTGAGCTGCTCAGCTGTATTTATCTTGAACTCTAACTCAGTCTGTACTCCATGACTTCATAAGGAATGGAGGTTTATCTAAAACCCAAACCCTTGTGGTCAGAACCTTTACATTCTGCCTAGATTCTTCCTGAAGCCTCTTTTCATTCCCTAGTCTTTACTGATACTTCCAGTCTTCACTGGGGATCTGCTCTGAGAAGGAACTAGAGCTGTGATACCTACCTGATACTTTAGAATGGCTTTTTTTTTTTTTTTTGAGGTAGGGTCTCACTCTAGCTCAGGCTGATGTGGAATTCACTACGTAGTCTCAGGGTGGCCTTGAGCTTATGGCGATCTTCCTACCTCTGCCTCCCAAGTGCTGGGATTAAAGCCATGCGCCACCATGCCCGGCGATTGCCTAATTTTTAATGCTTCTTTTTACCTTAATTTAGCCACTAAATTTTATTTCTTTGCAGACCAGTTTGAACTTTACTAATTTTTGAATATTCAAAGCAAGATTAATGAATTTACCTCTAAGGACAAGCTCTCAATACTGATCTGTCTTGCATAACAATATCCACTGTTCATAAATGTATACTGCCTAAGTCCATACTAGCCAGCAAAGTCTCAGTTAATCAAAGTTTTCTCAAGATTCTGTATCTGGGATGTAATATTGGTGAATGCTGGTCATTCTCCCTATCTGCATTAGAAAAGAAACCATTTTTTAAGAACATCACTGTAAATGCGTTGTGCTTGCATAGCACATGCAAATTGTTCTGTCTCTGGCCACTTGAATAGGGAATTATAAGGATAATTGCAGTGAATACAAATTGATTTAAAAAACTTCTAAGATACTAGACTAATGGCTGAGTTGTTTTCTTGGCATTTATACTTTGAAACTCTTTTCTTTAAAAAAATTAACAAATACACAAAAACAATACATTTATGGGATGGCATGCTGCTCTTTTATTTTTGTCTTTTCATTTTGCATTAAAAAGTAAACTTAATAGCCAGGCATGGTGGCACATGCCTTTAATACCAGCACTTGGAGGCAGAGGTAGGAGGATAACTGTGAGACTGAGGCTACCCTGAGACTACATAGTGAATTCCAGGTCATCCTGAGCTAGAGTGAGACCCTACTTTGGAAAAAAAAACAAAAAGCTTATTCAAATCTAAGCCATATAATTTGAGTAAGGAATGCTTTTGGTAACAAATGTTAGCTAGATAGCTAATACTAACTTAAACAGAGGTTATTATTATTATTATTATTTTACCAAAGGACACTGGACAAACATAGATGGACTGTTTGCTATTACTGGTTCAGTAACTTAGACATCCCATGGGCTGAGATTTCTTACATTCTTTTCATCTTTCCTTGTGCTTATTCTCCCACGAATGTGTGTGCATCAGACTTATGCTCAATGTACAGTGGACAAAGTTTCTGAAAGGACAATCCTAGCTATATAAACTGCATTCTCCAGGAAAACAAACACTTAAAAACCTCCTTTGTGAAGCTTCAAAGAAAGCACATAAAGTAAGAAAAAGGATTCTCAAAAGTCACTAAAATGAGTAAGTCATTGCTTGTGCTAGGCATACTGACCCCCAGGACAAATGGACCTCAGGATGAGGCAGAGGTAGGGCAGATGAGTGTTGAGGTAAGGTGGGGTCACTCAACCCTTGAGGTCCTTGTAGCTAGAAAGCCAGTGAGTCAAAGAAGTGTCAATACTTACTGTCTTTTGAATAAATATTTGAACATTTCATGTGAAATTTAATATATATATAAGTAACCATTTTTTACCCTTAGTTGCTATCTATGCAATTTTCAAGAAGTATCATCATTATTTCCACATGCAGTGGCATATCTTTCTTTCAGTTCCATAAACTAGAAGAACAAAGAAGTTGACCATGCAGAGTCTAAATCTCATGTTTTAAAAGGAAGTGATCAAATTAAATTGCAAGTTTAAATGATACGTTGCTTTAGTTGACATTGCAATAACTGAGTTCTACTTCAAATTTAGTCAAAAATTTAGTCAAAAAATACTGTAACAGTAAAACCTTGTCTAGAAATAATGGCAGTTCCCACAAGAGCTCATCTGGATTTAATGAACTGGTTCTAATGCACAGTGTGACTTCAACTCTCTAGAATAGATTAAGAGGTGATGAGTTATGAGACACAGACTTCCCTGGAAGGCTTCACTCCTTTCCTCATTTCTTCCTCCCTCTTCTTTTTTAGGATTGGATCTTGCTACATAGCCCTGGCTGGCCTGATACTTCCTGGGAAGGCAAGGGTGGCTTCCATGTCTCCGTAATTCTCCTACCTCAGCCTCTAGAGTTCTTGAGTTATAGACATGAGCCTATGCACACAGCTTAATGGAGTCTTCTCTATTATTTTCTTGGAAACAATTGGGCTTCAATTTTCCTCTAACTCCATACTTAGTAACAATACTCAATACTCACATTCCCTGAAGATATTTATATTTCAAAAATGCTGGGGCAGTTCAGACACATTTATTTCCATGCAGTTGAAGATGGTGTTCTATAATATTAACTCAATTTTTTTACCTCTGTCTTTTGCTGACTGTCTCAGAGATCCTTAAATTGTATCTGTAATTTAGGGAGATACAAAAATAACAATAGTTCACTATAATCAGGCCTAACTCTAGAGTTCTTATTTAATTCCTGCCAATTAATCAATATGCTCCACTGTAAAATACATCTCAATTCAAACAGGTACTATGCTATCTTTATATGATTGTAAAATACATCTCCATTCAAACAGGTACTATGCTATCTTTATATGATTGTAAAATACATTTCCACTCAAACAGGTACTATGCCATCTTTATATGATTGTAAAATACATCTCCACTCAAACAGGAACTATGCTATCTTTATATGATTTATGCCTTGGTTTGTCTTCTTTAAGTGACGATATGTTGCAGATATAAAACTTAGGTTTTTTTCTCTGTCAGCATTACTATTTAGGACTCTTCTTCCAGTAGCATCTTTTCCTCACTATTGCAGAGACTTCAATGTGAAAAGTTTGTTTTCTTTTAGTTTTCTGTTCTTAAAATATTTCATGCATTTGTTTTCTTCCTCATCTCAACATATAAAAGAAATTATAGGGGCAATTAATGTTTTGCTACTTTTCTTCTAGTTTATGCAGAATTGTCATTTGATTATCAAATCTATCCAGGATCTGCAATTTGAGCCACATCTGCAACTGCTCTCTTCTTTTCTCCAATAATGCATGATCCTTTCTTTGGAACTGCTGTTTTCCTGTGTGTATGATGAACAATGCTCAGAATGTATCTTCAAAATAAATTCAGTTTCCATTTCTGTCTTCCAAGCCAACGTGAAGAGACATTGCATTGAGTGGTTGAGCATCAGAGTGGTGTTTCAGTGCTGGCATGCTTCGTGAAAATTGATGCAGTCACAGCTTTGTTAGTTTGGTTGTCACTGTTACACTAGGCTTTCCAGACATTCCAGGGAAGAAATGTCATAAAATTTCATTGTAAGGACATACTTTTAAATTCATTCTTTCTTTTCTCTCATGGTCTATTTTTCTCCTTCAAGAAATGATAATCAAAAAAAAAAAAGTCACCATGGTAAGCATAGCTGCACAATAAAAAGCACAAAAGACTCCTTATCATGTTTTCAATGATACATACATGTTTTGAATGGTACAGCATACAAGGCTACAATTAACATTTAGTATTCCAGTGATGAAGGAATTACTGCTCAGATGATCTGCATATATGAGGAAATGAGGTTATGTTACTAAATAAATGAAAACATTCACTTATTTTTGTGAACTTTGGTCTTATATTGGAATGTAGCTATACTTTAAAAAATATTTAATAACACATATTTCCATTAGCAGTAAGCTTTGACAAAATCTACTCTGATGTTTACCACATTCATATAGCAACACATTTGGAGCTAAAGAAGGGGTTTATCTATATAAACTAAATTATCAAAATAGATGATGACTATAATTTATTATAAGAACATCACACACCTCTATGGTATGTGTGTGTGTGCGCTGGATGAGGAACACAGGTAATATTCAATGTCATGTTATAAAATAATGGCTTAGTGGTAATTGTAGAAATTGTAAGCCAACTACCAGAATACAGACACTTAATTTCACACTCCTCTAGCATAGTCACTACTACCTAAGAATCTTCTATAGTGCCACTTATTATCACCAAAAAATAAAAAAAGGACAAGAACAGTAAAATTATGTCAGTTATGTCTCCTTGTTCTTGTTCTTTCTAGCCCCAAACCAAGTTTGCACATAGTAGTCTAATAGTTACCTTTTGATTCATTGAAATGTGCTTCTTAAAATTCTTGTGAAATCCTGTCTTTTAGAAAAACTGCTCAAATGTCATTCAGAAGTGGGAAAAAAAGAAGCCACTGTTGAAAATCAACTGAACAATTCTTGCAAAGATTCTGACAGCACTGCTCCAGATTCACATTTCAGATGTGTTCCACTAATTGTATTGAATTTCAAAAATTAACTAATTTAAAAGTCACTGTTATAGTGAATGGAAAAAAGTAACCAAACTGGAAATCCCTTTCTAAAATGTACTGTAGTCCAGTCAAATGCAGAAAGAAAAGCCATCTTATTTTATAAGTTATTCCTTTAAAGATTTCCAAACATTAATCATAATTTTTAAACCTAAACATGATCATGTTAAGTCTCAGTGGAAGACCAGGTGCTTGCTCAAGAAACCCTGAGTCCAGTGAGAAAGTAAGAACATGTTCATAAGTGGATAAGTAATGGCCCACTGTAGAATACTGCACATAAAGTAAATGGTCTAGAACATAAGTCCTATAAAAAGAGAGAGAGAGAAGGAGGCTTACACCTTTGGCTGGAGTAGTGGAAGGAGGTTTAATGGAGGACTGGGGCTTTGGCAGGTTTGAGAAAAATGAAGGCATAATTCCTGTAAGTCAAAAGGAGAGAAGGGATATTCAAACTGGGGACAATACCAAGTAGACCAAATCACATTTATAACCAGAGAATCAAATATTCTTACTTAGTCATAGACAAAGGTGCAAAGAGGAAGAAGTATGATAAAATTAAGTGAGCAGCCAAAGAAATGTTTTTAACAATCTTCCATTACTAGTGTAAATGATTTATAAACATTGGCATAGGATCACAAAGCGAAAGGAGAGATGTTTGCTGGGGTAGTGGTTGTTGATTTCAGCTACATACATCTAGGGCTGGTGACTTAGATTTTGATTAAAGGCTAGGAAGGAGACTGTTTTTCAATACACAACGAAGAGAAGATGGAGAACCTCATGGGCAACAGACCAGGCAGTCCCACAAAGGCCTATGCTTAGTTAGACTCAGTTGTTGCCTTCATGTAATTGCTGATAATTTTACCATAAATGTGTTTTTTGTACTTCTTTACTGCCTCATGAGCACCGAACTTCAGTGGACATGAAGAGTGTAGGAGTGCAGCCAGGCAGAAAGGAGCTGACGGTGAAGGGAACTCCTACTTCGGACTGAGGAGCTGGGACTGCTGACAACTCCTCAGATGTTGACCTTCTTCTGCAATTAAAATATGCATAGAAGTCAGAGATAAAGCACCGGCACTTAAAGTGGCTAAAATGACCAACTTTCTGTCATATTCTTTACTTCCCATATGACTTCTCTATATGACCATTGATCCAGCCAGAAAATGACAAAGAGAAGGCGAAAGGGTGGTGCAACTACAGTCCCTTGACTCTCTGCCACCCTTACTCATGGAGGAAGGGGTTGACCATGATGACAGAATCAAAATGCCAGTCAATGCAGGTGACAGAGTTGTGTGCAGCGTCTTTGATACTCTGCTAAGAACATGTATGCATATGTGATAGAGGCTGAAAACTGCTAGTGCACAGGACAGTAAAGTATCTGAGGAGGAATGAGAACCTGTTTGCATCATCATGCCCTGAAGTGAATGAGGAATGGGGTGTGGGACCTATTAGAGATATTTAGAGATATTTAGTACAAACAGTAGAGAAAGGAAAGGAAATGATTAAAGGAAAAAGAAACCTAAAGCAGGCAGTTGACTCAAAATGGGAAGGAAAAGAATGGGAGACATTGAGAAATGACTTCAAACATTGAAACCTCAATGAATGGCTGAAATTCTTTCAGAAGGAAGAGAGTCAAAAGACTCAGGTGGGCGTGGTGGTGCACACCTTTAATCATAGCACTTGGCAGGTGGAGAAAGAAGGATTGCTGTGAGTTTGAGGCCAGCCTTAGACTACATGAATTCTGAATCAGTTGGGAGTAGAGTAAGACCCTATGTTTAAAAGCAAAACAAACAAAAATGTCTTTTTCCCCTCAGGTTGATTCTTAAATGGAAGGCAGAGAAAAGTAGATTTTTTTCCCAAGCCTGTTGGACAGTATGGTGGAATTGAAATGAAATCTGAATACTGTCATGGGTACAGAGGTTTTATGCAGAACTAAAGAATAACATAAAGGAATGACAACAATAGTAGATTGAAACAATTCACTAAACCTAAGCCTTAGCTTCCACTTTCAGGAAGCAAAAGAAAAAAGACAAAACAATGTTTAGGAGAACACTGGAGATGGAGAAGCCATAGATGGAGGTGAAGCATCTGCATACAGGAAAAACCAGTTGGATAGGAATGCATTTGCTAATAATTGACAACACTGCGGTATGTCACAGTGGAAATGATAAAAAGTTTTGAATTTTAAAGTATACATTCCTAAGTGAACATAGAAGAATCAATTTCAGTAGAGCAGCATGTCAGAAATTGTCAATGTGAAGAGAATTTAAAGAACAAATGGGCAGAAATAAAATGGAGGTTAGAAGTGTACAGCTTATTTTTAAGATGTATGTTGGGAAGAGTGAAGTTAAGTGGAAGAGAGATGAGCAGGGCTTATGAACAAAAGGAATGAAATTTAAGGTAAACGTTCCATATGTATATAAATATATATATATATATATATATATATATATATATATATATATATATATATATGTGTATATATATATATATGTATGTATATATATATTAATTAATATTTCATATTCTTTTATCATTATCTAGTCTTTCACTATTCAAGAAGTGTTTAGATGGATGAATATAAAGAAGAATAAAATTTAAAAACTGGTGAAACATAAGGAAATTTATAATCTCTTCCTTATCCAGGTGCATATGCCTGTTGGGTGGCAGCTACTCTAGGAAAACCAGAGTAAACAAGCACTACTTCTGCTCCCTACATCAGCATGTGGGCTGTGTGATATTCCGTATCCACTCACAGCTAATGTCAAGAGAATCTAGTAAGTTAACAAAGAAATAAATAAGTCAACTTTTATTTTTTCCATTTAATACCACCAAATACTATCACATATTTCAATGGAGTACAGAGTGAGAAACGGATGAAGAGGTTATCCAGAGGTAGTATTTAGGGAAGAAACAGAATTGAAAATTGAAATAAAGGTTCATCTTCATTGAGCACAGAGCAGTTTATATAAGTAAAATTAGGAAATGACCATGGACTAGTTCCAGTGAAGAAACTCAAGGCAGAAAGCTCTGATGACCTCAGTGAGTTAAGAAGCAATGACCCCAATAGATAAGAAAGGAAGAATCTTCTGTGAAAAATCACTGAAAAGAAAAATTAATGGCACTTCTGACTGACTACATGCATTGATACACTCTCCTCAGTAAAATTCCCTTTCTTTATGACTCATTGAAATATAATTAAAGCTCATAATACCTAAGATCTTGAATTTCTCTTCTCTTGAAATCACCCCAAACTGTGACTATCCACAATAGCCAATATCTCTTTCCTAAATTTCCATTTGCTATAGATCCCTCCACATGGCACTATATCCTCTTGTGCTCAGAATTATAGGTTTTTTTTTTTTTCCAGGTATCTTTCTGTCTGGCTCCACACTCTTCACAACAGGGAAGCCCAATTCATACTTAATTTTTGCCATTCATGTGTCTGTAAGGAGTCTTTCAAAAATGTTTCATGATTTGTTAAAGAGGAGGAATAAATATTACAAAGAGAAGGCTCAATTTTCCTACTCTAGGTTATTTATCAACCGAAATTAAATGTTGACTATTGGACTAGTGCAAAAACTAGCAGTATTACAGTAATGTTTGTAAAATTTAAAATGTATACTTTTGAACTAAAGTGACTTTTGTATCATTGGTCTTTGAGAATTGAAGCCATTACATTAAGATATATTTTAGGCTATTCAGTAGATAGTTTTACCAAAGAAAAGCTTTAGGATATATTCTACACCTAATTCTACCATTTGTTCTAGAAAGCAGAAAAATTATGAAAAACAGATTAACTAACTATGAAATATTGATAATTCATCCTAAAATATATTCTCACTCTGTCTATACTTAAGAAAATTTTGAACAAAATGATTGTACACATTAAAATCCTTCCCAAACTGACCTGTAACTCCCAGTACCAGCATGGGGCTATCATCCACAATGAGCTTTTGATCAGAGAGACCTACAAAGTTTCCTAAAAGAAAGACAGATTTCTGTCTGAGTACTTGATGACCCACCAAAGGTTAGTGGTAAGACCCTACTGCTGAAGACACCATATGTGGTTGACACGTAACATGGAGTGACATGGCTGGAAGCTGGAAGAGAGTCAGTCCCCAGACAGTCAGCGCATCTACTGCCAGAAGGTGCTACATGGGCGACTGGGGGAAAATGACCAATATCTGTCCAAGCAACTCATGGTCTAACCTACTTAGCAGCAAATAACATGTTGTGATGCTCACATAAGTGCAATAGTGGCACACAGCCATGGTGGGAAACCAACTGCTCTTAATTTGGCTAACTGATCCCCTCAGTGGAACGGGACCCATAGCTCGAGCTGGGAAACAAGTCAGAACCAGATCCAAACATGAGCCTGCTCTCCATTATCAAGCTACCACCAATCGTGGTCTACAAGAGGGCCTACACATATTAAATTCTCTATTAAAAAAAAAGGGTTATCCCATTCATATGGTGCTAACTTCACTCTATGTTGGAGAATCTGCTTCTCTCTTTCAGATAGACACAGCACCTAAGAAGAGAACCACCCCATCACACCTCAAAAGGGCCCCAGCTGAAACTAAGAATAATTGGCAAAACAAGGAAGGGAGCTGTTTTCTTGGTAAACCTGGTACCAGCACAAGGGTAAAGGAGATCGACATAGAGAACAATCAACTCCTATCAAATAAGATATCCAGATACCCAGAGGCTCTCAACACCTCATCACTGAAGCAGACCCAACAGGATCCCAATATGGCTCAGGGAAATTTTGCAGAAGATGGGGCAGATAGAATGTCAGAGCTACATGTTGGGTCATGATACCCAGAGACATTTCCTCCTACCAGTAACTGTGTGCTAACTCCACAATGCATGACCCATCTACCTCAACAAGGAGGGGGTAGGACATGGAGGAGGCTAACAATGGTACCAACTTGACTGTATTCGCTGAGTACAAAACTAAATAAATAAATAAATAAATAAATAAATAAATAAAATCCTGCCCAAACTACTAAAACTGTGTCTTTTGAAATTTCCAATACATGAGCATCATCCCTTCCTTTTTTTTTTTTTTTTTTTTTCTTTTTTGAGGCAAGTCCAATAGACTGGCCTCTTTTTTATGGGAGAGAGCAAGAGAGAGAGAGAGAAAGAGAAAGAGAGACAGAGGGAACTGGTGCACCAGGGCCTCCAGCCATTCACATCGACTTGTATGCTATTAAAATGTTAATGACTGTTGGAGAATGATTCAACCATGTTGACCATCACCATCTCATAGATTTCACAAAACTTACTTCACTTTCATTTGATTTTTGAAGACTTATACATTGGTCTTGTTTTTAAATGGTAGAAGGACTGAAAGCACTGAGGTTGTTAATATATTTTGCCATCATTTGCATATGTACGATGTGTATGTATTAGCGTGTGCATGGTCTGGCAGAGCAGTAAAAGTGTTGGTCTTCTCCTTCTACCTTGTTTGAGACTATATCTCACTTGTTTTGCTGCTGCAAAGGCTAA